>CM030369.1:150554141-151154141 GCA_003604175.2 Clonorchis sinensis | reverse complement strand
CAGCGGAAATTCTGAGTAAAGATCACACGTTTTTACGGTCAAACCAGCCACAGTGTTGGATAGTTATTTAATTCATCACTAGTAGATTTGCAACGTCACTCAGAGGAAGCCCTGCATTAGCTGTTGTGTAATCGATTTACGATAAGATCTGACATATTAGGAGGCAATCCATATGGTATACACACGATTGACCGAAGTTGTTCATGTGAGATAAGGCTGAAACTAACCAACGAAGGATAAGTGATGTAAAATATTTAGCGCACCAATGAATGATCCCGGTTAACCAGCCAGTTATACTGCAAGTGCTGTTTGCCAGAGTTTACCTACCCCCTGATGATTCTGCGGTTGCATTCACAGAAGAGTCGTGCTGATACTAATATACGTAACCAAAAACATGACCCAAGAGAAGTCATTAGGGCAGTGACACAGCTGGATGTAGAAAGTAATGAGTAAACTCTCTATTTAATTTCCTGAATCGTCAAGTGTCTCTTGCAAACAGCTGGGTCCACAATGCTCGTCTTATGTGCTTTTACAAACCCGTGCATATCAGTGGCATTACGCACCGGGATTTACAGGCCAGTGTATGGACATTTGGAAGGAAGCAAGGAACAACGCCGATGGCGGATTACAACCATATGTAAACCGGTACCTTAACCTAATGATTTTTTCGGCTTGAGAGTTGCAAGGGTTCATAAGTCCTCTTGTACTGGCTAGTACAGAGCAAATGTAAAAATCGGTAATCACTGTAGAACATCGTTTTGATACAGTTGACGATTAGATGTGAAATAAAATGAAGTGGTTGAGGAATGGACTTTGTTACGTCTGAAGGTCTGTCCTTTGAGCTCACGATTACTAAATTTTAGAATGCTGCTCAAAATGTTTGATCAAATCACTGATTCGGAGTAGATGACGCTCCTTAAAGCGAAAGATAGCACTTCGATAGTTTTGTGAACCAAAAGTTTATGTAACACCTAAGTGCTTTTAAATACGGAGAGATGGGTCAAGCCCAAACTGGAATACTCTAGGTATGTGTGGCGTGATGCCGCTACCTGGACATACACAACCTTTGTTAGCATTACCGTTGTGACGCATCGGTTTTACATCAAAGATATTCAAGCCTTCTATACAAACGGAGAAACGGAACATATAACTAATCGTTGCCACGTCAAACTTCGGCACCTGGTCGGCTGACTAATATCTCGGTGGCTTTTTGTTTCTCACACAAAGGTTTCATCGGTGAAAACAAAACCCTCAAAATGCAGCTGGAAACGTTTCAAAGTTCCACAACCAATGATCTAGAAATATTTCTGCCGGCGGGGTGGGGAAGGCGAAGGACACTAGAATCCTAAACACACTCATGTAATGTTGGTCCTACAGAGTGAAGTAAACGTCTAGTAAGCCACACTTGACTAATGTTTTCTTTTGAATTTCTAAGTGCAAATACCCGCTTACAGTAACTCAAATGCCTCAAAAGTACGTAACATTTTCTTGTTTCTCGAATTGCTCACAATATATTCAAGCAAACATGTGTACAAAATATATGGCTTTACGTAAATCTTATGCTTGTCTGGACAGGTTAACCGGTCTGAAAGTATAAGCCAATTCCCAGGATACCAAAAGGGCAGTCGACTACAAATGTAGCAAAACTAAATCCTACATACTTACTACATCCAAAAATTAGGGAACAAAATTTGTCTTGTCTGAACAAAGTTCTCCACGACCGTTATCTATCTTCCTGTAGCAGGCAACTTGTAACATAATGATGAATATGAGAATAATAATGTGGAGAAAATACTGTACACAACCTCTTTCGAGTTGACGACACGGCTTGAAATCCATTTTTATAAATCTGAACTATGGACACAATAAACACTAGTTGTGTGAGCATGATAAACTGCATTGCTGTCGTAAATTTTCAAGTGCCGCTTTTACTCAAGAGCGCCGAGAAAACCAGAAATACGATTGTAGGTCCAACAAACGAACAAACATTATAATCCTCACCTTATCCGGAGTTTTGGAACTTGAAATTTGAGAAATCACCATGACTCACTAAGAATGCCTTTCCACCATTCATAAATAAAGGATACTTTTAGATCCTGGAATTGATACGCAAGTAAATCAGCTGCTCAATAGTTGGTTGACTGGCATACTCGTAATAGTGAACTAGGATAAAAGTTATTTTGACGTTTAGCGATGGCTAGCGATGACGTTGAACAAATAATGGTAACTAAGCCCGTAGCGTCTAATTCAAAACCGATAGTCATGCGAATGTATCATCGTCTGCTCCCCATGTAATAACGACCGTCGTTGGATTTACGCTTTTGATAAATTACAAAGATGACAGATTATTTCTTCGTCAAGAAAAGTTCCACTTCCATTTTAAATTCTACACTATTGGTCAAAATCTCACTTGAAAGTTCTACGCAGGGCACTTTGAAAAACCCGGCTACAGTTGTTAAGACTTTGCGGAGATCAAGCATTTCACACAAAACATAAGCAAAGACATAACAGCTTGACGTAGAGCTTTGATCTATTGCGCTAACAAATTTGCCGGCGACATCAATCAAATTCTTGTTGACATCACTTTTGTTTGTTTAATCAAACAAAAAATAATACGCGTACGTTTTCACACGCTTCCAAGTTCTTTGGAAACACCGCATATTTACAAAAAAATATGAATTGAAAAGAAACTGAACATGCAGATGAAGCCCTTTGTCCTTTGCAAAATCCTAGTTTCAATAAGTGCTCTGGTTTATCTTACTTCCTTACTTCCATACTTTTAGATTGTGTTGCTAAATATTAAGTCTCTTCTGTGGCTCAGAAAATATTCATAGGTTCTTCACCTCAAATATGGTTTCTTGAGTCAGGCCAAATAAATGGAATCCACTAAGGGAACATCCGCTTTTTAAGCTTTGGATGCTGCGAATCATTACTAAGTTTTTACCAAAGACACTAATTAAGTCAGTGATTTTATATCGATTAGAACTACATTCGAAAGCATTGGCAGGTGCCTTCTTTTAGAAAACATAGATAATTGCACCCTCTGAACAAATAAAAACAAGTGTTACAAAGCCATCTACAAAGTAAGGTTTTAGAGATATAAATACAACGCGTTTTTTACAAAAGAAATTTATTTTGGCACGGCCGATGCGGAAGACCTTGAAATATTTAAAGACAACGAATGAGAGATGAACAAAAAGATAGTAGTTATTGTCTTATATGATTTTAATTTTGTAACTGATAATCTAGGTGAGATGAGGGAAATTACGCTTTTCATGCATAATCGTTCTAGGTAAATGTGAGCGGAACGAGTGGTTGAAGCAGAGATTTATTTACTGCATTAACTTGAATTTTTTCCGGCTAAACCAAATTTGGGTGGTAAACTTGATCATTATCTATATACATCACAATTCACAAGCATCAAAAATCGAGGAAGTGCGGTTTGCCGAACTAGATAAAATTAGGAACTGCGTTTCACTTCAGGCTTATTCAAACAATTGTGAAATAATTTACGACAGAATCAGAACTTTATCTAAGAGTTTAATTGACCTCAAGTATACGACGGGTTTCAAGCACGATCCAAATCTTTGCTTCTTTTAAAGTCTTAGTTTTTTAATGCCGTTTATTTAAAGCTTTGGAAAATATAAGAATGCACGTCACGCACAGACGTCCGAGGTAGTTTTACTGACTTAATACTAGTAAACCTGGGTAGATCCATCAAGGATAAAAAACTATGAACCAATGCTCAAGCTTTACAGATGAGTGCATTCTGAACACGTTCCCGATAGGCATTGAAGGCCCATGGATGTAGGCAATGAAGCTGCAGGAAAAAATAGTTAGAAATGCAAAATGATTCTCAAGTAATCTCCCTGGTTTTTAGTCCTTAGGAATATTCTAGTTTTCACCATTTTCACTCCGCAGCTTAAATGTTCCCGTTGAACATGAGTGGATTAAAAAATCACTTGAAAACATGCCTTGCTTTAAGATCCTCGTTGTTTACCAAAAGATCGATAATCCTATTATTATTATATGGATATTTGCTCGTTATAATCCGTGGAAAAGCCGTATTTTTGGAAGAATAACTCATTACTCCTCATTGAAGTAAGCAGTACACAGAATGAGGTTTGGAGTATTCGTTTTAGACCACAGGGCACGGTGCTTCTACTTAGAATGAAGTTAGAATAACAACAGAGCGCTTTTAAGTGCTTCTTTTAAATGTTATTCGATGTTGCTCTCTACAAGGTGGGAGTTGAGGCTACTTACATTAATGCAGCCATTGCGGTAAGTCGCATTCATATTAGCTATTTTTGAGTGTTATTGTTAAGGTTTCCTGCCACTCACACGTAGCGCTTCCAAGTTGTAGGAAATAATGCACGTGGAGAAATAGGTTTCAACTCGTGGGATGATGCCACTCTTAGAAAACGTTAAATAATCTGCCAGTTTTGTAGTGCCTTATTCACCACTATATGTATGCATATTTATGAGCATATACCTATGTAATTGCAATCATTAGACGCCAACGTGCAGCATAATATGGAAAGTGAGAAAAAACGGATAACATGCGTACAATTTTGAAGTTTGCCAAGGTTAATCAAAATGTATACTAGACTGAAGTTGGTTCTCGCCACTAATCAGGCTAATTGTGGTACACACAGTGTAAATCTGTAATGTAATGTAACAAAAAAAGTGCACGCTGAAGTAAGTTTTCGGTAAAAATTTGTAAGCTTCGTTATAGTTTAATAGTGGAACGAAAGCTAGTCAAGTTTAGCAGTGCGTCTAAAATGCGTCAAAACTCTAGGAGTTTTTAAAAACTAACCTTAGTTTGTATGCTTCCCATCCATGTACCCAGTAATTTTTACAGCATTGCAGAATTTATAGCAATCTGTTGAAGTTTACTATGTTGGTCTCTTAAGTGGTTCGCTTTACCACTGTGTTCCCACAAAAGAACACACTGGCAGGGAATACGTCGTTACAGCTCTGAATCTACTGGTATCTATTCTAATTGACCACACGCAAGAGCTGCTCTTCTAGATTAAGTACTATTTTTGTGTCTAATTTCTTTTCTTTTACAGATAAAACGGGTCGTTGAATTTCCAAGGCGCTCCTCAGGTTTCATCAGTCTATAAGCGTAAAAGTGATCCACACTGAAATTATTTTGTTTAAAACTGTCACCTTAAAAAGTAACCGGAAATCTGCGCTACGCCGGATACAAAATAACTCATGCGCGGTTCCCCCTTTGTAGCGCTTCCGCGGAAGCATATCCGCGAACTAGTTTGCATGTTAAGACATACTGGTGCAATAACACACTAAGCGATTGTAAGCACAATGGTATACAACGTGGCTTTTTAAAAAGAACTGAACAATTGATGTGAAGCTAATGTTGTGGTTAAATAAATAAAACTTTGTAAATGCCGCCCTATAAATACGGGGCATAACTCGTGTTTGAATTTGGCAGTCAGTCCAAGCTTAGTTTCACTGTCTGAGAAGAAAGATGAATCGCCTTGAAAAGCAGGCACTGGTCACCTTGTGGTTAGCATTTCAAACTATTTTCGGGACGGCACACTGTTAAAACTCGCCAAAAAATTTTACTGGTTCATCTGCAAGTATAATATCCCTGCTAAATGTGTTTGATGAGCGTCGTCTACTGCAACCATTTTTGTCCCTCGAGTCGTTGATTGATATTTGCATATGAGACACACGAGTGCCATATTACGCTTGGTAGGCAACGGACGTTATGTGGTGCGTGCAGTAAATCCTGGGCAACAGAACATTAGAAGTTCACTTCATATCAGTGGGGTTAGATGTAAGATTTTCACTTAATTAGGCCACTTTTCTGGAGCGAAACAGTAGATATAGTGCAACAGAAAAAGACAATGTGAATGTTGCCAATTATCTGATCACCTTTTTACCTCTCAAAGTTTACAGAGGTATGTCACTTAAGAATATCTGTGTTGCCATCTCATTAATTTATTCGGCGCTGCAGCTGTTCAGTTTGCGAAAAACGGACAGCAAATCGATAGATGTAAAACTGGACTTTGAGACGATAAAGTGATAAAATGTAAATCTTGTAAGGACATTTATGAAAAGCATCATTCAGAAAATTTCTGATGGAAGGTTTGTACGTTAAGAAGAAAACATAACTAACAAAGATTAATATGGATCAAGATATTATCCTGCCGAATCGATAAACGATAGGCACAACGCTACTACGGCCACGGAAGGTCGATCATGTGATGGGCAACCTTCAAACCTGTCGTTGTAAACAAATCTATCACAGTGGATTACCCATGAGTTTAGTGTGACTATAATAATGCTATTGCTTTGTTTGACTATAAAATTGGCTAAAACCAAAGCAGCGTAATGTGTGGTATCATTTTTTATGCAGTATTGTTCAGTATTTTTTTCGGAGCTATCCGAGGTTTGGTATAACAGCTTAAATTTTTAGGATATGGTCCAAGATCGATACATAAGTATACTGATGGCCACAATAATATTAGGCTCAGCGTTTGCATCACTAGCCCTTAGTTTTGATGTGTAACGTTTGGTAGCAGTACACGCACACTGTTGTACTCTTCCAACCAATTTATTGTCAGAAGGGTTTGAGCAGTGAAGACATTTTTCAGGTGAAGAGAGAGCCGGTTTGCCGCTTCAGTGAAACTGCATTGGCCGAAAAGGTGTAATGGGCCTTGATTCTACCTCTCAGATCACTAGTCATGTAAGCATCTTAGAATCCGACCTAGAGTTGCAGGGGATTAAGCAAACTTTCAAAAAATGTTGAAGAAATTGGAATAACTCCCAACAACAGAACTTTTGTTGAAAATTCATATCACATGAATAAATCAATTAAAACAAACGCTTAACGGCAGGACCATCTATCGGTCAGAACTTTCTGCTCAACTACCAACAGATATTAGTAAGGTGCCGGAAGTATACGTCTCCTTCCAACTGGTTTGCGTAACCTTGTTTACTGTCTGCTGATACGCCCGTGCAACCCTAGCATTCTACTGTGACCAATCATTTTCCCGGTCACCTTGTGTTGCTGTTGGGATGAATTTAACCAATCATAGCATTGCATCCAGGTACTAGTTTCCTTTGTTTTCCCACTTCAGCTTATTGATATATAACACAATATTAAATGCAGCGTGATTTAGATTTAATGACCGGCGATGCAGCATTCTGTTCTGTTCATGAAGAACTCAAAAGAAGGCAACACAGATGAGCTTGTGGACTATGTTCTCCGTAATTGACTGTTGCTTTCTATTGATAATCGGAGGCAAGTTCCAGGATCGCATTGTTGTTTGGGATGAATCGAACGAACTGTAAGTTGTAACAGATTTCAGAATGACAGCTGAGCGCGTACGAGTTGGTTGTGTCCAGGTTAAGCTTAAGATCTTTTTTGGTACTTATGGTCATGTGCATGACAACTAGTTAATAACGTCAAACGGGCCCCAGAAAATCCATTAATTTTGCCAGAAAAATGTGATGAAAGCATTGTCGGTCAAACATTCAAAAGGATATTTCTCGAGTAAAATACTGTTTTATAGTATGAGGCTAAGAGGAAGACCGAACTGACAGCAAAATAAAATTGTCAAAACGATGATGTCATCTACCGAAGCCCTCAAGTTTCAAGAGAACACTTCCATTATCCCAGGTATATTAAACTGTTTTAACAACTTATACATAAATGTGCTGAATAGAAAACAGAATTTCAAATAATTCGGAGCACATAGGAGTGACAGACCTTCTATATGCCCAGAGATCTTGGTAGATTTTGCGTGTTCTTGCTACGTGTCGATAGCCGGTCTCATGTCTACAGGAATACAAACACCCATGGATTTTCTCCCCGGATGATCACAAAGCAAGTTCTTCCAAATGTGGCGTGCACAATGCCCGGAAGTGAATAGCTCGGAATAACGGAACATCACGCCGAATGAAAGAATGCATATATCAAATGTTGCTAAGTTGTCAGTTACTAGTCTTTCCACCAGTGATTATTGGTCCGACGCGTCGCTTAGTGAATGTGTGGCGTAATATAAATCAAATTCGCCAAGTTTGGACCAATGGGCTTCACTTTCACTCGGAATATCATTACTTTTGAAGAACTCTTGACATCAGCATTTAACAAGGGCAAATATCCAAGTTCTTGTACTTTAACTTTATTAAACTCAGATACCAACCGTATAGCTTAGTCCAGGTTTTGCGAACTGAAAGTGAATTGTTAGGCCTTCGGGGGCAATAAGATTTTGGTTAGATATTTGGGCAACTGTCGATTTCTAAGGCTGAAAGCAACTCACATTTTGACCCAAGTGAATGAATAACCTGCTTCAAAAGTAGAAACTACCGTGAGCTTACGATTTCTGCCTCACTTTGGCAATTATCAAACCGAAAGTATTAATGTAATTGTAGAGCTTTGTGATAAAGATCTGGTAGAACGTTTAAATGGGGTCTCTTGAGTAAAAATCTTACTTTTTGCGATTCAACTTTTTGGTCAACAAATTTATTTTAGTGATCGGACTGTTATCCCTTGTTGCTTAATAGACGATTTTGCTGCTGCAATCCCCACCAATTTCGGCATATGGTTGACAAACTTTGAGTAACCCCGAGCAAAACCTTATCATCGGAAAGTTTGTCTCATTCAGACCCTGGAGGTATTTTTCATCCTCAGGTTTATTTAATTGAGGTTCTGACGGTAAATTATTCTCAGTTTTAAGCTTCCAGTCTCCTAACTTACTCGAATAAAGCAGTAGTTAGTGCACTTGGGTAAACTGGTTTAACCCGTGAGTTAAAGGGCTCTACTAGAGCTACTTGTCGCATGAATAGACTTAGGCTAGAAAATACTCTATCTTGCTTTATCGCCCGGGTAACGTAAACTCAAGGGAAAACCCCTGTGGCTCAAATAACAGGCTTCAAGAGTTTTCAAAGTCAATTGGTATCCGATGTTATATGTGTAAAGTGAAGGTCGTTACCCTGTCTATTGTTAATGTGTTAGGAATTGATGGAATGACTAAAATGATCGTCCTTGTGAGCTGTTTGACGTAAAATTCGACTATTTCTCTAAAATGAAGTTGGTGTAACGTTCAAAACTTACTCCTTGGTGTTGTCGGTTACAATATAAAAATGACACATAACCTTGATGATGTAATATAGGGTGATGTTTTTTTCAGACGGCAAAGTTAAATGTGCACGACAGCGCTTACAATTATCATGCCACTGTTGCAAATGTTTTGATTGTTTAAAAGTGAGTAGGTAAACCTCTTCTGGAAATATCGAAGAAAACAAACGCAGCGTTGTTTACGTAATCATGTGTTCAGATCAATGTTTGGCTTCACAGATAATTCAAAAGCCTCATGGAACTTAGCGCAGTGACGCTTTTTCCTTTTGATGCAGCCACTGATATAAACTAAGGCAAAGAGCACGGTGAAAAAGGTAAGAGCAATTGAAACAAGTGAATATACGACCCCACAGTCTGCGGCTGTGGAATCAGTAAAACCTTACTCTGGATCGTGTTTCTCATCTATAAAACTGGGGGCACTCCAACATTTGAAAGTGTATAAGCCATAAATTAGTAGCAACAGAGGAGCAGTTGGAGACGCCGATTGCATTGAACAGGTTTTAATAAATAAATAATTGGATATCCTCCAGGTGATTAGGATTTTTTCAACCCAAGTATCTCAACAGCTCAGTTGCAAATCAGAAATTATAAAAAATGTTTTTGTGCTGTGCTGCACTCTGTGCTACCGATATCACCTTTTAATCCCTGTTATTCATCAAAGCCACATCTAACTATTTCCCACATTTAGATATGTATCTACCTATCTATGCAGAAAAAACACGTTTAAAGCTTAATGCCCCCAGGTGATGCGCCACCAAGAATATTTCAGTTTTAGTTGTCCCAGAGTATGTGCTGTTTTATGTACATAATGTGCACGTTTGCTTCACCTAGGATATTCGGCGGTTTGTGAACAGTTTTTGCAGTGCAAGATCCCTTGTCGAAGAATAATGCTTACAGGCGCTTCATTCAAATCTTGTTTGAAGGAAAAGCCTGTACGTACGTTGTCACATAAGATCTCGGTTGCAAGTAAAAGTGTGCAAAACGCTTTTTGCTTGATGTGTGGTGAAACCTTTCACAGAAATAACAACCCACAGTGAGATGAAACTCCTATTTTTTAAAAAGAATGCTATTTTTGTAGAAGCCACGTGAACGATATTCGATTTTTGTGTTGTGTGACGCTAGACTATAACAGAAATATTTTATTTAATTAGTTAAACAAAACATGTTAATCGAATGGATAAAATAAGCAGGTGACAATCCAACTTTTATATCTTTCTCTAATATAGATAAACTCCTGGCTGTTAGAAAGCGATATAACTGAATATGGGTATGAAACACTTACTTTACCTGGCTAGTTATCTACATTTAGACTCTTGTAGAGTACGGCTGCTGATTTAACTAAATTAAATAACTTATAGTCCTGGTATGTTGCAAAGGTGAATAACTTTTATCAATCTTATAAGTAGTATCGCTTACTTTGTTTGCGTAGAGAACAAACCCAACGATGAGAAAGAGCCATAAGAAAAATCTTTCTTCCCAAGCTGAGCTTTGCATTTCAGAAATGAATCCTTCACAGTAAGTAGTGTAACACAATGATCACATAACCCGGCATCAAACACTGTCAATAAATTATTACGTGAGCACACTCAAATTATTATTCGCCGGTGAGTTGGAAAAGCAAATATGCACCTTAATTATTATTTTACATGCAGAATTTGACATCCAAAAACCTGAATTTAACTAGTCTAACCATTAGGGAGTATAATCTCAAGTGGTGTTTTAGAGACGTAACTGCAAGCTGTTTAAGATTATAACTCGAAATATGAATATTCAGACCACTTTCCTCAATTTAACTGATAAAAATGGCTCGTTATGGCCCTTGAAACTGATGAGATGAATAAGGGCCTTCAGTAGGCTGGTTTAATGTGGTTATAAAGGGTGCTAGGCTTAAAAATGTACTATTATCGAGCTGTTAAGACAAATGGCTTAAGGAATACAGTGCCTCATTTGAGGCCTACACGCCACACTATCCTGAGACACGGAAGTCTACAGCTACACTGATCTTCAAAAAGGAGTAATAAATATGTTCATATGTTAGTGTTTGTGTGAGCTAACAAAAACGCTGCTTGTCCGCCATTTTTCCTTTATTCAGTGTCAAATTATGCGGTCAAAGTGAATTTTCTTTAATGTGCTAACTTTATAGGTTAAACAAATATATGAGAAAGGAACTTCATAAAGATTTTTTATACTAAAAGACGACACAGCTAGTCGAACGTGCTTCATAGCCACTAAGGAGAGGCCTGACAATGACACAGGTTCTCATTTTATAGCTCAGGAGAACCTTGTGATCTCCGTCTGTTCAAAACCCATTTAGATTGAGCGGGGTAACGTCATAAACTAGTTGCTTAGGGTCATAACCAGGGTTTGCTTAGGCATGCTACAAAAACCAGTTAGCATAACCAGTTGTTTTACACTTACTGCACCTGCCTTATGCACACAAAATGACGTACACTGAATTGTCCTGGTTTAACTTATTCCGTATACGAATGAACGAATGTATAAAAACGCATAGATTTTTGCTTACTTATTGACCAGTTTTAGGATCCTGATTCCCTCTACTGTACGTAGAGAATAAATATATAGTCCAGTCCGAGGTTCAACATTCTTGTTATTAATCCGCAATGGAAAACAATCTCACGCTTCGCATAGTTTCATTAGCTCGTGAAACATATTTTTTAACTTAATACGATGCTGACCTTCCGGTTTGTAACAAGATCTTCAGCCGTCTAGAACTTCCTGGATCCCGGCTTTTTCATTGCTTCCATTCATTTAGACAGTCTAGACTATTAATTTAACATTTTCATGTGGGATTTTTGATCTGCCAAAATGTGCGCAAAAATAATGTATTTCATGTAAACATGTGGTGATGTCGTCTAACCTTCTGGCGGACCCGAATTTCACCTGAGATTAAGCCTTAGCCAAAATTTTTAAGACTTTGTGACAGAGTTTATTTAACTCATGATTAACCTAATTAAAAAACCAAAGCAGAGCGATTTATGAGGTCTACCGTCTACTCCAGTTAAGCTATGAACATATTCAACATTCAAGACTAAGGGATCCCAGGGAATAATTTAGTGAACAAAACATATACATGTTCGACAAATTTTTTTTCTGACGCTATCCATAGACTTCACAATAAAATAGTTGTATCCACTCTAAGTGACGCCTACATATACGAAGATCTGGCATGAGGAAGTTACAATAACTGTGAGGTGACAAAACAGCTGTGTCTATAGTACTTCAAAAGGCTCCTGCTGAAGCCACAGACTTTTAATAGACAATAATATTATCGGGGTTTACAAGCTGAAAACAACACATACTGAGTGAACAAGGTAAAGAAATTCACCAAAAACAGATAAATGCTTTGAAGAGAACAAAATAGAGGCTCCGCCCAACGTAACTCGCTTGTCATTTTGACACGTTCTTGTTAATCTACTGCTGTTCAATAGTACACAGTTTTATAACAACGCACAACATGTAGCCACAAAATAAGGAGAATATTATAAACGAGAGGTTCGGTTAAATCTCCCGCAAAAATCAAATTGTTATGCAATTGAGAGTATTTCCCGGAAGCGAAACCTGTTTTACGATAATTTGGATATGCACATCCTTATGTTTAACTGTATCAAACAGAATGGAAAGATTATACGCAATTGCGCATGAGGTAATTTTTATTATTTTTGGGCCTGTCGGGATAACAGATAAATGTTTCAACTGGTGCAGCCAAACTCCATTTAGCAATTTCCTTTTCACTTTAATAAGCTTTCCGAGAAGCAAACGCGTTTTTGCCGTTTTATTTCCACCATATACTGAAGTACAAATATCCTGTTCCGGAAAAAAACTATGAAAAAATATGTTTTGTTATCATTTAATGCAAACTGTGTCGGAGGTTGGAAACATATCCCTTTACCAAAGAAGGTAAAGTAAACTTGAGTGAGGGTCTGTCTCTGGTTTTCGAATTTTTGGCTTCTAGAAAATGATTTACAAACGTATTTTTTGAGGCAACAGACTAAGCTCTAAGTTTGCTTTTCATCGGTGCAAAGAAAACAGTGCCAGGGGCTTTTCTTATATGATTTACATGTGCTTCCGGACTCATTTTGCGCTCCTGTAATGAATGTTTCCTCATCTTTTTCCTCATGAAAATGGGCGTTCATAAAGTTTTCACTATTTTTATCTAGAGAGGCCCTGTTAGGTCCGCAGAATCAGGTATAGATAGCTTCCTATTTCTGACATGGAAAATATTTGCTTGTCCGTAAATGGAACCGAAAACCAGTGCATGACCAACTAGATGTCCCAAGTTTTGAGGTTTTTATCCAAGGATGATCTTGCAAGCACTACCAGAATCAAACATATATGGCCATCAGTGAGATTTACTACCTGATTGATGAGTAAATACGGATGCCTATGTTGAGGTTGAACACAGAAATAGGAACCTGGTTCCGTGCCAAAAGTAGCTTATACATCAAAGCATGACATTAAATTTGGGGTATGTGTTTGATGTATGTTGTTTGATGTCAGGCGCATGTCGATGCTATTCGGTGCTTTTTTGTAAAGGAATTATACGCCATGATAGGCTTTCAGACTATCGAAATGCACCTTTTTTCTTCCAAAGAGTTCCATGGGATCGATCTCAAAATATCCCATAAAATCTAAGCATTGATTTCCTATTCGTTTTAATCAAACCTTATAAAAATACTGCTTGTTTGGAATATGACTGCAAAACAGGCAACGTAGGATTATTGCAGATTGAGCTTTCAGGTTTTGCTGCACACGTTTACACCAAGTCAGAGATAAACTTCCACAGTCTCCTGTGCGACCTGATACGTAACACATTTAACCCACAATGTAACTACTGATTTTATATTAAAGAACTGATAGAGATACTTTTCAACAACAATGTTTTCACCGGGAATTCGGGATTTGGGATAACGCCTATGGAAAGTTAATAGGCTTAACCAAACTAACTTAAGTTTTTTCAGATAATATCCACCCCAAGCACATATTTAATCTGTCAGCTTAAACACGTTATTGCAGTTTTTCCTGCGATTTTGTAGTTCTCCAGTGGAGTCACTCCGTGTGAAAGAGTAAGTAGCCCGTCCTACGTGTTTTGAAAAGTGGCTCGTCGCTTTGTGTATTATTAAGGGTTCCCGGAGTTGATCTCAGAAGGGGCTCAGAAACATCAAGCGGAGTGCACGTTTTTTGAGGAGCTCTTCTAGTTACGGGTTTGACCTTTAAACCATGTGCGACCGGATGAAAATTCTGAGTCAAACACATTATAAAATTACAGTGGACACTTGTTTTCAACATAATCATATTTTACCTCCCTTTCTGCGTGGCAGGACATGTCACCCATATTATTGCTGAAGTTGCTTTGAATCAGAGTAGCTGTCAAGAAATATAATGCCAACCAAAAGAGGAAAAGTCTCTCAGCAACGTATTTTGTAAAGATAAGTTTAACCTGGCTGGTATAAATCCTTATCATTTATTTCATTAAGTATATTTCAGTATGGTTGACTTTTTGTGGAGAGTTACTGAGCGTATAACCAGAAGACGGTAAACAATGAGCTTCATAAAATATTTTCAGAAGATAATCTTATCACAAAAACTAAACGATGAACCAGACTAATATAAAAGATTCACTACCGCATGACTGCTTTTGCTGTGGATGAGCCGTTGTATATATATATATATGTATATATATATATATGTAGACCAAACATCCTGTATAAGCGGGTGGCCGATTTCCAGACAGTTACAAAAAACTACCAGGTTGAATAGCAAATTCTATAGACTCGTTTGCCCCAATAATCATCTTCCAAACAAAAGGAGCTTTGATTCTTGTCTTAGATTGCATAGACTGTATTGAAGATGATGTTCATTATGGTAGTCGACGACTAGTTGGAACAAAGGGTTTGGTTATTCCTATTGAGAACTGTCGAACAAAGTCGCCAACTGGTTATTTCCCACAAAAACCTAGGAAAAATTCATCAAAAGCGAACATGAGTTCCGCAGCTATATGGTTTTGCAGTCAGCAGCGAGGGGGCCACTCCATAAAATTTTTCTGGATTCTCTCACATTTTCATGGACTCCCAGTGAAACATTCCGTGTTTTGATATTTGGCTATGCTCCAATCATATTTATTCAGGTACCCTGAGGTTCTCTCAAATCTCTAAGAAATAATAATCAGTCGACGCCCAAAATGACAAGCTGTCAGCTAGAGCGCGCAAATAAAATATAAACCTAAAGGCCATCACTTCATTCTGGTCCATCCTCAAGTAACCACCTGTGCTAAGAGGTCTCATCCCTATACTGACCACCGCGGTAACGAAATCCTCCGATGAAATCACTGTTTCCGATTATCATTTATATTGCAAAGTCCCTGAAGTTTTCTGGGCAAAACACCGTGTGATAGTAGTGTAGTAAAGTTGAACGACAAACTACTACGTTCTCACTTCGGAGTGCGATTATATTTTTACCAAGCTGCCCGTCTGTCGGATCAGTGGACTGCACTAACTGGCCTGTTCGGATATAAGATTATCACCAGTCGTGTGTTAACACTGTATTTAGGCAAAAGCGGGTGCGCTTTCCACAAATTTGCTGTTGGTAGGGGGAATCGGAGAGAATATTAGAAGTTACGAACACCAGTCCCCTGCTTCAACAGCTTGGGTACACCGCTCCTGTACCATATTTGATGACACTAGAGGCACTTCCCTCTGAGATCCCTTACTTCCCATTCGAAATCGCCAACTCTTGCGCTACCGATTGTACATTGGATCATCATCACTTACCTTGGAGATTGGTGAAAACCAGCTGTTCAGGAAGAGTGCCTTATCACGCGTTGTGTTTCACCTTCCGCTGAAGCAGAAGCGTCCTCGTCCCACTTTTCCTCATGAGTATACACCAGAGGGTTTTCTACAGGCTTCAGGTCAGCTGTTTTTCATAGATGATTTTAAGAAAGTAGATTGCAGACTTTTTCTGTTACTGTCTCACTGACTGTCAATTTACACCAGCCAGCAATTCAAACAAGACAGAGACCTCTTAATGCCAGGGCATCCCTCAGCTTTGAGGCTTTCATTATCAGTATTATACATCTTTCTTTATCTTACTTACTGACCGGCTTTTGAGGTGTCTGTGTGTACCGAATTCACGAGTACTTAGGATACGACTTGCGTACCGTCAAAAAACACCATAGCCCTTGAGGAGGTTTAGTACCTGTATGGTCACACCTAGGTAAGCTGACGGACGGTTTTGAAAGCTGTCAGTATAGTTCTTTCAGCAGCATGTTTAGTAACTCCCAACTGTTAACCTGTAGGAGAATTTTCTCATACAGATGCCACCGACAATTGTAGATAGTGGCATATCGGGGATTAAGAAATGTCTATTTTGTCAGTATTGATGGCAGCCGGAGCTGGAGCCAAATTATCTCGCCCAGCAAAGACGACAATATTTGATGGTTACTGTCTGTAAGTAACCGGCTACTGCTTTGTTGCTATGACTCCTCTGTATAGCCGTTTATGATACTCATCCGTGCCCGCTGGGAAAGGTGCTGGAAAGGTCTGATTGAATTTACCATTCATATCACCCACAGCAATAAAAAGATCGTTACTTTTTGCAAACGGAATTAGTGCATACCGCCCACGGTAGTTCTTCTCACTTACAGGTCTAGAATCCGTTGGTGCGTATGCTGCACTAGAAATGTGCAAACTATAATCTAATGTTACATACCCGCCAAAGACCAATAGTGCCACTAGTCAAAATAAATGTGTTAAAATGCCAGAGTGGCAGACTGCACTAGTGAGCAGTCTGCTAGGTAGCCCACGCTTGCTAGATGTGTCACGAGCAGCTGAGCTTGTCGGGTTTGTGGGAGGAAGCTGTTAAAGTCGTTCAAGGAGCAATCAGATGATTACCACTAAACACTTGTTACTAAACCAATAAGTGAGTCTACTTAACACAACTGTGCTTTAGCTTTCGACCAGAATACCTGACCTACGAGGTGGTAAATGGGCGAGGGAACGGGGGGTCATTAATTTAACTATTCAGTTCAATGACTAGACCACACAGCACCGGTTGGCGGGGCTTAATTTGGAGGGCTTTACTCGGACTCAGTGACTGGATGACGCGGAAGAGAAAAAAGTAGGACAGCGGGCATAGGTGCCCAACTTCTAACACAGCCGCACGCAACACATGCGTTCAAAGCCGCGCCAGAAAATGGTCGAATTTATCATTTTCTAAGGATACAAGTCGGGCGTTGGTAGTCAGCATCCACCGTTGCGGATCGGAGTGTGAAGAGTTTAAGGCGAGGCCCTCTACATGTTATTTGCCACTGTTTACAGTATGGAATCCCCGGCTTTCTCGAAGAAATAGTCTAATAATGATGATGATACTGTAGATTTACCACCACAGAGAGCGATCACCTGCACCTCATAACCAAACACTCTGTGCCTGGGCGTTTCTCTGTGACATTTCTATAACAGCTTTATCCTGAGAATCGGACATTAACTCATTGTAACCCGTAGGATGCTTGCAAACGTGAATCCCACCACCAATCCAACCTACTAAGTCCTTGTGATAATTAACTTCATACAGCTGTGAATGGAAAGTTCACTTGATTCTGAAGATGCTCAGTTGGCGCAAATATTTGCTACAAACCTACAGCCCCTTTTCGTAATCAAACTAGTGGGACTGTAATAGCATTTCAGCAAGCAAAAATAGTGTAAATCCCAGTCATTCTGTTTAAATTTTCCTTCGGATAGGTAGTTACTGTGCTGCACCCCGAAAAGCTGAATACCTTAAAATACACCCTCTATCCGACCCATATTCTGCCAGTCGGAGATAAGCTGAATAAAGCAACTCGGAAATTTAGGATAACTTGCAACTACATTCACGGAGCCCGCGGTTAAGCAATAATTTTAGGCACCGACCACTGGTATCTGTCACATCTAAGGTACTGTCTGGCAGTACTTTGCGCAGGTTGATCGATTTTCGAGAGAGAGAGATACGTAAAAATCAAGCTGGGTTTTGAAGATGCACTGACCATCTCTCTATCAAATTTTTTAACAGCGCCACTGCTTCAAACGTCACACGTTGGTGATAATCATTTTATCTCCGAACAATAAAAAAGCAGAAGCGTTGATAAGGCAACAATCCTCAAGCCGACATTATGCCCAAACAGAAATCAAAGGACAGACATTTTCTTCCTGGTAACGTGGCGCTCGGCAAAATTTTCGCTTATGGTTGGGACAATTCTGTAGGTTGCCTGAATGTTCCCATTATGTGTAAATGCATTTTGGTTTAACTAAAGAAATACATTAGTACATGCATATCAAAATGTGTGTTCAAATAATGCCAAGATTGCCTGCTTTAACCACGAGTATAGTTTGGGCGGCATGGCCGTGATGAAGTGTGAATATCGTATGCACTACATTGTTATTCGTCTAAGTAAGAGTTTCTGTAAACGTTATTTCCGTAATTACAAAATAAATCACCTTTATGGCTAAAAGACAATGCATCAAAAAGCAAAGCAAACACGAAATGTATAATGCTCATTTGTCAACATTCTGAACGACATACAAAAAACACTCAGAATGAAGTTGTTTGTTGAATTACCTCTTGTTTATTTATTTTGGACCATAGGCTGTTTCGGCAACGATATCTTCCAAGAAATAAACCTAAGGTCGATAATTCTCCGCAACTGCTGAAAATGAAATGCTCGGAACACGTGCACAGCAATTTTTGCCTATTCACTGAAATGAGATAATAGAATATCTCGTGAATTAGTGCGAAATTCATTTTTTTAAGAAAGATTTGTGAGTAAGGAATAGTAACAAAGTTCCGAACGACAGACGAAACAGCATTCAGCGGTCTTTAGGGATCTACTCCTCGTCATCATCATTAAAAACAAACTCCTATGAGAACACTGGTACTTTACTGTCTCAAATCCATGTCACTTTGTATGAACAATGCTTTATGATAAAAAAAGGGAGAAATGGAGCAGGAAGGGAGATATTAGGCAAACCTACAATGAACTTCCAAGCGGCCTCCACCACAAACTCTTAGTCAAACCATTCGGACAGCAGGATAGCATGAACACCATTGAGTTCAGCTGACCGCTAATTGTCCAGTGTCCTTAGCTAATCACAAGGAGGGTCACATGGGCCCGCCCTGGGAGGTCAGCAGCACCCAAACATTTTGCAACAGCATTCATTCCCTCCAGGATGCGAACGTAAAATCTTGATGGATGAAGTGACTGTCGAGGCTTGAGGAATAATTTCGGAGGTTTTGCGTTCGTGACGGCCTAGTAAGCCGCAGGCATCGCAGCAACGGCAAAGGGCGGTAAACGGTTCAATTATTCCTCAAGAATGAACCTACGGAGACGTTGCAGGATACTAAGTTAGGAGGAAGAAGTGAAGGAAGAATATGTGTAAGACAAAAGAGGCTGGCATCAGCAGTAGTCTCCTTTCAATTACTCGCCTTGCTGTATGCAGCAAGCAAGGCGACCCGGGTGATGGCACCAAGCGATGGTGGATACGATATGACACCATTTACACGTGGTTGTACGTGACCTAGGATACTTCCAGGGCGCCCGGTTCGAGAGAGAAGGACGATTAGGATTCTCAACCAAAGTCTTCATTTGAAAAGCCTAACAAGTTGGTAGCGGTAGTTGGCGTAATATCAACAGAGCAACCCACAAATTTGAAGTACAGGTCGATCCACGATCCACATCCAGCCTGTAAGACCAAAGGGTTGTCTTAGTCAGACCTCTACACACTGATCAAGAGAGAGGCTCTGTAAGTCACATGTGCACTTACAAGTATGCTCTAGGGGAGAATGTAGCTCAGGTAGCGTAGATGCAGTTCACTACGCCACCTAACAACACCCTGATCATGTCATTTTAATTGGTACTGAAACATTTGCAGTCAAATTGCCCAGCTCAGCGAACAAACCAACAACCACTCACAAGTAGTGATAAGTGGGCTGTTTAGGCGCACGGTCACACCGTGGTAAGATCCGGTGTTCTCACTTCAACATAGTGCATATACGCTCAAAACCCTCTTTCTAACATGTGCGGGTAGTAACGGTTTTGTGACGGAACAAAACCAAAGAATATCCGTTTATGACAAAACCCAGTAATATATATTTTGCGATAAGCTATATTTGGATAGACATGATTTGGCAGCTAGGCCAGAACACCTCAGGTGATTGAGTCCAAAAGCTTCAGACAAATAAAACAGTTTGAGAGAGCTGTCACAAAAAAGAAAACCACCGTTGGATCATCGTGAGAACTCAAACTGCTGGGCTCCCCGAGCCTTGCCCAACCGACCGTAGAGGAAGTCATTTATGTTTGCGCGCATGGTGCAATTTTTATCAGACGGATATTACATTCAGCATACTTTACATCCTTGTTTTTACTTCCCACATATTTTGGCAAGCAGACGTTCCGCCGTGTGCGAGCACTTACTTATACGTGATTTATAATGAGGTAAACAGGAACTGTTGATTCTTTTCTTCTATCCTTATTTTGTACAACGTTATTCCCAGTTTTTGTTATTCCGCCTTTTCGCCTATACCAACTTTTTTGTTTTTGACCTGAAAGTAAACCGTTCTTTGACCTTGTCATTGCACGTGTTGTTTAAGTCATCACGTGGTTTCGTTGTCTTGTTGACACGTGCCTTTGAGTCGGTGTGGACTTTGGGATCCTTTAGGAATTAGCAGTTCCTAAACCGGTGTATAGAAGCCGGCGTAGTCCCACAATTTGAGGTTTGTAAAGCTTTGTTATTTTTATTGTATTTACAGTACCGCAATTGTAGCTAAACCTCCATTTGAACGCTTTGGCTTTTGGGGTTTTGCGCGTAACTCAACGTGGTCCAACAGATTGCTGGAAACAATCCATAGGAACATTCTCAATCTTTATTGAGCAGAAAACCTGTATTTAATACCAAACTTACCCGTTAACAGCCGCTGACACGGCCAATTTTTTTGAGAATTCCTAGCTCATGTTACGCATAAGCCATTTGTCATCATGTAACCAGTCTACTCCGTTTTGTGGGTCAGTTGATAAATGGTTTTCTGCTGTAAAATGACTCTGAACACAATCCCGATAATTGGGCCGTCTGGCGTACCATACACACTAAATTGTTCAGGCATATGCTGGGCAAATAAGTCTTCTTACAATTTTGGACGTTTCAGAAGGTTTAGCCTACAACGGTGTCAGAAATTACTTTCACGGACCGAAACTGTTGCCATTGGCTTGCACGCTCCGGTTATACATTTGTGTATCAAGTGTATCCTATGAGTCACGCGCACCACCAAGCTCCACTACCAAGCATCGTGTGGTTCCGGTTTTTTGCTGTTCTTATATGATGTGACATTTGACCTCCCATTTGTCGAAATTTTAATTTCGTTTCCTCAAGTTTATTGGGGGTCAGTGTGTAGGTCATATGCCTATTTCTAGTTAAACATAGATTTCTTTTACTCACAATAAACAGTTTAATGTGTATGTGTTACTAAGCCCAGTGGAACGGACACAATCAACAGTTTGCACAGGATGTACGCAGTAGCCTGCTAGACAAACTAAAGAACTAAAATACTCTGCTCCCTAATCCTTCGGAAAATAATATAATGCGTTAAAGTGGTTCGTATTAATAAGCAAAGAATACTAAGGAGATTATGAACATGTTTGGATGACACTGTCACCAAGTGCTGTACTCTACATGTAGCCACGGTGATATGAAGCCATCATGCCTAATGGGTTGTGAAACCATAACCGCTAATATAGTTTGCATAAATTTGTTTTTTTTTTGACGTGCGAAAACCTTTTCATGGGGCAGGGAGTGTGTTACTACGGAAAAGATGCTGCTTCATATTGACAAAAAATGTATTCTAACCTTATGATAAGAAACTTCATAATGTCGGTACAAATTCTATCCAAGAACCTCCTTACAGAGCGGGATGCTGGGATCAATTCAACCAAAATATATAGAGCCGCATATGATGTTTTCACACACGTCTTTTACTGATGAGCCGCTACGGTGTGATCTCATTTGTCTCCTGATGCTGTGTTGCAGAAAGCCAACTAAAGTGTTCTTCAAAGTGTTAAGCCCATTCCCCATAGGGCCCTTCGCAAAAGCAATCCTAAACCGTCGTTTTCAGTTATTGTGTCACTAAAAGTGCTTTACCTTAGCCATTCGATAGAATTGGGAGGTCCGATGCTTGGTTATTTATACCGGTAAAAGCCTTCATCGTCCACCAGAGCTCCAGCTCGTTTGTTAGACTACAATTTGGCGTTTCAGGGATTTGCATGTGCTATCGTACGCTTTCTCTGCCAGAATAGATTTTACAGTAGCACTCGGGACTGAAGTTGTCGGTGATATTCAGTAACCATTTGATCTTATTGTACGATCAAATAGATAGCATAAATAAATGGATTTTAAGACCACAGGGAATTTTTTTTTATTATTCGCCTCACTTTATACACGTGTTCGTTACCACCACTCTGTTGGTTCCTTGCACACGTTAGTTAAGATAGCTCAGATTGATACTATGGAGTTATGGTGGTTTTCCAGAAATGATGAGTTGCCATGCCGCTGGCTAACTTGCTAGAGCCTGAAGAAAGACAAGTCAACCTGATCAGATCAAGGTTGTGTGCCCGGAAGTAGCGGTAGCCATGACTTGTGCCTATGCGCCGGTGGTGGATGGCCAGAAACAGTTGTTGGTCACTGCTTGTTGGGTGGGCAAAAGCGGTTACTGGAGAACCTCAAAATTCTTATTCACAAGAGTCTAGCGTGAGAAAGGTATATATTCTTGTACTCTGAACTCGGCCTGTGACTAAAATAGCCAACAAACATGTAAGTAGGCAATGGGGATTCCCACATGAACCCTCTTCGCAACCGACGGACTGTTTGGTGGCAGGGTACTGACATAGGCTATCGGCTGAATAAAAAAGTCGTGAATGTCTCCCTCCTGATGCAGTTGAGCACAGCAGATGTGCATACAACTGAATTAGGTTTAGGATAAAGTTTCTTTATGTTTCGACCGTAGTCACGGTCAACTGCTGCACAACCAGTGTGCGGTTTTTATGGCCGACGTTTTCTAGCGGAGGAAGGCAGAGTCAGTGCTTCCGTAAATATGGACATGCTCGTCAAAATGATAAAATACCCCAACACCTTTAAGAAATTTCCTCTAGACCGTCTCGAAATATGATTACTCATATTATGGAATCTTACCACTCTTAGTGTTACTGCTCCCCTTTGGCCCTTTTGGCATGGTTGCACCTTGTGAGACAAAGTTTCAGTCAATGTATCTCCATGGGATCATTACTGCACTACGCAAGGTACAGTCATCCTTCAGCTGTTGATACGTGCATCGATATGTGCAAGAAAACATTCTGACATTCCATGGCAGCGGCACAATTGTACGCCTTGCCCAGAATACGTGAAAATGAGCCCATTATAAAAGTGTCATTGGTAGCGTACTATTTTGTTAACAGAAAGCAAGCAAAATCGACTTATTGCAAGTCCGGTTGAATAAAATTTAAAAGCATTCCTGTACTAACCACTAAGTAATTGACAAAAACATTTAGATTTCGGATCTGCAAGTACCTAAATCAAATAAGATACTTCTGATAAGCCAGTCAGTACGTTTCTGGAGGTTTCTTGTTATTAAACCTAAAAGGGTATGGGTGAACCTTAATCACTGTTTCAGCGGGACGCGCTGTAAGAAAGGTTATTGTGAGAAAATTGTGGATAAACAAATTTTTTGGTCTCACAAACCTTATTTTTCATCCTCCAATAATAAATATAACGGCAAAACATTTTGTGACGTTGATGAACATGAAGAACATGATGGGCAGATGATCAATATTCCATCGCAACTCTGTAATGTAGATTATCGTCTGAAAACATAGGAACAGATGAATTCTGGAAACACTCAACCATTGGGCATTTTACCAGTTACACATACTCTTCATTTTACAGCACACATTCTCACTTTCTTTTTCACAGATTTGGTGACGTAAATGCGCATATGGAGGTGAACCAAGGTGACAATATTATTTTCATTTGTGACCGATACGGACATGGAGCACCTCGTTTATTTTGGGTGAGTAGATTTGTGCACGTGTAGGTATTTTTGCACAGTGGATTAATTTGCGGTAGTCTACTTTATGAAGTACTAGGGATATTCGCAATAACAGCCAAGGGGATACGTAGAGCACTGTTAATAATCTACTTCTTATGGTGTTGAATATTCAGGCGTTTCTGACTGATCAGGTTTGTACGTACATCGGTTGAAGCGCGATGTGGGTCAACGTACCATGATATTCTGATGTTCTCGGACAGTTTTCTGATCAGTTAGAGTGATATCATGCTGTAATCTATTGAAAATTCGGCTTTTAATATTCTGCTAACCACTCGCTTAATTCTAGTCGTTTGGCTTATAATCTGCATTAAGAATAAATAAGAATTTTTCAAGGGTTGATGCAATTTATTTTTTGCTTTTTAAAAACAAAAATAATGTGTTCGCCCAGATGATGCTTTATCTACTACACGTCCCTCACGAAATGGTAAAATTTCTCTAGCTGCTTCCCCAGACGCTCCAGAACACTGATTGACGACCATGGGTAAAATTTTTTTAAGAATAAAAAATTGTGAGACAGATGTCTATGCAATCGAAATAGATTCCTTAAAAGGCTAGAAGGTTGCATAGCTCAATCACAACGATGCAAGCGCGAATATTTTTGCCAGGTTAATGCAGTCTACCTTAGCACGATTCAGGTTTTATGCTGGTTTAATACAGTAAGCTTGTTTCTTTCCTTTCGATAGAGGCCGGTTTTGAGCAGCAATATGAATTTTTTTCTTATCATATCAGACTCAAGGCAAGTGAATAAGCAGAGTAGAGGATGATCAACAGTGTTGCACACCACTAGTTTGGTCAAAAAAATTTTCAGTGTAGTAATGGAAGAGTCTGGCGCACTTTAGCACTGTCGTAGTATGGCCACTTCGTGCAAAGCTCTGTTAGAAAAATGAAAGAAGAGATGGACAAGATAGGATATCTGCGGGTATAGGTGAGAAGTCTAGCCCTGCTTGAATACTCAGCTCCATCAGACACATAAGCGTAAGAGTTCCTAATACGATCATTCGGTTATCGCCCGCCACGAGCCTATGCCTGTCTGCTAACAGGTTTTGAACCCTCCATTGTATTTAAGGGAGGAGTGCACAGAACGCATAAAAATGGACTATCACTTTACACACCAACTACGAAAAAAATTTACCTTGCCTGCTTCAGGCGCTGAAAATTTTACTCAAGAGCTGATGCTGTTCTGCGAAAACTGCAATTGTTTTCACACCAGTATGATTTAAGGGGAAGACTCACTCACCTGCGGTACCTTTCAACTAAATGTGCTGCACGAAGTCCGCCTCACCTTATGGTAAACGATATTCGAGATATTGTAATATACTTTCTTGAAGGAAACTACCCATATGTTGGTAAACAAGAATGCAGAAAATGTAGGAGTATATTCTTTCAACAAAAGGGTTCGCTTTAGGCAGCTCAGCATGTAAAGTAACAACAAGTATGCGTAGTGAGGAAACCACAAACTTGAGGGACGTATATGTTTCTATTCTTATTTTCACGTCACACAATATCTGCAAAACATTTGTGATAAAAGCCTCAGCTGAAAGCACTTTATATATGCGGCATTTACAGGCTTTCAAAAATACGGACAAGTCGTATGTTTGTAGGTACAATCCTGAAGAAAGTTGTGCTTGAAAGTTTCTCTCCTTTGAATATGCGGTCGGATATAAATGTGTTTACCCAGAAATAAATGGATGTCAATGCATATAAGCAGAAGAAATCAAGCCAAATCGCTGGCCGGTAAAGCTGATAGTTCATGAAACAAAATGACACAAAATTACACGCATGCTGTATCAAAATAACCTTCTAGGTTTCTTATAGACTTGACAATATGGACTATAAAATTAGACGTAGAAGGCAATGAGAGAGTGTGGACACTAAACTGCTTTCATTCAATGACTGGCGCTTAACAGCTGCTGTTACCAGCTACGCGCGCATTAACGTCTACAAATGCATTTTTTGGTTGACACGCTCAACCACGGACCTTAGTTCCCAGCCATACGTTACCATACAGGAGAGTATTTTCGGAGGCTCTTTCCTTATCAGCTGACTGGATTTTGGTCCGGTGGACTGGCCGAAGGCACACAAGTCAAACATGAGTGCTAAATCGCCATACCCTTTATGCTCTTGCATTACGGGATGTGAATCCACAGACTTTATTTCTACAAACCAGGTGATATCTTTCTACACAAGTCTGATCTTAAAGACAAAAAAACTTGGAAAAAATGAAGTGTATTTATGTAGGTGTTGGTGACAAATATGGTAGAAAACAAGTAGTGGCCTATTACATGAGAACATCCCATACGGTAAGTGAGACAGTAAATCATATTACTGAGCACTCCCAACACACTTCCTCCGGTAATTCTTGCTGCAATGTCAAAATGTCACCAATAATTCATCGGTGTTAAATGAATTTGACTTCAACTTGTTCAGAATATTGTCTGATATTATTACTGCCAAGTCATCCAGGTCACGGAAACTTCCAGTCTACAAAGATAAGGCAAAAATCCAACGCTACAAGAGATCAAATATCAGTAGCTGATAGCTGGGAACCCATGTAAAATCCACCCCAGACCAGTGTGCACAGCTCCAGTCAGCTGAAATAGACGAGTGGCTGTACTATTTCAAAATTCACAAATCCTTCCTAATGACTTCCGGTCGAATTTTCTGCCCATTTATGGTCAACTAACAGGTCCCGATTGATGTTTGTTGGATAATAAATCCAAATATTCACGAACAATTAATAATCCGGCCAGTTTAACGTCTGTTAATCCTTTTCTGTCTGACTTTGACTAGACAAAAGCATAGAGGGGGGTACTCATTATTTTTTTGCTAATCCAGCATTTGTGGTGCCAGACTTCAACCGTTAAAAATTATTGTTCACATTTTCAGACTTTGGATGCAACAGTGTTTCATTTCTGTCGCTTGGACAATTCTTCCAGAGTGATCAAATTACTGGATTGCCAGGATTATGAAGCCAGTCCAGAGTTTATCTTGAAAGTAGCCCATTTTTCGGAAATTGGATTTACGCCAACATTTCGCCCGGGAATTACAGTTTATTTTGTCAGTAAGTTTAATCTCAAGTGCACCACAGCACACTTCATGGCACATTTTGGAATGACGAAACGCAGTTAAAACGGCTGTTTGCCAACTTGTCCAAACGAACAGTCGTTTTGCCAACAGAAAATTAATTGCAGTTTAAACCCTTAATTACGTAAATACAAGTCGAACCATGCTGCAGGATAATTTCGAAAGTATTTGACTTCTGACATAGTTTGAAGATTTTAAAATTTGTTCTCTCTAACAGTGTAAATAAATGAACCATACCTTCATCATCATAAAGTAGACGAAACAAAATTTACTGCGCTCTGATTAGCTGAAATATTGCCTCCATTTTTCACTTCTGTAGCTTGTTCTAATAACTGCCTTGAATCATGTTTCATTGCACCGAAGCCTCTGATACGGAGGAGCTTGCAAGGAGCCATAAGCGTGCTAGCTTACAGTTTGATAGTCGGGTTCCTGTCAGACGTTTATGAGTGCCGGAACCCACTCAGCGGAACGCTTTCAGATCCACTCGATTTTTACTTAGCTCCCTGTACACTCTATTACGCTGAAGATACATAGGAGAAGGTCGATTCACTTTCCACGTTAAACACGTGTTCCGTTCTGACCTCAGTTAACTGAGTGGAAAGTTTACTAGCACTATTTTGACAACCTAACCACTGCATGCTCAGTACACATGTTGCCTATTATCATTTATAACTCAAGCATATCTCTCACGCATGTGTCCTGCGTGTTTTTGGGTGGCCGGTTATGCGGTAACAGTTAACCCTACCAAAAAGGAGAAATCGGAAAGATGCTTGCACAGACCGAATATTGGAGATCTACTGAGAGCTAGTCAGGCTGTTGATCTTTCAACACAGATTGGCCCCACTGACAAGAAGAAATGTCCATTAAAAATTTGGTTTTCCATGACCTAAATTTCAAAACCAGAGCTTGGTGCTACCGATGGTTAATTAGTGGTTCACATATTCTAACGGAGTAACCATAATCTGACAAAGTGTGCTTCGTGTAGTACGTAATGCTAGCAAATCGGAAACTTCAGCATTTTGTCTAAATTGGGATATTGAAAGCTTAAGAAGACACGCGAGATGTGGACAGTGGCATTAGCTAGCACCTCCTATCAATTGCATTTTTAAACATGACAAACGAAACTCAGAGGCTTACAGAGATACTCCCTTGATTTTCTCAACTAATATGTCGTCATGCCATTTTCACATTAATTTGGCTAGGCTAACCAGATTGAGCATTTTCACTACAAAAGACCTGATCATCCCAGTCAGGGTGCGAAATGGTACGTTCGCAGAAGGTTGGTGTATGAGTGAAAAATTCCACAGTTCATTAGAGCAGTCCCTCTCATTTTTTATTCTGGTCGCGGGGCGGCCCACAGAAGTTTCTTTACGCAATAGATGCTTTCAACCAAACCTTCCAATATCCCAAGCATTATTGGACTTGCTTTTTTGTGACAGGAATCTTCCTATGTTTGTTTGCTGTTCACTTGATTTTTACAATGATTGATCAAATAATATTTGAACAATTTTTATTATTCTATCCACTTGTTCAGCAGTCAGGTCTTCACACATTCCTGAGTGTGTACAAGGTACTATTTGAGCTTGTTTAAGCAGAGTAACCAAAACAACTGATGACGCACACCCGGTCTTAGACAGAGTACTCTAACCTCAAACATTTTATTGAAAAACGAGTGTAATCAGCAATTAAAATAATGTGATATAAACACGTTTTGCTGGTCAAACTTATTTCACATATCTATTAGTGCGACAACTTGAGTATTCGAGCACTACTTCACCTTAGATTGGCGTACAGTTATGCGTATCACTATGGGTGAAGTTCACTGTCTTCCTATTACCTTTAAGTTGACTGACGTGACAAAAGTCTAGGCAGTAACCAGCACTCACACGGTTGCAGCAGCCATCTGCGAACTCGAGAAAGCACAGAGGCTCATACACTGGCGGCACCTTGTGAACTCGTGAGGTCGATGCATGAAACCTACCTTAACTTCCATCGGAAGGAGTAATTCTTTCCTCTATAGACCCGTTATTGACGATTTTACAGATGTTGATCCTTGAGTAGTAACTGACGCAGTTATTTCAGGAAACACTATAATGAACCCTTCATCCAGAAGCTAGACGAATTTTGTTGCGGTCCCTAAAAAATAGATTGGATACCGTTTCCATACCCGAAAGCCTGACAACTGTACGTATACTCCTGTACATTACTCATCAGGGTCCAGTCAGCTCAATTAGCATTTGCCACGTATGACAGCATCATGACTGGGGCTTTCGTACATTACAACCTGCACCGTTGCATTAAGCGCACCACCATTGCCAAATACATTGGACACTGAAATTTTCGTTGAATGTTTCCACCCGGAAACCCATCGCCTAATGGGGCAGGGTGTCAGTCAAACGTCTATGAGCAGGATCCCGGAGAAAAATTTGGGACAAAATTTCTGCTACTTGAGGGATGCTACCTTGTACCGAATATCCAAGAGTAAGTACCTCAAATAATCTCCCTTCTTTGGTCTAAGAAAGCAGGATTTTTAGCTGCCCGTAACTGGGACCAGAGAGTACAACTTCTAGCAAGATAAATTTTTAGTTAACAGCCAGCTTCTTAATGCTCCATCCATTTTTCAGATCCAGAGCCGCATTATAGCTTGTACGTCAAAAACGCATTTCCGCGGGAATCAGAGGTGCAGAACTGAAGGCATTTCGTTTTTATGTAGCCTTGATGAGTTATTTTAAACGAATTTGAACTCAAAAGCAACCAGTATACGTTGTAGAATACTTTTCGGTCATCAGTAAACTAAATTTCACCGTTTTATGTAGCCTTGATGAGTTATTTTAAATGAATTTGAACTCAAAAGCAACCAGTATAAGTTGTAGAATACTTTTTGGTCATCAGTAAACTAAATTTCACCATTATGTATGCTTTTTAAGATAGTGTCACGTACCGAACGATTTTATTAGCAGTTGATGCACCACATCGGTCAGGGTAAATTAGTTTATCTCAGAAAATACCTAGATTTTTTTAAAGAGCAAACATGATCATCATTTAATTTAGGCGGAGTGTGCCAAGTAGGCCAGTTAAAGGTGCAAACTTCCCAGGGCTAGCCTTATTCTTAGTTATTTTTCCTTTTGTCTCAGTCCATGACGAGTTTCTAGGAGTAAAATGAGGTTTGTTTTTCTTCAAGCGACGCCCAGGAACTCCTTCGACAAATAGACAAAGATGTACAACATATAAAATCATATAACTTAGTTCAGGGCCATTAAAAAGCAGGACACTGTTCGTAGTTCTCTAGTGGTTTTATTTGATATACACGCCATACGTTGAATGTCTCCTGCGTAATATTACAATGACAAGAATAATATCAACTTCGAGCCCTCCGCTTGTACAGCAGTCAAAGACAGAACCCAGCAATAGATCCGAGTCGGAGGAGCAACACACATTAGAAGCGTACCTAACGGTTCAATTCTCTTGAAAATACTGTAAATCTCAAGTGGTCGATCCCCAGTTTGCAGCTTTTTGGTCAAATTTCTAGTCACATATAATGGACCTAATCTTGATTTAGATGCGTGTTCACCACACTTGAAACTTGTTTACTCCTGAGTTTCTGTAAACCATCCTCTCTTTTCCGTGTTTTTGGACAGATAATGATCGGCTTCTATTTAGACTGGCTCGCGAGAGGAAGTGAATGCAACATAAAACCAAAGACATACGTCTGCACACCCAGTTGCGATGTAACGACAGTAGAATAAACTGGACCATCATGTTCAGAATAGAGATAACCTGTATCTTCATGGTTGCACACAGTCCAAGCAGCTATTTTACCACTCTAATGTACGGAAGTCACTTCTTTACCACCAGAGACGTTAAGTGGGTTAAAAGGCAGAAGTCGTCCAACAACATTATCGTCCACCGACATTTAGGTAAACGCCGGACACATTAAACACTGCTAAGTGAGTGCCTGTTACCATAAGTCCCGTAAATTAGGTGTTAAGTACTCTCAAAAAGTCCCCCTTATAAAAGCATTGGTAGACTTTTGTGGAGTGCATGCTTCTGGTTAACAACTTAATGGTTAAGATGTCTACAAATAATAAAATGAGCAACTTAGGTTTTTGGTATTTTACCACATCAAATCGTCCGCTGGGTACTTGCTTAACATATTAAATGGCAACAAATACACATATTTTGCGTGCCAATTTGGTTTTAACAGGAGACTCAGCTAAATCCCAGCTAAACCTCTTGCTTATAAGATTCATCAACTCAATGTGCTGCAAAACACTGCCGCATTTCAAGAGTTTTCATTAACCTTGTGACTAGATTTCCTTCAAAGCAATAAACAACTGTATAATTTGTATAGACGTAACACACTGTTCATAAAGCCGCTGAAACCTGTTCGACAGCCCACGACCGGTTTCGCTCTTCTTTTGACTCATCAGGTAGGAATAGTATCCGAGCTTCCGTTGACCCTATGCTCCAGTTGAACTCAAATTGCACCAAATTCGACCTATACACCCATCTGCACACCAGATTGATTGTGCCGGGAAGCTCACCTGGAACTCTGCTTAATCTCTCGTTTACGGTGTTCTTAAGAAACTCTATTTGCTGCACCGGGCCACCTGATGTATTTGAGTACCTCGAATATTGTACCAACTGAAACATTTTTGGTGCAGAGACGCTGGTTCCCTGAGGACACAGTAGAATTTATATTGAAACGCCATGTTGGATAACTAAGTACGGCGAACCACACACGTGGAGTATTCTGGGACAAACCACCCAGCCTCTAGGGGAAGCTAAACAGTTTTGACGTGTATATATCTAGCAAGAAGCAGTAATAAAAATGTGCTGTTTGGACGTAGATCTGATGATTCATCTTAAAATGCACCTCTTCTTGAGTCAGCTACAGTATGTTAGAGCTTAAGTTGATCAAATGAGTTTCTCGAGTGACTGCAAGGAATCCAACCAAACGGAAATAAGTGAAACCTACGTCATGTTTCGATGACTTACTCTGATGTGGCAAAATTTAAATTTTTTCATAATCCACTTCGACGTCTATCCTCACCAGTACAACCAGCCTGAAACATTTCAAATACATCGTTAACAATAGATATATAATCTCAAACTGTCATAACTAGGCGACAGGGCACCTATTCCATTTGGAGAATCATGTGGCAGAGACGATACAATGATCAGCAACTCTGACATGTGGGCGTGATGGCTGCGATGAGTACAAGTGACATTTCGGATGACACAACCAAATCCAGCTAGACAGTAAATGATGGAGAAAAGACGCCTATGACAAAAACACCTGGTAATAAGGTTAAAGTGTCCAGTGGCAAGTTCGTGGAACTCTTAAATGTTCTACGACGGATTCAAGCATACACGGGAACAACACCTTTCCTATAAAAATTAAACCGTAGTCCATTCATTCGACTAAAGAATGAAATCGATTCTAAATATCTACACACTGTCTTACCATAAAGTCATAGAATTGTCCTATGAAGTGCTGGAGCCATTTGGTCAACAAATATTTTAGTTTAGCCTATGTGAGAATTTTCAATTCGTCAATCCAATGAAGAACCCATTGTTACGTTCACCTGAATCGATCTCCTTGAAATTAGGTACAAAAAGAAATCAGTACTGTCGCCGATAGTTGGATGAATTTTTCGCCCTCCTAAGAGGCGCCACTGAACTAGATTTATTAGGCTGTTGTAAGATAAAATTTCATCCTGTCAGTGGAGCTAGTCTAAACTGAGAAGCTGAAAAGCCGTGTTTAGACTTTGAAAATCGTTACCAGTTTACACAAAACGAAACTGGAAGAGTCTAGTACCCGCGACATTCATAGACAGTCGTTGAAACTCAACCTTTTGGCCACGAGCGGTTGAATACATATGATAAGTGCTCAGAGGAAAACTAATTTCACAAGATGAATGAAACTTCCAGCCGAGTAGCTGCCACTCCAAGGGCCAGTCAGTAACTGATCACATAATGTGGTTTCTGTGAATGAAGAATGGGCGGTGGTGTGTCTCATATTAGTAAAAGCCCAATACATTGGTGTTCAGCGGCTTCTGGCCGAACTGTTAAGTGTTCGAACTACCGACTGCGATGTCCCGGTTTGGAAGCTTCCTCGGGTTACGTGGCATGTGAGCCGCTGCCGATTCCCAATCAAGATGGAAGAGCTATACAGTGCTCCTCGACTTTTCAGCATAGAGTGGCTTCACTGACGGAATGAAATCTCATTTTGAGATTCACTAATCGTTTCATGATGATCAGTTTGGTAAAAGCCCACCCCTCCAAAAAATTTAACTCTGTAGTAGAAACTAGTAATTTGGTCTCTTAGATTTTAGTCTTGAACGATGTTACGATGCTTTCCTGAGACCGTCCGTGTACCAAAACCCCACGCGATGGAGGTAGTAAATCAGCCCTAACCAGTTTATTTCACCGGAAAGGAAATACAGACCATTCTATAGCCTGATGCCAGAGCAAGGACAGTCTGCTCAGTAGAAGCACTTGAACAGCAACTCTCAAATCTAACCAACTTCTGTGTGACAACGGGTTTCCTGGTATTGACAAGTGATCACATTTGCACGCAAAGTAGGTTTTTACAGGAGGCAATCAGGCAATCAGAAGGCAATCCTGATAAACCCTTCGTTTCTGATGGAAGGGCAAAACCGGTTGTGGTTGACAACGGGTTTCCTGGTATTGACAAGTGGTCACATTTGCACACGAAGTAGGTTTTTACAGGAGACAATTGAATCCTGATAAACCCTTCGTTTCTGATAGAAGGGCAAAACCGGTTGCGGCCAATCGAGGAGATTCCAGCAACCTAATGAGTAGTGGATTTCCCAGTAATTTCATTGAAGAAAATAGGAACAGCGCTGAACAGAAGGCTGTCATAGCCACATTCGATAATACCTCGTACACATTGTTCATCAGTTCCAAATTATTAGGTCATCCGCTGAACAGAGGAAAACAGACCGGTTTGGGCACGATTTGTCGCCATCAGTTCACACAGATTGCAAGAGTTCTTCCCAGAGGTAGGAGAACCTTCTCCGCGAACAAGTTTGCTCAGCGCTGAATACAAACCCATGGTATTCCACATTAGGGACCTAGGATTGCCTGTTTCGGACCGGAAAAGGATCTCTGCTTACAAACAACCCAACCCGTTTGGACCAACTTTTGTGCGGCTTTTTGCCTTTTACACCGCTTTACATGTTGTTGCCTTTCGTAAGCAGCTGTATGACATAAGACCTTACTAAATGAATGTTTGTTAATCCATCCGTGGGCCTATTTTAATCGCCGGGAACATATGCTCACGAAACAGTGAGGTTCACTGCCATCGTAGCTTACTGACCGAACAGATTGAACTGCAGATAATGAAAACACAAATGTGCATATGCCCGTGTTTCAGGTCTCGGAAAACAAAGTGAGGGGAGGTTAGAAAAGAGAATCACAAGGAAGAGAGAGAGAGAATCACAGAATCAAAAAGAGAATCACAAAGAATCACAAGTGGAAAAATCACAAGTTTGTCCAACTTCCGATAATTCCCAGTCTTTATTGTGTAAAAGACTGGCTTGGAAGACTCCATCCTAAATATTTAGCACACTTTCAAGGTACGAGGCAGCTGCTTTTGGGAGATCCACCTTGGATGACCCAGAAAGGAGCTGACAAATCAAAACTTTTCGTGGCTAAACGTTAGCCCCTGGAGTAAGACATGAAAGTCTAAGTCCTGGATAGATCCATTCACTACTTTACTGGCGAACAAGTTGATACTAGAGAGTAAACTTCATAACCGAGAGATTTAGCTGGGTTCCAGTCTCCTGTCAAAACCTCTAAAAGCGTCAACTTGTTCGCCCAAGATTTATCAATTCAAGTGCGCCCAGCGTGCGCTCTTAAATTACCCGAAACACGTTTGCTTTTCAAGCCGGATAGCAAGCGTTAAAAGCCTAAGATACGTCCTGCCAACACGCTTTTCCAAGGGCAAGTTTGTGGTTTAATACTTCCTTCCTTGGTTTGGACCAAACGGGATAATCGGCTCCGGATAGGAGGGGATATGCAAATACATGTGGCATAGACAAAACGTTTCCCAGGTCGCACATTTGGTAGCCAGTAAGCTGTACACAAGTCTAGGCCGCCTGGATGATAACACCTATCGTCTCTCGAAGCCTGCTTGGCAGAATAGAAATTTCCAGCAAATTTGCAAACGCGTGCAAACGTCCCACTCAGCTTCAATTTGCACAATCAAACAAAACAAGGAGGGTAGAAAAATTAAATAAGACTGGATAAATTTCTGATCGCGCGTTTTGTCTGATCACTCCTAAAAATCCATTTCTGTTTAGAAAACATCCTAGCATGACAAAACTTTGGTCGCCTACACGTAGGCCCATCTTCAGAATGGAATCAGTATATTTTAAAAGTAAACTGGAAAATGGTATAGGACGTCATCAAGGCCATTGGCAGTCTTTCAGTGCGCACACTCCGTGTTTGAGTTGTTACTTTATTAGGATCAGCCAAAATTGCGATTATGTGGGGCGTATATATATATATGGTTTATATGAGATAAATACATCTGTAGAAGCGAAACTGTACTCGCTGAATGAATAAGTCACTGCATGTCATCTTCAAATAGTTACATTGTAGGAAACATTGTAGTTCTCCCAAAGTTTAGCATTTCCTCCATGGGTACGGACTGGTTCACGAAACTGTAGTGAGACCAAAAAAACATTCACTTGGTGTTGGTGCTTTATTAGCGGAAAAATATCCCTTTTAGAACGGTAATTAAATATAAAGTGATTTGTCGTTCGAAAGCACCCTCATAGAGCAAAAAAGTCATCCTTACTTGCTCAGAGCTATCCCTGCATAAAATATCACATTCTGAACGGCGGATAATCTCAAAACATTCCATAGTGCATCTAAGATTGTTTACTTCAATTCGCGGTTGTACGTGGGTATTATCGGCACCGCTTCAATGGTTTTGCGCAAAAGAACCCTAAAACCACTTAAACGAGAAGACCGGTACAAAATAAATGGTAACAGCTACAGCCGCGAAGTTAGCGTTAGTACATCTGAACCTTACTACAGGTGTTATGAGACCCATAGTCGTTACCCATAAGTCTAACCGTCTTTTTCGCAAGTATGCAAATTCAAACGGTAACAATCCAGATGTTTCTATCTACTGTTATCACTGCTACAAGGCCCTTAATAGTACCAGTAGTTGGAATTTCTCCAGCACACCGTCGACTTGGAGTGAACAACTGTAATTGACCTGAGACCAGCAAAAGGAACAAGACTGGGGCTGCAGCTGCCCTCTCGAAATTGGCACTCGTCAAAGCCCGTGTTTAATAGCGCAGTTTGTCCAAAAGCGAAAACAATCAAAGATTTGGGCTGATCCAGCCAGACCGCATCAGCACAGAGGTATTCCTTCCTCAGTGGTTTTCAATAAGTACAGTACCTTACAGGAGTACCTGTGGTTAGATCTGTATGGTTATGGGATGCAAAGTATGTTTCGGTTTAATTAGATTACGTTCCCCATGTTTGGGAATTTTGAATGACTAACACAATCCATACTTTGCCTTAGTATGAATGTGCTCTGTTGTTCCTCTGCACGAGATTTACTGTTGGCGGGCTTGAAGGCAAAATTGTACAACATGACATCTCAGTTATGAAACGAGGTAAAAACTACGTCCAATAATAAATCTGCCTACACATCCTACGAGAATATTTTTTTCACTCCTATAGGCCAACCAGAACTTTGCTTAACGAAATCTCTCCGATTGTCCGTTGACCTGATATCTGAGGAAGAAGAATCGGATAATGTGGAGAATTCCGAAGCAGGTGAGTTTACAGAAAAGTGAAGCGACTGATTTTTCAAAATGCGTATATTTTGTTCTCTACCATCTAGTAACCCGGTCTGACATTCGAAGTGATTTTTGGATGCGACGATGTACACTCAAGTAGAAGAATAAAGCCTACTTCTCAATAAGTGAACAATCTTTAATCGGGCGTGATCATCTGATTTGTTTGCATCAGCGACTGGAACAAGTCAAGCGAACCGTGGTAAGCAAAGTAAAGCGGAATAAAAGCAACATAAAAGCTGTCCGCAACAGTGAGTTGCAACCAACACAAATGAACCTCAGACAATCGTTTTTTTGTTAACTGTCTTCCGGTCATGTCTTATCATTGGACAACCTTACCTGGACAAGAACTTCCTACTCAGCAGCCCTGCAATGAAAAATAAATGAACTGTTAAATATATGCTGCTTTAGCGAGTTACTCTAAAAGTGACCAACTAGAAGATAGTCTACATAGCAGTCAAAGATAAATGTCGGATAGGCTGTACGCGACAGAGTTTGCACACAGGTCAGCTAATTTCAGCTCTGCTGTGGTTCAACCAAACTTTAGAGTGATGCAGGTCAACTCTGTTTCTGGATTCGGCACCTACATTCACATTATTTCACCAACTCGGTTATTTACAGCCTTCTTAAGCATGAGAGTCCACAAACACTAGATACACAAATGAGATGTAAGCAACAGATTCAGAACCACCCGTTTCTTGTCAGCTTCTGTAGTCCCAGTTCAAGTACAGCATAAGGTTGATGAAAACTTGAAGACTGCGTTTAACTTATAAGTCCTAAGAAAGGCAAAACCAATCGTGGGGTTTTGAGCAGTTATGAGCAACTGTGTGAGTATGATACGTATTTCCCTTTGACGTAATGCTCATCTAAATTGGCTTACCATGAGTAAAGTGCATTTTGAACGATAAAAATTATGGAAAACAGCTTTAAGGGCGCATCTTCATTGAACCTAAGTAGAATACACTGCGTAAACTTTCTTTCGATCACACTATGTACGAGTCCGATTAGATCTGTCGGCCACAACTAATGGATACCAACCTACAAGTTAACACCAGAACCTGAAAAATGCCCTCGGCGGCATAAAACTCTGGTCAAGCGTTCACAATTTTTTTGGTTAGAAATCAGCTAGTTTTCTCATACTGTTTATCTGGCCTTATTTACACATAAGCTCCATGGTTCTTCTCAGTCGGTTAAACTATTTGTAAACTACGTGAAGCAGTTTCACCGTTACATCATTCACTTCCTAATTGGGACTTGGAGAAAGTTACGAAAGTTACGAAACAAACTTAAGGATAACTGGCTGATATTCGAAAACTGACTGGGGTCTATTAGGCACGAAAGTAGCTTGCGTGATCTGCCCAGTCTTATGTCAGTTGTGCAGAGGCGAGTGTATTAAATGATGAACAAAAATGTCCATCTACTTGCCAGCGTGGTCCACTACAATGAGAACACGCGCGACGAATGTTTTTGGTTTGAAAAATCAGCCAGACATACCAGAACTTTCACCAGTACTTCCGGGGTTGAGAAATACGTGCCAGTGAAGCACACATCGTTGCATGCATTTGAAACACGCATCGGTGACAGTATTTTAGCCCCGCATTGCGGCATGATACTGGTGAGCCTTTGTGACTTTAAGTGGGTGAACTAATTACTTACAACTGACTATGATGGAAACGCTGGCTTCAAGGAAGACTTAACTGTCGTAAGCTTTTGTGGTCTGACGACCTTAAAGCGTAAATGTTCCGTCGACTGACATCATAAGATCGACTTTTTCCTGATAATTAGAACTTTTCTTTCAATGGCATGAACATTCGTTAAGCTAGCAACTCAGTGGATCTACCGCAACTATTTGCGCGGTATTGGATTTTTCCACAGAAAACTGTCTAGCTGTTAGTTTATCTGACTTCTGTCTGACTACTGACAAGCACTTCATATTATTGAAGTCAGGCTGTCTGTTGCCATTACGCAGAACCAACCGGTAAATTTGGTTTATGAGTAGTGTTTTGAACTTTGAAAGTAATTTTATTGCCTATTATAGCATTTGTTTGTCTGTACCACCGAATAACCAACAAGTCAGTTTTGTCGGAACAATCAAATGGGATTCCACCGGGAACCATGGTATATTTTACTCTCTTGACTAAGTTAAAAAAAGTTAAGCCTACATTCGATGCTTCAAATCAGTTCTGGCATTTTAGCTGGGCGAAGGCCAACGGCCTTCATAACTGCTAGGCACCCGTCCAGTTTGCCCAATTTCTAATGTAATGAGCACAATCAAGTCATAATTTTCATTTGAAATGGGGAAGACTGGAGTTGAGTTTGTTCTCAACATCTTTTTCAGTAGTTTCCGAAGGCTCGTCTTTAATAATATATGCAAGCGCAATAATGACATAATGTGGTCTTGTTTTTGTTCTGTCAACATTCCATATGGCAGGCTAAAAAACCTCATTCTATATTCAAGTAATGAAATCCAAGCCCGGGTTTTATTCAGTAGTTTTAAGAATTTCACAAAATATGCAAATGTCCCGGTTTGGTTCATCATGCACTTTAAGCACCACGTTGGTCTGATTGGATAAATTGCTGAGTTCAGGGGGCTTTGCTTATCTGACCGAACAGGATTGGTCGGTATAAACGGATGTGTCTCACTAGAGAGTCGTACCGTCATTGGATACTGGAAGTTCTGATCGGATTTAACTTGTCGTGATATCTGAAAGATTTAGGCGGTGTTTTGCTGCGCCATTCGATCTATTAGGTTTTAGCGATCGATAAAGCTGGTCATAATCTTTTTATCAAATTACTTGTGTGCCTGCTGCCTAAGAGTTTTGTCATATTCGGAACCCGAGTTTCAAAATCATCACTGCGCCAACAAGGTAGTCGCCTTGGTGGAGATACGAACTTTTATCAGTAGAGTCCAGTTAGGGTGACCGAAAAAGAAGGATTATTTGCTGTTACATATTATCACACTAATTAATCCAAAGCTTTTAACTGTGAGCTCCGCACCCTTCTCTGTCGTCTTTGACCGCCATTCATTCGTTTTTATGTAGTGCAACTGGTTTTGATGAGCAGCGACTCAGCTCAGCTTCAAAACTCAGTATCAACATCGGTTGATTTGTTCCACATTTTATGCTCTCTGCGTCTTTAAGAAGGATAAAGACACCTTGTCTATGGTTTGCTATAAATTTGTTCCGTAACTTAAAGGTTCCTTCTTGATGTACACGTCCAGGAAACAATAGACATCTGTCAACGGAGAGCACACTTACCCACTCGTTGTTGCCTATTTATAAGCTACCATTTGACCTATTCTAAATTCAGCCAATGATAGAACTTGTGCCATTACCATTTTTGCAACTTGGCCGATGATTTTATAGTCCCTAATGTACGGTATGAATATCGCTTACAGACTACTTCTGATCCCAGATATCATCAAGAACGCACAGTTGTGTACCGTTGCCAGAAATGAGGTGTATTTCCGTTTTAAAATAATTCATTGTAAATTCTTCCAGGCAACTGTACTAATATTCGTTTGAGGGTGCATCCATTTGCATCCCGAAGCTCATAGGCATTTTATTGGTTATAAAAACATTCCACTGGGCCCGTTTGAGTGCGTAGTGGTTCTTATGGTACTTCTTAATTCTTGAGCGCACAAACTTCGTTAAACCGTAATGTCGGTTTGTACTTTTTGCTTGACCATACGGTCAGTCTCCTCCTGCTTTGTCCTTTGATCCTGTCTGCACTGTCACTCTGCGAAGAGCTTCGCTTCCGTACTTTCTACCCACACTGTGGATCGAATGGCCCAGTTTCCTCTGTAGGCTGCTACACGCAATGGGCGATGAATTTTAGTGGTTGAAGAACTAAAGCGACAATTCCGAGGATTTCAGGGTTACAAAACTCAAAAGTCACCTGGATCAGACGGAGTAATCAGCATACGGAAGCAAATGTTACTCAGTTGTCAGCCATTAGTCTGAGGTTTTCAAACAATGGTATTCATGATTGATACACAACCGTGTCCTATTCTCCAGCTGTTTTGTTAATGCGTCTTCGCTCGATGCAGTTTGCGAGAATAGCTAAGGTACTTGAAACTAGAACGAATCGCCTATGGCTTCTTCAGTTTCCTTGGGTACTTTTACAGGAATATGAGCAGCAGTTTAAGGCTGTTATTCCTCTGTCATGCACATCTGTTTCTAAATACAATATACCAAACCCCGTAAACAAGCAGTTCCTCTCTCTTACTGAAAGTGGCGGACGATAGACCTTCTGATGCCTTGTTTCCGTTCGAAAGTTTAACTTCTTCACATACTTCCTCTTCGTATGGAATCAAGTAGCCGACATTCTATTCCGGACTAGATCATGCAGTGATACCAACAGTATTGTTGAAGCGAAAGTCTGAAAGATCTGAGCTTTAATGTGATTCCTTCAATGTTTCCGACGGTGGCTTACCGGATAAAGAACAGTTGCATCCCATTCTTTAATAAAAATGCTCAATAGAAAATTCCTTGCACTCGCTTGAAACAGAGCGTGCTTAGTACAACTTAAGATAATTTCCCTCCTCTGATATTTTCTCAGAAAAATTTTTATTCGCCATTTTTATTGCTTTATGTCAGCAATTTTGACGGATTTTTTGTAAAGTCAAACCGTTTTCTTGAGGAGATGTATTTCCACTTAAGTGAGGGAAATAGAATTCTTATCTGTGTACCAATATTTTAACCACGCTTGAGTTCTCGGGCTGGGCAAAGTATATTCGTTTTCCAGGGCTTCTGTCAACGGCAGTTTGAAAAACTCCGTATGATAACTTTTCCTTATCACCGGTTGTTGATATGTTTTTAAGTCCATGATGGGGCTTTGCTATCCTGTTAAAAAACGAATCGCCAAGTGATCTGTTAGTAGAGAACATTTGGAGTCCAGTGAAGTTTTAAATAGACAGTTGTCGTCGAAATTCAACTTCTACATGATCTATCTAGAAGCGCTTTTCTTGTGGTTTGCTGGTCAGGTTACAAGAGATGTTGGCCTGCAACTCACAGAATTTGTCCGGCGCAAACTAAGTTCATCGTTCACCGCCGCCGATTTTTGCGGAGTGTTCAATTTATCACCCGAGTGGTGCTCAGTGTCACCAAGAAGTTCAATTTGAGCTTCTATTTCACTAGGGAGAATTGTGGCATTTGAGAGTTTGTTTATTGTAAAACACTCGAAAAATAGAGATAAAAATTTTCTAAGTCGACAGTCTCATTGTATTTGGACTGGGTAGAAATAACAAGTGGGCAATGCACATTTTTTTCTCTTTAGGTTGCCCTAGGTAGTCCCGACACAACGCAATGTTTTTGGTAATATAATCGCCCATCGGCGAGCTGAACGACCTCCTCGTGGTGCTGACTGGTTAGTCGGACGTCATTTTGGGCAAGCTAAGTGTTCAGCAACTCCAGACAGGGCTAACCACCCTGTTTGGTCCCCATGTGCTGGTTACTTTTGACAATGTACAATATGAATCATCTGACGCCTCCGCACCAGTTCCAACCAGTACACAGGAGAGACTAGTAGGCTCACTTGTGAGGAATGTAGCAAGTGCTGCAAATCGAAAGCTGGATTGGTAGCCCACCCTCGAGTTTATATCTACGATAGTGCTGGCATGAACCCGGTTGCCCGATTGGCCTGCGTTGATTTTCCCCGCCTTTTTTTGACGAAGATTAACCTTAGTCAACACCGTCGGCGCGCACACCCCAACCAGCGCAATGCAGATAAGCTCGTCCGAGTGGAGAATTCCGGTGTCCGCCGGTCCTAACAAAAGTCACAATCACTCTTGTGCCTGGCCAACGATCTATATCAGTCTTGTGACACGCTGACCTCACTGTTCGCGAGATTGGAGCAGCCCATCGGGTGACGGCCAACCGAGAGCAGATCCGCCGAGTCAACTAGACCGCCATTTAGACACTATACCACCAAAGACGGAAAGATGCAGTATCTGCTGTGCTCGATGGGTCGTATAAAGAACTATATGACGGTAGCTGCGGCCTACCTCCGGACGTCAAGCAGTATTGGAAACAGGTGGTCGCTGCTCTAAAACACGCGGATATCCGGCTAAGTCTCGCAGTGCTGCCATCCGACTGGAGTTTTATGGGACCAATTACAGGTCAGAAAGTTGGTCGTACAATCCGTTTAATGGGCAATTCGTCCCCAGGCCTGGACAAGCTTACGACCAGGATGCTTCGCCGGTTCAACACCAATGTCCTCACTTGGTATTTCAATTTATTCTTATTAGCTAGTGATTGTCCACCGCATGTGTCATGCTCGTATTAGCCTAGTTCCGAAGGTCCCGAATCCGACTTCACCAGATCGCACGAGACCGATCTCCGCATCATCCATTCTTGTCCGATGCTTTCATAAGTTCGGGCTGATCGCTGGAGTCATAGATTGCCAATTTCTTCATCTCATTTTGCATTTCTACCTAAAAGCGGTTGTCCGAAAGCTATTTCGACGTCATACGCGCTGCTTTGTCACTCTTCCGCGGCTGCTTCTAACCTCAGCTTGGCATTTGTTGGTATCTTGAAAGCCTTCGATTCGATGTTGCATGACACAACTCTCAGATCTGCTGGAGCCTTTGGAGCACCGTCACCTATAGTTCACTGCATTACACAGTCCTATGAGAATATTGTAGCAGTTTTCCCCCAAGTCCGAGGTTTACTGCCACATTGGTGTGAGGCTGGGAGATCCACTCTCCCCATCATTGTTCATGATGGCAATGGTGGTTTCCGGATTGTCGACGCCACAACTAGGATACCAATTCCATGAAACTTTAGTAGATGGTTTCGCCTTTGCTGGCGACCAGGTTGTGTGTGCAAGAAATCAGACACTGTTTAAAGAGAAGCTTAAAGCTGCCATGATTAAGGTAGGAAGAGCTGGTATGAAGATCAACGCCCAAAAAATGAAATCCATGGTGATTTGTGTGGACAAGAAATATCGGGTGACAGCGGTCTCAATCAAGCCAAGGAACTCAGCAGTCCTCTGGGGCCGACAAACATCGTGACATATAATGGTATCTCCTTTACTCTTGAGGGAAAAATAGCCTACAACCACGGACAGCAGCTGCTCAGACTGCTTGGTAAGTTGACGCATACGCTGGGATTCATCTTGTCTGACTGAAACTGTTGGTGGTACGATTTTAAATGGGATGCTTCCCTCGTTCTCTCTGATATTTTCATGTAACCATTCCGCATCTATCGCTTGCATTTGCTTTTTATTTTTGTGACTTTTATCTTCAAAACTAAATAGTAGCCACCTGCTTCCTGTTTCTATTATATCCTCCGGCCTAATCAACGTATTTGAACTTTGAGGGACAGTTTTCCCCATAGTACGATCCGTGGAATCGCTGCGACGCGCGAGTCTATAACAAGTTAAACGGTTTAAAAGTTTATTTTATAACCTCATTCAAATTCCGGAGAGGGGTCTTCGCTGCAGTGAAGCACAATAAAGCATTGGATTACTGCGTCTTTTAATGCAATAATCAGATACTGCTTCTACTTAACTGTCTTACGTCCATCGAACATTACATTTTCAGATCACTTTATGGCTTCCTCACTGAAAATGAATTGTGCATTGGCAGATTCTCCCATATACGGAAGTACCTTTTTATCCCAAAGTCAAATCCATCCGTTGTCTTTTAACAGCGAATACATTGCTCCAGTTGTGTATAACAAGACAATGATAAACCTATTCCCAAATGTGGTTTCCCCACCCTCTAGGTTCACTGCAAATGCACAGATATATATACACGTGATGTCTATCTCAATACCCAAAAATGTCAAACATGTTGACATTAAATCCTCTTTGCACACATAGCCAATTACTTTAGTGATTTTTCAACTAACGGTTTTTGTGCAAAAACAGTTGCTGTTTCCTGTTTGACTGCTTCTTATGTTCAGCATGGATCAAATGAAAACTTTCCTCCAAGATCCATGTGGAGTTATGTACTATTGAGGTGCCAGGTTGTTCAAAAATTCAATCACCAGATTTTTAGCTTTTTTAACACCTCGTATCACGCGATCGTAACATAGTAGGAAACATCAGTGTCACAGTAAACATTTTCTTATTTTGAAGTCCTGACGAGGAAAAGAGGTTTTCTACACTTTATTGTGCACTGTGTTTCTGTCAAACCTGAACTGGTAGGTACAGTGCGGGAAAAATTGATACAAACTGTCTTACTTCGCTTCGATTCAAAGGATTTTTTCGGGTAGCATAAGCACATAAAAACCTAGATAGTGCGATGACATCCACTTGCGTCAGCTGAATTTTCACTCACGGTCAGAACAAAAGTGCTGTAGACTGACGCTCATGCTAGTTTCGTCTTCTGAACACATGCGCATTGTGCACCGCAGTGCAGTCGATAAAAAACCTAGTGTCGTTACTCGACTGCAGAATCATGAGACTCTATGGATCACTTTCAAGCGTAGCCATTTTTCACACATTTGGACGTCTAAGCTTACTGGATAACAAGATACTAAAACGGAGAAAAACATCCACAATATGGAGACTCCGGATTTCTTCCGCAGAGGTTTTGGATTCTTTGGACCTCAGCTGAGAGATACCTTTAACTATTAGGTTGGCCTTAGTTATAAACTTACGGAAAATGTAACCAGTGTTCTTAATTGCAAGCCATCACTTGTCAGGATGTTTTTTACTCTGTGGTTGCCGTTCGGGGATCTTGAATGTACTTGCTAATAGAGTACGGAGAAAAGAATAGGTGAATCTTTTTTGGCTTACTTTGAAAAACGAATATTAGCCTGAATGCGTAAATAGCCAGTTTACGCACTCCAAATAACAAAGTTACAGTTATTTAATAACTCTACATTTAAAAAGAATTCATATACGAAGATGTGCACTTAAAACTTCGCAAGTAACAGTAGTCCTATTTTTCTAATAACCTTGTTAAATATGTTATGAATAATCTGCAGGGTTTACCGACGTGATTTTTCTTTGTACACAAAATCCTTACAATGCATTATCAACCTACATATAATCTCTATTTGCAGGTTCAAAAGTTGCTACTCTTGTTGAAAACAACACAACTGAATCAATGACACAATTGTCAGTTTACAGTTCCACATCTTCCAACGGTGATCAGGCCCCATGGTACCGCTATCGATTTCTACTAATTCCCGGCACTTTGGGCATTTTAACGGTCGCCGGAATTATGGGGGCCATATGTGCAATCTGTCGCCCAAAGAGAACAGCGCCAAACTGTTATTGTTGTTGCACCCGTAAAACGACCACGTCGGCTAACAAAAGCCGTAGCAAAAACAATTCACATCGAAGCAACTTCACTAATAACAAGAATGAGGTTCCGGCTGCAACAAACCTAAGACCGTCTGAATTGCTCTGTTTGTCGCCAAGTCCCCAACCACACCAGTGGCGTCTTGGCATCGGTGGTGTACCACAACATTTGTTTACCACATCTATTCCTTCACAAGCACATTCCTACGCAACAGTAAAACCACGCATGCAAAACGGCAATCTGAATGAACAACCCAGAATAAGCGGAAACATTCCCGAATATGCTCTCAAGGTACTACAAGAAAACCACAAAAAACCGGCACATCTTTTGTACAACGTGTCAGTCGAAGGAACATCAGGTTCAGATAAATCTGTGTCCACTGATGTAACAAAAGATACCTGCTATTATACCTGCACACCAAACATCCATTCAGCCAACAGAATGAGAAACAATGAATCAGATTCGGTTATACTGATTTCCAAAGCAGCATTTTGGAGTGAATCGGGGAACGTTCTCACTATAACAGTTTAATGACCTCAGATATGTTGAAAGTCAGTTTTATCATATTATCTGATATATTTTTACAGCTACCTTTAATATACAAAATGACATGTCTGAACCATTCAAAAGTATTTTCTTTTATGCTTGGTGCTCTTAGTGTGTTACTGTAAATAGCCCCTTTTAGGAAAGATCAAACTTTGCTCCCATACAGAGGCATCGGTGAACGATAGATTTTAACTTCCAACATTTCTTCTCTGAATGTCTTTCCCACCTAGGATCAACAGAAAAAAGGCCACTAATCTGGGTGGTATTGAGAGGTGTTGTAGAATGAGTTTACGGAAAGCAGAATAACGTTTGTTCCAATGGTACTGAGCGGGTATGACCTGAGATATAATGGGCATAGTTTTCACCTACGAGGAAACACTAATGTGCGAGTCAAAGATCTTGCTTCCCGATAATCCGCCGAAGTCTTAAAGGCAGTTCTCATCAGGAATATGGAGAATGCACGTTGAAAGCTTTTATAGGTAACTTACAGAGAGAAGGGCCCGTACAGACATTATTTATAGGCGTACAAAGATAACTGCATCCGGTTTCCATAGCAAGCTTGGAGTACAAACACGCCGGTGACTCGGCCTTCCAGTGTCGTACATGGTAGCCTCATGACCAACATCTGAAGGCGTGCTAATCATGTCATGGTACACAACGCCTGACCGAAATTTAAGGCATGATGGACTTAACAACTGATGTAGGCAAGTAGTGGATGGTCAGTGTCCGTTTTTGTTGGTCTGTTTCAGGAGTCGAACTACCCCTCCCGCTCACCACAGGTAGGAAGTTGGTCAACCTGCACCTGCTGCAGTAATAAGCAAACAACTTATTTCTTTTTTAACTTTTTTTTAACTTTTCCCTAGTTTGTTACTATTCGAGCTACTTCCATCCTTTTCTAGCATCATATATAAAAATCCTTTCATTAGGCAAATAGATGAGGCTCTCAAGTCCACTTCCCAGTCCCCAAAAAACCTGCTGCAGGACGATGGATCCAGGAAAGCGTAATCTGCTGATAAGGTGCTGCTAGTATAGATACGGAGGGCACTGTTGCTTTTTCAAAATGCTGTTTGATGGTTCAGCCTGACGGGTAGTCCGAGATGGCACGTAGTCTACTAGCCAGTGTTTAGTCTAATTTCGCTCCCCCACGAAATCTCTTACAAAATTGGTGAGCCCGGAATTTTATTTCGCCTCTACTAGGCCATTGGGGGATAATTTTTTCGAAGGGCTTTGGGAAAAAATAAAACTTAAAAGGCACTGCGATGTTAAAGCGTGAACCGTGTAGGCCTTGCTACATTCTGGTTCATGTCATTCTGTCAATATACATTTAAAAGTTGAAAACTAAACACACTTGTCATTGTGAAGGTTGCATGAAAGTTGCGCCTCTGCTTAAAAAATCCTGGAGGATATTCGGGGGGTAAAAGTGTCCAAGGCGTGGTCTGTCAAGATAAGACAGCTACAGTTGTGTTTTCATTATTTCTCCATGACTCACAGCTGTCAAGGAATTGACCCGAACCCTTGTATTCTACTGTGAATCTTGCGCGGTCTGCAACACATGGGGCCACATGCCCCACATGGATCGAAATACTGGTCAGCGCACTGGGCAATAAAAACACTGACACCAGTCGCCACATCTCTCAGCCATAAGTCGCCCTGACAAAGTGTTCTGCTGTCTACGCTTGTTTGCGTATCGAAAGTTCCGAGTTAGAACAGGAAGGCACCATCTTAAGGTAAACGCATAATTTTAATCCTACGTAATTCCTGACACATCAGACTGACTCCTGTTCAGCCTGAGTTTCACACAATCCATCTCCGTTAACATAAGTTTATGCATAAATTTCACATCTGTTCTACATCTTTTGAGCTAGAATAAATCTTCTTCGTCATTCTACGCTGCGCAATTAAAATGTTTAATCGGTTCTGGATGAAATTCAATAGCTGAAAAAGTTCATTCCTCCATTATCAATAGTATAAAAGATGTACAACGGTTGTTATTGATAAGAAATTGAACAATATTGGGATTCTCCAAAAACTTCAACGTCGCATACGAAGAACATCAACCAGGTGTTATGGTCCCGTACATTACTCAAGCTTTGCAGTCTCACCAAAAACCCGTTCACAATACCAGGATTAGTGGGTAAAGCAGCACATCATTACTATGTGTTTGCTGTTTTTTCGTGCATTTCTTCCGAACTGTGAATGGAAGTACACAAGTAACATAGCATAATGCAGGCGGCGTTTCCGTGAAGGTAACGTTATACACATCCGGCCCCCTTTTGACACAATCAGAAATTTTTTTCAGAAAAAATGGTTCGTAATTTCCTAGTATGTGTTACATGCTCTCATAAGTTATTATGAAATTTTGTCGTGACGATGGACTAGCTCACATTTTTACATTATGGTGACATGCTCATAGATCACAATTAATCCACTAATGATTGAGAGATGATCGCCAAAGGATGTTTGTTCCCATATCATATCCACTGATCCGTTAGAGCAAAGTGAAAATCTTACTACGGATGTTTCCTTGTTTATTCGAATCACAGGTTTTTACACAGCACACGAATGTTTTTCTGAACGAAGTCAGACACAAAAATTTTTCGGTCATCTGATTGAAAAGTTATTCGAAATTTCTGCTGACTGTCGCCTTCAAACGAATAAAATGCAGCTAGTCTTTAACGTAATCCACGCCTGTTGGGACAGTTACGTTCCGATACTCTATTTTTCATCGGCATTTGCTGAATGTGTGCTTACTGTTCTCGCAGTCCTCCCAAAAATATTAAAAAGCAAGAGTATAAGTCAATCTCGGACGGCGTTCTTGCCTTTCCAATCACTTTACAATCTCTGCAAAAAATTCGTTCTATGCTCAAGTTGGAAACTATCGAATACCTCTTACTCTAAGTGCTGTGTAATTCTGGTAATGGGAAGCGACCAACTAAAGTGCAAACTGTTTTACTCCTCAAAATACAGCTTCATTCGCCGTAAGTTTTCACTTGTGAATCAGATACTGCTCAAGCTTGACTAATTTCACTCTTATATGCGTAAAACTATATAAACAATTAGCCTTGCTTCGTTAACATCAGTCGGGTGAAGTTTTAACACAGCTGATAAGTAGCCAAATCTAAATTGATTTTCGGCCATCAGCGTCCAGGTTTTCCGGTTTAAGAAGCAAAACCCAAGGAATGGCCACCACCAAGAAACATCAAGATCACGTCGTAGACGTTTTTGCGCTGTACATTAACCCATTAGAAGCAGAAATCAGTCTTGATCCCCACAAACTCTCCGACCTAACTTCACCTGGTATGTTTTTTCTGTTCTTTTCTCCGCCCGTTCTCCAAATATTCTCCCTCACCAAAAAATAGTTCCATTAGTGTGTGAAGAAGCGACTTTGAGCTACCAATATTGTTCTTAGTCTTTTCTAGTCAACTTGACTTGACAAACCGACTAATCTCACTCATCGTCCTAGTTTTTCATCAGTGTGTAATGCAAAAAACCCTGTTTAAAGTAAACATGCTGGTGATTCTTATGATTCTACTTCCAAAATACACACATGTGAACGGAATGAAGTTGTTTTGATAAACATAGGGACATTTTTCTCTTCCCAAAGAAAGAAATGTGATCGTTTTTTTGCTTTTATTTGATCGGGATGAGCTTTTGCCTTTGTCGTCATCTTTCCGATAAATTCTCTCGTATCGTTGCTACTAATATGTCAGATAGAATAAGCCTTAGTGTAAACTATCCAGGCATCCGGAGCAGCTTCCGTGCGTTTCCAACCGCACTGGCCTCCAGTTCTGAAACTTTCTGTTTCCACCATGTCTCTTTTTTACGTACACTCCAAGAGAGACCTATTCAATGGCTTAACCAAATTGTAGTCAGAGTCCGAGCGGCTAGAGTGTCATGCATCAGAGAGTGGTAGTGAAATTTAGTAGCTTTCAAGTACCTGCTCCAAAACATCACAAGCAGAGTTGCGGTCGTTACGTATAGCCGAGGTCATTTTGCCCAAGTTACAGAAGGCCACTTGTGGTGTGTCACATAACAGGCTTTGAAATGCTATCCCAAGTTATGAGTCACAGTGCTTTTCTACCGCAAAGTAGGGAGAACAATTTTGGAATGTGCAGTGAGAATTTAATTAAAATTTTCGTGATTGGCGAGATATGAACCGATTGGTCTATTCTAAAGCAATTGGTAGTCAAGGCCCATGCCTCACAAACGACAGTAGATGACAGTGTTGTTAGTTTGATTCCAGAGATGCTCAGCAGTTGCGCCCACGGCGTTTCGCACTACTGCTGACACGACAGTTTCAGTATTTTAACCAGTGTTTTTATCGACATTCATGGCAAATGTTTGGCTGTTTACAGATATCCCGTTGAGCAGTGAAGCCGCAGCTCGTGCATTTCAGGCTGTAAAATAATAATGATCGTTCAGCTGTAACACCCTTTTCGTACCTATCTGCCATGCCACCAAAAGCAAGCGCGAGGGCTGGGATACTTCCAGGTTACCCAAGCCTAGACAGAGGAAGTCGAGAGGCAGAGGTCGCGTTCGAATCACGGACCTTCCGGTCAGTAAATTTGCGCTCTAAACACTGAGCCAGCTCGCCGCCTTTTAGTTTGTACTACCACTCTGCAAACCACTAAGGCAGCTACGGGATTACATAAAATTTATATAGTGAATACGCCTTAATCTTGACAATTGTGCTTACATTCTGTATTCGAGCTTCTGAGATCCAACAGATATAAAGGATAAAGTATCTATGGTGTGCGCAAGAGCTGCTTGTTGACCAATCCCCACAAGAATTTTCAACTGAAAGGTTGCAAATACAACAGGACCGTGCTTGAATAGCGGAAGCAAGGCAGTAGATCTCAGCACTGGCATTCTGCGTGTCAATTCCCTGGGTAGCTGACAGACGGGCTTACAGCTTGGATCTGCATATGTTTGACTGTCAAGTGCGACAGGATGGAAGTAAAGAGATAACAATGAAGAAAGCTGGGAGGCATCAGACGTCATATGTTTTCGCTTATCTGCTCTGTTGCATGATTTCACCTGATCTCATCTATCTATGACCAAAGTGTCATGAAGATAACTTTGTCCGTAATGCTTATGGCTGCTTGTAAACTAGGATATTACTAGGCTAACGATCCTAGACAGGAAGATGGTTAGTGTCGCAAACGAAAGCTCTTGGTTCCAATGCCCGATCACAAGGAAGCGATGTCTGATACAAGACTATTCTAGTAGCCCAAATTCTAAAGAATAAATTACCAGAAATGTTCCAACTTACTACCTAAAGAGCCGAGAGACTGTGGCTGTTAGACCACTATCCATTGATCAGCTTGGTAGGGGACTCTCTGTAGATGGCGAATGGGAACCCTCCTTTGACTCATTGCAGTAGGCAAACCGTCTCGATATGATAAGTTCTAGTCTCTTCGAGACAGCTGTCTAACTAAACGAAACAAAAATCAACTAGAAAGTCTAATCAGCTGGTTGAACTCTGCTAAAAGAGTGTAATCAAGGTCAGTTAATGTAATTTCTTGAGAAAGTTCTGAGGAGAAGAAATAAGCTGATTTAAAAGACAGCCTCCTTGTACTTCCGAACTCATGTGTAAAGACTGAAATGGAAGAAACTGGATGACCTGCTATGGCCTGTGTGACACAAAGGGGTGAGTTGGAAAATGCGAATTCTGCTGAATTTCATTTTTCACGTTTGTTTCTCCTGTGTCCATCCTCACTCTGGTGCATTATGTGGTATTAAGCTAACAGAAGGCGTTTTATTCTAGTTGATGAGGTCTACAAGACCGGTGCTTCACGATTACACAGACAGAAATCAGGTAGAAAAACACGCCCACCAAACACCATGTGCATGACCAGCTGATTTATCAGACCATAGTAAACCAGATTCCGTCCCAAGGGAGCCAGATTTCCGCCCCAAAGCGCACGGATTTCATATGCCGATAGAATAAAATACTTAGAATTGCACCACGTGAATGATTCACCAGTCGCGAAGGCATCGGACGTCCACACCAATCCGGAAATGAAAATCTAAAAGACAAAAGAAAAGCAATTCGGAAACAGTTGTATTTTGCACTACAGCCTCATTAAAAGCACTCGTCTTTTTATTTGGTCCTAGAAACGTCCGTTTTATATCTGCTTGAATAAATTCAACTCAAACCAAAAAGTGCATTTTCAATTTGGTTTACGAATGCCTGAATACTAAGCATCGTATATGTCCAATTCAGCACACAGTTATCTGTTGATTAGGTCAGTGAATTTTTTTTAGGAAGCTGTAATCACTCAGGAAAATTATGGCCTTAAAATTTTGTGCATGCCAAACCGAAGTGAATGATTTGTTGCATGAACATTTCTGGTGTGATGTGTTGAGAAACTTAGTTGGATGAGAGAAAATTTAAGAAACACACGGCGTTTATTACCCGTTCGCATACCGTGCCCGTATACCACCAACACTACGCATTCTCGTTGGGTAGTATTACTGTGAGTATTATTCCGATTCTTGCCTTAAGGTAAAATTGGTTGGTTTCCCCAGGCGAAAAAATTCAATGACGGAAAAGTAGACCTAGTTGAAACAAGGTAAACGTAACGACCTTTTCGATTGCTTCAGCAACGAGCACCAAAGTCAGCAACCAAACCGGTAAAACTGCGAACGAATGGTTATGCAAGTGTGCTGTACTATAAAAATAAAAGTAGTACCGTGGATACAAATTTGCAAACCTCAACGGGTTTTGACAAACAGTGAGGTACTCCAAAAAGCAAGCAAAGCCAATATGAATCAACACTCAACGCGTGGTCGAAACCGGGTTGCAAAATGATGCATTAAAACAACTTTATAGCTGACCAAAGTTTTGTTAAAAAGTTGTATACCAGAAGCGGTAAGAGCGATTTGCGTAGCAAGAAAAATGGAAAATACAAAGATCTTTGCAAAACTGAAACAGAGTTCAATCATACCAGAATTAAAAGGGGCGGTTCATTTGAATTGATGACCGGGAAGGCAGTCATTCAATATGGGAGGCAATTTTCGAGACATACAAAGTCGCAACATTGAATGCCAATGTATTCACGAAGCCTTCAGCAATGCTCTAAGAATACTTAAGCTGCATTCTGAACCGTCAACAGCGCTCGAACAACGTCCATCATATTTTTACTAGACAAGGGAATTCTAGCATTGCATCTCAATTTCCCTTCCATTCAAGACTGGTCAGATACTCTCTGAACCCAACGTACGCATGCACGTTCTAAAAGCTAATTGTTATAAATTTTGGTTTCTGCATGATGCTGAAACGGACTGCATTCCTAAGTACGACCTTCACTGTACTTAACATTTCGATGTTTACTCATCCCAAACTTGATTTTTACTTCTGGAATGTTCCCCCATATAATTCTATTGGAGCTTCTTGGTGTGGTTAGCTGAATTTGCAGAAATCCACAACCAAACCAGGAAGATCGTAAATCAAACGGCAAAGCATTAAACCCTGGCGATATAACAATGGCAAAACTGTCTTATTCGCAGAGTCTGGGAGTGCTGGACGCTCATTATAACCATAGTGATACTACTTAAAGTCAGTATGAACGTTATCACTCCCTCAGGTTGGAACAAACGAGCTCCAAGCATGCTTTCAACTCCAGTCTTGTTGGATCCGGATTTAACCGAGTGATCTCCGACAAGCATGCTTTCAACTCCAGTCTTGTTGGACCTGGATTTAACCGAGTGATCTCTGATACCAAACCCCTGTATCCTGTATCCTTTAACCTTGTAACTGTATGACTTGGAAAGACCTTGGTTTAGCCCAAATAAGCTACCTGCTTCAGTGATCTATCTGCTTGAGCACTTCAGTGTTGTCAGCAGGTGTTTTCCATCAAGTACCTTTACCCTCATAACAACAGAAATGCCCGTCTTGGTTTTTCAGGACGCAGAATGCATTTTCTCATGTCCACTGGATTTCGTGAAGACTGACTAGTGGGTTCATATGGGGATTTCTTGTTGATAGGTCATCAGGTGTGCCATCTTAAGAACTATAATTTCCCTGATAACCCGTATTTGTTGACGGAAGAAGTATCAGAGAGAAAAGGTACGTTGCTTGATCGTACTGAACTTTCACATAGGTGCGCAGTCTTAGTTCAATTACGATTGAGTTTTGGCATAAAATTTCAGTCAGCCGTTAAAACATACAAACAGTGTTTGTGAAACAACAGCAACCGGTAGACGTGTGGCCACAAACGAGGATGGCAATAATAGGCAATTTTAACCAAACTGTGTATAACCGGCTTTCTGTTGTGAAGGATAAGGACATTCTATCTAATCATGCTGGTGCTAGAAGCTACGTCAGCCGCATATTCACGGATAGAAGTATCAGGAGTGCGTTTATTCCATCTCTTGGAGTTTCGTGCGTCCTTTGACTCTGTCAACAGGGCATCCTTGTGGATACTACTTCAGGTTAACAGTACAACTGGGAAAAGATCTCTGCATGTACTGCTATGAATAAAAATTTTGGATGTAACGACCGAAGTGAGGAGGATTTCCCCATTATCACCTGTTCACATTTAGCACAAAGGTGTTGGAACGATGCAGCAGTTTCCCCACACTTACTCAAGCGCACAACAGGCTATTGAATATACACACGGCCTTGTTTTAGTACGAGTTACCATCGCTTCTGAAATGCATCAACTGACGTGCGAAATTCATCGAATTACGAGTCAACACGAAAGGAAAAGCACATCACATGACGTACAAATCTGGACAACGAAGGCTTTTACGCTGGCGGGCGTCTGGAACCCACAACATTCTTTAGGTAGCTAGGTCCGGCTATGACTCTTAACATCCGGAAAAAAGACGAAAGAACTTCTACCCTCAGAAGAGATTGCGGCTAAAGATAAAATATATCTGCCTGAAAATCTGTGCCGTTTCTGGAATGGCCTCCATCCTTGCCAACGGTAGTCGTTTTTCCGCCGGCGTTGTCCGCCCAATCTGTTAAGCAAACTCAAATCCATAAAACCTCCACGCAGCAGAATAAGGTGAATGTTTCGCTTCAAAGAGCCTCGTTTCTAATAGTGACACTGCTATGGAATCAGGAAATTCTGAGCAAAGATATATTGACCAAACCGTAAAGAAAAAGGTCACTCCGGCATCGAGACACCGAAAAACGGCAGAGAAGACAGATTTGATGTTGCTAAGAATAGTGCGTTTGTTGCTAAGTTTGGTAAGGTTCGGTAAGCCTGACCGATAATTTTAGATGGACTACTTATGAGTTCTTCTTTTTGTGGATTGGTGAATTCCTAGAGTTTCAGTCCGCCATCAAATCTGAACCTTATAGTTACCGTAGTAATATCTTACTTGCACGTCAAACCGATTCAGAAGGAAAATTCGGACAAAGTTCGGACAAAATCCTTATTTATGCAGCAGAATCATAAACCAGCGTTGCATTCTAATCTGTTTCGGGTATTCTGTGATACTCTTCAGGAATCTGACCTTCCTGACAAAAACTTATGTCCAAATGGTCGTTGTAATATCGTTTAGTTTACCTTAGTAAAGTAACAGCTGAAGCGAATTTTTGCCTACCTAACAACCTGCCTACCTACAAGCCACACCTTTACCTTTATTTAACCTTTTAACCTTCAACATCTTAAAGTCAAAATACAGCATAGTGGAACAAGATACAACAACCCGAAGTTCCGGTTGCCATGAGCAACCTTTTTCAAGGATTTCTGCTATCAATTGAATACGAGCAAGGTGCAGCGACATCATGTCTTCTGATCGGTGTGTTCCTGAGATTAGTAGGCAGTCAGACGTGTGTGGGTGTGTTAGCTCTGTGTGCGTGTACGCGTGATTGTGTGTGTACTTTGATCAGGATGCGCAACAGTTTTTGGTTCTGCTGGCTGTGATGCTTCATTGTTGAGATCCCTGTTTGACCTTAGGATACTATGCGTACCAAGGTGTACAGTAGGTCCGAGCCAGGTGGACATAATGCTGGTGCCATCAGGGCGGTTGATGCAGCTCAGTTGTGTGTTGATCTGTAGGGCTTCAGAACAAGCCCGGTCCACGTGTGACTTGAATCCTGACTGCAGTATACGTCATCAAAATTGATTGTATTTTTTTAATCAAGTGCATAGAGTCAACTGGCCGAGTAGTGGTTAAGGTTTTTTAACACTACTGGGCTTCTTGGACGAGAACGCTCATGTCATTTGTGCTCCATGGTTCGCACATGAACTTGCCTGGCTGTCTGGCCTATATATTTGGCCGACCATTCTGCACAGACGATTTGGTAGAAGCAGTTTGTGCGGTATTCGATGGGGTCCTTAGCCCTTATAGACTGTCGTTGTAAGGTGTTATCATTTCGTTAGGATGTCCTAATATCATAATCTAGAAGGATCTTTCGAATGGCGTCCGAGGTGCCATCTCTATATGGTATTCCCGCGCCAGCTTAATCATCCCCAGCTCACGTAGTTCATCAGACAATTATGAAACTATTTGTTTGTTTAATATTTCAACTACATTATCGGTAGCACAAAACGAGTGACCAAGGTTCCAAACCATTTGAGGCACTTCAATCCCGGTGGTGCTGAGTTTTCATGGACATATCAGTCACTTCTCCATAACAGAAAATGAAATTCCGGGGACCAAAAGAAAGCATATCAATCTCGGTTCTGAGAACACACTAACCTCTCTTGCAGACAGTACATCTCCACACTACGGACGTCCCCCATCCCTTCCCATTAGTTTCTAGTTAACCAGCAGGAAAATACTTCTATGTCAGTGAAAAGTTGGTTTATTTAGCATGATATTTTTATGAGGAATTTTCTAGCTGAAAAAACAATACACGGCCTTAGGGTCAAACCAGTTTATCTCCTGCCGTCGTCTGAGATAGAAATAGAAGCATTCAAATACGTTGCTCAAATGTTCTCACAACGCACAGGCAAAATATTAGCTTCCTAGAGTACTTTGTTCTCCGAATCCGTTTCTGGCTTGGCTAGTAAAACAGTGGAGAATGTTATGGTGTTGCTATAACCCGAACGATAGTGTGGACCACTCGCTACCCACATGTGTGCAATGAGAAGTTCGGGCGACAAGAAACCCCGTTGCTTGGAGGCCCAACTGTTTGGTTGTATCCAAACGAGTTGAGAAATCTAAGTCACATTTTGGGACCATTTATTTTGTGTGCGTTGACTCTATGTTTTTGTACTGCATTATATCATCTTGAATTGAATCATACTGATTTGGATATCGTTTATTCCCTTTGGCTGAATTTAATTCACCTGATGAATGCATATTCAAATGACCCGCCCTGGCACACCAGATATTTTTTGGTGTTAAGCAGTGCCATAACTGCCACTCTGTGGCTATCGTCTTACAGACCTGACTGAAGGTTCCCAAGCACTAACAAACCATACGTTCCCCCTTAGATTTCGTCTGCGAACCTCAGGATCATCCCTTGTGTGCAATATGGGGTTCATTTGCTTAGTTGTGCCCACTTGAATTGGCAATTATGGGTCAAGAGTTTTGCATGATGATGGCTACACTACTGTACACTCTCCGGTCTTCACCCCATGCGCACCGGGGGTAGGGTGTTCAGTTGGATACACATGCGCCTAAGCAAAATGCACGTATGACATTGGTTATGTGTGCAGGTCCGTCGGTGATGCTGACCCCGATATCTAGATGGAATGTGATCGGCAGGCGAACCTGCAGAGGTCTGCCTCCAGCCATCAGCCGGTCTAAACGTGATTACCTCACAGTAGGCACCGGCACCAACTACCTGTTTATCATCAAGCTATTGGTGTCCATTATGTTCCATTATGTCACCATGCCAGTGTTCCCAGCAGCCACTTAGTAAGGCATCCGTCAATGTGGTAGACAATAAACTGAGTAGATTTCATTAACCCTGTGCCTAATGATGCTGTCATCCACAAGATGACAGTGGCGCGTGGGTATAATGCAGTGTATGGGACAGATTTTCAAAATTTTAAAATGCCCATTTTGACTAGTGCACCCCAAAACACGGCAATGCAGTTTCGCTTGTAAACAGCTATAGTTATCTATTAATCCAAGTTCAAGGTAGCACGGACATGTGGGCATGCTGGTAAGAGCTTTATTTAATCTTTAGTCTTAGTCTTTATTTAACCTTTAGTCTGCGAAGTAGTGCTGAAGTAGTTTTACTTGTCAGAAGTAATTTTCTGATCTCTATTCTGCTGTTCGAGCTTGCCTCTTCATGGTGTCTCACTTTTTCTGATAGGCTTTGTTCATATTGCCTTCACTCGGAATAAAGTCTCAAAACGTTCCACTGCGCGTCACATACTGAAGACCACTTGATACCCAAGCCCACAGTTTCTACTCTTACCCAATAATACGTGTTCTCATTTGGTTTCAAGATATCTTCGGTCCAACCGGACATTTTGTTCCATCACTATTTCTGGCGATGCTTCAAGCTGACAGGAGGTATATGGTGACTTCCACGGGTATACTCAATCATCTTCAAACAAGCTTGTCTCATAAAAAGCAACTGTCAGTGTTCCAAACACCGTGCACCATTTATGTGGGAGTTTTTGTCCTATTTTTTAACTTAGTCTATGCTACATTGCCGAGAAGCACTGTAACGAGACCAAACCCAGTACTGACCTTTTAAAAAAATTTCAATTCTAATTCCATGGTGTTTCGAGGCATTCCAGCGTGGACTGGCTTCAAGTACAAAACAAATTTTTCATTGGGAATTATCTCAAATCTCTTCATGCCACAAACATTAACCGGTAGCGTTTTTAGATGCTGTTTTCCTTTACGGCTTACCGAACACTTAGTTATGACGATGAAGAATCTAGCAAAGGAGTGCTTGAGTTCCAACGGAGCGTGGGAACAAAAGTAGCTCTTTGTAAATGTAGTGTTAAAATACTTCGGTTCTGAGTGATTATTACCAGCGCCGGTCTGGATATGCGAAAATTAAATTAAATTAAAATTAAAATAAATTAAAACAAAATTAAATTAATTTATGCGAGCGAGTTACTAAGGCGCAAGTCCCGTTTTGAATCGTAGAGGAAATTTTAACAAATAAGTTTGCAAAAAGCAAAATATATGTTGACATAATCATAAAAGAACAAACCTATTTGCTAAATGGGCGTAATCGGCAGGAAATATCCACAAAGAGTGCGTGTTCAAGAGGGTTACATGATTCAAAATTTATATGTTCTCATGAGAGCATACTTGAACGCAGAACATGAAAAATTTAATAGGCCACATTCCCATAATGGTTTGAAAAACGTGACATCTATGAAGACTGCAATGTCAGCATTATGTCAGCTCCCGACCCCGGTTCGAAGTCATCGAAATATTTTACAGTTGAAAGTGAAATTAAGCCAGCGTCATCCAGTTGGTAAGGTTCATTTGTTTCGGTCAGCAATGTGCACAAGCATGTGGAACACAGCAAACAAACGAATATTGGCCGCCCGATGCAGCCAACTAAAGAACAAGTCAGAAGTTGAACCACAAGCATATTAATTTGAGAACAAATGCAGAATTTAAAAACGCGTACAGAATGCAAAACCCGCAAAGGGAGGTGAGATGTTTCGGGAGATAAATGGTGCCTCTTTAGTGACTGGTCATGACAAGCGTAGGCATTCGACAAATCCAATGACGTTTCAGGCACTGATGGCAAACCGGATGGTAAAACTCCGTCTGATACACTACGGTTGAGCTGAAAACTGCTGTGCTAGCAAGTGAACAATCACTCTGGGAAAAACGGCTGCTGGTCCCTCCCTTTCCGGAACCGTTTCTGTGGTGAACTTCGACCATGGGCTCATTCAACTTTGTACACCGGCAGGATGGGTTGGAAGCGGTTGCTTTCTAGAGGTGTGCACTTTAATCTGAGGTTTTCTAGTAAAATTGAGTATATTTTTACATATTTCATGCCAGTCCTTCACTTTCAGCGGAAAAGCTGCTAGAGTTTTCTAGCCAGAGACGGCCAGCTTCACCTTATCATCTGCCAATAGAACAGTGGAAAATCCTCCTTAAGAGCTCATAGCAGGAATTCGAAAACAGCTAAAAGTGATCAAGATAAATGAGTGGCTGCTGCAGAATATTACCCTTTAATGAAGTCACCCTAATTAATTTGGCCCTATATCTCATCCAGCTACAGAGTCATATCAAAATCTTTGGACGAACAAAAAAGTTAGAGACCACGTCTTATATGGCGACCAGTACCATGGCTTTTCTTTGTGCAGAGCATTAAATGGTTCCAACACCGTGCTTCTGCTCTGTGCGCCACCCATTTCACCAACAGAACAATCGCCAAAAACACCCAGTGGCCCTGTAGAATGAGGTAAGTTAACCCCTTCAAGAAGTGTAATTAAGCATCGGGCTGTTGTTGTTTCCTCGACCTTTATGCAGCACAGTTAGTCGCAAAACTCCGGACGGGAGATTCAAGTGAATCTAAGTTTCGTCTCTCGTCAACGCTAACTTAATTGGCGAATGCGGGCCTAACGCCGCATAGTTGTGGAGTGTCCGCGCACTACGAAGATGCCTGACCAGCATGGTTTCGATCGAATTTTTATGTTGGAGGTGTGTCTCTAAGTCATTCATGTTGGCTCTACAACTAAGCCGTTAGGCCGCAAAAGAATTCCTTTGCAACTGAAGAGCAATCTGCGCTCCTCACTAAGCGGGCAGGTAAAATGCAGTCAGAAGAGGAGTTCTTGAAAAGAATTCTGTAATCAGACAGCCGTCCTAGAGATCCGGTCCAGAAACGCACCTGGCAGAATGGGACTGGTTAAGATGGCTAATGGGGTGCGTCAGTGAAGATAAGCATGATGTTAAAGCAACGACATTAGGATTAAAGTCCAAGAGGACATTTTTTCAATGACGGGGAATATAGTTTATGCTCGTGATGTCTATCTTTTAGTCTCAGACGCTTGTTTTCACGCAGATAATGACCATTCCTTGGCTTAGTTTGGTGCCTGAACTCTACACAAGGGCACAAAGTTTTTCTTCATCTGTTTAACTCTCACTCTATCAACTTTGGTGTTTCGAATTCTACACAAAAGCTTATTTACTGACACGGTGAGCAGTGATTTACTCATACTGTTGCTTAATTGCATGTGATTATACAACACTCAATCTAATATTCTTCTGTGTAAAGAAGCGCACTCCGGTTCGGACGTATGGGTATTCTGGTCAATTGCAAGGGAAATCATTCTTCTTAACTGACTCTATTCTGGTCAATTGCAAGGGAAATCATTCCCCTTAACTGATTTGAATAGTCGAGGCAACAGCAGTTATGTAGGTTGCTTGATCACTGTATGAATACGTCACACGATGATGACGACAAACCAGCTGTCTCAGTTGTTTTGTAGCTTATATCTTACCACTGACAACAGTTAAACAAGAGAGCGGAGAAAAACGCTCCGGTGCAATCCGAGTCATGCACGTGGGATTCAACAGATAAACCGAGTAGTGAGGGAGAAAAAATATCTATTTGGCATGCCCAGATGATACGTTGATTTTCAAATCGATGCATGATGCCTTTCTGTGCTCAGTGAATTTCTCCCGGAAGCGAAACCAAAAATGCCGAGTCCACTTAACTGCGCCCAATAATGTCCCCATGATATACTCATCTGAGAAACCAGTGAGAGAAATACACCAGCTGGAAATACTTCATATCAGATGGATCAGATCACATTGTATGACATAATCCAATGGTAAACTAAAAGAAGCTCAATTAAGAGGGGTCAATCGTTTCGATATCTTTCAGTTTGGACATACGTAAAAACAAACAAAGTCGATCGAAATTGTGGGAAAACATCAATTTGGTTAAAAATCGATAAGCAGTAGTTGAGACTGACAAAACTGATGTGAATTCGATGAGTCACGTGAGGTTGAAGAGTGATTGTCCGGCCACTTGAGACTTAACATCTGTATAAAGCGTTCCTGTGCACGAAGTGTAGGCTTAAAAATGGATGCCCCTTGCCTCTGCGATGGTAACAGTCTCCGTTCTTGTAAAAGTGAACGTCTTGATTTATACCTCACAGATTGGCCTAAAAGCGCTCAAAACACAAACCATTTAAGTTATATCACCAACCTCAGTTGTATAGGAACCTAAGGCATCATATAAACTTTCCAACAGCTCGTGGCGGTCACGGCTAAAGACCTGTTCGTCCAACTCAGAATTTGCTTACAAGTAATGCTTGCGCTACGAAGGTTCAAACTGAATGTATATTTTGAAATATTTCATCTGTTGTCGATGCCTACATCGGTAATTATATGTGGCATATTGTTCGTGTAATTGGGACTTGCTGTTCATGCACAAATATCAACAGCTTGTTCATCTTTCCTCCAAATTTATGTTAGTATTGGCCCGAACGAGCCAAGGAGAATAGGATCAGTTTACCAGAGCTTCGCACCTTAACGGTTCACTTGCGAGCCTGTGGTTACAAAACGGTGACCCCTTTCGAATTAGAGAATCAAGTTTTTAAGATTCAATGAAACCTGAAGAAATAATGCTCTTTGATCTTTCGATTTAAAGCCGCTCTGTCATGGTGCAATCACGGGAAAAATGCTTCATAAATCCAGTTCCAGTGAGTATTCAATGTCGAGACAGCGGATACAATTCTGCGTCTCCTTGATACATTTGAACTACGACAGACACTTTGATGCACTGTTGTCACACATTAAATCAAGTAATTATACCCTGTAGATAGTGATGATTAACTTAAAACCTTAAGTAAATTGAAACGCCCAAATCGGAGGTCGATCATGTGGAGTATCGTGATCGCCACTTTACTAGGCAGAACACGTTCCGCTGGTCAGTAAACTCAAAACCCCGGGGTTATTATACAGCTGTCTCAAAGGGAATACCAAATTCTGTGGAAGACCCAACCAGAAATCTCCTATTGCAAACAGCCAACGTGGGCACGCCCACGAGTTAAGTGTTTACAGTAACAGTTGACCTAAGGCTATTAAAAAAATATCCTACAAAATTTCGGCGGACCATGACACTACATTGTTGTCACTCTCGTTTCGACGCGGTTCACCCGAGTGCCTTCTGGTACAACAGATGAACTTTTGGCCGAACCATTCATCTGAAATGATGCAACAACTAGGTACGGCACAGTTTGCTCATTGAAAATACATACATTGAAAATATCTACTTATATATAATGGAAACGGAAAAGCCGGGCGCCGTTTGAACTCTCACCATGCTTTATCGCAAACCACAGGGTTCGTTTGCTCACAGATTTCTCTTCTGAAACAAGTAAAGACGTAGTTGCCACTTACTAGCATAAGGTGAGCACGTAAGGGATAGAAACGTCTTGATTCCTCTGGTGCACAGTCCCGATTCACGCATGTGTCTAGTCTTCAATGGAAGTCCTACCAGAGTAGCTGAATAATGCCTCTGAATGGTACAGCGCAGAATGGACTGAGGAATACACGTTTCCGATTACAATTTTATGCAGACCATATGAGAGAAATCTGAGATGCAAAGGTTCGTTAGCTGCTGCCAAATGGATGCAGCATTTGGGATGCGCCACCAGCGAGTGGACGATCAAAAACAGATGAGTAGATTAAGTCGATCAAATGTCAGCTGTGATCATAGGCATAAACCGTGGGAAGATTCAGTGAGATGTGTCCTGAGTGACTGCAAAATACCTTAAGTGTGTTCGCCTGTACCTCATATATGTATCATTTTGGCTACATCACCATTTTCCCACATCTGCATTATCATTTACGATGAAAATCTTTATTCCTAGACTAGTGCCAAGGTATACGTTGGACCCCATTTCTATTCTGTCTTTGGCAGGCTCAAAAGCTTGCGTAGGAAAGCTGTTAGCTGAAAACACTTCTAAGAGGCTCCATCAGAAGACGTTTTTGAATAACGCAGTCAAGTAAATTGAATCAAACTATTGACAGATAGAAAGAGCGCCTTTCCAACGTCTGTTGGGGAAATTATGTATCGTCTGGATAAAACTCCTAAAACCAGGGCACTTGCTGATTTAAAGAGTGGGTATCGTTAATCTTCGTTTCACTGTGTTCGTCTTTGAAGCGCAGCCAAGAAGGATCCCGCTGTGTCGACGGATGGAGAATTTCTAGAATAGCTCTTATATTCAAAGTCAATCAAACTGAACATTCCACCACGCTTTATGCACCTGTGTTTTGTTCACAGTCCTTGAGAAGTTACCTCATCATATAGTGCATTAGGCTTTTATCTACTTCCGGTAATATTCCCATTATATTCAAGGCAGACATCTTAACTGAGAGACACAAATGCTTAAACAGTGCTTATTTAGTTAAGACTTCATAAGATTTCTCATCCCAAATGACTACCGAAACGCTACTTGCGCTGCTCCGATGTACACTTGTGCGCAAAACTTTTGCTTACTTAAGCTCTGCGACTTATTTTCTCGTTCCCTGATGTGTTCAAAGTCATTTTTAGAGCCAAAAGTTTACCACTGTAAGGCGCGTTTGTCTCGATGTATGACTTTTGTATCTCCTTAGGGTGTTTAGCATCTTTTCCACTTTCACATGCATGTTGATTATACACATAGTCTGTTTATGTACTTTGGGTAATATGGTTGTAAGTGGATTCGCCTTCGAAGACGAATAGATAAAATGTCTTGTCATGTCTTGATTCGGTGCTGAAGGCCAAAAACAAGGGATTCGTCCGTATAACTTTTTATCGCTATCTAAGCGCAACCGGAAATAAGCCGCTGTTTTTCCCTTTGTTCTGGATTCCAACTTAGCGTTTCAGCCCAAAAGAACAGGTGGTTAGGTGAGCCAACAACAAGAAATATAACCCGATGTTTCAAATATCGCAACAATAAGACACATGGGGCCTTTTTTGTTGAACATCCAGCTGAAAAGCATCATTAAACGAGAGATTTATTCGAATATCCCGTCAGTGACTTCAGCTTCCAGTTGATTAGCGTGTCCTGTCAGGAAATCTGATTGAACTCGGTCTCCGAGTTGATTCCTCGATAGTTCCAAACAAATTCCAAACCACCTTCAAGCATTTGGCGCATGGTACACTATAACTCTTGTTTTAACACATGAAAAGCAACTGCTTCAGTACCTTACATCCTTTCATATGCTCGTGTTATTTCCTGTTTGTCTTAATCAGTGTAATTGCTCGCCAATACTTCCGCCGTTATTTTATGTACTGATCTGATGGCGAGGTCATGAAAACATTGTTATTGGCCACTTTATTTTCCTGGTAACGGAATGAGATATTTCGGCCAATAGTTACACTACTGCTTTCAGCTGAAACGTGGCATGAAGTAGGTTTTATTGCCCAATGACGTAATCAGGCAAACTACATTTTGTTAGTAGATATCCATGCGCATGCTATCTCCGGCAATATGTGTCCTGAGGGGAAAATTAAGCAACCTTAGGGGAGCTCACCGTTCGCGTCTCCTCTGGAGGAGTCTGTGAATTCCCATAAAGTGAAATCGTGGAAAAAATATTATAAAGCTATAAACCGTCATGTTGACAGCTTTTTTGTCTAGTGAAATCACGGAAGGGTGGAAAACAATGATATCTCTCTTAATTTAAATCAAAACGTAAGTCCCAACTAGATAACCATCTAGCAGGGCAGTGAGCGTGTACTCCTTTAACCTTGTTTGAAATACATGGGTGATAAAATACATAGTCTTTTTTCACCTGCTGTTCCCCATTCAGTCAAGTGCCATGATAAATTATGGGCCATCACATCTGGTTGGATCACTCACCAATTTTACCTTGATCTCATAATCTTAAGGACCCATTGGAACTTTGAATGGTTTCTCTCCATCCCAACTGATCGGCTAAACTTGATAATCAACACGTTTGATTTGGGTTGAAATCAAATCAAATCAAATGTTTTCGGTTGCTTCGATTGTTCGAAGCAATGTCTTTTTCATTTTGGAATTCGCTGAAGTTGAGTTCGTGGAAAAACTTAAAATGTATCTTTAACTTGTCTCCTTTTACAGGTAGCACAACGTTATGGAACCCTCTACGAAGTAAACTGCCATTCACGTCTCAGTAATTACGTTTTAGAAGGCAACATAGTGATCCATGAAACTCTCAAGACTGAAAGCTACCGAGCACGACTCAATTGTTCTTATAATCAGCGAAATACACTCATTTGGAAATCAATTTGGTTTTGAGGAAGACTCACCTGATACCCAGCTGAATTTCTCGTTTACGATGTTTTTAAGCTGAAGCATGAGGTGGACTCGTGCAGCGCACTCACTTGCTTAGAAACATGATAAACGAGAGATTCAGCTGGGTTCCAGTTGGGTCTCCCGCAAAACTGATTGGTTTGCAAATGAGAGTTTTCCTCCAATTTGGTGCAATTTGGATTCAAGTAGAACATAAGGTTGACGAAAACTCGGGAAGTGTGCCTACCTAATGAGCCCCAGGAAGGGCAAAACCGGGTGTTTGCTTCCGAAGAGTTTTCGGCGACCTTATGAGTTTGAGCTTGTAATCATTTGATGACCTGTTTTTCCTTGCTACTAGAGTATTTACAAGTCCGCAACTTTTCAGTTTAACAAATGAGGCTTCTTGTTTGCCTTTTTCTGCGATAACTTGAAAATCCTTAGCAAAATGGCTCCCGAGTACACATTTGTGCCACCAACTATCGTCAGGCATCTAAAGCGAAAGCTATTTAAGAATGCATTCCAGTATTTTGAGGTCTTTAGCTATAAAGATTGAATAAATATGAAGCTCCTATCTGGTTGAGAGAAAAGTTTACTTGTAAGCCATAGAATATTTTTTATCTTGCATGCCTGCCTCTCTATTTTATTATCAAGGTCACTGTGGAATGCCCGTTCAAGTAAAGTAGCTTGTGAAGATCAGTTGGTACTGATCAGTTTCATTGGTTGACCACTGCCCAACAACGTTTTGTAAAACGTCCTTCACGAATATACTATCTCCGGATGCGTTTGTGAAAAAAGCAGACAGGCCCCATTATTCTATGTCTTCAACCACAGTTATCCACAGTTTATCTACAGTTATCAAATAATAAGGATGTCCGTTAACGATAAAAACCTCCTTAGTTTTAAGTTAGGTTGATAACTCGTACATTTATCGCCTTACCTGTACCCCAGGCTTTTTGCCCCATGTTCAGTTCACATGTCCAGTTCACAACCATATGGTGTGTTGAGCAAAGAGTTGCAAACCTCAGCTAGTTTTCTGGATTCGTCGGACTAAGGACGTTAGTCAAGTTTGCAATGTATAGATGAACGAACTCCTCCTGCAATTCAGCTTCGGGTTCCTCAACTGTTTTCTCGCCTGAGTGTCACTGCAAGCTGTGTGAAATTCGTCTTGATTTTTATTTTGTGATGTAGAAACATGATCTACCGGAGCCATGCAATTTTGGCAAACAAATTTTACCAAAGGGTATACGGTATATTCAGAAGTCCAAATGACAAGCTCCATGACCCACTTCATTATTTCCTAAACACAACTGCCAGTTGTCAGTGTAACTTCTCCCACGTTTTAAGCCTGATATTACCCGCTTAACGGGCAACAAACTAGCATTTATCTCAGGGAATTGACACGTTTGGTTAGTTAATTTGAAGCAATCCGTGAAGATTTCTTCTCCGCGGTAGTAGCTATTCTTCTTTGGTGAGTTGATTGTTGCCATTCGTATAAAGAACATGCAGTTCATCAAAAATACAGGTCTTTCACAACCCTTATTTGGCTTGTGCAGCTGCAAAGTGGTGAACAGCTACAAACCGAAACGGAATGCACAAGTTCAGTCATTGACAAGACGGACAAAGGTTTCACTAATATTCACGTGTGTTTTTGACCGATTATTGACCGAATAACCTGCACCCAGGAAATGGTTCGGGATAAGTCTGTTATTTGGCTTCGAAATCCCTCAACCTATTTCGAAATTTATCAGACAGTGCTGTCTACTTTCCGGTGAGACGTATAGAGCTTGCACCGTAAAAATAAGTGGCATTTACGCCTTTGCCTATCATCTGTGTGCCTGTGTGCATTGTCTCTGATAAATTAGAAAACTCTATCAATACTACAAGCACTCCTCACTATTCGTTGGCTCAAGCTGTTTCAGCATTTAACATGTCACCCAAAGACTTTGTTGAATAAATGCGTTCAAATCTATCAGGACAAATCTCACCAAGCCCGGTGCTGGATTCAGACAGGCTGTTTCAACTAAAGTGCAAAGGCGAACGGACTTCAGGATTCGGTGCCTTTTATTTTCCTTGGCAGATACCGTGTTCGGGTGTAGTTTCTCTTAAGCAAAGCAGGCTATGGGATGTCAGGTTTTTCCATGCAGCTACAACTCTATTCTCAGGTCACCTGTTAAAGAATGCATTTTATGCTGTAGCACTCAATAGTTCATTGGACTTATTGTGAGTCTGTTTCCAGATTGCTTCTGGGGAAGTCTATGTATAGGAGGCTAATTATGTCGTACGGATTCAAGCGTTGATATGCTCAAATATCGGGGCAAGACGGCTCAGTGTTTGGAGTGCGAATTTACTGACCGGAAGTTCTGTGATTCGAACCCGACCTCTGCCTCTCGACTATCCCTGTCTAGGCTTGGGCAACCCGGCAGTATCTCAGCCCTCGTGCCTATTTCTGGTGGCATGGCAGTTAGGCAGTTAGGTGTTTCAGCTGAACGACGCTCAACTATCATGAGCTTGACTTATCCGTGGGTGAAAATGCAAGCTGACTGGTAAGTCTCCGGAGGAGAAAATTGACAGCGATTTTTTCACAGCAGCTAAAGGACGCTCACCTGCCACAGAAACATTTCTTGATGCAGAAACAGTAATAAGTTTTGACTTCGTAGCTACGACATTTTATCTTTCCTCTATAGCGAACCGAGTCAGTTAGACGGGTTAGAATACATCTAGTGCCTTTGAATATCACATTTTGACTCACCAGCCAAAATATGTTGTTTTTTATCAAACTGACTCTTTGTGCCCTCTGCAATCCACTCCCCATACTAGTGAGTAAAAAGCGAGACCCTCAAGTCACACCCAAGAGACGCCCAATGAATCCTACAGAGTCCACTTCCTTTGGAACGACCGCCCTTGCGGGGGCCTGTCGAGGGCCACTTTTAAGGAGACTTAGTTGCGCTAAATCAAATAACCGTGACAAATTTTTGAGCCATTGCGTGACTAAAACCGGAATACTATAGAGGAAGGACACTCTCGAAGGGCTAAAGCTCTTCCTCCCTTGCTTTTCATTTAAACGGTTGTCTGATACAGAGGCGACTAACAAGAGGGTCATTTTTCACAGAAAAACAAGCATGCTTGTCACAAACAAATGTCATTCAGAACAATATTTGTTCAAAGCCTGATGAAACAATGCAAATAATTGTTGACACAAACTTTTTGGTGCACGATTTTTGTTTTAAATGTCAGATATCATTCTAGCTTTGAACAAAAAATGAATAGACAAACGATGAACTGAGCAAACCAAGAGCAGGTGTACTTGTCAAATCGGTCACATTCGGTTTACGCCCATTTGTCTCCCGAAAAAAATAGCATTGCTATGCATGGAATATGTATTACTTATTTGAAATTTATGCTTTATTTGATCCATTTTACCAAGATACTCACGTACTCTGATGATAAAATGGCCAGGATAGACCGCTATTGGAATAAATCCGTATAACTTTTCATGCAAATTAACTGAATGAATGGAAAGATGGGTAAAGAATAGTTTCACATATAAGTGAGGTGGTAATACTGCTCCTCTATCAGGTGACAAAAGGGATATAAAAATATGTTTAACAAGCAAACGAAAAAGTGCAGTATCAGGAGCTTTGTAAATCCAAGAAAGAAGAAGCTTGCTATTTAGTAAAATCAGGACTGCATTCATCCAAGAGGTTTTAGTCCCCTGAGGATACTATTAGTGTAACTGGCTATGACACTAACAGGATGACAAAAGAACGTATTTATTCCGCCGATGAGTGTTAGCATTTCTCCTCATGGAGGCTACAGTAAGGAAGAGCCTTCTGGACAGTTTCATGCCTGTACCAGTTCAAATCCCCAGAATTTGGTTTTGAAAATTTTTAATCATACCAGCTGATTAGCGTCCTTCCCTTGTCTGCATTCAGAGCTGGTTTATTAATCCCGAAGTTTGGCTGTCAACTCCCAACACCACCCACTTATATATTACCCAAACTGATACCATCCGACCGGCTTCCACCCGTTTGCATTTGATAAACTTTTCCCTGCTTCACGCTTGTTTCTCTGTATGATCAACACATGCAAACTTCATCCCCTCGCACATAACTAAACTGTTTAATGTCTTTTTTTGGATTTTTACATATTTCAGCAAACACTACCAAAAAACTAAGCAAAGAATGGACAGCAAGAAAAACAAGTTTACGCCGGGTTGCATAGTGAGTCCCTGAACGCTCTTTAGCCGGTGTAAACTTAACTTAATAAGAAAGGATAAGTCATATCTTCTCAGGATGCACAAGTGAAAACCCGTGGTTAATAACAGAATCTGACTAGCTAGCGAACGACGTATATAACGTTGCCCGTGAGTCACACAAAAACTGCCTCTTACGACATATTGGTTTGTATACTGGCAGTCACGTGATGTCGCTTAAGCATATATCACCTCTTAAATCCTTGCCAAACGGTGGCTTGTAGGTTTTAGTGAAGGGCCTGAAATGAGGGTCCTCAGTTTAGTTTTGTTCCACCGAGTGCATTACCGGGAAGTCATAGGATGAGGTGACAGACAAAAGGCAACGAGGCATCGTATGAGAAATCACACTGAGTCGGTTTGTGGGTATCGTGGTCCGGTTTTCTACGACAGGAGTGGACAGACTGTAGAAGGATTCCTCCAGGCGAATACAATTTACACATTTCTGAAGGAAGCTCTTTGTTATCACTCCAGGAAAAACAGGAGGAACGTATTATGAATATTAACCCTAAAACCGCAAAATCAAGCCTTCACATGGCTGACAGCGAACGCCGTGTGACATTTTCATCCGTTTATTATGACATGTCGTGCGCGACGTTATTGGGAGGGAGGTATCGATGGCTCAAACATAAGCAGGTGAGACCTGCGGTTCGTTGGCACTAATACGTTTTCCCAAGAAAACCCTACCACTCCCTCTACTGCTGGTTAGGACGGGTCGTTCGGAACCCAAGAATAATTACTTCACACCAATTTAAATTTGCAGTCCGGGCACTCGGAAACCAATCAGTCCTATAGCAGCGGCTGAACAAAAGGTTATCCCTTGTGAGAAAGAGCATCTTTCGACAACTTAAGCTTTAAACTTGCAATATCATAATCATGCATACCCTGCCGTAAGGAAAGGAACGAATGACCCGAACGGCATGGAGCACTTGTCGCCAAAACGCGGTACGGCTACCTGATGGCCTCATTGAACGCGACGAAGCTGGAAAGTCGGCAAATCCTTCTTGAAGCTAAAGCCAGACACATCTCCTGAATTGGAATCGCTAAATGGAAACAACGAAAACACGCGTTTGGATTTGCATTGTATTGAAGTGTACTTGAGAGGATCGCTGATCTACCGGTTACGCTTGTTCAAGAATGACACTCGGAAGTCAACCCACTCATGGAACGTTGCCCTATAACAAAGTAGAGTTTAGTAACCTGGAGGTCAGAAAGTTGAGCGTTTAATGGATGGTCTATGAGGTTGAGGATGACCGAAACTACAACAAGCGAAAGTCGAATGAGGTTAAAACTTACTTCTGATTAAATAACGGCAACTGAGGATTTTTGGATAAAGATTTCGTCCGGAAACTGAAGTCGGGCTATACCAAAAGGCCAAGATTCGTTGTACAGCTGGTTCGTCCTCTTTGGAAATAATGAACGGCGCGGATAATAAGGATTTCTAGTGGGATGCAAACTCGCAATCTCCCGGCTAATTATTGAACAATAAACTGTTTGGCCAAGAGCGGATGATAAGCAGTGTTATTAACCCGCATCCAAAAGGAACAGCGCTTTACCCATTTTGTTATCAGTAGCGCCCCCTTCGAATCGGCGTCATCCAGGGGTCGATCAACACCTGACCACGTGGTGCAAACTTCCGAACTAAAAGATGAAGAGCACTATATTCAATCGTAAACCTATTTAATCGCACTGTTGTAGCTGTCCGTAGCAGCACACTAGCCGGGGGCGAGTTGCTATTTCGCATTCCCTTAGAAATTTATGCGATTCACACTGTTACTGATTTCCAACGAGATAAAAACAGCTGTACAGCGCTTTTTAGCATTCCAGCCTAGGTTATCTGAGCCCCCAGAAAAAACCTCTATTGGTCTGAAATTTATCCGAATAACATATTCAGACGCTCACTTCCTCCTGTGTGTTGTCAACAAACGCTTGACTTGGCGACTAATGTGCGCCCATCAAATCCATTTACGCTACGCCGAATGTTGTGAAGTACTGCAAAAACCGTTCCTATCGGCTGTCATTCATGCCAGCACAACCGTGTAAAACGATCGCAAATGAATTTGTCTGTATTTTATCGACTCCAAGCTACTTACAGGTTAAATTATACATAAATTAATGCCGAAAATCAGGACTAAATTTTGAGGACAGTGAAACTTCCATTGTTTTTAAAACGTTTTGAGTTTACTGTCATACTGCGACAACAGTAAAAACCCAGAATGGCAATCAACAAGCACTTACATCAGTATTCTATATCGGAATACAGCTTTCCATCATGTCCATCTCATCAGTTTTCAAGGCGCAAGCAATTTTGAATCATGCAGACATTGCTGGAGATGCCTGGTGCGTCCACAGCAGCAGGTTATCTACCCAAAAAAGCTGTTCATCTACTTGTAAAGTTTTAAACAAAGAGCTTGTGCAATAAGCAAAGCGAGCCTTGAACTTGGAAGTTTTGTTGAATGCAGCTTCAAAACGGCATCTATTTTCTCTTAAAAGGTAGCTACTGTACGTTGAGTCTTGCTTGACGATTCAAAAACTTTCTTTCTGTTAATAACTTGAATATCATGCTTTAATCCTTGCTTCATCCACATAACGTCTTCCAAACCTCATACTTATCGAGCAAACAATGAACCAAAGGCGCACGTCATTAGTAATTGACCTACTGAAAATCCGTAGACTTTGTCGACCAGTCAGGTTCACCGGAAATCGGGGGAGTGATTCTTCAACCAGGCTTCATTTCGATGAATCAGCCCGCTGACCACTTTTACGTGCGCTATGAAAGTTCTGTCGCGCCAACTAACAAACTTTTAGATGTTGACAACATCTGGAAAGCTTTTCCGATATATCAAAATACCGCTCTGAACGTCTATTACCCTGATTTTGAAAACCTTGCTTTCCAATTACTGTTCTGTCAACCTAATCAAGTAGCCTTTTACCTCGTCTGTCATTTTACATTTCAGATATGGCTAACAAATCTCAAAGAAACTGCTTTCATAAGGAAGGGCTGCAAACACCAGTTAGTTTAGAGTATTAAAACAACGTAGTTGTGGTGGACAAAAATGAGAAAACGACAGTAGTACACATCTCACGTACACTGTTGGCGAGCATCAGTGACAAGCAGTACTCAGGTCGCACTCACGTGGTGCTACTTCTGTACATAAAATTCTATGTCGTTTTATAATGTTTTGTAGTGTGGCAAACCTTGCAAAGGCACTATCAAAAAAGAAAGCTCACCTATATAAACTCAGCCTAGTTTAAAGGATGCATTCACGTCGAGTACTGAATGTGAAAGGCGATTATGTCGTATTACGTTGGTTCATGGTTGGCGTTCAAAACCAAATGAAAGGTGGCCAATAAATATTACAATTTAAAGACCTATGGCTATCAAATATCGAGCTAACCATATCCGTCTTACAATTCTGCCTGGAGCTAATTTGGCTTTGGGATCATGGAAATGAGTTCGCAAGTTAAACCAGAAGGCATGGTTCTACTGCTGTATCAAACATTGGTATAGTGATGCACAAAATCTCCTCCAATTTTGACGCTTAACTGAATTTTGAGGTATTGATTTAAGTGTACAGCTACAGCTAGGAACTTCTTAGCTGGGTGTCGCAGCCAGTCATGCGTATGCAATTAACACAGTCTCGCTTGCTGACGCTAAAACGTGGACCATAATGTTGTGGAAAAGACGTCAAGCTTGTTAGACAGAAGTCCGAAGAGTCTATATTCAGAAAGCATACTCGAATAATCCTTCACGAAATGAATTTTCGCAATGACTACCAGAGTGGAGAAGCGTCTATCATGCCCGACAGGTAGATTTGGCTTTGCCTAAAAATAGTAATACCCCGCTGCTTACGCATATCAGCTCGATTACGGAAGCCTTTTTATTCTTCATATTGAGTTTCTATTGCAGACGGGAATTTATGTATACAATTAGAACTGCAACGGTTTTCACGGTAGGAAGTAATAGCAGAATTCAAGCAACACTTACAGGCGCGCAAATGTTCATTAAGAATCGTCATGACTAACTCTTTTGATAACAGAAGAAATTTCGCTGACCACCAATGAAAGTATTTGCCATTTTGACATCTTACATGATGCCGAAAGATCCATCGCACTTGCTTTTGAAGTTTTGCATGCAACCCTCTTTTCCTGCTGTCAGTGCACCATGTCAAGTGCAGAGCAGTGACACTGTAGTACGGCTCCCAATGCTTGAACACAATAGCTACCCCATGGAAGGAAAAGAGTTTACCAGTTTTTAAAAGAGCTGGGAACGTTAAGACAACAAAGAGACTACCACGCTGTGGCACACCCATAGGTGCTGGACCACTTCCGACAACACATTGCCGTAAGTGATCAGCGTCGGACAGATCGTTCGGTGTCAGCTTTATGCGCGGTCGTGGACATCGGGTATCATTGGACAGAAGCATTCCCTCTACTAAACCAGAGTATCTGAAGTAAATCTAGGTGACCAACACTATGAAAACAGTTTTAAGAGTAACTAAGTACTAGTCGTGTCACATTCTTTTGAGTGCGTTTTACTTACTAGTCCTTTAAAGTTAAGTAGTGCTTTAAGGGGAAACAATCCAAAGTTTTCTGTTATGATTTTATTTGGTTTTTGAGTCCTGCTATTGAGCTAGACACTTTCCTCGCGGGCCCTAACCAACCTTCAAGCTACGTTCCGATGCGTTGATTGAAAACAACCGCAAATACACTCATGAAGCTAGCAAGTAGAAATGAATTTAATACACATTGCCTTCACGTTGTTCTCATTAACCAGGTTACTCTTTCGTTGCACATCGTCACAAAGAAACGGAAGCTTACAGTTTCAGAAGGGCTTGGTAAACAATTGGTAATTTTTTATTTGGGTTTCTCAGTCAGTTCCAAACTTTTTCCAATTGATTGAAAACTGAAGCTTACCTCTTTATGATGCGTCTCTGTTAACCACAGGGGTATACTGCGTTCGGCACATGTGACACCATTGTGGCCTTTCATAACAATTTGGGCGGTGGATAAAAATATAACAAAAACCCTGCCTGATTTCTCATGGTTGACATCTATTTTGCGGAAATTTTAGCAATGTGCCCTAAAAGAAAAGGCCCAGTGATATTCGGGACAAAATTCCTGCCCCGTTCTCTTCGTCACATACGAAGTTGATATTGGACTTTATTTCCTTCCATGTTACGGCCTTCTTGGCAGGCTGCCTGCCTCTGGGTTCCCTAGTAACCCAAATAGAAGGAAGCATAACGTGAGGTGGTTCAGAAAACACCGCTTATGTGTAGCATTATCAATAGTCTGCATTTCTGTCTGAGACAACTCTGCAACTACCAACTGGATTACAGCGGAGTGAGTGGAGGTCATTCGTTCACATCATCCCGAACATGCGTCTTGTAGCCTTCAAACGCTGAGCACAAAGCGGTGATTTGCATCAGCTAGTCAATGGTCGCATAGAGCTACATTGTCAATGATGCATCACACTGCATTAGAACGAAGAATGCTGAGTTGATATCATAGAGTGGTTGGTTATAAGGACATATCTAGTGGTCATTGACAGCGGATTCCGACAATTTATCCCTCTAGCTGCCTTACTTAGTAACCAAATAGGGAATGTTCCCGAGCCCTAACACCGAGAAATTCCTTCGTTGGTTCCAAATAAAATTCATCGCTTGAGGAAACTTTATGCTTACTTGTGTATATGAACTGGTGCTGTGCTATTAACAAGAAGTGTTGATGAGCCTGCACAGCATTCAGTCCATAGAAAACACACTTGGATAGAGAAGTACCATGAGTTCTGTGACTTCTCTCTAGCGAAACACAAAAGCTCCGTGGTGGATGCGCTATTTTGTCAGGCACTTTAACAAGTACCCTGGATACCCTACCAGATGACCTTAATTCGTTGTCAAAGACCCTATAGATCATCACCATCATTGGCAACAATACACATGTATTGCATATTGGCGCTTAAGTGTCACAGAAAATAACTTTGTGATAAAACAGTTGCCCGGAGACGTATATAATGTGTTATGAAAAGACAACAGATAACAAAACTGAAGATCGACATGTCAAAGAGAATGATCTCCTGACGCTGCAAGCCAGGAGCCATAGTCCCACAAACCTAGAAGAATCATTGCTGTCAAGCGTCCTAGCCCAAATCAGAGAGCTCTGCAGCTCACAAACCACAAAACTCCCGGTGCACAAAAATTTCGCCTTGCTCCCTACTTTACGCTGCTTCAACTACGGCCATTGTGAATTGTATCTGGGGTGAACGGACAGAATTCTTGGTACCAGGGCTCGGGAAATACCTTATTCTTGTTGCTGAATAGGGCTACTATGCGGACGATTCGCCAAACTTCGCTGTCATTGATTACTGGAAATGTCCTCGGAATCTATTATTTTGTTTATATCAGTTCATCATTCTTTGTTCTTATGCAGTTGGCTGACCACTGATTACTAGTTACAGGCCACGATTGTGCTCCCAGCGTTTGATGACCACACTACCCCACCCTGGTTTACAAGAATGAGTAAACTACACTCAACACTGCAAAGCATTTATAAGCAGTGTAAACCTGACCGCGTTTGTCCACTTTTTGGACTGTTTCCCGTGTTGCGGAACTGTGACAAATGGTATTACTGCGCAGTGTATCTTTTTAGGAGCCATATAAGCACAGGCAGAAGAGGAGGAATTCACCCGCTCAACCCCGCACTGATGATGTCACCTCGATTGGTGATGAAACGTTTGCAATCCAACTGCCAAGCTCGGCGAACAGACCAACAATCAATCAGCGCACCCGAGCTACCTATATTCCACAACATTGCCGAAATGGTTCCATCCCTGAGGTTGCCTTCTGTTGTCCAAATAATTTGAAGTTTCCTGACTTGTCTCCCTCATACCGGCTAGCTGGTCCACTGTTCAGTAACAAACAATTAGATGGGAATTCCAGAATTAGTACCGAAATCAGGAACTTATAATTGGAGTTAAACAAAGCGAGCCTTATTGAGGCCCCACCTATGAATTTGCTCGAGGCCTGAAGGAAGGAATGTGAGAGTATAAGGTGAAATTTGTGAAAGGTTCTTTAAACTACCCATTCTCCATTCTATTTCAAATTCTTTATCGGCAAACTAGCGAGAACGACCAACCAGAGGCTTCGAAATTTCGAAGTTTAACTTGCTTCTCGTGAGCAACTTACTAACCTGGTATATCTAGATAAAATTCACTTCAGTCGTCAGAAAAAGTAGAAGAAAGAACGCCGAATTAACGGGACAACATTGCATTACCAGTCAGTACTCACGGCGTAGTAACAAAGGTCAAACTCGTATCTCAGAATGTGACATATGAAAATGCCCGTGGCAGCTGAGCGAGAGCAGTGAAGTTTGATGGGATTTACGTATATACAAATTTTCATGATCTCCAGTGACAACATGTGATGAAATCATTGGACAGAGCTCACAGTCGTAGTCACATTCACGGTAAACACGATGTCAGAAAGGCAAACAATTGCGTCTGAAGTTTCAAGTACATGGGACTACAATATTGTAGTTGTATGTTTACGGGAGAAGATATTGACAGACGAACAATCCCGTGCTTCTTCGGACCTTCGAACAAATGCACAAGAACCATGGTTTGTATTGTGAGAAAACACAATCTGATTCGAAAAATGTGAGGAATTTCGCTACTTGATTTGAGTTGGCCGTGGAAGACGATCATGGTGATGTTGTGTGGAGCAGGATATGCAACAGATAACATAAACAAGCACAAGAGCGGAACAGAAAGTTTGTTTCAAACTACTTTGACTATGCCTTAATTCAACCCTGACCGCTTCTTTAACCGGAAGACAAAGCGGCCAATGAACCAAAATGTAGAAGCTGATCAGTCAGAGCATGTCGTGGCGGGAAGTGCAGTCGATGCGCTGTCAGGAGCAACGATGTTGAAAAATGGAGCTTACCTGGCACCCCAACCGGTGGAATTTTCGCTTCCATATAATGGAGGCTACTGCTAAATGCATACGAGCGGACCATACAAACAGCACAGTCAGACTGAGTAACCTTCATTGTTGGACCCACATCATTCAGTTAATTTCATTTCAGTGTTTCTGCTACCGATACCATGAGTGTCCTGTTACAGCTCTTCAAATGAAACTATTATCTCATGTGTGGGTATTGTGTAGTGGATATCTAAAAATATTGTAAGTCTATTCTTGGGGGATTATATGGAATGTTGAGGTTGACAACCGTTAAAATACGTTAAGATCTTCCGCAAATACGAAAAAATGCTGAGTAGGTGTTTTTGTCAAAACGAAAAACCCACCGGTAGGTAGTAAGATAGACAATAAGAAGAAGTAAGGATAACTAAAAACTTTTAGGGATGAAAATTTTAACCGTAGTCTGCGGTTACTTAGGTCCATCAGCTCCGGACTGATAAATCTGCTGGGATTTTTCCACATAGAATTAAATACTGAAAAGTTACGTTAGCATGCAAGATATCGTAACCAACATAATTTTAACCAGGATCAAACACGTTACCGTCACCAAAAAGTCGGGACTAATATTTAGCCACAATCGGTTGCGGTCCCCCGGGTAATGTCCCGGTTCTGCTCAAAAAGATCATAGGGATGCAAAGAGCAGCGGTAGCTCCCTAAGAACTTCTCGCTAAAGAGGGGTTGATTTCTGTTCTGCTGATTTGTTTCATATCTGATTCGTTGGATCATCTTTACAGGTTGGATTCTGGACAAAACGTCTGAAGCGCAAAATATTAACATTCATTCATAAAAGCAAACCTGGTTGGATTTTATAGCTGTCCAGTAACTGGAATATATTTCAATCCACGTTCACCCTTGTACCAATGCAGTGGAATTTTTAGGGACAGCTGTATTTGTTTCCATCCCACCGTGAATGGATTTCGAATAGGGCATTAGTTAATCGACCACTGCGGGGGGACAGATTTGTACCGAATAAGAGACAACAAATTTATCATTTTTTTTCATTTTAAGGCAACCGGACATTGGGTAACAGACATCTCAGTACATTCCCCAACAAGTTATAGCAAGTCTTAGCGTCTCAGTAGAAACCTACATACTAAATCTTCGAACCAAGGTATTCTGAAAGTGAAAATACAAGTATCACGCTTTACATTCTCTTAAACTGATGCCAAATACTCTTGAAGGTTGTCAGAACGAATACTCCAAACGGACGAAAATTAGGAAGTTAATAGGGAGGGAGATTTAAAATTTTCGATTAGGAATGTATTTTGAAACTGAGCAAATACGTGCTGAATAACCTTTAAAGGATGTTATCTGTGAGAAATGATAGACAATGATCGAAAACTGGAAAATAGGCGTGATGGGAATATAAGATCACCTTATGGTAGCATCCGTAAAGAGCTTCCAGAGGTGTATTCCAGCCGTTTTTCTCCCGATCTTCGGGCCTTGTTTCGGGCACCTGCTGGTACTTGGTGTGGTAGCTTTGCGTTCACTTGGCATGCTAACGTAGTGCGCATAATTCGATAACAGACCACCGTTACCCTTTTACTCACGGCTTACCTAAGGGTCATCAAACTTGGTATGTCGATGCCAGCCCAGATAGTTGCAGAACAGAAAAGCGCTTGATTAAGTGCACAAACCAGTAATAACATCACACAAGGCGGCAGAAATTGGGAAGAAGCATACTGGACCCAAATGTCACATATTCAGCATATCTCGTATTAGACAGCCATCTTAAAATAACAAAAGGAGCTATTTCGTCATCAGTGACTAGCCACATTTTTTACTTCAATGAATCGGACGAAGAAAAAAATAGCAAGCACAGCAGTGATAGAGTCCAGATTACGGGCAGTGTGCTTGTTGAAATGTATTGTTAAAGCATCAAATGGGCAAGCTGCTAACACTGGATGATCAAAGAGGCTCTGCATATCTGTCCACACATGGAGTAGTTAATATAGCTGCTCGCTGCCATGACTAGAGAAGGGAGTAGGACAATGAAGCAAGCTTAAGAATTTGTCCACGCTTCCCAACTCTCCAGTAAATGGCTTCTGCCCCATCTCTTGAACCTATAAAATTGCAATTGCTCAGACGTGAAAATTCAGATGCGTCCAACGTGCGTTGGTGGAGTAGTGGTAACACGCTCGACTTGCATGTCAGATGTCCGGGGTTCAAATCCCGGCACGGCCACTAAGTATGGACTGCTGATGAGCTCTAATAAGAGCGAAACTCGAGTCCAGTGCTTTCCTTTGGTGTGGACTCACCGGAATAATTACGCCAGAACAGGAGGACGACCGTTCAAACGAGAATGGTGTGAATATGAACAAAATACCTGTCCCGCAAAACCCCAAATGCAACCCTAATTGCCATAGTGATCTTCATCCAGTGGAAGCCCCTTAGAATATACTAATAAAGTGACTTCAGTGTGGACGGTTATTACTATAAAACCCAGTTGCTGGTTACTTCGATATCCAAAGAAAAAAAGAGGCAGAAGGTGTCATCAAAAACCATCCTGACAAGGCATTATAATAAAGTGATCTGTGTCGTTAAATAAGAAGAATATTTTTGTGGAGTTATTACTTGCTTTCCAGTAAAATGCGTTACCAATTCATTGACGATCGGTTAGAATGTTTGTGATAAAAACATGGAAATTTACTGACTTTCTCATGGAGTATGTGGGCTTTCTCTGCCATAATCCTAATAAGCCTAACAACCTGATAAGTTATCAATTCACTGACGGATTTATGTATTTTTCTGAGCTTCGTTGTCATGCATAAATTTTTGCATATAATCCAAAACACATGCGAGAAACACGTGATACACAATAGGTGGCATGCAAGGTTTTTATCTTGGTGTATTTCACTACCGGACAAAACGGGAAGCAAATAAAAGGGTGAACATATTTGCACTCAATAATTCATTCTTAGATTCTAAACGCTTTTTTCTGACTCGGATACGGCTGAAATGGTCTGGGATTCCGCCCAAACCTTACCATATTTGAGTATCAGTCTGTGTAATTATTTAGTGTCTAGATTTTTTAATAGAACTGTCTGAACCATCACCGAATCTAAAATGCATGTGTAAAGTTGCAACATTGACGTTGTCTGTATCAGCTGCCTTGTCTTTTGCTTATCATGAGCTATGTAAACGTAGAAAAAGAAGAGGTACACTTAAAAATTTAAGGAGAGCGGTAAGCAGTTTACGCAACACGCAATTTAATACTTAGTCCCGATGCACACACGACTGACCGTGGGGTGAGTACTCAACAACGACCACTCCTCCCATTCTTGGGTAGACGTTCTCACGAGAAAGCCAGTTTAAAGTTAAAAAAAAAGAGTGCATAAGCACTTGGATGAATTCACACTTCTGGATTTTTATACCTGTTTTGCTCAATTTTATTGACTAAAACATTTCTCCTTATGAACCTATTCTTGATAGCTCATCTCTGCGTTAGTAAGTAAGCCGAAGTTTAGCGCAATATACATTTTAAAGCTGGGTTTTGCAGTAATGAGTAGGCGAAAATAAATCGGTTCCATTGCTTCACCTATAGAAGCGCGATATTCTGATGTTGTATATTGTAGCATCAGAAACACGCTCCATGTTAATTAAATAGTCCGTTTGCCAGTTTGTAACAATGGAAATTTTGTTCGGTAAACCAGAAAAGTAACCTTGACGCCTGCGATCTAAAAACACTGACATGGGGGCTACAAACGTAAATTCATCTACTCATTTGCAAATCAATTTGGTTTTTGCGAGAGACTCACCTGGAACCCAGCTGAATCTCCCGTTTGTGATGTTTTCAGGCAACTGAATGTGCTGCACCAGGCCGCCTCATGTCCTAGTTGCTACGATATTCGAGATATCGCGATACATGGATTCAAGTAGAACATAAGGCTGACGGAAACTCGGGGACTGCGCCTACCTGATGAGCCCCAAGAAGGGCGATATCGGTCGTCGGCTGTCGAAGAATTTTCAGCAACCTTATGAGTAGTGCATTACGTAAATTCATCTACTTATCATGAGGTCGATCTCATCAGGCTGTACAAAATGTTATGATAGCACTTCTTCCCCCTCAACAAATTTTAATTTGTGCATTACAGTACGGTAGAGTATTACAATTATTCTCAACCTGTCACACGTAGTTGATCCTTTCATATTTCTGACGGAATTCCTTTGCTGAGTTTAGCTTACCAATCATTACAAGGCTGTTCAAATAATTCTCGCTTCCTTCTATCGGTTTGCTATTGAGAGTGAAAATGAACATGGCAGCACTTGTACGGATTAATAATGATTATTATGCGGTCTGACAGATGGACATCAACATTCAGCTAACTACAATGCTAGTTGATAAACTTTGTGGACTGTCGCTACCAGTTCAACCCTAATCTTAATTGCTATGTGAAATGACGTCAAAATTTATTCGTATGAGGCGATTCATGTGCCGTTCTCCTAAGCATGCCTTATCCAGCAACTGGATAAAAGCAGTTGATATTTCTAAGTTGTTCAGAATAGAGGTTTGCCACAAGTTGCCAATCCAAGCAGGCTTTTGATTTGGAGAATAAAAATAGGTTAAGTGAAACCATATTAAGTGGCCCAACCAACCAAGGAACATCATTCGTTCTGATGGCAACAAAGACTGGACGGTTCTGTTTCTCTATTTCTCTCCTTACTCTCGATTTCTCCTTCACTGCATGCCTTCCGGATTCAACCACTCGACATATGGCAAATGATTGTGTTCTGCTCACAATGAAGTACACATTTACCTATATGAACCTGAAAACACTCATCCGGGATATTGTTTAAGTCAAGGATTGATTTTTCAGCTTTCTGAAAATACGCCAGTCTGATGAGCTTTGAATTAGGCAAAACGCTTGATGGACTTTGTGCGACTTTCGAGAAATTTTCCTAAACTACTCGCTCCAAAAGCAGCAGAAAAGTTATGGAGTAAATTTACAACGGAATGTCTAGACAGCCTATGTGTTGCACACTATGTGGGTGAATATCAACAACATCTATTTACTCTAAATTCTAGGTTTCAACATACCTCGCCCCATTAAGCCGCTCTGGTTAGGACCACCACCGCCCTTCAAAGTTCGAAAATTCGGTCCTCAGTTTGAAAATAGTTGTCACTAGATGAAAATGGATCGTCTAGTCAGCTTTCAATCACAGATTTTGCAGATAAGTTGAATGAAACCATCCTAAATTACTGATTGCGCGTCTAAACCATAAATCGTAAAGTAACTGCTGTGCACATCAAAGTTTTGGGTGCATACTAATGCATTCAACCAAGCTATTTTTTTACTGCAAGATGGAGTTTCACCATACTAGAGTTTGAAAAGCTGCCATGGTGGCTGGTAACTAGTAGCTGCTGAACGACGTCAGGGGCTTTCGCAACTAGGAATAAAACCATTCTATTTTTACTAGTCCCGAAAATAAAGGAATGAAACATTTTATAAAATCATAAAAACCAGTTAGGCTCTCCGAACTCACCGGAAGTAATGAGAGTACTGGAATTCCCACATCGCGTGCGATACCTCAGTTATATGTAAAGATGAGATGCTGTGTAACTCGTGCTGTCATAAGCTGAACGGCTGCTATTCCGATTTTCTCGCTAGCAATGAGCAGTAAAGTCAGATTATTGCCTTTTCAAGTTTCATTTGCGTTCAGCCAAATGCCACAAGCAAATTTTGCGCCTTTCTTTCGCCGCCAATTCTTCGTTCACCGATATTGGGGACAGCAAGTATGTGAAACTCACGTACTGAAAGTGATAGCAGTTCCACTTCAGTGATCAAAAACTGAGGGTGATGTTGCTGATGCAGTGGTGGTACCGGCCATGTGACTGCACTGTGTAATAATATCACCAACTGACAGATAGTCTGGTGGCGGAGATGCACATTTAAAGGGGACATCTGTCAACACGTCAGAATTCTGTATTAAAACGTTAACATGTTCTCGCCATGATATGTACTGATTGCTTTTTGGTTACCCTCACCCTGTGTGCATTGGTGAACTGTGCTGCGGGATGTAAGCAACCCTCTAGTTTATGGTTTAAAAGGCCTAATTACCGCCTGCTATGGAGCGTAAATAATTTGTCTGTCATGAATGGGTCTACTCCGCTGAAACCCACCAAGTGTGTGCTGAATTATCATTCCTCCTCAACCCGTACAATATTTTGGGCAAAAGCTATCCTGTCCCTCTCGATTAGAGAAGTAACGTCATCTATCTCGAGTTCGTTGGGACTTACCCAACTGTTGCAGCGACTGAAATTGTCTACAATGTTTCGCATTTCGGTAGGACCTTATTCAAAAATGGTGATATCTTCCGCGTAATAAATAGCTTTGAGTAATTACCCTGAACGGATTACGATCACAATATGTCAGAGCTTGGCATAAAAGCCTCAAGCAGCAAACCAATAAGAAGTTTGGGAGGGAATAAGACGTCTTGGTCCGACATTTGGATCCTGGTATGGGGAGCTCAAGTGAGGGTTCAGAATGTTTCTTCACCCTTCTCAAAGAAATAACAAATAATCAATCCTATTCTGGTCGTAATTTGACTTTTGTCTTCTGTTCTTGGTAAGGATTTGACGTCAGTAGTTTAGCAAGGGCCATTTACTGAACAAAGCCACCTGAGCAATTATTTAGAGTGTCCAACAAATTACTGAAGCCAAATGATATTTCTAACAACTGCGCAAATCTTTGAGAACAACCAGTAAAAACAGTCATTATTCGAATCGTTGAAGAAACGTCCCATATCCTTCATGACGTTAGCCCGTTCACTCATTCAGATATGGTATTCTAGATGCGTCCAGATGCGCAAGCTAATAGACTAAAGGTAATTTGCTTGCCTCGGATACAAGTGATCAATTTCTAGCACGATCAATGAGAACAATCTTTAAGGAGTTTCGAAAAGACCGAAACCTGAGTCGTGTTTTTACCTGTGGTGGAGCCTAAACAGAACAAGCTACCAATCACTGAGACAAAATAAAGAAAATAGGTAATCTGGATATAAATTTGAACTTTATTGCGTTTTCTGGCCGGTTGGACAAACTCATTGAAATAGTTTGCTAGTGCTTTCTGTTACGCAGGCAATCTCCGTTTCATGGTATTTTGCCATCAGCCAGGACATTGTGTCATTTTTCATTATCTTTGTTATTCCGTGAGAGAGAGAGGTCCGTGTGCACTGTCATTGTCATTACTTCCAACTAAAGCTTAAACGCAGAATGTATTGCATCTCTTAGTTATTCCCATTAGCCCTCTACGTTATATGGTAACAGTGAAATATACTAAGAATGACAGCCAGTAATGGTTATTTAGGCGTGCAGTAATCACCAACTCCTTACAACCATCACTCTACCCTGCCACTCAACCCATCGAAGCCCAAAGTCATAAGAGGCGAGTAGGTGTCTTCTAGTTCGAAGATGCAATTTACCAGTTTTGTGCCTTTGCAAGTCGCCTAACGCCAAAGTATGTGCAAAAGACTAGTGAGGTTAAATTTTCCTGAAAAGTAGGCTGATATTTCTGATTTCAACACTGCTCCGGAACAAGGCATTATTAAAATCCCCATAGTACCTCATGTATTCATTAAGAACACAGCTGGACGCGTAAATGTTTACGTGATATATAGGCTCAGTACCGGAAGTGGTGGTCAATAAAGTTACCCTTTCTGGTCTTTTTTAATTTACAAATCGAAATAAGAAGTTTTTCAACACCCCTTCACTGACATCAAAAACACGAGACGACTTCTTACCAACAGACATTAAAATATATACAGCATTGTACACGTGTGGTACGGGCACCGCATACCCAATGATGCATAACGTCATATATTGTATGGCTAAGGAAGTATTCGACAAAAGTTTATGCCAGTTTCAACCTCTCCGTTATTTATGGTACACACCTGCAACATTGGGGAAAAGCCACCACACAATAAAGTTATTACCAAGAAAGGTAGCCCAGAAACTCATTTTTAGCCCTGTCATTTGCTCTTATAGGCGGGAAATTCCGAAGACTCCTCAAGAATGCGGTCATATCAATAGCTTTATAGTAAAGTGTTACCTGCTTGAATCCAACACAAGACAGAGTCATAAAGGAACTGAAACATCAAAATCCAGACTCATTCACCGTGCTTTGTTTGACGACATGGAATGGCCTGTTAACAGCCGGACATCAACCCAATCATCACCGCTGTTGAAACATTCTCCAGCACTTACATATCATAAGAAACAAGCAGGATTCCGCCCAAGCCTTGCCAAAATCCTAGCCCTCAAGCAATTTTCCAATCACGAGTGTGAATATGGAAGGCAAACGGTTTTTGCATTCTTAGATCTACGTAAGGTGTTTGACTCGAATGACTGCGTTGCTTACTGACATTGGTTCAGTTGAAGGGTGATCCCAATATCGGCATTCTCTGGCATATATGTTTAAAAGCCCAATGGCTCGTACAGCTCTACTAAGAGCATCATTATGATCCCAAAACTCACAAAAGAAAGAGATCTCGAACAGGGAATTCACAAGCCTACTGCAGCGGGCATCAGACTTCTTCCCGAAATAGCCACCAATACTTTCAGAGTGGACTAATTAGTTGGAATTCTAGCCAGATACAAAACGTACTCAATAAATAATAAATGATAGTAAGCGATTTGATATGTGCTGCTCATTTTCAAAGTAAAATGTACCATTTCAAGACTGAGTAAGTGCACCATCTCGATATGCGAACAGCTAGAGATAGTAAAAATTTACTCGTTTGTGGGCCTGCTTCACTTCGGGTTACATATTTACCTAAGAAATTAGTGCTAGATTTCTTCTAGGTTCTTCTAGCCATGACACCTTTGTGGCTGAAGATCAATGTCTTTAAGCTGCTCTGGAGCTTGACAGTGAACGCAGAAGAGAAGCTTTCATTTATTTGACTACTGGTGCCTTTAAGCCATCATGCGTGTACCGTAAAAATATCGTTTTAGCAAAGCTAAAGAGCAAGAAGTCAATGGCTTTCCACCTGATATTTGCTTTTTCAATACCAAATAGACTGTAATGGACGTGTGACCACCTTTATTTCGTGCACTGTACCTCCAGGATGGTAGCGACTGAAACTTGCCGTGAATTAGACTATGTATACCCTAGAAGCCAAGTATAGAAGCGCGACAGTAATGCATATCCCATGCGAGGTTGTGGTAATATAGACCCAAACTGTCAAAGTTTGCTGACATAACGATCTTGCGCAACAGCGTGTTGCTGTTACGTATATTTCTCCGTTTTTAAGTGTCAACCAATATTCACCTCCTGATAGTTCACTTTAACTTTTTTGCTGATACTACAATACTCGCTAAAACATAGTTCAGTGCATTCAACTATCGATCAATGTTGTAAAACGAAAAATTATTTGCAGCCCGTGTGCATGTGTCCGTTACAAGCTGTCGACTAGTCAGACAGGTAAAATGACACTGCCCCGTCAGACAACACCGATGTGTATACATAAAGCTGCTTGGTCTTGTAATCGAACGACGAGACATCTGTTTCCTAACTGGCCTTCAGAGAGGACAAAAGTGGACTAATAGCTTTTGTTTTTTTCATTTTGAAGAGCAAATATGGGAGTGTTTAGGATGGTATTAAAAAGTGAGGGAAACTTTCCATTCAGAGGCTTGCCTTTAGTGTAGTTTATAGGCGAAACTGTCTTACGTGTGAGAATACTTGACACAGAAGAGCATGCCCAAAGACCAGCAACTGAGGGAAGAACAAAACGTATGCACCTCTCCTCAAAACCTAGTAAGAGTTGACACATTCAGGACTCGCATTTGAGCCGCAAGATGTCACGGGCTCAGGTGTGTAAGAACGAACACAGCGCCATGCACTATGCACAAAAATGTCGTAAGTTCGTAGAGAGATCAAAATGGTGATAAAAGCAAATCATTGTGACCTTAGGAAACCCCGATCCAACAAAGTCCCTGGCGGATTGATGAAAGCAGACATGTCAATCTGAAAAGAATATCAATTCATGAACTCAGAAATCAACACTACAACCAATGTCACATAAGCCTGAGATGATAGCGAGGAAACAATCATCAGCACCGTACTGCTGTTTCTTCTTATTTCACGCAAGCATCCTTCTGAGACTGAATTTACGTCTATCACCGTTGCTTGACATTCCCGAGCAGCTATCAGGTTCTGTTCGCTGAACGAATTTGGAGTAGATGCTCCCAAATTCTTGAAGACGGTGTATTTCAAACAACGGAGATCTTTCCAAAGTTTGCTTGAAACCCTTTTATGACCATCTCATAGGACATTAGGCTTGATCAAACAGGACGTCAGAAAATACACAAAACTTTCCGGTTTACTACCGTCTTGACGACAGAAGATCATCTTTGGTCACCATCATTAAACTGGGCCTTTCAAACTGTTCTCCTCAGCTGGCTGCATGGAGCTGGATACCACAGATAAATACCTCAGAAGACATGCGTCTTGCAAAATTGAGTCATTGGTTCGAAACGGATGAGGCAACCAACTCTAGCAAGTCACAACCATCACAGCCGTTTTGCAGACTACCGACCCAATCAGTAAGCACTTCCCCCTGGATATTCATGCACGTAACTTGGACCTAGATTGGAAGGTTCAGAACCCCAAGATCCTTCCCAAATGCACGAACACTGACCACGCTTCGTAGTCCTTGGCACTGTGTAGACAGCAACTTTTCCATACGCACGTTCCTATCTCTCGAGGTAGCTGAACTCAGGCCGTGTAAACCAAGTGGATGTGACTGACTAGGGTGTCCTTCGGTGGATGTAGCCAGTCACAAGTCGACTGCTTGGTACAATTTGCCAACCGCTTTAGGATATTGCGGTAGAAAAGGTGGGAAGGCATAAGGGAACGTGTCGGCTAGGTACTAGGTAGCTCCTTGTGATCTTCATCTTTTGATGCGGCTTCAACGTGGCTTGCCTTACTCATCGAGCGACTTCAGCAACTGTTGTCGGTGTTCGCAGACTCCTTTTCCCTTGACAGTAATAGGAACACCCAAACAAGTCAAGGTGTCGGTTGGACCCAGTGGAGTGAGTTCCTTGGCAGAGAAAAAGGGTTCAACTAAACCCGTGATTGCTTGATGTTTTCTGCTCCCATATTTCACCAGTACACTTTTTTTCGGGCAGTAAATCTTCGAATGAGAGAGGATTGCTGTTGCATTCTCATAGAACTAGGTGTGACGGCACCCCAAAAGCCTTGGCGGACTTAACAATTGGATCGTGCAAAACCGAATCGAAAGTTTTCGAGATGTTACTAAAGGCTAGACTGAGGTTGGAGGCAGTCGCTGAAGAGTGATTAATCAAAGTGTGCAACAGTGAGGTAGCTTACCAGCATCCATCTCGACGTATGGGTATGAGCTTGAATAAAGGCGATCGTAATCCAGCAATCAGCATGCAATTTACGGAAGCAATGAACAAGAATGAAGGACACAGAGCGCGGTCTCATTTGGTTCTGTGAGGTCGGATTGGAGACCCTCGGAACTAGAACAACACTGGATCGACACAAACGAGATAGACAGTCCCAGATAATGAAGTTAAGCCGAAGTACTCAGCATGAGCATTGGTATTCGCCCGACAGACCATTCTTCTCTAAATCTGGTGAGGTGTCTCCCATCAATGAGGTCGTTCAGCCAACTCCATCCTACAATTGGCTCTATCGAACTCCAACGCGGTGACATCATTGCGGGACATCGCCGGCGGACAGCATCTGTATCCAGTACGGTTCGATCTCCAAAGGTAGGTCGCTTTTTTCTTTGTATAATTCCCCACACGACCTATCGAGCACGGAAGACGCTGCATCTTTCGGCCTATTATGTTATAGGATGGTGATGTACTTGGCTCGTCAAATTTGCTTTCGTTCAAACTGCACGTGATGGGCCTGCTGACGAAGACATCAATAGAGAGTTTTACACGTGTGTGGGAATACGTTGGAAGAGTGGCTGTCCAGAAGTGACAGGACTTGCCTATTTGAATGATGCCAGAATGCAGCCCTTGCATAATGCCGGAAGGTCAACACTAGCAAACAAATAGTCATAAATGGGTTCAACGAGTAACACAATTTGTCACCACCAGGTTTTATGGATTTCAGAGTGAAACGAATGTGAAGCTGTTTGGCTGATCATTTGGTCTGGGTCCTCAGATGAGAACTCGTCTGGATGTGTTTATGTTAGACACATGTTACCCGGTTTTAATAGCAGTAACCAAACGATCGGGAAATTATTGTTTCGGTCTCACAAACATCATCGTCAGCATATCACAGGACAAATGTAACTTTGTGCGCAGGTGCGAGAGTGACTGTTGCCGCGACCAGCGGGCACCGGAAGTTTTCACTCGGTCCAGCGTATTTGTATCAAGCTGGGTGAAGTGCGCGTGTCGGAGGCGTTAACTCGTGCCAATCTTTTTCAGAAGCCAACGGAAACCATCGCCACAGGCCAACTGGGTGACCACGTTTGTTTCAAGAATGTGAATTCCAAGGCGGACTACTGTGTCAGCTTTCGATTTTCAGCCCTTGCCACAGTCCTACCACACGTGAGCCCCACAACTGTATCCTGTATCCTAGTGATGCAAGGGTGGCAACTTGCTCGTGTTATTTACCATCGAAGGTAGCCGGTATGTTGAAGGCGAACAGGGTGGTCAGCACCATTCGGAGTTGCTGAACTCTTAACTAACCAAAACTGACGTCCGATCTTCCCAGTCAGCTCTATAAGGGTTTCTTTTTGAGCCCCTACAGTTTTACCGATTTACTGGACGCCGGACACCACATAAATGCTGCGACAACTTTTACACCTATCTAAATGGTATCGATACCTATCGGGACGAAAATTCTGACCACTGCCCAACAGTTAGGTAGACTGAGTCTTACTTAAAAAAAAACAATTACTACACACCCTGGCGCTTTTCTGATCGACACATCACATGGTGGAATCAAGCGACTCGTATCATGTGCTAGTTGTAAGCTAAAGGCTAAGTGACTTATGGCCAATGAACTTTATTCTGACTGATACTGTCTTGCATATTACCGGTTTTATTATGTCCCCTATATATATCCCAGTCTAAAAGAGATATCAGAAAAGGATTCTTCAACCAATATGCATTTTCCATAGGCCGAGAGTCTGTTATCTATAGGAGCACTAGTTTCTTCGTAAGGACCAAGTGGCCCGTCACTTTTAGTTTGAAAACCTATAGTGGTATACTGAGGTATTGATGAAATATCCAAGGGCCAAATAGAGATAGTGTTCAAGTTGGTGTGTGCTGTGAGCTGACGAATCAGCAGCGGACGTTTGAAATCTCTCCTTGATGAAACCAAGAAACCAGTGAACACTATGTTCCTCAAACCTCCTTATGCCTCACAACAGCTTTACCCTTTCTCCGAACTAATCGGTCTTCTTTCATCCTTCTAGTTTTTTATTAGTACAAAGAAATTCCAGTCATCTAAACCATCGCGCTTACTATCAGGTTTCGCGTCTGAAACGCCAAGGTGAATTAGACCCATAAAGAGAAATACTTCGGTTTATCAAACATTAAGCCCCAAAACACTTGGGACAACTCTTGAGGCGCATGTTCGTTTGAAGACCACGCGAACCAAGAAATTTATCTGGCGCTTGTCTGAATCTTAAGTTGGCGCCGGACAAAGTTCAGGACATTACGATTTCGATTATTATCCGCACTTCACTTGACCTTATGGTGTAACCACGTTCATTACAGGATGAACAGATCTCGAATCATGCCCATACCGAGATCCCTCAAATTCTACGGCTTTTATGTGTATGTAATGGTGGTTTAACGGGATAAATAGAAGGTGGCACTTGGATTCGGTATAACCGTTCACTGTGAGGGATCTTTCCACCACAGGAAAAAGTGCCAACAAGGTTGAACCTAAGAGATGATGAAAACAACTTCCCTGTTAGTTAACGAAGACAGCTTCACTTCATTTAAATGACATGTTTCTGATCAAGGTTTTGATCGAAGTATCTAAATTCACAAGGTGTCCAAATTTCGACTTGGCTTGCTGGTTTAAAGAAGACAAGACTATTCACATGAACCCATTGCGGTTTCTGGCGTCACGCTTTCCACCCAGCCTAAATTCCTGACTTTGACGGAGGCAGTCGATTATGTTCGTGCCATTTGTTGATACATACACTATGTTGAGATAGTTTCTGTGTATTGCCATACTTCGTTGCTGAATTACCTTGAAAAGAATGATCAGTTCATTCAGTCATTACCTTAATGGACAAGTAGGCTGGAGGATCCTGTTCCAGAGTCGTTAACTGTGGTTCCTCACGTAAAACTGAACGTACACTTTTATGCAGTCATTACCACAATCCCGTGCATCAGAACCGTTCAAGGTAAACAAGTTCTGTCATCAATGATTAATCTAGTCCATTTCAAACTTTCTGCAAATGTGATCACAGCCCAGTTTACTCCCTTGTAAACACGACAGTATTCATCAACTAAAGGTTTCGCGTCATTTGAATTGTAGAACACCAAGTAACTGATATCACGTCCATCACACACACTTAATGATTTAAATCTCTGCATCCTTCATTTACACTTCAGCTGATAAGGATTTTTTCCCTAACTTCATGGTTCATTTGTCAAGATACGAACGTTTGCAGTTTGGTCGGCCAAACAACATTCAATAACCTACGTTGGTCTGCGGTTTGTCCCAACTTCATGAGTCTTTCAAAGCTCATGGTGGTTACTTACAGACGCCAATTTTACTTTCACAGATGTATGTTAGAAACATCCAACCCACTGGGCGGGTCGTATGTGTCGAATACACTGGCGCTGACTCTGAAATTGACCAATCTCATCCAAGCCGAAAGGATGAAATACGTGAGCTGAGAAATGTACTTTTGTCCCAAATAATGCAGTCCACTGAATTAAACAACCAAGGATTACTTCAACTATCCGCCTGGTGTGTATCCGATGGAATGTCGTAGAAAAAACCAGAGACACTGGAGAAGTAATAGGTTCAGTTTAATTCGTGTGACACCGGGAAAATCAGTGAATTTTTGAAAATTACTGGTCAAAGCGATCCTTTCTGGTCACCGAAATAAATTTAGTTTTATACCGGTGTACCGCGTTTCCAAGAGGATAAACTGACAACTCAGTGGAGTATCACACGATTCCACTACAAGGATTATACTAGTCTTGGAAACCAGGAAAATAATGACCGTCGGAACTTTGCTGCTTTTAGTGACAAAAATAGCTTCGGGGTTGGCGCCAACAAAAATGGATATATCTGTGCATGGAAAGCCCATTACTTTCCGCGACTACGAATTCGTGACAATTTAAACATATATGAAAATGTAGAAAACGTTGGTACGATAAATACGATGGCAGTCTAAAAATCTACTGAGCTATGTATAATTTTGCGTAGTTTTTGTGTATTTTTGTTCCGGAAATGCACCTGGGGAAAATCTTTTGGGTAGATAGCATTAGCTGGAGCGAGAAGATGTCTAGAATTTTGCTTTTGTTCATGATGCTTCAGGAGTTCGTAGAACTTGGTAGACATTTTTGGCAACAAAAGTTATCAGTTTTGTCCCGCTGAAAAGTATCACCTACATTCAACTAAGAATCAGGCCACTTAGAGCCAATAATTGATAAAACCAGCAAAGGCATTTCAGTACGTTAAAATGTAACTTTCTATGCAACAGGAAGATAGCTGAAAATGTTTTGTCCTAGGTTCATCATAAAGGATACAGGTTGAAAAGCACCATGAACCATTGTAAACCATGAACCCTTGTAAAAAGTTCAATCCGTATTATATAGGTATATTTAGTCTTTTCCATAATCACGACGTCTTGATATTGTTAGCTGTGAGTATCATAGTTGTACATGGGCTGTAATACTGCCAGTGTCCCCAAAACTAGACAGCAGGACGATTAGAGTCCTCGACCAAAGCGTTTGGCTCAAAAGCCTGACCGCAAGGCAGCGGTGTTCGGCGGTGTTTGCCTTCACGGGGAAAGTTCCCAGAATACAAGAAGGATGTACCAGAAAACCACTGCTATGTTTCCACGTTTAGTGAGTGCATTCACCAATGTTTCCAAAGCAGTGATTCCCATAAAATTAGCACCGTTTGGGGGAAGATTGTCTGTGTTTAGCAATCAGGTAAATCGCATGGAAAACCAACCAGAGTGGATACAATTGTGATGGTAAGCAATGGTTTGTGTTCCACCAGTGATCTGCACCTCCATCACAGTAAACTATTGATTGGTGGCATGACCACTCAAAAGTCATCAGGCATTTAGTCCATTCATTTCATTTGTACAATACACTGGGAAGACGTAGACTGCAGAATATATTCAGCTCGCCAACTAAATGTGACCAAGGTTTTACAATTCAAATGGGAATAAAAAAACGAAGGCTGCTAAACAATATATGCATCAGTCAGTTCGATTCCTCCATCATGCAGGCAGGCTGGCTGCAAATGCCGAGGTCTTCTGTACGCACAACTTTGGCGGGTGGCCATTACTGTCTCACTGAATGCTGGCGTTTTGGGGTTAGGATTGCGGAGTGTGACTCTGAATGACCGTTGGGGTCAACTCGATGTCAATTGCCTGAAGATACCTCGTGATCGGTGAGGCCAGATTTCGGGCTTTTTTCTGGACTCCGGTCAGTCAGTTGGCTTAAATAACCAGGCACGTTCACACAAAGTCTGGTTTTCTATGCAGAAACAGCTCAATTTGTGAACAATTTGTGTGACCAAGACATTGGGTGCATTATGACTTCTACTGCTTACTTTGATTCGCCTACTTGGAGCTGGATGAATGCTGCCAAATTCAGCAAGCAGTTTGAGCCTAATATTTGTGGTCACATTTAAACTGCATTCTAAGGGAGAAAGTTTCCTTCTTCCCTATACATATTCTCTCTCGTTGTGATCGTTCTTTGCTGTGTACGGCAGTGTAATTTGGTGAATGAGCACTGGCTAACAAGTTTGGCTACAATTTCTTCCCCTAAGCACGTATGCTTCTGACGTATCCTTCTTCTGAAACAGACTTGGTCGGGGTCTCCGCTCTTTCGGTTTAGAGCGCTCTGGATGATTCTTCATCTTGGGTCTTTCTGGTAGGTTTTGTGTGTTCGTAAGTGAGGTCAATCTTGATCATTTTGAGCTTCCATTCACTGATAAGCGCACGACGCCACATGTCAGCTAGACAGACCTACAGCCGTTTTTTACAAGGCCGCTTATTCGAAGCCTTCCACTCTATCAACTCCGAGATGCAAGGACGAAATTGCGAAGACAAACACAAGTTCGGATAGTCACTTTTCATTGAACCTACTGCCACTAGTTATACGGCATTGTAAGTTTGTCAAGTGCATCGCTAAAAAGGAACGCCGTTGTCTTTTACATTAATCAAAAGCGTTGTAATGGCCGAGGAAATAATTCCGCGGGCTGAATATGTATCTCCAGAAATTCCCTCAGTGGAAGCGGGAGAGTTGCAGATACGGTTTGATCACAGACGTTAAGTCACCTGCAGCTTCATCTACTGCACCAACAGATAGGAGACTCTAGAAGTGGTGGATAACGTGGTGGTTACAGAGGCGGATAAGGATAACTCCAATGTCGTCGTGGATAAGCGTAATTATCTACAAACCAGGCGGCACTTAGCTTAAGGATCTTACCGGAAGATTGATAGTAGGAATATCACCTCTTTACTGAGTATCAGTAAAGCTGAAGTTGTTGGGTAGTTGTGAGTCATGATGAACCGTTTAAGGCAAGGTAAATGGTATCTATTATACCCCAAAAGTACTGTCCAAGCACAGCCTTACGGCCTGCCTAAAATCCATCCCCCATAAGATGCCTAGTAGACAGGCAGTGTTTCCGATCCACTGAGCCGGTCAGGTTCGCTGCAGGTATCTTGAACCATTTGCGGGAAAATGGAGTATTTATATTAGGAATTCATATAACTTTGCCAACAAATTCACGAATTCCCGCGAAACAAGCAAGCAATTGCTATTCGCAGACACCAAGCATTCAGAACGGACACGGTTTAACGTGGATAAATCAGTGAAAAGCATAAAAATATGTTTGAATTTCACCTCATTTTTGAACCTGTGACTTACTTTCAACAACAGAGCCCATTAATGGGACCTCGAATATCTCTAAGTTTGACAAATATCTTTATGAGAAATTTCGAAAAGAAAGCCTTATTCGGACTTCCATACTCACTGCAAATATTTCAACGTCATGTAGATGACAATTGCTGTCAGCAAGCAAAATAAGGCGACTGAATTTAAGAAATGCCTCACTGACCCAAATCCCGATGTCGCATTTTGTATGTAGGTAGGGTCAGCTTTGGGCATACCAATCTTCTTAGACTGCAAGACACACAAAGTTGGTGAGAAGTTAAAAACCACGCGCGCACGTCCCAATATAGCACTCGCTAGTACCACTTGGCGAACATGCAGCCAAGAGCCCTGTGCACAGAGTACCACGGCTCAGATTTTACTAACGAACAGAGTTCTAGACACTGGATATCCCGCTAGTTTTGTTGAGTGTTTGTTAAGAGGCGTACTTAGTGGCTGTGGCGAATGGTTTGGAACTGCCCTTAGTCCATATAAACTAAGGTCATCCGAAGTAATCTGAAGGATTTAAACATGGCTAGCATCAGCAGAGCAGCGTTCCAGAAGGGGAAAGCTGTGTATTGCGCTCAGTCAGTTGAAGGTTTACCCCCTGATAAATGGAGTCAGAGACTCTACCTGCCAAATCAAATGCAAAGGTTGTACTAAATGCTGTATAGAACAGACGGCTGGAAAACTTCACAGAAGAACCATTGAATAATAGCGGAAAGTAAACAGACTACTGAGAAACGTAGATGAATTTCGAACGCTATTAAACGATCCAGTAATGGCAAGACACGCAGTAGACAATGGATTCAAAACGGATTTACAGAATTTTGAAGTTTTGAGGCAAGAACTATAATTCACCCCATCCACAAATCGTTTGCCGAACCTCTCCAAGACTAGTCATCTTCCGCTTTTTGGTGACTTTAATGCTGAAGCTATCACGGGTGCTACTTTTCTTCTTTTGCTTCAATAATTCCTCCATAAACAAACTATATATGGAACAAAATTCATTGTTTAATTTCTTTTGCAGTGGATTGAATGGTTACCTTGAAGAATGTTTTGGTTTGGCCAATGCGGCAGCATCCTTCAGAACGTCTGATCAACTGGGAGCGGTTAAGTACCATCAGACACTTTAACATTATTTGCCTTGGTACTCATTATGATAGAGCAGTGCGAGAAAACTGCCTTGTGGTCAGATTATGGGAACTTCTCTGGGTGAAGTGGAATCTGAAGAAGCCTGTTGGCAAAACCAAACCGATTTACAAATGAGTGTATTTGTCGCAATCAATCCTATTTGGCCTCATGTAGAACATAAGGTTGACGGACACTCGAGTACTGCGCCTGCCTGATGAGCCCCACGAAGGGCGAAACCGATCGTGGGCTGTCGAGGAGTTTTCAGCAACCTTGTGAATAGTTTCCTTTAGTAGTTATCAAACACTTTACCGCTATAATCACTTATAGTTGATTGGCTGGCTGTTGGTTTGTTAGCCGAGTTTGACAAATGACCTGCAAACGTTTCGTCACCATTCGAGGAGACATCGCCCGTGCGCTTTTGTCAGGATTGGGTTAAGCAAACAGACTGGCTTCAGCTAAAAGACAAAATCTTGGTCGAAATTTGATTGTTTGGTTCCCAGTGTCGGACGGAACCTGGAAAGTTTTCCTGGCGACTGGTGAAACCAAACTATATCACGTGATTTTTGAAAAATAGGTATGTAGGCGAGTTCTGGTTTGCAGCCATCTAATGGCGCAGTCAGACCCTTGTATTTTGACGAAGGAATTCATAGCCTATCACATGCACCGTTTACTTTTACTATCGTCGTGCCCCAAGTCATATTTGAGCTAAGGACGCTAGCTGAAATCTTGATGCCCCTTCTGTTGGACTATTCACACACTCATTACTTTCGAATTAATATCAAATTATGAATCAAAACAATGGAGCTTTTGCACACTAAACTGTGAGGAACTTGGCCGATCACTGCGCCCACCTGAAGGGCTTCAATAAAGATGAAATCACTGCTATTACTTAGCTGTTCTGGAGCCGACAATCGTAATGTACGGACTAAACCAGGAAATGAATCTGTCTCAATTTCACTGTGATTTTAAGCATGGCTTCTGGCCGGGTGGAGCTGGACAAAGAACCAAAGACAATGGGTTGAAGGAACCTACGGAGAAAACTGCTACACTTGCCCGATAAGCTGTATCTACGATGGAAATCGGAATGCTTCCCAGGACCAACCACGTTCTGCGTTACAATTAACATCCCCTGATTCAAGTTCCATATGTCTGATTAAAGACAGTCGGATAACGAAAAAATAGGGAATAACACTTGAGCGCTCTCAAGTAGTTAAATACCTTGGTGAGTTTAACGCATGGGATGAACAGATAAATCCGTCTGATCCGACCGCGCCTTGTATGTCCGATTGAATTCTGCGCCCCCCATTTATCCTCCCTCCACGAGGATCAATAACCAATCAGGCAAAAGTTTGACTGTCAACCGGTGTTCAGACGATTACCTGAATCAGCCAGAAGCCGGTTAGAATTGGAAATCGTAGCTAAGATCTTATCCACCATTTTTATAAACTCGTTGGCTGGCACATGACAACAGCCTGAAACTGCCGATCAGAGTCACCCATCAGATTCCTATACGTCCATTCGAGTGGCCTGAATAAGGAGCCAAAAAACGACATAGCTGGGCTTTTTGGGATGCGAAGTGTTTACATAAAATCTAGTAGATTAGCCACTTCGTTTGTTAAGCTATTTTTTTATCTCAACCTCTGTTTAATTTTTACAGCGTTAGAACATTTTCCTTCATCAAAAATGAGTGTTCCCCAGGATAACGATTTCAAATACTTTTACTTAGCAGGATATTCGTTCCCACCGCAGAGATTATAAACATCCAGTGTCAAGTTCCTACAGCATTGTCTATGAAAAGCAATTTTTGATTGAAAATTGTACATATCCCCGTATAATACCAACCTGCACACTAACAAACCTCCAGAGCAATATAACTACTTCGAAAAGCGTTTCGAAATATTAACGTAACACCTGGACATAGAAAAGTGCGGCTTATTACATTCTTTCTTATCAGTAATAAACATCACCCCTCACCATCATTTTGGAGACGAAATATGTGTATCATTGGGTTGAATAGCTGTTTGACCACAAATGATTTTAGCACAATGCAACAACGTGCCGAGAGTGCAGAACTGATCACCAAAAGAAGAAGGAATCTTTTGGCTATCGTCATTTTAACTTCACTGTTGTCAATTATGGTTAACACATGATGATCATGATAATAAAGAGGGATTTATTGCTGGCGGATGGTATATAGCAGACATGTGAATGATTTCTCGAAAATTATTTAATAATTACCATCCAATAAAATTGGTTGGTGTTGATTTACCTGTGCCAGGGATTTGACTGGTATCACTATTCTTTAGGATTTTGAGTTTGCACAAAAAACATGGAAAAGAACTAAAGAAATAGACTAACTGAAATGGCCAAATAAATGGGGGGCGTTCATTTTAGGACTCAATGGAGTAGAGAGTTAACTGTTGTTACTCTTTGGCTATCAGCTGCATACAAGTGAACAAAGAACTGTGCTGGTTAGTTTGAAGCCTATGGCTTGCGATTTACCAGACCCCACATGTGGGTCTAGTGACGCCAGAACAAGCTGCCTAACTTTTTATTCACAGCCAATTTTCCGAATCAAATATTCAGCATAGCACTACAAGTTATATCCCAAAAGAACGCTCTCCAGTGTTTTTTACTTTTAATGTGGATGAAGGCAAAGTTTTTACTGGGCAACTGGCCAATCTTTCGGACAATCTGTCGATCTCAATGGATAATCTTTTAGGTTAAATAAATCTGATTGTCTTTATTCACTCGATTTTGTCAAATCTGTGCTACGTTCTTTTACATTACATGGACAGGCTTTTGGGATAACAAGTCAGGTGACGGGGTAGCTAAGACCGTTCCCATAGGAGCCCGTAAATTGCTCATGATCCAAGGTCTTGCTTAGCTGTATGCTCGCTGTTTCATGAAATCGAAGATAGAGTGTAAATTGCTAATGATCCAAGGTCTTGCTTAGCTGTACGCTCGCTGTTTCATGAAATCGAAGATAGAGACAAAATTGCCTTTTTGATAAAATTTTCGTGTTTATCCTGTTTCCTGCTGCACTTACTGAGTGGTCTATTTATCGAAGTTGTCACCATCACTTTTAAATGAATTAATACTATCCAACTGCAAACCATCCCTGCCAATATTTTTTTGGAGTTTTCTTACCCTCCCAGAATTGTTTCACCTCGCCAATGCTCAATGCGAGATGGGATTTAACTACGAAATCCCAGCAAGATGAGTGCTTTTTCCGTGACGATTAGAATGAACCACAGCGGTTGGTCTCTACAATTTGGTCATAAATCAAACAAAAAGCATTTCATTATAAAACTGTGGTGGCGAATCCAAATTTCTACTTTGAAAAAATTGTTTCGAGACCAGGGGTCACTGCCGATACTAGACACCCCGTCGGATGCAGAACACTTACGTTTTATTCCGAACGCGTATATGTGAGACGATCTAAGCATCATGGTGACAGCGAAGCAAAAGTGTGGGACGGCATGTTCTCTTCAAACAAAATGATGGTAACGCTGTCTATGAAAATATACAACATAATATATGCTCCAAACTTTACAACATCTAAGAACAAGCTTCCTCTTCCTGTCCGGTTTTATGTTTCGTAAAAGGAGAGAAGCTCAACTGAAATTATCTTGAGACAATGTCAAATGGTCTAAGCAGGTTTCTCACCATGTTCACAAGAATACGATGGCAACAGCCCTTTCAAGGGGCAGAATAAAGACATAATATGGATGCGGCCAGCTCTGCTTAAAGTAGTTTGGCATTACTGTACGTGTATCTAAAATTATACCTTGCTGACCAGTTTTAAAACTGGACAGCTGACAGTGGATGAATCCATGAGAGCTGTAAATCAAGTTGCAACACAACTAGCTGGCCAAACAATCCAAAACCCACCTTTGGACCTTTATAGCTGTCCAAATGTTTTTTTCACCCTCACAATGAACATTTCCTCAAAGTAGGCACATCACTACAATCTTCACCCCCTTCGCCCGATACTATTCATATAACACAAAACTGCCAACAGATCCACAGGCCAATCTAACCCTCAGCACCACATGACCAACTTGAGTTTGTAGTCCAATGGCTCCCAATACGTTTCACTTCTGTACTATGCTTTGGTAGGCAAAAACAGTAATATTTTAGCATAAGGAATAGATTTCTGCCCTCTAGGTTTAGTTTACTCGCACAAGGCTTGGAGGAGGAAAATGGACTGCTCGTGAGCACCTAAACGCAAGGGGGCAGCAGTAATCCATCAACGGTGTAGCTTTGCGAAGTTAGAGTGCATTTTATAGGACATTAAGCACTGTTTTCCCTTAGCGCATAGGTAATGAAGCGCCTATTATGATTCCGTTTTCAGGTTGTCAGACGTTCCGCGCACGTGCTTAGGATAACAGGCCATCGTGAGACCTGAAAATAGCTTGTCCTCCTTGCTGTAGATTTTGCTTTTTTATGTGCCATCACATGATGGAAGACCCAATTTTTAAGATGTTGCCTATACAAAAATGTGAAAACGTTTTCTAATCATACTTTGCTACTATGGATATGGGTGTGCATACCGTTTTGTTGTTTGCTTGGTTATTTTCGCCTGTGGGCACAAGTTTTTCACACCCGCTCATGCTATCCGCCTTTGATCACATTTTTGCAGAGTTCCCAGTCTCTCCTGCCTGTCAACTGTACCGAATGCACTTGAAAGCCAATCTAAAGCCAATCTGACAGTGTGGTACATCAGGCCACTTCCTCTACATATTCCCCTCCAGCCGTCAACAAGGCCATACGACGTAGAAACCTTTTGGGTTTCATGAGGAAGTCTCATTGCGGACAGCTCTATGTATTGTTACAGACGGACATATGCAATAATACGAGGTCTGTTTGTCGGTTGAACGTCTCACAGTTTGCAAACATACAGTAAAAAATTGGTCTAAATAAGAGCCTAGTGATCAGCCTCATGTAACCCGACAGTGGCTACGCTGTGCAGGTGCAGAAATAATTCGCAGCTCACTCCAATCCTCACTGAGGTGTTCTGCTTTTAAGTTGTAATTTAAAAAAATGACCATTTGAAAATGTGGAACTTCTTCACTGTAAGCACGTTGAAGCTGTTCAGCTTATCCCACATTGGGATGAAACTTCAGGATAAAAGGTGGATGCCCATACCATTACTTAGCAACTGCGAAGCCACCAATATTCATCTTTTAATCTGTGATCATATATAAACAGTTTCTCAGTTGTGTTTTCACCAAGACTCTGGTGGAAAAATTGTAAGAGAGTTTCTCTGTGCCGTCAAAGCCGTCACAAGCGACAAGCAGGTTTGTGCGTGCGTTGAACTCCGGTAAGCTACCTCGACAACACCTTTTAAGGGAGAAAAACGTGAAACTAGTTAGCACCGCCTTCCTTCACTTCCATTCTAAACGAAGGTTAGATAGCAGAATTGTTTGTGCACATGCAAACCTAGCTGTATCTATGACAGTTGCTTCGCCATTTCCGATTGACCATTTTGCAGTTCCAGCTTTTACGGGCAAGGACTGTAAAAAAAATGCATCCAATATTCACTTATAATTATCTAGCAGTTGATTCACCACGATACATGTATACATACATACCTATACATATCATATGTATCGCATTCTTGTTCCCTAACTTTGATTGTTAAGTAGCAAAAACTTAATGAATGGTCTGCTTAATCCCTGCAACACTGTATACAAACGATCGCTGGGTCGATATCACTGCTCTCCACTATTGTCTTCAATAGTATGCAGCAGACCAAAGCGGATGGAGATTGGTGCCTATTACAAAACCCAAAATTGGCTTCAAAACGTTTAAAGATAAGTGCATAAATACATACTTTTGGGGGCTAGATGAATCTCTTTCTACAAGCAAGTTTTGTTGCAATGAAAGGCTTCCATAAACAGTTACCCAAAGGCAACTAGAAATATAATTGTTGAGCGTTTCCCTAAAACCAGGTGAGCAAATTTCAAGGTGACTGAGTGACCGATCTAGCAGCACTCTGTTCGTGTCTGAACCGGCCCCACCTGACTTGAGCTCGGGGGATTTCTTTCATGGATCTAAAGAACCCATATTTAGTAGAACGTTCCAACCGGGTTAATACTGCGACCTGAAAATTTCACTGAAAAGAGACTGTGCCGTTCTACTTTGTTTATTCTGGTTCCTCTAGTCACTCAGGTGATATGGAAAGCAAAGTTTGCGAAACCCATCCAAAAGATTAGCTTGTTTTAAATTTCTCGGCGATATCATCTGACGTCCCTGATTTACGAAACCCATCCAAAAGATTAGCCTGTTTTAGATTTCTCGGCGATATCATCTGACGTCCCTGAGAGATAATTTTACGTCGAACGCGTCCTGTAATCAGACGCGTTGTTACTTCTGAAACTAACGCGTTTTGGTCGTTTTTCTTCACTCTGTTCGTCTGTGATTTTAGCTGGAAATGTTTCCTAATGAGCTGGCGAGCATTACTTCGGTTCAATGCTGTTCATCAAAAAACAACCCAGACGAGGCGGTTTTTATCATAAAAAGACTTTAGCTCATCTACTGCTGGATTGGTTTCATAGCTTTTGACATTGCTGCCCACCCTGGAAAGAACATACAAACGAAGACATTCAGTTGGTAATTAACTAAGTTAATTTTAGCCGGTCCTTTTGGTTGATCCCTCTTAACGGGACGATTGTGGTAGTGTGCCATGTTAACAACAGCATGACTGTTAACACTGACGACTTATCTAGAAAGCCTGAGTTACTGACCGACTAAGACTCGGCTACTGAGCGAGTGTTCGAACATATAGGCATGATTGCCCGATTAGGTATGACATACATTCGTTATGCATAAGTAACAGGTATAATGATAACCATTGGGGGTAATGAAAGTATTACTTCCGAGGAAAAAGACCCAAGGATCCTGAAGTCACGCAGGAAGTAGTGTTAAATGAGCTCATGAAATGCAAACAGGATAAACATTCAACCCCAGTTAGACAGCATTAACCAAAATCAATCAGCCCCATTACTCTCAACAGGTTAACTGATTCCGTATAAACTTTTTGGCGTTGAGTGCGTACGCCTGTAAAACTTCCCAACATTTGGTCAATTTTTTAACCTTAGCTAACACGCTTATAGCTCTTGGGTATATACGGGGCAGATGCGCCTGTTCGATACAAGTGATCGTCTGGGTTTTTTATATTCTGCAATACATCCACCAGTAGTCTACGCTGCCTCATTAAATGGACAATAGCTAGGCGGTGGCTGGGCTAGCGTGCTTATTTATCTTCACCGTATATCTGGCAAGAAGGTGGGCAGTCAGGTACAAAAGGCTTACAACTAAAAACCATTCAAAGGAATGGAGGTTGTTCTTGCCGACTGAATTTTCCATACTGAATCTTGGATAGACTGCACCTGTTTATCTGAAATTCTGCCTAATTTGATAAGTTACTGTCCCAAATTACGAATATGAACCTCATCGCTGTACAAAGCATATAATTATTCGATAGATTTTAACTCCTCAATCAGTGTCTAATCAAACAGTTTGTTATGTCTAAAGAGAAAGCCTAGATATATCTGGACAGTTCACTACGAACGAGTTTGTAGACACATGAACAAGTTTGGAAACTTCTAAAGTCAAAACAAAACGTAGTGGAATAAAACGTTATAATCCGAGGATTTTAGGTTACCAACAACCATCTTCAAGGATTTCTACAAAAAAATGCAACCAGTACAGCATCCCGCATATTCTTGCGTCAGCGTATCCACTAATACTCCAGCATGATGGAATCACTAAGACTCCGGATCGGGGTCATTGATGAGTACTTAAATGCACCCCTGCCACATAAACAAGTTGCTTCACCTGCTGTCAGAGCAAGCTGACGTTTTTCCCATTACGTGAAGTAAACCTTGTCCTGTGGACATGCGTGACCGTGCTCTTCAGAGGTGTCCGACATCCCATAATGCCGGCCAATTCATCACTATATTCTGAATACAGCAAATACAACGAATACAACGACATATTGATGACAAACTTTTGTAGACAGAGTGCGCGAAATATCTTAGTCACTCAGCTTCTCACCCGTTTGCTTGCACAAATGGGAATCATCGATGGATAGGACAATTCTGCTTGAGTCAAACAAGCTACCTCAGAAAGTGAGCTACTGAACAATAAAGGCGACTTGTGATGTGTATTGGTTGTTCACCCTAGGCGACCACAAATATCAGACACACTGACCTCATCTGACATTCTTAATATCATCACCGTCATTATCGTCATCATCAGCATCATCATCAACACTACGCAACTCCGATGCTTATCAACCATGTCAAAATACTGAAACAAAGCCCTATCAGTTTGTTTTCCAAATCCAGGTGAAACCGACAGATGTGTACACTGGCCGCATAAGGGGAAAGTGGGTATGGACTGTGAAGTGGATAGAGCAACAGTGAGCGCATAGTGACACTGAGAGCATTATTTCTAAAAAGAAGCGATCATAAGTAATTCAGACTAGTAACATGCGGAATATATGGATGCATGTTTATTCGTTAACCGTAGGGCATTCTACATTCACCAGTCCATGTCGGTGTGCGCCGGTGTATTGTAAATGTTCATTGTCGTGCTTGTGCCTATACATATCGTGTTGATGTAGGAGGCGGCCCCTGATTATGACTATCCGTTCCGAGGGTCGGTCACGTTTTCTGAATGGTTGACTATCTCCCTTACTGATCGGTATCCGGGTGACCTTGGAGTCTGACCATGACTTACCTATATCACGGCTGCCATCCTTGTCGCCTGGTCTGTTCGTTCCATTTGGATTATCCGGTTAGGTTGATGACCTTTCGCATATATTAGACTTCTGTGTGTCAGTGATCGAGTTCGTGACGGATTACCATATTTCCGGGAACTCCACTGAGTATCGGGTGCTTCTCGTGCCAGAAATCACCTATTGTAGGTTGCATTTGTATCCCTTTTGATCTTTGTTTGTTGAAATCAGGAGACTGGATCGTGCCTTCCGGTTGTTTTAGTGTGTTCGTTCATCAGTGTAGGTATTTTAACTCTTGTTGCTCCAACATTGTATTTCTGGTGGTCCATGCAGTTAGTTAGGTAAACAATGTTGTTTCTGGTATTTTGGTCGATATTCACCCTCGCTTTTGAAATCACCATACCCAATACAGCCTTTGGGTTGAGTTTTCAGGGCTTCTTCTGATAATAATAGCCACTCAGCGAATTTGAGTACGCTAATTATATAAGCTGGAACAGCAGTAGTGTCCTTTGGGTGTCATGCATAAGCAGCAGTGAAACACAACTCTATACAGAACTTGGATCTTAAAGCTTCATGAGGGCAGAGTGTCATTGTGGGGCTTTACTTTGGTAGAATCATGGAGGGATGCTACCTTCCAGTAGGGTACAGTGTTGAAATAAGAGTATGGGGGATATTTACCTGAACTCACAACAGCAGGAGAGGGTCGCCTCCCCTTGGGTATCTCCCCTTTGAGAGAATCTGCATTATTTAACAGCCTAATGTGGATTCCTTTCTGGGTTAATAAAAATCCATCGTGTCAAATTTTGCCCTACGAAAATTGTCTGATATAACCCAATATCCCCTTATCTAAAACTCACATAAAATCTGCGAAAAAGTTTCACGCATCACCAACAGGCCATTATAACATTCCTCAAATACCCTTCCGCACCATCAACCAACCAAAAAAGTTTCACGCATCACCAACAAGCCATTATAACATATTCTTCAAATACCCTTCCGCACCATCAACCAACCGTCAGTAAGGTTTGTACGCTAGCCTGATACCGACAGAACGAATGAAATAAACAGGCTTATCGTTATATTTCAGCCATGATCCATTATCCATCTAATCTTCTATTAGTAAAATTCGGGCGGTCTAACCAATCAATGAACACAGCAAACCATCTACCCGTCCATTATCCACTGTGGTGCGTATCACAAAACCCCCAGGGATTATAGAAAAACCCAGTCAGACTGCTTTGTCGCAAACAAACCATGAAGAGCGGCATTTCCATCTAGCTGTCTGGAGTTTGGTTAGTTTAAAATTAATGTGGATGTTCTATTGTTCAAACTCTGTTGCCACTATAGAAAAAGGGGGAATCTGTATGTCTTCCATAGAAATATGGTTATAATTTAAAGTACCTACCACATCATTTCGGTCGGCTGTGTCAGCTGCATCAGTGTAACTGGTATCGCTGAACCGCTGTCGAAAGAAACAAAGTACAATCAGTGTCATTTGTAGGGCTCATTTTGCAGGAAAACAAAGCTTCATTCTGAGAGCTACAAGTGATAAATTGGCGACAAAACGTGACATTTCTCCTCGATCCACGCCGAATCAACTCAAGTTGTCTAAGAAGAAAGCGCTCACAGAAATATTATCAAACATTTCCAAGTTCCATATTCGAAGGTTCTTTCGTGCTAATCCAAGGCAAACGAAATAAGAGATGTTCGCCCTGTAGCTGTTATTTTCACTCATGAAAACACAGCACCCTCCCTGTAGAAAATATATCGCGGAATTTCCTAAGGATAAATAAATCCAGCTGTGAAAAACTTTCACGTGTTCGACCTGGGGTTTCTTCAGGAAGCTTTGCGGTCAAATGCACCTACCTTTCGCCAAGTGTGCTACAAAATCCCTACCAATGCAGCTGAATGTGAAAAAAACAGAGTTTTATACTTTCGGTCGATATCTTGAGGAGATTTGGGGCCCTAACTTACTTAGAACGTGATATAAGGTACATAGACAGAAAGATAGTTTTGCAGCAATTTTCACCTGTGGTTCGTCAGTTTTGTAATAAGCCTACACGCAAATAAACCAAAAGCTGAAAAACAGCTGCTTTTGTTTTACAAAACCCTTTGACCATTTAGGGACCTGAGTTGCGCGTGATCCATATGCTTATATAGTTTTCCTACTCAGAAGAAATTTGCCCTATTTAGACTGTGGGAACCACATTACCAGATAGTGCGAAATTTGCTTTGTGAACAGTTCATAATTCGTCCGCCATTTCTTCAGTAGTACCATGCGCTTTGTGCAATTGGTATTCTCTCGCTGTTGCATGAAAACATGAAAAATTACTTGTGACGCAACCGGATGTCCCAGTGGATTCATGGACGTTTGATCGCGAACTGACGTATGTGGTTCGGATAACTGTATCAACAAATAAGTCAAATGTAAGCGAGCACTCCCAAAAAAACACACTAAGACCAAAATTTATGTTTAAATCGCCCTTTTTCCCAGTCGAAACTTCCGCAGTACTAAATGCATGGATGAAACCTTGCACGCTAGGGCCATTTTTGACGAGAAATTTGTTTCCAAAAGTTTGCAGATGGTTCTCAAGGGAATTGTTTGAACACCCTAGTTTTCGGACACAAAAGAACTGCCATTTGATTAGAAAAGTTTTAGTTCTCAAGGGAATTGTTTGGACACCCTAGTTTTCGGACACGAAAGAACTGCCATTTGATTAGAAAAGTTTTTCTGTGATGCTGGCACATATTAAACCAAAATTTGATTGAAAAGATGGAGGATTAAAATTATTTTTGGAGCTTCTGTGTGTCATCCATGTAAGCTCTACTTGTCATCTTCATGTTAGCCCATTTGTTGTATCTAGCTTGAGCTGCCTGACTGTTTGCCACAGTACAGTTCCAAAACAATCATGTTACTAGTAATCGTTGTGCTTCAGCATAGGCTATGTAACATGTACTGCATGGTCTAAGCCACCGCCTGGTAGTTTGGCCATGATTCATCTGCCCTTGTCGCTATATGCTTCTTACGGTGTTTCTGTACCACCTACTGTGTTTGCTTGTCTTTCCTATTGAACTGCTCGGCCTAAAGTCTTTGCCGACCGATGACTCCTAGGCCTCTGGATCATGCTTGCAATTCTATCTCCTCAAAACGCCGGTCTCCGGACAGCACAGATGTGCTTCCTTCTTGTCTGCACAACGGGATATCTTCGAGAAGGTTGTGGGCGGACTCTGTTTGGCCCCTCTTGTCAGGGTCCATTTCAATTACATAGCAAAACGAACTGTCGAAAGCCGGTCTTGTCAAATGTTCTATAGGCAAAGTCTGAAATTAGTAACATCGCAACAGTGAAGTCTTACAAGTATAGCTTTCCGCCATAACGACGTTAGGTTGGCTATTACACAAGGACGCATGCCTTTAGTAAAGATATTGAATTGCATGCGAGCTGAAATAATCAGATACAGGGTAAGCGATGAAATTATATTTCCTCCAACATATCATTTCAGTAAAACGCAGTCTACATGATAACAGTGATATCAAAATTTTGGACTTTTCATTGTTATCAGCTGCCATGTAATTGAGGTGTATATCATCTGATTACGATCAATATTTTTCTGGATAATATTAAATATTAGTAAAAATTTAATTTGGTTTGTTGATTCTTGGATGTCATTGTTCATGCAAGCAAACATGGATCCTGTTGAATAACTTCTCAAAGAGGAGTAGAACCCCTTCTTGAAGAGGGAAAAAGACTGGAATTTTCCTCTATTGATGGGGTGTCTATGGTCATTGAGATCGGAGATAAGTTCGAAGAGCAGACGCCGTTGCGGATTCACTGCAGCAACCCATTAGGGGAATTTCCTTCTAAACAGAGTTACGGCGTCGGATACCGCACATGTGGTGTTCAGTGGAATTGATTATTTTGCACTTCCTAAATTTGTGCAAAGATTAGCACTGTTTGTTCCTACGGGTCTTATTAGTTAAGGGGAGACTTAAGTGTCAAATAAACCTGACCTTCCATGTGTCTGCGTTCTGTATCAAGCTGACTCCGGCTTCCAAACAAAATACCAAACCGCATCGGACGCGAGGGTCAAGAAATCAAAGGCTTGACACCTTTAGTTTCCTGACATGATAGATTGAGTATTTGAGTTCAAGATCCAGAATGTTCTTTTTTCAACAGAGAATAAGCACTGTTGTTAGAAGTTAATGAATGCTGACATTTTTTCGTTGACACCGTCTTAGAGAGGACTGAAGAGCTTGGTAGATGTTGAAACATTGCAGTTAAACAGTAAGTTTCCCCGAGGAGCTCAATCATAATAAAGTTGCCTCCATTATGTTGCTACATCATGCGCGGTCCTTAAGTTCGGATTTATTCCGATGCCGGCCTGTGAAACCCAACATTATTCGCAGTAAACGTTAAAAGGCAGAAATCGCATCCGATATTATCGGTATTCAAGCAGCGTGAACTACAGGATTTGCTGGATGAGGAATCCGTATCCAGTAGGCAGAGGCTGTCCCACGCTATCTCAAACTGACGACAATCACGAAATGAAAAATCATTTCCTAAGGGGCAATCTTAACTTTACTATGCCACGCAAACAACTAAAGTTAAGGCATCTGTCTCCTCTGATCTTTCATCAGATAATGTCAGCGAAGCTCGGTATTGTGTGATCAAAATTATCATGAGTCATGAACTGGGGAATCCCAAACCCAAGAAAACTGGAAAATATCCAAATGGCAAAACCAAAAAATGATTTACCTCACAAACACAGACACAACGTCAATGTTGTCCCGAATACTGTAAAGAGCCATAAAGCGCTCTAATTTGGAACTTCGTCTGCTCAAAACCACTTGAGACGCTTTTCTAGGAACTTCACTTTTTGACCTCCGATAAAGTGATTTTGGCATTCTTGGAGTTGCACTCCTTCCATAGTGCTCCGCCATGAAACCAAGGAAAATCGAGGCTGAAAAATTTTCTGAACTTCTTGGGGGCTCTCACTCTTCGGAGTGTTTGCTAGAGAATGACCACTATAAATTCGAAATATACTCTTTAAAATATCGCGACAAAGCTCTGAAACCACTTTTTTTGGTGAGGAGTCACTTAAGGAATCTTGTTTTTTATCCGAAGAACATCATTTTTTCTTCGATGAACGACGGCGTGTTAATGAACCTTAACACGACGGTCCCGAACGTCAGGACACAAGGTGCTTAATTATCGTCTAGGCTATACTCCCACATCGATTCGTAATCTTGGAACATCTTACTTCCCAAAAATCTCCTTTCGTAGAAGCTATTCATCGTGTTCGATGATAATCCCAATTGGGCATGCACAGATCTAGAGCGTAAAACAATACTGTGACTAGTCAAAAAATGTATAAAAATCAGTAGGTTTCAGGATATGGAACTTCGTTAATAGCCGCCATCGAAAAATGGTGATGCGGTTAATTTAATGAGTTTTTGCTCGAAAATCCTATCAAACATGTGCTTTTGGTGTTTCCAAGTTATCCACATCCTCAAAGGACTCGTTCTAACTGTATACAGGTCTTAACATGTTTTTGTATGGCTTTCTGCTCGCTTCTGTGCGAAAGACAGACTGACTAGAAAAGAGATGGGACAATAAATGGGCCGTACAAATGGACGTGGTTTTACATGCTTGCTCTTTCCATAAAAATGAAAAGCTACCCTGAGTTTTCCGGTGTAACAACTGACCACGGCATTTTGATGCGGTTGCACTGACATGTAAATAGTGAGTCTCCATAAAATACCCCCTCTAGTGAGAGTTCGACCACTCTGAAGTTTTTTTTCTTTCCAATATTTACCAATGTTGGACTAAGTCATCTTGACTGTCCAGATCGTCAGCATAATTGAGCATCGCTTCTTTGCGTGGGAGGTTCCGTAAGGAGTGATAGTCCACTAACTTTAGTTTATGGTGCCTCCTAAAGCTTTAGCATTACCGGCTGTGTGTTTCTTCGGAGACGAGTATCGGAAACGAGTGTCCTTTGTCCCCAAAAGAAATGCTGCCCAGTCGCCTGCCACAATATACACTCAGCCAAGGAATTCCTGCCTTCTCGTGGCGGAGTTGTTTCACCAAAGTAGAAACCAGTCTCCATGCGACATATACGGTTAGGAATGCTCTTAATTTCTTTCATCTGGTTAGCTATTTCCACTTCGCTCTTTTGAACAAATTTTGTAGTGAACATTTGGTCTTTGCAAAATCATATTGAAGGAAAATTTTGGTGAATCAAAACTCGTCCCATTGAACTGGCTGCCCACTTCTTGATTCATCAATGAATAGTTATTTCCGATATTTTTTCTATTTTTTGTCCCTATTTTGTTTCGTTTTTCGAGGACCTTAGTAATCTGTTACACTGTTTATAGGCTCATTATTATCATCATTTTCATCAAGAGCATAACATAAATGTCCAACACTGATGCTTCGCTACCGTACAACCACGGCTTATTTGAAGGCTTTATTGTGAAGAAACGAGTAAAATTGGATGAGAAAGGGAATTAGTGCTGGTCTTACACGTTGTTCAAAGGTACCTACATTTCCATACACCCATTCATGAAATCTGGATGAAAAACTGACAACAAGAACGCCATTGGCACTTACTGACAGCCATAACTTGCAGCATCTCAAACCAGGTGCAGTAAGGATCACGCCGGCTTCAAGCTGGAAGGCGAGCCGTACCGGCATCACCCGGACTTTTCGTAATTTCTTTCATAACCTGCTGCCACTTCAAGTGTTGGCCACCTATCTACTTGAATCATTCTGGGTTGGGCATGCAAAAGAGCGTTCTTTTTGGTAAACAATTGGTTGGTATGCTTAATATATGGCCTAACCAAAGCAGCTTCCGATGTTAAACAAAGTCTTCCATGGAGCTCCGCGTTCCACAACCCAACGCTCTTTTTCTGTCTCCTTATTGATTCACCGATATCAACCCACATAACACATGTTTCCGAGACAGTGGCTGTCAAACACCTGTAGACGTCTAAGTTCCACTGCTCAAGCATACCAGATATCACAGACATACAACAAAGCAGCCCGCACTGTAGCCTGATACACACGTCCCTTGAGATTCAACAATATACCGCTTTGATGCCATAGATATTTCAAATTAGCAAACGTTCGCTTTGCAAATGCTTTGCGTTGATCTTATATGCTATATCAGAATCTGAACTTATACAAAATCTGAGATAAGTAAAAACAATGCACAATTTCCAGTGACTTATTGGATTGTAAGTGGCGTGTTCAGTGACTGCATATCCAGGAGCATGACTTTACGCTTTGTGAGCGCAAAGCATGCCAAAGCACAGGATGACTTTGGCCAGTCCATCCAAAAAACCCTGCGATCCCTTCTCTTCAAAGACCAGAAAGGTATCGTCTGTACATTCCGGATCAGCAAGGTTTTCGTCGGTTTCTATTTGAACATCAACGTTTTGAAGGCCTCATTGGGTTTACCTCATTATCGCAACAGTCACAAAATTAAACAGAAAGCGAGTGGGCATTCTGACCGACAAAACTTTGAGTAAGGAATGTTTCGGAGAGTTCTCCGTATACTCTGGCGTACCCGAAAGTTCGGGGATACAAAGAACTTACTATGTTAACGGCCTTCCAGGGCATTCTTTGCTATTCAAGCGTGTCAAAAAGAAGATATCAGTCAACGAAGTTGAATGCACCACGACTACTAAATCTGTTGGTTGTTTATACTTGCGGAGTTTTTCTAACACCTGACGAAGTGTGAAAATTTGGTCAACGCAACGCCTACCAGGCTTGAATCCCGCTTTCTGATCTATGATCAGTGTTTCACGAGCCACCACAAGGTGTCGAAAAAGTGACGCCTTGATCTTTTTATAACAGTCATCAAGCCGACCCATCTGTTGTTACCGCACACACAAGTTTTTCTGGAAAATAAGCAATATCCTCCTTTATCCCCAGTTGTCATGTCCCGTTTTCCAAAATGCTGACAACCAGATCAGACGAAAGCTGATTATTAGCTTCGCTTCCATCGCTGAACAATGCGCATGGGAGGTCTTCCATTAAAGGACCACAGAATACAAAAAATACTCATCTACCAGACTTAAACAGGAAGTGACAACGTTTCAGTGTGGCTAAACTGTTGCTTCTGGTGCGTCGGCTAAATGACATTCCACGGGGTTTCAAAACACCCTGCAGTTTGCTTTGGTCAAAACTTCTAAACAGTATTTGGATAGAAGCTTCTGGCGTAAACCTACACAATATGAGTCCAATACATAAAGAGGGTAAAAGTGCGCCATGTGTTGCATTGGACGAATTTAAAACATTAATCGTAAGATTACCGAAGTGAAAAACACAACCGGGATAGCTTCCTGTGCCATCAAAAAAATAGTCCAAATACCTCGAGATATGGATACAAATATAGCCAAACAAAAAATGGGTAGGTAAGTACAAAGATAGGTTGAATAAAAAGAAGACGGACTGAGTAACTGATTTACAGGTTGGTTGGTTGGTTGGTTGGTTGGTTGGTTGGTTGGTTGGTTGGTTGGTTGGTTGGTTGGTTGGTTGGTTGGTTGGTTGGTTGGTTGGTTGGTTGGTTGGTTGGTTGGTTGGTTGGTTGGTTGGTTGGTTGGTTGGTTGGTTGGTTGGTTGGTTGGTTGGTTGGTTGGTTGGTTGGTTGGTTGGTTGGTTGGTTGGTTGGTTGGTTGGTTGGTTGGTTGGTTGGTTGGTTGGTTGGTTGGTTGGTTGGTTGGTTGGTTGGTTGGTTGGTTGGTTGGTTGGTTGGTTGGTTGGTTGGTTGGTTGGTTGGTTGGTTGGTTGGTTGGTTGGTTGGTTGGTTGGTTGGTTGGTTGGTTGGTTGGTTGGTTGGTTGGTTGGTTGGTTGGTTGGTTGGTTGGTTGGTTGGTTGGTTGGTTGGTTGGTTGGTTGGTTGGTTGGTTGGTTGGTTGGTTGGTTGGTTGGTTGGTTGGTTGGTTGGTTGGTTGGTTGGTTGGTTGGTTGGTTGGTTGGTTGGTTGGTTGGTTGGTTGAAGTGAATGAGTGAGTGAGTGATTGCTTGCTTGCTTGCATGCTTGCTGGCTTAGGTGGGATCCTCAGATTCATTTGACTTGGTGGAGCTCCTGAAGTTCAGCACATGTTTTTGGCAGTTAGTCTTTTATTCGCATTTCTTCATGCGTTAATCCGCACATCCACATTTTCAGGCAGCTTGTTTCAGTGTATCCGATCGGAATCTTTTTATATCAATATAAACCGAACTAATCCCAGCGGATGAGTCCAGGTTAAACAAACACACATGTATGCTAGGGGTTCAGCAGTAGATCAATGGCGCCTAAACTAATACCGGTAAACGCTCAGACGTCTGTTGTCTTTTGGATCATGTACAGGTTCTTTGGCTGAGATTGAGCCCCAAATTTAAGAGGAAATGTAGAGAATAGAAATAGGACAGTGTTTGTGCGGTCAAATGGAGAGCCATGTATGGGAAAAACCAGCGTTCAGAGACCCTTCCAAGCAGATAGAAATGTACCGAAGAGTAAAGAGAGAGGGGACAACATAGGATAAAAGCAAGTTTCGTGCCACAGACTTCGCTCTGAAAACGAAAAGTATGGTGTGAAAGCTAGTCGGGAAATCGGAGTTTTATCAGGTCACGGTTGCTGTAAATCCGTGTACCAGTGAGCAGAAGACAAAGATAGGACGGAGGATGATTGGTGGTAATGGCTCCTGATTCAATCACGGAGGCTCCAAACAAACCTTTGAATACTCTAGGGATGCAGTGAGGTTCTATGGAGTTGTTTATGTCCATGTTGGTTTGATGGGCAAGAGAGTGCCTTCCCAACCCATGTGCATGAAGTGGCGAACAACATAAGGCTCATGGTGGTTAGATGATGGTACTCCGCCAGAGGGTAACATCATCAACTTGCAATTAAGGATTTTTGTTGTGGGACTTCAACTAGTCTACGAAGCAAAAGTAATACCAAATTGCTCTGCCAAAAAGAAACAATTAATGGTTTGCAATGCGCTTTTAATGAGCATTAAACTTCAAGGACATTCGCACAATTATTGATCTACCTGGAAAGCTTATGCGCCCAGAACTTTGTTGGAATCACGTATAAGTCATCCGAATTTGGCTAGCATTCACTCAGTATTAAAAAAAAAGAGACGCAGTAGACCTAAACAAATTTCCAGGAAAAAGGTTTATGTTGTTTCCAATTAGTATCCTAGTCTTTATTATTCATGTGGTTTAAGAATGTTACTGAACACAAAGATTTAAAGTTGTTTGAGCTGCTCTCGACAAGTGAAGAAACATCGTTCAGAATTCCAAAGTGCCTGAGTCAAAAAGCTCATTTCAATATGAGAACTCAATCACTCATCAACAGTGCAGTAAAGTGACCCCAAACTTACTGAAACACTTGAAACGAGATGTCCAACTGCAGGTGAAAGGAAGAAGGCCTTCGCTGCGGAGTTATTCGAGAACGCCAACTGAACAGTTGGACTATTGAACAGGGGAGCAAAACTCTCATATGCATCTCGTTTACAAAACTGAATATCCACCTTCTCCTTGAACGCGTCTTCCCGAATTTTTTCTGGATATTCATTGACTGCTACTCAACTGCAAGCAAATGCTACAAAGAGACTGCACAAATTCCGTAACAGATCTCACTTTTCAAGAGACGCAAAGCGGATTTACGAGAAGACGTGCTACTCATATGCCGCATCAGTAGTATCCACCGTTACACAGGTAGACCGAACAAAGAAACACACCGGTGGATGGACTCGTAGTACCAACCTATGGCTCACCAGACGTTTGCTCTACCGACTTAGCTACCTCCTGAAATACGATAATCGTTTTATTTTATCCTTAACATTGAAACACAGACAGGTTTTGTGTAAATTTGAGTCTATTGCAGTTGGTTTTATTTTTTGAAACACTATATTTTGTAGATTATTCGTTTTATAACAATCCATTGATTTTTCTGATAAACTGACACTGGAAGAAAAACAATATCCATCAACAGTTCATATTTCTACGCAGTCAGTTGTCAGCTGTACGAATAGCCTTTTCATTGAAAGTGACAGTTGCAGAGTAGTTGACGGTGAAATAGACAAACTTCCAGAATGCCGTTAATCACAACCCAGACAGAAAGGAAAATGGACAGTAGGCGGGGTACTCTGAGCATGCCGTTTGTTCGTATCTTCACACAGATAACTAAAGACCGAAAAATTTCAAACCAAAGCAACATCTTCACTGCTCATTATCGTTTCGACCATTAAGTGACATGATGTTCTTTCGAAGAATTTTCTCAATTTTCCTTGATTCACGTTGATGATCAAATAAACATGGCTTGCACCTTTCAGCGTTGGGCCACAACTCACTGCTCACAACATCAAAGGAGACAAAGTATTGAGGTGAAATAAATCAGTACGAAATACTCTCACCCTACGTCATGCAACCAAAATGACTCTCATTGATTTGCACAGCCCTTAATAGGCTAATCAAAACCACATCAGATTTCAAGTCTTCTTTCGTTTGGTTTGAAAAACAACTCATGAACCGGTCCCCTTTCTCTGTGCTACGACCGATATGCGCTGACAAGGATCTTCACTTGTACATGACAGACCCCAAAGGAAGGCATTCAGTCTTATGAACCTCATAATTCTTTCTATCTACCAGCGGTTGCTTCAAACAGATTGTGTCCCACAGAGACGACCCAAGTGGGGGAATGTTCCTATGACAGCTTCCATGGAAAACCTCACCGTCACAAGAATGCCACCACACATTTTGTGACGAACAGAAGTGTTGCTAGGTCGACAGAGGAGGTGAAGATGGAGATACAAGCTTGTAAATAGCGCATGTGCACTTTCAAGTTCTTTATTGATAAAACTACATGTGTGCACAGTTCCCAAGGCGGAGGCCACTTTCAAGAACCGCCCAGATGAAAATCCATCAGTCTAGCCGGATCTTGAACTAATATCAGAAAACGGCACCTAGTACAACAGCTGGCCTCTCCCCTTTCCACGATAAGATCCTACTAAAGAGGACTACCCCCAGAGTGGGACCACTCTCTATCCTCCTGATTTTACTACTTGAAAAAGGTGGGCAGAGGGAAGCTGCAGGAAGAAAAACTTGATCAAACATACACACCATAAACATCTATTCATAGGCTTAAGTGGTTCAACTTAGTGACTGTTTTGCGTCCCCTAACCAATTTAGAAAAATTTCCACACCTACAGACCACAAGTTTTACATAATTCTAATAGGGTTGGGTATTTGTTGCGGAAATTGTCCCACTTCACCGTTCCTATTTGATATACATCATCTAATTATCGTCACAGTAAAACTGCATATTTCATGGACGATAGTGTGAATTCCGCTGCTTCTGCGGGACAACCTGTGCTGGATGGTGTACAATGACTGGTCTTCAGGCTTGGCAACTAACCAGGCCTTCCTTGTCACTGAAACCTACACGAAGATGGCTGCAGAATGCTTACCGTTTGAACATGCCGTATGTGGGATTTATCTAAGCAGTTTGTGTTTCTTTTAAGTGACCACAAAGTTTCTGCGTAATCAGCTTGAGAAGAGAAATGGAAAATTCAGTAAGCTGAAGTGAGGTTAGTAAAATATGGGACACACTGTATGGACATTTATACCTCTTTCTCAGAAGCATTTGTTTCCCATCAGTCATTTGGCACCACCACTGTCGAAGGTAGCTATCTTTCAAGAGGTTTTCAAAAACTCGGCCATAAATACTACGCGCAGGTTGTTGTCATCTCTTTCCAGCTTTGCCTTTAATACTGAACAGTGCCATGTAACGCCACACAGGTTAAGTGTTAGTGCATGTGGTTTTATTGGGTCATGTGTAACGGGTAAACTAGTTTGAATGGTGAAGGGGAATTCATAGTTCTAAAGCCAGGCGATGGTGGAAAGCTAAACCTGTAAAACTGACAGTCTATGTGGAGGTTGGCTTGGTATACCACACCAATTACTGAACCTATCTGAGGCAAGCAAATGGATATTTAATTTCATTCAGCAATCAGCCCAGTTAATTGTTCTGCTTGGTTAAAGTAAGTCGTTTTGAATGCTTTGTCGGGCCTAATATCCTCGAGTGTCCCGAGTGTTAAGGCAGGTCATTTATAGACTCAAACAAAAACGTCTTAACAGGTGCACTCGGTATTAACAGAGTGGGGTAGACTGGAATTTGCCGAAACCAGAAAACATCCACATAGTGCTATGTAGCCGGCCCTGGTTCTGTTTCTCTCAGGGTAGTCGTGGAAAGTAATTTCTATTACCACTGCAGGTGTAACAAAAGTAATTTACTGCATAATTTTCACGGATTCGAACTGACTTGAATACCCCAATGACCTAAATTGCTGAGGAGCGAGACGATGCTCGAGTGATGGACTAAGACTAGCGAAGATCACGAAAAGTAGCTTCTGGCATCGCCGTAACGTAGGCTGTATGGTTATTTCGGACAGCTGAAAGAAGTCTTGTAAACCTACTTTATTCGTTGATGATTCGACGGCCAAGTGCTATCTACTCATTGATACCCACTCATCCTAAGAACACCGGCGAAGGCACGATCATAGCGGTTGTAACACCAATTAGTTGTTTCATAGTGTCTTGGCACTCTCAGAAGAACGTTCCGCACTGCATTCTTCAAAAAGTTGACTTGTAGTTGCCAACCATCAAATTAACAGATATCAGCTTGGGTTATCTCCCATCAGAACGCTATGTTCTCTGCTTCAGTTTGCTGTTTCAGAGGACCACTTTTGGAAGCACACACAGCCATGTGTCCAGATATCGAGGTTGCTGATTGTTGACATTAATTTATCCAGAAAAATCTATTTCCGAATTCCGATTTACTTCACTAGTACCACTGTTCTGGACACATTATCACGAAATGTCACCATACCGGTACTGCATTATTAACAGCAACTGCCAAATGGTCCAAAGAATCTGTCAGAAAAGGAGCCTCTATTAATGTCTATTGGTGCCTTTCCACAGTGGAAGAGGAGGCAGTGTTTCATCAGAAATTGCTACTACTTTTTCCAAGTAAGCTACAGACTGTATAATCTATCAAGACCAGCGTCCTACAAGAACAGTGCAGCTTTCGTGCTGGTAGCAGTAATATAGATATGATATTCGTTACGCAACAGTCTAAAAGGCTCATGCAAGTATTCCAACTGTTCATGTTATCGTCGTAGAATTATCGAAGCTTCGGACTTTGGTAACGAAGACGTTCTTACTAAATACGCATTACCACCAAAGCGTGCGAAGCGAAACAAGGCTACTGATTGAGGTCTTCACTTCACGACAGTTGTGTAGGTGGCGTCTTACATAAGATTGCTAATATTTTTGTTCAGGACAAGGCGTTGCTCATTACAGTTTGCTACTCCATAGGATGGTTTTTTTACTCAACAAGGTTTGGACTGGCCAGTTTACGAGTTGTATCGCTTAACTTAATCCGATGGGAAATTATTTGGTACCCTAGAAGGTCAAGAGCACACGGTTACAAAATTCAAAGGCGTGTCAACAAATCTAGCTATTTACCCACGATGTCCCATGTATATGTTCCTGAGGCATGCCAACAGTAACAAATCGCTTTAGGTCCTGTCACTCACATCATCATAAGTTTTCCACAGTGGGCCGCTAACTTTTTGGTGGCATAGCACCTGTTCGGAAGGGGTTTTAATCCAGATTTGCTCTTTCGCTTTCCAAAGCACTGTGACCCATTTATGACCCATTTTATGCACTTCAATGGTAATCAACTTACGATGAAAAATATGGATGCTCAGTTAGCCTATGCAGCAGGAACTAGGCTCGTGTTGTTCTAGTTCTTCCTGTCCCTGGGCCCAAAATACTAATGAAAAGAAGCAGGTCCCTTCACTGCGAAGTCACTTATCAGCAAACACGAACCAAGCTGTTACAAGCTATTAGACATGAAAGTAAACGTCTTATCTGCACAGAGTTTTTGAAAAGTGAACATTCCCAACGTCTTCTTGAACAATCCCGGACGTTCTTTCACTATTAAACAATAGTAAACGAACAATGCAAGGCTATCTCATAAGTTAGATAGTAACCTTCACCTTCCGCCACATAAGGGGCGAAGCCTGGACACGGGGTATTAGACTACTTGCGTGCTTCATCAGTAGTATACACCGTTGCCCTGGTATGTGTATCGTACTGCACAAGACATTAATCATGGTCAATATAACGTGATATACCTTACTTGGTAAATATAAGTAGCATCTTGAGAACGAAACCTGTGAAGCTGTTGAACGAGTGGCCAAAATAAGCTGTTATTTGTCCTTGTATCTGTAAAGGGGTTAAGCTCCCACTAATATAGTTATCAGTAACAATTTCGTTAATGGACCGCCTGCAGCTGCTAAACTCTCTGTGAGTTCTTGGATCACAAGTAGCGCTGATAAAGCGATGTGTTCGCGCTTGAGGACTTGAATAATATCACACTGACATCAAACCAGTATTCAAGGGAGTGTTACTTATTCATCAGTGTCCAAGTCGATGACCGATTAAAGGGAATGACTTGTCGAAATTCGACAACCCTATCGGCTTAATGAGCCCTACACAGTGCATACCAGAGGGGCGCTTTCTGTTAACCTCGATCATTATTTGTGATTCTACTGTCTCACTACCGTTAGAATGAAATGGGATAAAAACAAACCAAAGTTGGTGCAAATGAATGTAACAAGGCTGAGCAGAAGGGTACGCAGTAATTTTGTCTTGTTTATACACTCACATATGCACTGGACAGATGGTCTCGACTAATTAGTTGGAACAGTTCATACATAAGTCCACTGTCTAAGCCGGCGTTCAGGATAAGGTGAAAGTTACGTTTCATCCTGTAGTTAAGGCCAAACTCTAGAAAGACCTTTTCATACTCGGGGACACTGATAATGTATTGTTGGTTTACGGGATCGCGAAACAAGTGATGTCTTAAAACCTAGGCCTGCGATTATTTGGTCCAGTAACGCGGCGACCACTGAGTAAGGTACCGAAGACTGCTTTTCGTGAATCTGGTTGTTTGATGTCAGCAGCCTTTACTCTAACACACTACCGAGGACAAAGGGTTGCCAAAAACACTACAATTTCATGTTAACCTTACCTTATACATTTTTCTTATTTAAGTTCGCGACTAGGACACCCCATAACCGGACATACTTCCCTATATTGATGTTGTTCACGACGTTTTTGTAGTCTCTTCTTCTAGTATTTATAACTCCAACTGTAATCACGTAGCGCCTGTTTTGTAAAAGATTTTAACTAGTTGACGTGTACTTCAGTGAATGGTCTATTATGTTACCCGATCGGCAGATGACAAGTAAACCATTTCCAACGCCCACATATAAGTAAAACTCCCATTTTAGATGTGGTTGGCCTGGGATTCCTTTATCTGAGGGGTATTGTTTGCTTATTCGGGTTTTTTAGGCATCTCTTACAAGGTACCACATGCTTTTCTACTGCCTATTGTCTTCCAGCAGCCTCTTACTCTAAACTAACCATCTGGTCCGTGGTTCAAACGTACAAAAAGCAATCCTACAAGAAGTGGTTTCGGCTGTTGGCTACGGAGCAATCAAAAGTCGATTTGAAGTCAGTTTACCCTCATTGTCCTCATCAGTTTTAGAGACAGGTCTACTGTGAGCGGTACACACGCAGGTAACATCTGCTCCAGTTTACCCACACTCCGTTCCATGAAAGCCCAGGACACAGGTTTGCTCGAAAGACCTATCCTTTCCGCTTGGCCATTTTTTTTCGAATATTATTGCGTCGTACGTTATGTGTCTGTTCTTGGAATGTGATACACTTCACGTTAGACTGTCCCAAAACCGACTCGACGGATCGAATGCGGTTGTCTGAAAGTACCCGACTTCTCACTAGTTAGTCAATCAGAATATCGGAACATGACATGTTGCCTATGCGTTTCACATCATTTCGTGGGATAGCTAACAGTCACCAGAACACACTTCAGGGGAATAATGCTGTCAAAACTTGTTATATCATTCGGTAAGCCGGTCTCCATTGGATGTAACGATGTTGTGTTTGTCTACTTTCTAGGTGACTTATTCATGTTAGGATTTTGATACACCTAAAGGAACTACCCTGGCTGCCAGTCGAATTCCCTAACAGCAGTTGTCCAGTCCCCGTAGCTCGAGTACCAATTCGCGAATCTCGACGAGTCAAGCTGTAAGTGTTAGTGCAAACGCTGTCTTGGAAAATCACTTGGTTCCGTTACATAAAAACCTACCATCTTGAATCTCCTTACTTCTAACAACATTGACGGTTTATCGGTTCCAGTTCTGGGTCCGTCCTCCGACCAACATCTTGGGTACACACTAAGAAAGGTTGAGCGTTTTTATACCTTGGCTAATCAGGCCTAAGAATTCAGAACGGCTCCCTGATGGAGCGCTGCTCAAAGTTGCATTCCCTTTTTGCTCTGTGTCAAATTGTAACTTGCACCGTCACCACAGCCGGGTTTGTGGACGCGATGGAACTTTGTTGGTAGTGTGAAATTCGAGAATTTTCAATTGAGGTTCCGTCCTATGCTGAAAAGCCGAGATTCACTGTACGACTCTTTCATCCTTATTTGGAATCATCAGCAGTGCGTTTCTCACGAAGCGTCAGGGTGTTTCCAACTCGTGACCTCTGGCCACGAGCCACTGGTCAACAGTGTGATAAAATCGCACTTAGATAAGACACCGCGGCTTCTTAGAATGACGAACCCCCACGCAGAAATACCACTTTATCATAATGGGCACTTTCAATACTATCTTAAGAAATGGACGACGGCCAACGATTTCTGCCGGGTGGTACAAGAATTCGGCTGGGATTTGGATATGACACGAATATGCTAACATACCTTCAATATCACTTGCGCTGTGCTGTGCAGTGACCACGCAAACCCCATAAAAATCCTGGCTAACCCATTAGAAGTGTTGTGGACCAGTTTTCTTAATGCCTTCTTAACACGTTGAACCCGAGTCTGGACAGCCGCTTGATAGCCTGAGACGCTTAGCCAAATCAGAAAGCCAATGAACGTCCGAATCAGCTGATCTATTGAACACTGACGCGTACAGGCGTGTCATGGCAGCCGAAAATCGGCTGCATCTATATTTTCCGAGTCCGGTCTTCGGTCATGACGATCGATTATGAATCCGAGGTATTTGATGGAAATCATGAAAAATTGACATTTTTCACTTCTGAGGTGAAATCCATAGTCTTGGATTCGGTCAAGCACTTGACCAAGAAGTTTGAGGAGGTTTTCTGGGACAGAGCCAATGATGATAACATCGTCCAAATAAGCAACAGCGAACTCTATTACGTGTAGCATAGTATCCATTAGCTGCTGGAATATTACCGGTGCGGACTTACCACCGAATGGCAGTCGGTTGTATTGGATAAGTCCACGATGTGTATTGATTGTAAGTAGGTGCTTACTCTCGCCTGACACTTCAACCTACGAATATGCGTCAGGTAGATCCAACATGGCAAAATATTTTCCACCGTTCAGCTTGGAAAACAATTCCTCTGGAAATGGCAGTGGGTATTGATGTTCCTCTAGTATTGCGTTGATGCCAGTTGAAAAGTCTGCACGTATCCTGATTTTCCCGTTAGGCTTTTTGACTACCACAATCAGTGCCTATCATTTTGAATGATTCACCGGTTGAATGACTCCCTTGTTTTACAGTCTCTGTGGCTCTTTAGGAACTACAAGCAAGACAGCGTATGGAACAGGCCTCCTCGGGCGGAACACAGGTTTTGCATTCTAACATAGAAACAGAACGGCTTTCGTCTTTGAACACTTTCAGAGAGTATCGTTGAATACACCGGAATAAGTCTTCAAAAGTTGTTCTGTCCATTTTGAGGTTTGGGAGACATCCGAATTTATAAGGCTGTATACATTGTTCAGAGAAATTTCCATCGGCTTCAGTCTGTCGCTCCAGTCCAGGCCAAAGAGGTTCAAATGTAGTACATTGGTTAGGTAACATATTCCAGTGAAACGAATTTTGTTGCACAGCACAGAACAAGAAAGCTTACCAGTCAACTGTAATTTTCCACCAGAAGCGTTTAGAGCAAGACGACTTGTAGGGTTGAAAGGAGGTTTACCGATTATTTTCCAGGTATCTTCGGAAATGATTGTGATGTCGGTGGGGGTATCGAGTTGCAGACGTATCGGTGTGTCATTTAGGACAACTGACACAAATTTCCTCAAGCCTTTCCAATCCGGGTTGAAATGGGCTAGTACTAGTTTGGTGTGTGGCTTTGAAGGATGCACTGTTCGCTTGAATGGTTTGTTGCCTTGTTGAGAAAAAGTTGTGCGGAAACACTCTTCTTTGTGTCCTTTTTTGTGGCACTTCCGACACTGGTGCTTCTTGAAAGAGCAGAACCGGACGAAGTGCTATTCGTCGCATTGCCAGCATGGCGTGGGTGGCTTGCTGAACTCACCGATCGTTTCTTCGCACCTGGGTTTTGAATAATCTTTGAAACGGTATGCACATGGTCAGAGTAAGATAGATGACTGCGTTCTACCATGGCTGTATCGTGCTTGAGATTCAGCAAACGTTGACACTCCATGGTAACCGTTCGGAGGTTCATTGATAGACCCTGCTCAATCTTGCTTAGCAATCGAGTTCGGATATTGGCACCTCTTGATGATTGTAGCCCACAGATAGAGATGAAACATTCAAATTGATCCTCTGTCATTTCCCTGAGTTTGAATCATTCATAATGACGGTTCATTACGCTTGCATACGTAAGATAGTCATCACTGTCCGATTTAACCAAACAGTTGTAGCGAACGTTCAGTAAATAAAACGGTTCGTAGAAAATATCTTTCAAAAGTTGTACAAGTCCATCAAAGGAAAAGTCTTTGGGGGAATTGGGGAGAATAAAATCAATAAATTTGTCATACTTTATTGTCCCGAGCTTTCGGAGTAACGGCAGTGATTTTCAACCGTCGTCCAAATCCGCAAATTCCGTCAGAAAAATGTCTTCGTATCTTCGGAACCATGATTCGAAGGTGGAATTGGATTCTGCATCGTGGTAAAACTCAGCTATGCCGTTCACAACAGCGTCAACAGAGGATCTCTTCGTTTCAGTTGTGGCTGGGCTTTGAATTTCCAATTTGTGAAGGAATGCTTCGACTAACCTCAATTGAGACTCTTCAAATTTTGCCTGCTGCTGTTGTAAAGTGAAAGTGGCATTGTGGAGTTCGATTTCCATCCCATCCCCGTCGCCAACTTGTTGTGGACGACAGTCTTTTTAAAGCTTTCTTAATACCATGAACCCGAATCTGGATAGCCGCTAGGTATAGCCTGATGCGCTTAGCCAAACCAGAAAGCCAGTGGACGTCCAAATCAGCTTATCTCTTGAACACTGGCGCGTACAGACGTGTCATGGCAGCCGAAAACGGGCTATTTATAAAGGTCACGTGGAAAGTTCCAAGTAGGCCAAAAAGTGATGCTAAACATAGAACTCATCTGTCAAGGGCAACTGAAGAACAGCCAATTAAATCTGTCACGAAGAAAAAGGTTATTCTATTGGCAATTATGTAGTCCAGTTACGTTTGGAGCTGGTTCTCTTATCAAGAAGGCACAAATATGGTAATGAATCAGGTAAAAATGTTCACTAACACAACGCCAGCATAGGAAGCTTAATCCACCATAAAAGGTTTTAAATGGCTCTTCGCACTCCACTTTATCGAGGCCAGTGTACTGCTACTGCATACTAAATAACATAGCTGCCTCTTCATAAAATGGCGTTTATTGGAGTTCGGTGCCTTCAAACAATTTTCGCAAGTTATTCAGGTGTGCGGCGCATGCTCCTCAAACACTGACATCGTCCAGATGAAGTAAGCAAAGACTCGGGACGATACCACTCTGTACAGTCTGTCTCAAAACTTGGAATATGACTGGAGCGCTTGTGGGGCCATTGGAAATGGTCTCAAGTTCACGTAACCCACTGGGAGACACAAATATATTCATATACGTCTTCTGTCTGTCACCGGCCAGCGACTGAAGGCCAAATCAAGCACATCGAACCATGTAGAACCGCCGGAGGTTTCTGAGAGTCTGCTGAAAACATTTTTTTATCCGTTAACTTATTCACTCTCTGGTAGTCCGAAGAGTCCTCTTTTCCTAGTCTTCAGTAAAACCACTAGTGATGACCATGACAACTCACATAGTTTGTTAAAACACCTCTGAGCATTTCCTACATTCTCTACTGATAGCAGACCGATGGGCGATTTGGCCGAATCCGAATTGGGTTTGTCGCAACCTGATTAACTGGGTGCCGCACCGCACTTGTACCTGCAGGTGGCGATTTTCAAAAGTGAATACACCAATAAAATTGTTTACAGTAGACCAGAGGTCACAACTGCAAGTTCTATCCTGTGTGCGCCTATTTTACCGGCATATGTGCCTGATTGTTGGATATCGACATAGTGTCAGCTGTGTTAGCAAATGGCAGAACTCATTCGCTGGGTAACTCTTCCAAGAAGGTAGCGTGGTCTCTATATACCAATTTCAAGGATAACAACGATTGACATCACATCAAAAGGTACGAACAAATGTAACCTTGTCTTACCTACCAGCTGAACACCCCTTCCGTTTTGTTTACCTACTGTATTGGAGAAAAATCCCAGTCCACCCCGCAGTCGGTTTTTTCCCTTCACATGGAGGAACCCTGTAGATTACAAAGATCTATTAGTTTCACGCCAGGGTACCGGTAATGCGATTCACGTACGGGGTAAATCAATGCTAGTAGACCACAGATTTGGCACGTTTGCAAACGTGATGACCATGGAGGAAAGTTTCGGGTCGCGGTTACAACAAAGCAAGATTGGACAACGAATCCCCTTGTGAGCTCTTCAACAATCAAGACTTACACGAAAGTCTTTGGTGAACGGATTACGAGTCATTTTCCACGTTTTCTACGATCGTGCACTCTAGGAACTGTGTAGGATATCTGATTCATTGCCAACGGATGTGCAGCTGAGGGCCTATCAAACCAGCTCTCTGAATGTCTCAGTAAGGGGAAATGACTTTTCCCCACTAGCTACATTCGCTAATGCAGTGACCAGTCAGCGAGTAAAGGCCCCGCAGAATCTGATCAATCCCTCGAATTACAAAAGCCGTTTATATCCACGATTTCCCAAAAATACGTAAACTCACACCCTCGTCGGACTCATCACTCTGCACAAACTCTCGATGTTTTTTGTAAAATACCTCAAATATTACTGAACACGAGCTTCCCATTGGTGATAGCCGCATTCCATGGATAGTTTCTAGAGAACTAAGACAATCGTTCACCGCTGTGCCATACTTTTTCCTCATCCCAACTTCCTCGTTTCCCGCGACGCCTCAATTAGCTCCATTTTTCGCACGTTCACTTCCCCATTCCATGCTACTGAAAGTGTCACAGAATTGTAGAATGTGATTAGGCTCAATACGTTCCAGGAACGCAAGGGTTGTTGAGTAAGGTAACCAAAATAAACGACTGCTTCGCGTGACCATCCAGCTATTCGTTTATGAGAACAACCGACTACCTGCAACTTTCCTCATTCAAACTCCCGTTCGTTTCTAGTAAATATGGCGCCCTATTCCCCTAAAAACAAGGCAAGAAATAATCCAAAATAGCGTCCACCAAGTAAATAACTCGGAAGGGTAAGAACGAAAGGTAGTGGGGCCTGCGGGAAGTGTCTACGCATCAGAAAACTGAATGAGTGTTTGGAAGAGTTGGAAATCTTCAGGTTTTTCTATGAAATCAGTTGCCACATTTGTCGTTTTTAATTTGTGATATTTTCATATCACTGTAACATCTGTAAGGTCACCATTCAATGATATGCGTATACAGGACTTTTCAAAGGACACCCGGAAATCATGTATTTGTGCATCTCCACTTTTGAGGTGCTAGATCTTCGTCGTTAGAAAAAACAACTGCTTAACTTACAGAAGTTTTGCACGAAGCCCCTGAGTCCGGCCATCGAAGCCTCAATATATAACGAAGGCACTGAAGTAAAGCTCGGCGGAGATAACTTATCAACCGAATTTTGACCCTTTTACCCTCTGATCCTAGCTTATTAGGGGTTTGCTCTATTCTGAATGTCACGAAGTGTGGTAATAAGAGGTCATAACCAGGTCATCAGACATGTTTGGAGAACCAGGACCGAAGTTCATCCGGATACCATGGAATAACTTTTATGTCAGGTCAAATGCAATTGGTAAGTTTCTGAATACCCTAACTTTGTAGCGTTGGACCAAGTAGGGCTGTAAGGCCCTTTAGGGAAGACTACCCATGGCAGTGGAGCCATTGGAACTATTGCAACGCTATTCGATTGCATCGCATGGTTGATCTGTTACGTGGAAGTTGTAAGGAGTGGCAACCGTTTTCAGTGACTAAACGTTTGCGAAGACAAATTATGATTCGCTATTATAGAGGTATTCTACGTAGAAAGCCAACTGGGAAGACGGGTTCAGCTAACAGTTCCAAATCAATTGTAACAAATCTTAAGTTGCATCACTTAATTGTTGTCTACTTAAGCAGCCTCGCGACCAGCTTCCCACCTCATTCTCTCTATGATCTTCACAATGAACTTCATATAAATATCACGAATGACCTTTCGAAAGCACCCTTGTCGCTGCTTTGAAAGAGACGCACCAGACTATCTGAACCATGGGATTTTGAATTTTCTCCCTCATATTAGAAACCAGATGTCAGTCTAAGACCGATTGTCATAATCTCAACTATGTGATATATTTTGATACATTATTATTATTATTATTATTATTATTATTATTATGTCCCTTGTTGCAGCACACTTTTTTACTAATTTCTCAATGACATTTCTGGTATAGAGCTGACTGATTTGTCGCGCGTTTTTTGTGTTATTATGCGTCACTATACATGTATACAGTAGAACTAATGATATTTAAGCCCGTACTCCATACAGTTGTAAAATTCGAACATTTCTCAGTAGCAAAACAGCGCTGATGAGACTGTTTAGGCGAGAGCAACTCAAGTTAACTGAATCAACAGGTTACGTTGAGCAAAGAAAAATTACTTCCATCACACTGAGCCTCAAGAATATTATAAATTAATGCCCAGGTTTAGACATATTATGTAATCCATTCAGTCTCATTGTACTGTACTAATTAACTACGATATGATAAGCACGTTATCCTATCGCAAAGGTTGCCTCAACTCCCTGAGTGCCGAAATATCAGTCTATCATAAGACGTTCATTCTCATTGCAGTAAGGAAGTTATAACGTAAACTGTTCTGTGAATGTCACATATTCTATAAAATGCGGCAGAGCTAGGAGCTAACAGATAGGAGAACAACAAATCGTGCATACGTACACGTGGGGCAAAAATTTCACTGTAGTCGACTTACAGTGACTAGCGTCTAAAGACCACAGCTGGGTGCAGTTGGTGCATAAATCAAACAGGTTTTCTTCAGCGAAGCTTCCCTGACAGATAAAAGTTGATCTGCGGGGCTTCCGAACTTATCATTGGGAATTGCGTAATCTCGACCCAAAAGGTTTACCAGTAGGGATGAAACGAGTTGGGCTCCTGAAAAAGACGGTTTTTCTCACAACACATCGTTGAACCCCACTGAATCCCCTTATGCGAAGCGTGGTTGCACATACTCTCAGCGTCTTTAGCTGAATTGAGTGGCTTGTGCCGTCCAGGTCGCATTGAGATTATAACGTCATCAAGGAGAATCTGGAAACTGTCCCCAAAATACACACTTCAGTCTACAACTGAGAAACTTTATCTCAGACGACCGCTTCATCTCACAGCCCGACTCCTGCCTATCGGACTGACATTGCATTCACCGAGTTTTCAGTACAAGGTAACCCAGTTATTCAATCAAGATTTCACACTGAAAGCGAAGGATCAGAAGCACCGTATGGTTGTTTCTACCTCGTAGAAAATCACCAGCAGTGTGCCTCTTAAGAATTCCTATGCGGAATCGGGCCAGTGGTCTTCGCGTAAGTAGTTACACAATGCGACATTCGGCCACGAGTTGCCTAAAAGGGATTGACGTTCTAAGGATATAGCCTCACCTATGCTTCTCTCAAGCAGTTCACGTCAAGTGATTTGCCGGCGACTGGTTCCCTGATTGAGAATCTCTCGGCTGGAATGCCCACTTGACCTGTTCATTATTTTGATTTCTGAGCAGTGTACTTGGTGAATATATATATATATATATATGAAGCGCTGTGCAAGTGTTCTTGACTTCGCCACTGCCCCATGTTTTTCCGAGGTTTTGTATGCCACTGAAAAAAGATGAATGCTGAGAATATTCAGCTGTCACTTTAGCAACTGGGTAGTCACACACCTAATTGCAGGATTCGTCCCCTATTACTTCTGATATCACCCTGACCCACGATTTCACCGAGCATCAGCTTCGGACATACCATAGCTCTGTCCCATTTCCAAATCTTATGGCATCACTTTCATTTTCGCCCTTATGCCATCACACGGAGAGCCATCGTTAATTGTGGAGTCCTAAGCACTTATATGGAGAACTAATCAGTCCTCAGTCATCAGAATAATATCCTCTGAATTAGCATTCAGTTATGAAGGATCATCAGTAGAAACAGAGTTGCAGAGTTTTGAACCTCAGAACTAATATCGACGCTACTATGTCTCTTTCTGTGTCGCCAACCTACATGAATTCGACAGTATCTGAACTTTACGAGCTTGTTCAGTAGACCACCAACGTACTTAGGCTCTGCGCTATTCCCTAAGCCTATAGAGACCTGTACCTTGGATACACTCGAAGGAGAAAACGAACTGCTGACAGATATACCGCTGTCAATTGACTACACTGACCTCTTCGTCGAAAAGCACCCCGTTTCGATTAATAAACTGAAGGCGCCAAAATGCCAAAAAAAGTGCAATTATCTTGATGTTCCTTACACTGTGGTGATGATTTTAGACTGATTAAACGGACACTAGACCTGCATTTAGGCTGATCGAATGTACGTGAAGACATACACAAGAGCAATGCAACTGTCGCTAGTCAGAATACCAACGCCGCACCTATTCAGATTCATTGCGCTTACTAACACGCCTGCAGTTACGGTGACGTGTGCATTGGTAAGACTGACAGAAATGTGAGCATGTGTCTAAACTTTCTTATATAATGTCAACTGGCCCCATTTCCACTCTGATCGAACCCATCGTTATGTCTTCGATCGCCAAGCTTCTAACTGACGTAAGATACAGCTTAACTTATCTCACACAAGCACGAAACAAGTTTCCACAGGGATTGGTTTTTATTGAGGACACACTGATTACGCGCTCAGACCTATCCCCTGCTGAAGATTACCCTGATACTGACTTGGTTTCGTTGATTTGTAAGCTGTTTCACATCTGTATAAATAATTCAGACTGCGCTACATGTCTTTCATACTCACTTACAAATTTTGCGGAACACAGTCTATGGACTGAGTTTATCCCATAATTTTTTGTTCTCAATGTATTATTCAAAATGGCAGAGGCTAGCAGAGATTCAGCTGGGTTCCAGGTGAGTCTCTCGTAAAACCAATTTGATTTGTAAATAAGTGTATTTATCGAAAATTTGAGAGTTCGTTAAAAAATTTTATGCGACCAACAGGTGTCGTGAATTTCGGCACATCGCTGTTCTGCTGTTTCCCCTAATAATGCCGACGGAAGGTTGCCTCCGAATATCCAACCACTCTAGCGGACAAACAGCACGCATAAAACTAGCCTCCTTTACCGGTCTGATTTCAGTTGATATGACAACGAATCTAGCGAGATAATCGAAAGCACGCTCATTCCTTTAACTTCTTCTGACTAGGACAACGGATAACTGAATATGAATTGGCCGTTTTCCTGCATGTGAACTGGCCCAACATTCCTTTACTGACCAATATGGATTCTACCCTACTGGGCAAAGTCCCAGATACAAAGCGGCCATCCCTATAAAAAATACACATTTGCTACATCCAAACTAAACAAAATATTCAAGAGGTTTCGGCGCATTAGATCGTACGTATAATGCGTAAATGAGATCAATACTTTCAGTGTAATACTCATCACATATTTAATCTAAGAAGCAGTAGCGTCTCAAGGCATCAATCCAACACCTATGCTCGTCGCTAAAGTTGGAGAACCAGTACCAATAGACCATCCCAAGTCCACTAGATTCGCCCCAGGTCACCAGCAGCGGTGTTGTGTACTGAGCCATCCTAACCCAAAATTTCTATTACCAGGTTTGTGTGCCTCTTTTCTTCAGCAGGAAAGTGGTAGCACAGGAAACAAAATGGAACGGTGTTTTTGCGGCATATTCAGTTTACTAATATCATAAACAAAAGACTCAGTTAAGTCTCCCGTTGATATTCGTAAATGATTGTAAAATCACGGATACTCAGAAATCTTTCGGAGATTGGTATGAAACGAGCTCATTGCTCAATGAGTTTTATAGTGCAATACATGGATGAGAACAACAGCACAGTGCCCCACCAAGTGAGATTTCCAGTAGAAAAACAATAAATGCAGCAATACAAGGACCAAGTGAACATCGCTCGTTACCAGCCACGAATTGACTCAGACATTGTTGGCTGGTGTCTGCCATTCTGTGATACTGCAAGAATGAAGACATAATCAGGCTATCTATTATCCTTCTTCGCTATGTTCCGAGGTTTGCCGAGCCTACTGCAATAAACTTATCAACGCCTTCACTACGCGTTCGAAAGCCACTTGATGTAACCATTAAGTTACCTCAGACCTGGTGACGCAATAGATCCCGCCAACTGATCTATCCGATCAGTAATCACTTGGATAGACTTTATTTGGAGGGTTTCCATAGGACATTATTCCGGTTATTAGCCTTGGTACTGACACGACACAACACCTACAGTGCTTATCCGAAAGAAAATAACTATTCTGAGCTACTCGTTAGTAGTTTGAAAATGTCGCTCAAAATTTACCGAGTCGAGCCTGATAACAGTTCCACAAATAATGGAGATGAATTACAAAGCCTGTTTTGTGGGGATGATTTCTGGACAACGGACTGCGGTAACAAACCCTTCAGCCGTCCAACCCAGTGGTTCAAACCCTACTCTATGAACATGATATGAACCGAGGGTTTTCCTTTGGACGTTGCCTAATCCACTAAGAAAACCATATTGCCACACGGCAATATGATTTTGCAACTCACATCGGTGTGAATGAGAGACTGAAGTGGATTCCATGTTTGTAATACTCTTCAAATGCGAATTCTGAACATTTGGCGTGATATTCAAAATATCGTAGCATATTTCTTGATACAGAACACATGAGACTGATAAAGATTTTAAATAACTGTATGAGTTTGTCATGTCGAAGAAATATCGCCAATCCGTTACTTTTTTTCCTGACAATAAATAAAATGTTCCACGCTTCAAACACGTTAGAAACGGAGTCATAAACCAGTGTACAAGCTCTGGCAATCAAGATCTCTTGAGATCGTGAAATCAACTTCTCAGGTGCAATTTTCTCCTGCTGAGAAGAACTGCACTGCAACGCAGTGGCACAGTTAGTGGACGCATACGACGTTCACAAGAAAACAGCACTGCCTTCACCACGGTCAAAGTGCCTATGTCAAAATGTTTTGCTCAGACCGTAAAAACTGACTCGTTTTTGTGATGGTCGTTACATTTTCCCTCTGAACTGAGGATCTTCAACGAGTTTACCTTCCGATTTGTAAAAGAAACACAGCTCGTAGAACACATGTGGCTGAAACATGCTTGTTCACTATTAGTAATCAGTGGAATACCAGCAAGTAGGATACTAGAAGTCCGTCTCACCGAACGTCGAAAAATTGTTAAAACGGATCGCACGATGGTAATATTCCACAACCATCACCGACTGAATAAAATGACAAAAAGCTGGTGAAGAGATCCCTGTGACTCAATGAGATGAAACGTTGACCCAGTATGTTAGGGAAGGTAGTCGAAATAGGCAGAAGACGAACAAGCATACTTATAGCTAACTTCGAAGTTAAGAAGATGCGGCATTATCCCCCTTCAGCAGCCCTTCCGGTGGCCCACTAACCAATTTAAGGTTGCGTATGTGTACGTCAACACCGCAAGATGAGCCCATCTATGTCTCAGAGAAGCCATCGGTGGGTTAACAACTCCTCTCTAATACGACCACTGCTGTCTATTTGAAAGACACCAGTACACGTTACTGGCTGTTGTCAGCGTACATCCAAGCTTTTATGCCCTAGTTTTAGCAGTTAATCGATCTTGAATGCTGGTCGAGAGTGAGTTTCACTAGCGAATGAAAAGCTGAATTCGAGAGGAAAACCTTGTGGTTCTACTAGTAAAGCAGCTGCATAACGGGAGCATCGATCGTACCACTCAAGCATTATAGTCATTAGGAGGGGCACTGCATCCCAAAAATGCCCAATTCTCGAACTTGTAAAATACCGATCTTTGTCGTCATCAAACAGCTCAGTATTTTGAGGTTACCAGGTAACATACAACCTTGGTCAAGAGAAGCAGGCTACAAGCTGACAACAAAACCGGTCAATATCGATACGAACTAGAGTTGACGATCAAAGCTTTCCACTGTACACAACTGAAGGGAAATTCGGGCTTCGAGTGTCCAGTCAGTAACGCCATTTTATTGTCAGTAGCGACCTTTGGAACAACCGGCAGCATAAGCAAAGATCGACCTACCCCAAGATTCGTAGAGCCAGTAAAAATCAAGATGATCCCATCCTGGAAAGTGGACCACGTCAACAACACCCAAACTCCTGGGAATCACCTCAGTACCATTCTGCCAAGTCATAATTTTCCTACCTCACAGTCTGCGCCACTATAGAGGCACAGGCAAGGATAACAGCAGTTGTCGGTACATGATAATTCTGTATACGCAGAACGCGGCCGATCCACTGCAATTGATGCTTTACGCGACAGATACACGAAAGGCACACCCAAATAACCAATTTTTAATTACCTAGTTACTAATTCCTTCACATTATCTAATACTGGCAACACCGGTGGTCGAAAATTTGTAAACGCCTCACATAATGTGCCCACAGAAGACATGTCTCAACTAACCCACGACCCTCACCGCAGCCTAGTACACACGATCCTTGAGACCTAGTGATATGCCTTCTTGACGCCATAAGTCATCCGGACCTTCGAGCTCCGTGCATAAACTTCATTCAACATACTTCCGTCAGAGCGACTACCGAGGTATGCGAAACTCAGCACAATCTCCGTGACTCCTGCGATTAAAAATAGTCAGGAACCACATTCCTAGTGCTTCTCCTTCGACTGCAATGGGCATGTTCAGAGGCTGCACGTTCCGAAGTACGAATTCGCACTGCATTGGTGCAAGACGAATGCCGGAAGATGGTGAGCTATTAATCACCTTATCCAACAGTTCTTGTACTTCGACTTCGTCTTGAAAGACGAGGATGATGACGCCTGTGTACTTCAGATTGAGGTTTTCACCAGCAACAACCTGAACACCGGGGTCGTAAAAACCTTTCGGCGTTCGTTTCATTACTTCACTAATGACAAAGTCTAACAAAAACGGAGTGGACATCCTTGTCGGACACCATTTCCTTTAGGCAAGACTCTAGAGGATTCCCCATATATCCTCACACACCTGGAAACGTGAATACAGGAATCGGATTATGCTCATCTTCGGTGATATTTTTCGGTAAGCACTGCGGTTAGGAGTACTGAGCCATCGACAGGACAGAAGTCAAAAAGTCAAAAAGACAACGCTTGTGGGCCGTCCATACATAGGTGCTTTCATTAAGACCTAGCAGTTCGGGAAGCTGATCAGTCAAAATTTCTCTCGCGTGCCGTAATAAAACGACGAAGAATCAGTATGGCCAGTTACAGTGAAGTCAAACTGGCACCGCTGTGGATACCACATTCAACGCGAGTACCCTTTGGAGATGGGCACTACTACATTTGTCTGGGATGTTCTGTTTCTCCCAGACATTTGCAAATGGGTAAGATAGGCACCGTCTACATATAGAGCACGTGGAGGATCATCGGGACCAGGCGTGCGATGACCCTTGGGCAGGGACATACACTTGGCCAATTCTGAGATCGAAGGGGGCTCCATAGTCATAGTCCACGTTTCTGTCAAAGACCAGTGGTCAGGAGAGGAAGTAGCAAGTTAGCCACTGAACTGCTGCTCAAAGTACTCTGCCCAGCTACCCAAACATTCTCAATCGATGGATATCAGAGAGCCACTACGATCACCATAGCTTCATTGGCACAAGGCTCCCTAGGTCCTGCTGACAAAAAGAAACGGAATGACCTGTGAACATTACAAGGAATTTTTGCCGCTTTATTTCCTTCTGGATCCACCAAAATTCCAAGCCTGGACGTACACACAATTTTACTTGACGCCGGATGATGACTCGAGTTGGAGTATGGTTGCGACCGGAGGGAGTCTATCGTCCGGCCTCCAGCAAAACCATCGTTCGGTGGGAGATCCCGTCCTTGGAATACGTCCGTTGAAAAGTTCCAAAATCGAGTGCGGCTTTGGCTAAGTCGATGCAATATATGCGCAGACCTGAAAAGCCTAAAGAAAATCAACCACGAACAAGTGCATGATCCAAACCCACGCAGATATTCCAGAAAATGCGGCGTGTAATCGGGGATGCTCACCACCGATAACCGATGGCATCTTGAACTGGTTCACTAGTGGACACATGATCTAACGATGTACACATCCATTGCAGATCGTGCCGACTACGACTCTGTGATAACTGTATAAGAAAAACTTTATGTTCGTCCGAAAAACGTCGATGCACGCCACCTAGTTGCATACAAATTAGAACCCAGTCAAGATATTAATCAAATCGTCTAAAAACAGAAGCCACTTGCTGAAGACTGTGAATTCAAAGCAATACCTATTGTGGAACATACAGGCAAGTGGTCTGAGATGCCTTGATAATCGGACTGTAGTCGAACACCATTTCGGAGAAACTGATAACCTGGGATGAAGTGGACCTTGACAAAGCTCACAAAACTGCACAAGCTCTCGAACCTACACAAACAAAATCACAATCATACGTATACGGCAATCTGTTACTCGTTCAGCTGTAGCACCGTTACTAGTTCTGTGCTTACCCCTTCGTCCTTTGTTAGTGCCGGAAGAACGGCTTCTGCCGCTACACAACAAACTTATTACCTTTTTAAGAACCCCAAGCACCCCGTAATGAGTACTCTGCTAGAGAATCAGTTTGCAAAAGATGTGGGAAAAACAAAGCATTTTCAACGCGTCTGTAGACCCAAAACCGCGAAATATCACGTGGGTTCAGCTCAAGATTCCTCACTCTCTTCACCATTCTACGTCGCTACTTTTAACTACTTATCTAAAACTACAACAGGTTTTGTGGTTAACGGTGTTGCGCTCCGAGCTCTTATTAATGCAGACAGCTCCAGAAGTTTCGTTTCTTTGTCAGTCCTACAGGCTCATAACTGGGAAATATTTCCGTACGATTCTGTGATAAAAATGACACTGACAATACATTCATGCCCACTTAGTTCATGGAGGATATATATGGACGGTTCGAACTTTGTGTATTACCGAACCTCCGTGAAGACATCCTACGGCAGTGAAGCATCAGTATCAACACTGCTATTGCTGTCTTTGATGATGATGATGTGAAGACGTCCTTCTCGGACATGACTTCTTCCATTCGGTGACCGAACGGGGCAACCTAACCATGTGTGACGTAACACCCACGAAACTAGAATCCCCATCTTAATTTACTAATGCCGTATATCGTAAACCGATAGCTACGAGGTTCCGTCAGCATACACCGGAAGACGAACAATTCGTAATAACCGAAACAGATCTATTACTTGACGATAGTATAATCAAATTATCCATGGAAAGCACAAGTGCTCGTAACGAGCAATACGAACTACAAGAGACACATGGTCGTAGACTACAGCCAGATCATAGATCTCTTAACTTAGCTTGACGCTAATCTTTCATCACGACTGGATCATATGATCGAAACCATCGCACGCTAAGCCATCTAAGGTTCACTGAACCTCTAGAGTGCATATCACCAGGCTCCATTAATCGAGTCAGATAAGCCGTTTACTGCGCCCTCAATGGCGCTCATGCATTTAAGCGATTGTCTTCAATGCATAGCTCCCTTCCCAATCCCCGCACTTAACAGTCCACTGACAGTGGTGTATTTACGCACCAATTTATCAGCTCCCGCCTCCAATGCGCAGCTACCTACCTCCCCAAATCATCGGTGAACGAAACTGTGGCAGCTACAACCACTGTACGACAAGTACATGGTTCTTACGGCTGAAAATGATGATGAGTCACTTACTGCATTCGAAGCAGGTGGGGACCCACACCAGCTTCGGCGCATTCCTTTCGGAGTGAGAAACGGGGTCGCGTGTTTCCAACGAACGTTAAACTATATCATCAAAGCCGAACAGGTGCAAGACCTGTTCACCTACATTGATAACGCTACTGCAAAACGAGAGCTGAACGTGACCGTAATCTTAGGCATTTTCTCGACATTGCTTTGAACGACACAACAACAGCTTCGCAACTGAAGAGATCACTCTTCAGAGTTACAAGGTCTCCAAAGGTATTATCAAACCTGACCAAGAACGTATGTGCCACATAAGAGAACTCCCAATTACACAGAACTTAAAATCTCAGCAAAGAGCCGCGGGTCTGTTTGCCTACTACTCGCAGTGGATACCGGCGTTTTCGGACAAAACTCATCCTTTGGTTGAAATATTTCCGCTTCCGCAGTGTTCGAACAATTGAGAACCTTAAGCACGAATTGGAGAACGCAATGGTGGTTACTGTTGACCACCACATTCTTCTCAGTCGAAACTGATGCGTCCGAACTCGGTACTGGTGCATCCCTGAGCCAAGGCAACCGGCCAGGCGCCCTTTTCTCCGATACCTTTGACCGCATGCGAGAGAAACCATTCTGTTATCAAAAAAAAAGTAAATGCTATCGTCGGAGCGATCCGCAAATGTCTCCTCAGGAGAAATTTTGAACTGATTACGGATCAACGTTCGGTTGCTTTTACATACAGGAACCAACAGAGGTGAACAGGGGAAAATCGAATTGGGGGGGCAATTGGTGGTGGGAACGGATAACCGTGTTGCCGACGTCCTTTCTTCGTGCCAACACTGTTGGGGCGGAGGAAATTCAAGAGCTTCACAACACATGCCATCCCGGGGTCCCAAGGCTTGCACATTTCGTTCGCTCTAAAGGCCGCCCTTTTTCGGTCAACGATACCCGACGCATGGTCTGTAACCGCCCCACGTGCGCCAAACTGGATAACCAAAATTTTGACTCTTCGCGGTCAGCTTATCAAAGCCACACAACCTTTTGACGAACTGGATAACCAAAATTTCGACTCTTCGCGGTCAGCTTATCAAAGCTACACAACCTTTTGAACGCCCTAGTATTGACTTTAAAGGCCCACTATAGTTTCAGCTCATGTGCTACCGTTATTGGACGAATAAAACGTACATTACGCCCTTCTATTTTGTCTCCCTTCTACTCTACACTCTACTCTCGCGATCCCTCTTTCTCGGGATCGTTTCAAATACGTTGCCAAACGAACCACCCAGAAGCGAGTACTAACAGGTATTTAATCAGGTAAGGATGATTCCGCTCGATAGCTCAACACAATACCGAACCCGCTGTGCCCAGCTGCAGAGACATCCACATTAGCAGAAATGACTAGCCGGAAGCGGTGAACAGAGTTACGGAGCACTCAACTCAACTGCAGTACTTCAGTCTTGGGTTCTTGTTCCTGACAGACAACGGACGGAATCCAAAGTACAAGCAAGAGCAGCTTACTGCAGAGTTCGAACAATGAGTGCAGCAAACGTCTATCGACAAGGTATCTGGAGCTGGTCGAAGGGTAGGGACATTGAAGATAGCTATAAAAACGAGAGGGAACCTGACTAATGAACGTCGAGCAGCAAATGAGTATGCAATCGGTCACTTCAAAGTCTGGCTGCAGCTGGGATCTGCAGTTGGTCACCAGTATACCAAGACACATTGGAACCTAGGTTGAATACCTGAACACGTGCCAGCGCCCATAAGTCCCTCCATTGATACATCAACATGGTCAGTATACATAGACACGCTGAATCTGAAATTTAAGAGAAACATAAAAAATCGAATAAACACAAGTCTCCAAGCCCAGACGGGATGCGGCCGGCCTATTCAATGACAAGTAGTCACAACTACCGACGCTACAAGTGCCGAGCCGGACTACTAGATGGGTGAGATGTCCGCACCCTAATCCCTTAACACAAGGGAAACTACTGAGGAATAAGTGAGGTAGACGTTGCATCTGAGCCGCTTGCGGAATGCACTCTTCAAAGATCGACCCTAGCACGTGGACACCTTCGGGTAGAAAGTTGTTTTCCGCGCGGGATGGTACTTTGATTTATTCTCCCTCGTGGGAAGGACGTAGCGGTGGGATACGCAAATGCATTGGGTACAGTGTTTGCGAGGTTGATCCCGCATTCAAATTGAACCAACTCACCCACGATAGATGGACTGATCACACTGCACAGGTTGCGCTGGCTCGGTCACGTCAACCGACTTCCTCGAAGGGTCCTTTTCGCACAACCACGTGAAGGGTGGAAACGAGCCAGGGGAGGTGAAACAATGACTTTGTATCAGTGTGAAAGCCGTTACCAGCAAATTCAGCTGCGTTGGTCATTGTCGACGCCCTGGATAGGGACTCCGAGACGGGTCACATAAATGGTGAGGGATATTGCCAGACATGGTCCAGTCGCGCCCTCAGTGGCACTCGTGCATCCAAGCTATTGCCTTCAATGCATAGCTCCCTTTCTAATCCCCTCCCCCGGCACCAATTTATCAGCTCCTGCCTCCAATGCGCAGCTGCCTACCCACCCACCCCAAATTACCGGTGAACGAAACTGTGGCAGCTACAACCACTGTACGGCATGTAAGCGGTTCTTACACCTGATAACGATAACCTCAGACATCAAGACTCGTCTCGGCAGTTCAGACCGCAGTCTAAGGAGGCAGTAGTCGACCCCAGATAGGACCGAATCTTCTGATGAGGTTGTCAAGCAGGTGCTTTAGGCTAGTGGCAATTATTCGCAGCTGACAATGCACGACGATGAGACTCTGGTGTGTTACGCGTCGTCTGTGAGTCGGCAGTTCAGTTGCTCAGTGTATTCTGTCTAATACGAGTGTCTCATCGCGACAACTGATGAGCCCTCTTGTTGAGTCGTGCAATACAGGTTCCTGCAACTTTAAATTTACGGGAACCACTGTATATATACGGTGGGCTGGCACACACTCCCAAAGTAGCCTGTCACAGTAAATCGTTCAACTGTAGTATCCTTTCAGCGCCTAACTGCCATGCCACCAGAAAGAATCGCGAAGGCTGGGATACTGTCAGGTTTCCCAAACCTAGACAGGGGAAGTCGAGAGGCAGAGGGTTAGAACCACGGACCTACCAGTCAGTAAATCTGCGCTCTAACCACTAAGCCATCTCGCCCCAATGAAATGAGCATACGGATACTTAAGCACAAAAAGTGGTGCCACACAGTGTGTGGAGCTGCATATGCATCCAACCGAACGCTCTGTAGCCCATGTAAACCCAACTGAATAAGACCGGAGAGTGAACAGGAGGGAGAAGGTCTAAGACCATTAGCACACCCAACTGGTAGTCTGCTGATACCAACTCATGTGAGTGTAACAGAACAGTTGTGTCCTAGAGTGTATGCATAGGGTGGTCTGGTGGCCTTGTTCCTTCGTCCAGCTATAGCACCCCTTCGGTGCCTAACTACCATGCCGCCCGAAGGAAGCACGAGGGCTAGGATACTGCCAGGTTGCCCAAGACTAGACAGCGGGAAGTCGAGAGGCAGAGGCCGGGTTCAAACCACCGACCTTCCGGTCAGTAGATTCGCGCTCTAACCACTAAGGCCATCTCCCCCCGGTTGCCTTGTGTGCTAAACTGAAAATGATACCATCCGACCCCGAAAATATGTAAGTCTCCCGAGAAAGACAGCTGTGTAGCCCCGTCTGTGCGGAAATCAGTTGTGGAGCCGTTTCGGCACACGGCTGCCTCGTACCTCGGAAAGACCTGATACTACCAGCTTATCCAAACCCAGAGAGGAGCGACCGAGGAGGAGACACCTTCCGGCGAGTAGCTCTGACTTAACCAGAGGGCTACTATGATTCACGGACCTTCCAGGAGCCCAGTTGGTACATAATCCGGCCAAATACGATGACATTAGTAACATGTCCATACTAGTGCCAGGAGACCAGAGAGAATCAGCCGAGTGCTCTCACCAAACCGGTGACGAGCACGCGGGATTCAGGACAACATGGCGCCCAAAGACAAGCCTCTTCGTTCCATTTAGATTAATTCGTAGTCATAATGCGTAATCGCTCAAGTTTTCGTGAATGTCTCACTAACAAACCGACGCTTATGATGGGGACACGTCATTGGAACACGAGGATACCCGGGTTGATTTCTCTACCTGGAAAAGTTGGCTCGAGAGCTCAATAACTATTCTCGCCATTCATAAGGAAAACCAGCATATATGGTAAATTGCGTCTACTGTGGCACTGCTGTTAGGAATTACTCGATGAGACCCAAAACTGGTTGTAAAGCTACCGTGAAGTTTGCCAATGTACACCTGTTAAGCATATCTGTTCCAGAACGTGTGAGAGCAATCCTCCAGTAACCCACAAAAACCTCAACGGAAACTCATATACTGTTTTCTTGTATCAGTTTACTGGCGTCAAATGATGACTTACGTCTGGAAAACAAAACCGTATCCAAAAACCTGGAGCATCCCATACGAAAGCAATTAAACCCGGAATTTTGGAACTAACTGTAGTACTAATATGAATCCACCTGGCAGTCAACGACAACCCCAACTTAGTGGCCACAGGCACACGCCATCATCCGCCGAATGTAGTCATAAAACTTGAATGACCGACACTACGCTTGCCCTCCAGATTCAGGTTAGCCGGAAACTTTCCGGAAAAAAGGTGACTTGTCGAATATTATCGCATCGGCATGACTAGGCACTCGGACAAATGGCTAAAGTTATGGTGCTTGTAGGGGTCGTAAGAAGCTGCCTGAAAACTAGACGGTGGCTGACGCAGTGCAGATGAAACACAAATAATCCGTTCCACGACATCATTTATTTTAAGCGGCAGGTACAGCGATCTCGCCGGAGTTAACTCGGTCAATGATAGTTTGAGGCGCCTCACCGTCAACTGTGCAGCCGACCGATCGGGCAGTTCCAAGAATTTCCTTCACCGTCCCAGAAAGCTCACGAGCCATACTTCTCGGTCGCATTATTCGGGCTACCTCAAGCACATCATCGAATGAGATGTTCCCACTGTGTTTGATATTCTTGTTTTTCTTGCGGTCGCGTGGCGGTTCTTTCAATGCCCGAATGATTAAGGATGATGCGGTGGGGACGACGCTGATGGCAGCCTGACGGTTCTGGATTGTCAACTTGACCGTAATCCGAAGACCCTTCCAGTCTTGTGTAGCTTTGGCAATGTCATCGCCAACTTTCTTCGGGGAAAGCCCCAAGGGACCGATTTTCGGAGCCAAGGACGAGGTGGCTCCTACCTCACCACCTGTTACCCTAAGGTAGGCTGACCAACGATCAGATCAGTACAAAAACAGACCACTTACTGTAAGTTACGGCAGTGGGATCAAGCTTGGGAGCCATCGGAGGCAGGGCGTGAAAACAAGGACGTCGCGCGCCACTAGTTTTTTAGCGCAGTAAAACAACGTCCCTTGGCAGTCGTCTACTTTGCAAAATAAAATGATCGTTATCATTAGATTTGCCCCAAGGGCAAGCATCAATCAGCTAAATGCTTTACAAAATCACGTTTCATTTGCCGTTCAATGACGCCAGCGCGGTTTTTTTGTTAATTTTATTTACCCAAATTTTACGCTCCAGTCATTAGCTCTAAACCCAAATTTACTCTGAACCCATAGCTCAAAAGAAGGTAACTTTAACATGAAGCTTTAATATTTGATTATATTTATTTGAACCCAAGTCTACCCATGCGGTCGCAGTTTTGTTCGAAGTAGCTTAAACGTACTCAAGGAACACTTTAGGTGCGGGGTGCTTGTATATGGTAGCTGTCATGTCTCAGCGTGATGTCTCCATGAGTACGGTGGGAGATTTTCTAGAAAAGTTGGTTTCTTCGCGCATTGGGTTTGGAAATATTTTGAAAGTAACTGAACAACTGCTGCGTCACCTTTGCCCGCGCAGACTAAAAGTGTAGCAGCCATCGGCGACCTATGTAGAACGAAGTTTCCTAATGTTGAAGCAGGAGCCACGCCAAACAAAGCCAAGGAATTCGTCGTAGCTAGTAAGTTTGGTGGATCTTTCCATGATAGTTAGAGCAGATTGCATTTGTACACGGCAATTTTTTATCTACACCGGTATACTGATAGTGCCATGAGAGCCATTAGTTAGTTCATGGGTAGTGCGAGCAGACAATATCATAAGCTGGTCGGAGTTTCGGCATAAATTCAGTGTAGTGAGACGCTATTTTGAGTGCATGTAGCACGCCCGTTGGGATATGGCATCAGACTGAGCATGCGGTCGCTTTTCCGTCACTGCAATGTCGTACTGGGGTCCACGGATAGCCCTGCACATGAACGTCTTGGGTGAGTCAGTTGGGGTTGTCATGACGGTTATGATGGGCCAAGGAATCATGATAAACTGAAACCAGCATAGACCGAGGGTCTTCCTAGGTCCATCGGGGGCGCAGGGTGGTTTTTGTTGACATTAGACTGCTTCCGGAAATATCAGGCAGCTAAGGTTGGTTAGGTAGTGAGGTGACATTGCCAGATTTCGAAAACGATGGTCGGCTTTTTCTTGAAGGTAGCAAGGAATGTTGGTGTGCGGTCGATGCAAACAGGCTTGGTTATCTGCAACTATGAGAAACGTTCAGTAGTCAAATTTTGCGTAACCAAGTTCATAGCTAGTCAAGTAACCGTTCATGAAGCTGCGTAGAAAGGGCGGAAGTGCAAATAGACGGCTCCCAAAATTGTGGCTGAGGCGTGCGTGCCTCCGTAGTTACATCGTACTACCAGACGGTTAGCTGGCAGGCATGTAAGTTGGTGGGATTAACACATATTTGAGCGTGTAAGGCAAAAATGGGGTAAGAAAACCATCACAGACAGTCTATGGAACGGTTCAGTAACTCTGATTCAGGGAATCGGTGAGACAGATGCACAGAAAGACAAACTACTAGTTAGGGGCTGATGTAAACAGTAGCACATCGGCTGGAGATATTGATGGCTATATGATAATACCTGCTGCGCTTTTTGCGTGTTTGAAGAATTAGGTTAACTAATTATGGCGCACTACAGTCTAAAGAAAAGCCTGGAGGCTTTGCCGAGCAAATTGCCTCGGGAGCCGTCACAACGCATACACCTGGTGAGTCTCTGTTATCTTACACATGACGCAGTACTTTCACTCTGCTATACACCAACAGAGTATTACATCTGAACGATTATCTTCAATATCATCCTATGCATCAGACGGAGCAAGTCCAAGCTGGCGGCACGGAAGTTCGAGAAAAACTGCTTTGTTTTTATCTCTACGTTGTCCTTGCTGCACAAGGTGAAATACGAGGCACAGGATGGGATAGGGAAGACCTTTGGAGGGAAGGGTAGTTATCATACGAGCGGTCGTCTGCATATTTGGTGACGGGCGATGCGATGAGGCTGACATGGTATGGGGAGAGTTGACGAATGTTTGGGGTTGGATGGTGACCGAAAAGGACGATCGGGTGAGTCAAATGTGGAAGGGCAGTCGCGGTTAATTAATGGGATGGATTATGAACAGTTATGGTCCATCGAAAGCTTAGAGGACAAAGAAGGGGTCGGTGGAACTGCGACGATGTATGTTTCTTGTATGTGGGCTGAAGGATATTTTTGCCTGGGGTAGTGAAATGGAGCAACCCCTATCAGATCATCATCGTAGTCGTAAACAGATCGTATCCTGAGTGGCTGTCTTAGTCGCTTGTGCATTCGGATAGGTTAAACAAGAATGCGGAAGTGAAGAGATAGGTGGCCCTCGAATTCCATGAACCAATTCTACACCTGCTGACCTTACGTCTGCCTTGTATACATACCTTTTTAGCTTCTACTTCGTTGGGTGCAACATCGTTGTATTCTTGAATGATTCATTTTCGACAATAGGACTAACTGGGCAAAAAGTAAATTTTCCTTTATAATATCAGATGTAATAGAAGATATGAGGGAGATTAAATCAAGTACAAAATTTTATTTCTTACTTGTCATCGATTAAAGACGGTTAAGGAAACGCGAAACGGAGTGACTACCCATTAAGCTTTTACTAGCCCACTCAACAAATCAGAATATTTCAACAGTGGTGGTTCCATAATTTTCAAGCGTGGACGTGGTGCAGCGACAACGTACACGGTTTTCATGGTGGAAGGCCGCTGCAGCAGTTGCTTCAGGTTGTCATGCATAGTCACCTTCATAAACGGCGTAGCACATGGGCACGAGGCCAACGAAGAAGGTTATTTCACTGGTAGTTGTGTAGTCCATTTGCGTTTGGGCCTGGTTCTCTTGTTGACACGTGCCTTTGAGCCGGTGTGGACTTTGGGATCATTTAGGAATTAGCAGCTCCTAATCCGGTGTATAGAAGCCGGCGTAGTGCCACAGTTTGAGGTTTGTAAAGTGTTATTATTTTATTATTGTATTTACCGTACCGCATTTGTAGATAAACCTCCAGTTGAACGCTTGTTTTTTTGGGGTTTTGCGCGTAACTCAACGTGGTTCAACAGACTGCTGGAAAAATTCTTTAGTGGGGCAGGTTGTAGTTAATGGATTCGGCAAGGTCCCTACCCCTTAGGACACGTAAAACTGCCACTGGAAGTGTCGGCCGTATCCGTTGAGTTGCGGACGGATAATAATAATAATATTAATGATAATGTTTACCCCCAACTTGTGGGTGGCATCCCGCCAGGCATGATCATAAAGTTACAGTCAGAAAAAGGCATGAACGGTGGGGAATGTGCGTTCAAGGGGTTTTGGGAAAAGTGACAGCGTCATAGGCGGTGGGGTTTGTCCGATTTGAACGTGGTTACCACTAAACCAGCACGAGCAGGAAGCACAGTTACCATGCTCATTTCTCGCGAGAACGTCGAGCAAGATCGGATCTTTAGGAGTTGAAAATGGCGGGCAAAAGCAAAACGAGGGAGGGCAAAACACGGGGCTTCCTGCCTGACATATAACAAGAGACGTGTAAAATGCAGAAAATGAAGAACCAGAACATCAGACCTGATGAAGCGTCAGAGTTGGCGTCGTCCAGCCGGTCAAATTTAACTGGAGCCTACAATAACCGCTTAGGCGTTGTGGCCTTGGACTGTTGGGCTCATGGTCAGGGCCACAAAAAGCGTCAGTAGGATGGTGAATCAAGGGAATTAGCAAAACAGATAAATAGTAACATGGAACTCAGAAACATTCCGTGCAGTGAAACTGTGGAGACTCACTGGTAGCACTAGTGTGGAGTTCAGCCTAATAGTACACTGGAAGAGTGAGATGGTGGTAACAGACGGGCTCGAACGCGAACTCCATAGAAAACTGTTGATTTTTTGTGGGGAACACAAACTGAAAGTCCTCCGAAATGGCTACATTCAAACGACGGGTTTATAAATTTGAAATGAGCATAGCGTGAATGCAGCGGTTTTCCTGACCGCCGGTTTCATTCGCAGTGGACCCACTGTTGCAACTTCGTACATCTTTAAAAATTGCCTCCCATCTTTAATGACTGCCTTCCCGGTTAACAATTCGAATGGACCGCCCTCCTTGGTTTGGTGTATTTGAACCCTATGTCAGTTTGACAAGACACTTATATTTACCGTTCTCCTTACCGCGCAACTCGTTTTTACCGCTTCTGTTATACTATTTTTGTACCAACACCTTGGTCAGCGATAAATTTGTTTGAATGCATGAGTTTGCGACCCGGTTTCGATCACGCGTTGACTGTTAATCCATATCGGCTTTGCTTGCTCTTGGAGTACCTCACCGTTTGTCAAAAACTGTTGAGGTTTGTAATGTTGTATTCCGTGTAGCTACTTTCGTTTTTATAGTACGGCACATTTGCGTAGCCATTCGTTCGGAGTTTTGCCGGTTTGGTTGCTAACCTTGGTGCTCGTTGCTTAAGAAATCGAAACGGTCGTTACGGTACTCAACGTTGACAAGCGTGGTTTTTGGATGCCAATCACCAGGTCAATGTCGGTCAATTCAAAACGGGACGAAGAATTTGAGAAAAAATCAGGCAAGTCGAACACGGTTCGTTTTCAGCGATGAGCTCTAGGGCTAGTATAGCTTCTAGGATTAGTTTGGGAAATTCGGGGTCCAAAGCTGCTCTGTTGTTAGCACAGCTTAAAGAGAGACAACTCAAAGAGGAACTCGAGCTTGAGTCAGAGGCGATGAAAACTAATCATAAAAAACAACTCCTGAAGGCCAAAGCCGAGGTGGAGTTGGCTGAGCTCGAAGCGTCGTTGACTGGAGGCGAAGACGGGTTAGAACAGAGTAACCGGTCAGGTTTGTCAGAGTCCTCAAAGAGGCGCATTAAAAGCTATGTTGAAGATTGCAGAAAGATCGTATCGCCCATGAATTCTGAAAATCAACATACTCTTGGGGTAGGCAACGACAGCATAATGGGTTGGGTGACTTCCGTCATCTGGAATCCATTATAGAGGGCCTGGAGTTACCAAAATCGGCCTTACGCAGTTTGATGGTCACCCTAGGAGCTATTGGAGGTTTATGCGTCAATTCGAGCTTTACGTTGAAAGGAAGACCCAAGACGATGGGAAGAGGCTCGTACAACTAGTAAACGCGTGCTCCGGTGTAGCCCGGGAGGCTATCGAAGATTGCCTCATGCTTCAGCCTGCGGAAGGATACGAACGTGCCCGCCGAATTCTGCACGAGTCCTTTGGAAGGTCTCATGTGGTTGCTAGAGCCCTGATCGATGATCTCATAAAATGTTTTCGTTCTACAGCGTGTAAGGCAAGAGATCTGACTCAGTTGGCCTTCAAGATGCAGAGTTGCGAAATAGCTCTGACTCAGATGAACTACAGTGCAGAACTGAGTTCTCTGGAGAATTTGGATAGGTTGGTGAAGTGTTTGCCCAATACTTTACAACACAAGTGGGCGGAATTCGTTTACCAAGCCACCCATGATCGGGGAGCCAACATTCGCCGACCTCACACAGTTCGTCACTCAAAGGGCGAGAGTGCTAAGCAGTCGTTACGGCCTACTGGCAGAATCCGTTACGCAAAGGGACCCAGGTGTACGTGGCCAATCTGTTACAGATGCAGGCAAGAACAGAACCGCTTGGAGTCATGCGATCGTTCGCTCAGAGCAGGCCCCACTATTGAGCGAGACCAGTTGTAAGGTTTGTGGTGGTAAACACCGTATCAACAACTGCGAGCGCTTTCTGTCTTTCGAGCCAGAGAAACGATGGTCCACCTTGAGGTCTCTTACTGCCTGTTTCCAGTGTCTCGAAGGGCCCACAAAGCGAAGGATTGCCAATCACAGTATCGATGTGGGGTAGATGGATGCCGAGCTAAACATCACGCTCTGCTGCATTCGAGATCACTGCATAAAAACCAGAGTTAGTTCCTGTTGTCAAAAGCAATGCGATGACTGACTGCAAGACAGCTGTTTCCTTGGGACTGCTCCCAGTTCGTCTAAGAGGACCTTCGGCGGAATTGATTACGTATGCCTTCTTAGACAGTGGGTCCGATACCACTATCGTATGCCGTAACTTGCTGTACCAACTCGGGTAGAGAATCATCGAACGCCGCGTGAAATACAGACAATCAGTGGATCTTGTTTAGCAGTAGGAGAATCCGGAAGTTTCGAGGTGTGCCCACTTCATGATGACGAGGTTGTTTTGGTGAAAGGTGCTTCAGTAGTATCTGAAATCCTCCCATCATTGGTCGTGGATTCACGTTCGGAAATTGCAAGTCGCTGGCCTCACCTGAAAGGATTGTCCTTTGAGGATATTCCGTCTAAATCGGTTGGTATATTAATTGGCTGTGATGTTCCCGAAGCTCACTGGGTACTAGATCAGCGGTTGGGAGGTCGAAAAGAACCGTTTGCCGTAAAGACACCGCTGGGTTGGGTTATTCTTGGGCCTCTGGGTCCACGTAGCCGTGTAAGAGTCGCCGCCAGCTGTCTGTCGTCAGTGGAGCCATCATTGGAGGGTCAACTCCGTGCTTTATACAATGCCGACTTTGCGGACATTGATTCGCTTCGAAAACCCCATCGGTGGAGGATAGACGAGCAGTAGAATTGGTGACCGCACGGATGGAACATTTTAGAGGGCATTTTGTTGTACCACTCCCATGGAAAGCAGACCGACCCACTGGTTCTTCGAACTTTTCGGCAGCCTTATCGCGACTGCACTCATTGCGAAGACGCTTTCTGCATGACCCAGAATACTTCGAAACATATGCAGCAGTTATGTCGCGGAATCTCGAGAAGGGCTATGCAGTACCGGTTCCCTCTGAGCTGGTAGCTTTACAATCAGCCGTAAGATGGTACCTGCCTCATGCAGTATTGAATCCCAGAAAGCCTGGGAAAATGCGGGTTGTATTTGACTGTGCAGCTAAGCACCACGGAAGATCGCTGAACGACATGCTTCTCCAGGGACCAGATACAACTGCTGACTTGGTAGGTGTTCTTTTGAAATTTCGAAGAGACCGGGTTGCTATGTCAGCAGATGTCGAAGAAATGTTCATGCAAGTTCATGTGCCACAGCTTGATCAAGGGGCTCTGAGATTTCTGTGGTTCTCCCAGAATGACCTTAATAGTGAGCCTATTGAATTTCAAATGACTTCTCATGTTTTCGGTGCCGTTTCTTCGCCATTCTGTGCAAATTTCGCTTTGAGAGAAACAGTATCTGTTTTCGGCGGGGATTACGACCATAGAGTTAAATCATCCGTGATAAACAACTTCTACGTAGATGATTGCTTGGTGTCAGTACCTTCCGTCACTGACGCAAAGAGTTTTGTACAAGGGATAACCGAGCTACTGTCAAAAGGGGTTTCACCTTCATAAGTGGGTGAGCAATATCCCGATGTACTGCAAGGGCTCCCGCCATCTGAACGAATGGAGGCTGTAGTGGAGATGTCTCCGAAGACGATGAATACACAGCGAGCGTTGGGCATTGAATGGGATCCATCTTCTGACATCCTTTGCTTTCGGTTTCATATTCCCGAAAACCACTAACACGAAGAGGAATCCTAGCAGCTGTTTGTTCGCTTTTCGATCCACTGGGATTGGTAGCCCCTGTATGCTTAACAGCGAAGCAGCTGCTACAAGAACTATGTAAGGCCGGTCTTGGTTGGGACTCTCCTGTCAGTGAAGATCATTCAATTCGATGGCATTCATGGTTGAACTTGGTCAAGTCGATTGGAGTTGTGCGGTACCCGAGATGCTTGTCCCCTGACGATTTTGTGGGTGTCTGTAACCCTGAGCTTCATGTATTCTCGGACGCGTCAGAAACAGGTTATGGCGTTGCTGCATACGCACGTTTTGTGTCAAACGATGGTCGGGTGGTATGCCGTTTGATTTTCGGAAAATCGAGAGTTGCTCCATTGAAGACCGTTACCGTTCCAAGGTTAGAACTTGCTGCCGCCGCATTAGCCGCCAGGGTCTACAAGCTACTTATTGACAGTTTACCTAACTTCTTCTCCGCGGCCACTCTCTGGACAGATTCACAAATAGTGCTTTATTACATCAATAATCAGTCCGCGAGATTTAATACCTTTGTGGCCAATCGGCTAGCCATTATCCAGGAATATTCCTTGCAGAACGAATGGCGGCACGTGAGATCATCACAAAACCCTGTGACCTAGCATCCAGGGGCATTAAAGAGTGGACGAATTGAGTCGCTGGATGTATGGGCCAGAGTTTATCAACGAACTGAAAATTCCTGTGTCGTCTTTGACCCCTGATCGGATACCCGATGGCGTGGAGCTAAAAACGATTCGAGCAACTGTAAACGTTATTTCTACTCGAAGTGTTTCCGACCGTTTGTTTGTCCGGTGGTCTAGCTGGTTTAGGCTGCTGAAATCAGTTGCGTGGTTGAGGCGCTTCATACGCTACCTTATGCACAAATCTGCAAGGTCTATCGTCATGCCGATTGCTGGTCATCTACGAGTAAATGAATTGACAGAAGCTCAAATGGTCGTTATCCGCCAGGTCCAAGCAGAAGTATACAGTGATGAGTTAAGTCGTTTAAAAACGGTACTCAATCGAATCCGACTAGGGTCTCAGCACTACGTAAGCTTTGTCCCGTCCTTCTCGACGGTGTTCTTTGCGTTGGTGGACGGCTGCAGTATTCCAGTTATGCGTTAGCCCTGAAGCACCCTCCTATTTTGCCCAATAAACACCCAGTTACTGATCTACTCATTCGACATTATCATGAGACAGAAGGTCATTCCGGCGCTTCTCATGTCCTTGGAGTTATCAGGCAAAGTGTTTGGATAGTTCATGGGAGTCAGGCAGTGAAGCGTGTCCTCCATAAGTGTATCCAGTGCAGAAAACGGTCACGGAACATATGTCAGCAGATGATGGCTCCGTTACCATCGGTGCGATCTGAAAGAGGTAGGAAATGTTTCGAGGCTGTGGGTGTTGATTATTTTGGACCATTTTTGGTAAAGCGTGGTCGCAGCATGGAAAAAGATATGGCTGCATCTTTTCATGTATGGCTACCCGAGCGGTCCACCTCGAAGTGGCGCACTCAATGACTACCGATTCTTTCATTTTGGCGTTAATGAGGTTTGTTGGTCGAAGAGGGAAACCTTTGGATGTTTACAGCGATAACGGATCCAACTTCGTTGGCGCTGTCAAGGAACTCAGGGAGCACGTATCGCTTTGGGACCAAGCGAAAATTAACAACCAACTGTTGACTCGAGGTATTCAGTGGCATTTTAACCCCCACTTGCTAGCCATCGAGGAGGAGTGTGGGAGCGAATGATACGGTCAGTGCGGCAAATAATTTTTGTGCTCATCCAAGAACAAACTTTATCTGATGATTGTCTGGCAACCTTTTTCGTCGAGGTGGAACGTATTCTAAATGATCGGCCTTTAACATCTTTAAGTTCAGATTGCCGTGACGCGTTGGCTTTGACTCCGAATCACCTCTTGCTACACGAAGCGAACGCAGGTATCCCATCACATTGCGATTTGAAAGAGCGGCTCACCCGACGTTGGAAGCAGGTGAATTATCTGTCGGATGTTTTCTGGAACAGGTGGATGAAAGAATACATTCCAACGCTTCAGCTTCGCCATAAGTGGTTGAGTCAGAATAGAAACCTCAGAAAGGGTGATGTCGTCATGGTAGTATCCGAACATCTTTCTAGAGGAAGGTGGCCATTGGGTATTGTCACAGAATGTCAAACGGATGCAGACGGCCTTGTCAGAACGGTTTCCCTCGCACTAGCTCCGGTGTCATCAGGCGCGATGTTAGGAGCCTATGTTTGCTGGAAGCGGAGGACTAACGAGGAGTACGCGGGTTTAGGGATGCTTTCCGTATATGCCGATAGACTGGTATTAGAACAGCCGGTTTTAGCTCAGCGTGATATCGTGGATAGGCGCGTGTACCGTTGAAACCGACCTTTGTGGCAGGAGTGGACTCGGACCATTCAGGTCGGTGGCTAACGTTGCATGCTTGTAGGCTAGAGCTTCCTGATAACTTACCTGTTCGCTTGCTGACCGTCGGAGGAATTTTGGCCGGCGGTGTTGCAACTTCGTATATCTTTGAAAATTGCCTGCCATCTTTAGTGACTGCCTTCCCGGTTAACAATTCGAATGGACCGCCCTCCCTGGTTTGGTGTATTTGAACCCTATGTCAGTTTGACAAGACACTTATATTTACCGTTCTCCTTACCGCGCAACTCGTTTTTACCGCTTCTGTTATGCTATTTTGTACCAAAACCCTGGTCGGCGATAAATTTGTTTGAATGCATGAGTTTGCGACCCGGTTTCGATCACGCGTTGACTGTTGATCCATATCGGCTTTGCTTGCTTTTGGAGTACCTCACCGTTTGTCGAAAACCGTTGAGGTTTGTAATTTTGTATTCCGTGTAGCTACTTTCGTTTTTATAGTACGGCACATTTGCGTAGCCATTCGTTCGGAGTTTTGCCGGTTTGGTTGCTAACCTTGGTGCTCGTTGCTTAAGAAATCGAAACGGTCTTTACGCCCACTGGCAAAGTAAAACAGCATTGGTGCTTCGAGTACCTTCGGCACGCACGAACGACACAGTTATCCTTCATGTATTCATTTATTTTCTTCTCAGATGCCTTGAAAGACGAAAAGTGGTGAGCAACCAATTCTCCATAAGCATGTCTGAAGCCATATCTCATGCCACATTACTCAATTGTAAATATGGATTCGCGCTAAAATTAGGAACAGAGAATTAGTGGAACAAATTCCAAGAAGATTGAAACGGAGTATTCTGTCAGAAAGATGCTACATTTTTATCCCAAAATTTTCATTCACCACACAAAATATTGTCACAAGTGTGCACCTGTCGACTAGGAAGCGGCCAAGTTTGCAGCACGGGATTAAATTCTTCTGGAAATTTTTGTGCATTCTGGTTGGCCGACGCAGCAAACTTCGACTGGGTTCGCATTCAACAACGATCGACCGGTGGTTCGGTTGATTGTTCTGTCAGTTTTTAATAGCATCGTGGATTATAAGAACTCGCATGTCTTTCCAATTGTGAACTTTTGTGTTTTTCTGTTATATTCTGACAGCATTCACGTCATTTTTTCAATCGTCTAATCTTCTGAAATATAAAAAATACGAATAAGATGAGGCTATATAAAAATTAAGAAGTGAAAAACTGCCATAAACTTCTTGCCTCTGGAAGGCTTAGTTCAACCTAGGATTATAAATGAGCTAAAATGCCTTAAACTGATTTACGGTGATCGGAATTCCTGTTCAAGCGGCCAAAACTGCTTATCTAGCTCCTGTCTGAAGATTGAACCGGAATCAATTATAATCTAGAAAAAGTAGACCGGCGGTTGTGGTGACGAGATGGAAAGCCTATGTCATCTCTGTCGTATGCCGAATCGTTGATGGAAGCACAGTGGCAGAAACGAGCGATACCTCAGAACATCCTCACTTCCACAAACGTGGTCACGAGCACCGAAGTTGTGATACCCATTTGATCAAAACAGTCAGAGCAATAACAAAGGGTTGTTTTTTCGTAATTAATTTCACGGGTTCCACGTAAACGGTAAGCATGATAAGATTCGAGATAAAGAGTGTCAGGAGCAAATAAGATTCGAGCAGGGTGCTAGAATGCCAGCCGACATCCGGGGAAAGAAAGTGATTTCTAGCAAACCAAAACGTTTTCGGGGTTACCCTTTTTGCAACTCTCTCGCACGTGTACTTCTTTTAAGTGAGAAAATTTCCATGATCAATGGTACCGCGAATTTGACCACAGAGTTGAATGAAATTTAACATCTCAAATTGCCGGGAAATCTGACTTGCTTGATACGGAATAATGTGGCAAGTAGCTCTGAAGTTGTAATAATTTGCGAGGGGTGTCACTAGTCTGATGCGTATGGATTTGCATTAATCTCCTTCTACCCGAGTAGACGGATGCAAAAGCCTGTACCCCTGTAACTCGAAAAGCGTTATTAAGAGTAATCACCATAACAGGATCAATCGTTATTCTCAGATTGTTCGTACGCGTTCCCACTGATTCACGGACTGACACACAGAATCGAGGCTTTTGCCAAACCCTCCTGAGTCGGGTTTGTTTTTATCGTTCAGCGGCTTCCGTCCAACTGATTGGCCCAGGCAAATAAGAATGTAGCGCTGCTCTTTAAGTTCCCAGCGCGCAGCAGCAGGATTTCGTGCGTAACTACTCATAAAAAAAGCGTCTAAAAGTGAGTTGAACTTGTTACTCCATGCAGCGTAAACAACCTTAGGAGGAAGGCTATTCTGCACACCAACTACCCGAAATGACTAACACTGTTACCTAATGAAAGCGTGCGCTTTGGGTTTGAAAACTTTTCCATGTCCCCGCCGTGTGTTAGTTAGGTCAACGGTGAAAAGCCTGTTAAGAGAACCTTGTTCAGACAGGGCATAAGTAAGTATTTGGTCAATTGAAGTTGACCATACTCTAGTGGAAATGAGTAAAGCAACGCGCTGCGCAATCAACGGATTTAAGGCCAGCAACTATTTTTGTAGCAATCCGTTGAACATGCTCAGTAGGCTTTACGTTCTTGCGTCCTGAGTGGGCAACTTTGCTAGGGTATTGAAGAAATGGTCTGACATAGGCCTCAAAGGGTGCCCGGAAGTCTATGCGAGTAGTACGGCGGAATGTGCGCCAAATAATCCGTGAAACAGCGAATGCCTTTTGAGCCGATTCTCCACGAGGAAGTGGAGAAGAATAAAGCCAGACATTTGCTCCTGTTTGGTATAAAGCCACGTACTGCCCCCGGTCTATTCTCACCATTCACAATAAAATTCGCTTGCTGAACCTTCCCCAAATGATATATGGGCACAATTTTCGTCAACTCGAGGGAAGTAACAGTCCAATGAATATTACTTTGCGTCGCCCACATCCATTTGATGGGCGCTGGCCTCGGAAATCCAGAATTTCAAATTGTCAAAAAACTGCAGATATGAAATTAAAAGAACATCTGGAAGATCTTTGACCTAGATTGGAAATAAAACTAACATTGATTCTCTTCAGGAACCAGTTGGGTCACGTCCATCCACGCGCGAAACCCCAGAAGTCAAATCGTACAAAGAGAGGTTTACCAAAAACTGCGGTACTATGAACACAAAGAAATAATAAAATTTTACACCCCGCAAATCGTAGGATTACGCCGGCTTATATACACCGGTTCAGGAACTTCTAATTCTTAACAGGATCCCAAAAATTCACACCGACTAAAGGTAATGTAGCGGACCGCACGTGTTGGTTTGGGAAAAACGTACGATGACGAGATCAAAGAGTGGTTTACGTTCACTTCAAAACAAGAAAGGCGGTATAAGCACCAAACGGAAGCAACAAAACAGGGAATGAAGTTATACACAATAAGAATGAAAAGGAGAGCCAGAAAGTTGTTCAAAAATGGAGCCTTGATAGACTCTAATGGAGCCAGGTTACCGAAAAACAAAGAAATGAGCATAATTCCACCCGAAATGATCAATCAGCTAGGAACGTCTCGATCCAATTTAGAATTTTCCCTTGAATTCCGTAAGACCCTACCTTATTGAACAGCTGGACGAGTAAAACTCAATCAAATGCTTTCAATAAGTTGCAAAATATAGCATCCAATGAGTCCTTCTTCCTCAGCTTGGATTACGCTGTGCATAAACACGAGCACTTTCGATACGCAAAAACTGATTTGGAGGAATCCGTATTGCACCGGTGATATCAAGCTGGCATTGTTGAGGTGAGTTAAGATAGCCCGCGTCATAATGCGCTCCATTACTTTGTACGATCTGATAGGTGATGGCCGTCCACCAACCCTGTAGGGTATGGTAACAATCGCTTCCTTTCAAACAGAGAGGAGATCAGCTTTGTCGAGCGACTGACGAAACACCAGATAGAACTGCCTCGTTAGTGCAACCGACGTTTTCTTCTGGCTCCTTAGATGGACTTCGTCCGGCTCTAAAGCGCTGAAGGGGCTTGGCATGTGCAATAGTTGGCAGACGTCCTTCTCCGTGAAGATCAAGTAGTTCAGCGGTCGTTTGTAGTTGGAGCAGAAAACAGACCTCGTAGTGTTCTTTGTGGGTTCCGGACACCACTATAGAACCACTCGCAAGTTCCCCGTTGCTGTTTCTCAATGGAGAAGTTGGGGAATTGATTCCTTGGCTGCGTAGCATGTACATAATGAGGAAATTTTTATCTTTTTTCCGGTCGGGTTTTAGTATTGTAGCTATTTCACTTATGCTCCATTAGCGGATCTCTGATTCAGAGAGTTTACGCATCTTTCGTAATGCCAGCTTAACTTCTGTCTCATGGAGTCATCCCTTTGAAGAATACGTAAAACTTCTTTTCCAGAAAACCCCGGATAATTTTTCGAAGCTTCTAATCCGTTAAACTGCGCGCTGGTTTCTTCGGAACAAGCCCCGCGCCAGCCTTTTGAATTCTCTGAACGACAATTCTCTATGCATCTTCTATTAAGGTCCCAGTTTAAGTTAGTCAAGGGCGAAACGCGTTTCCGAGAAGCCTGCATGGCAGAAGTTTCGGATACATGTTTGAGGTTTAGGGTTCCTAGCTCAGGTTGAAAGAAGGTAATTCCTTCAGCCTATAAAATGTAATCACGAGTAGACGTGCAAATATTATCACAAACTGTACGTGACTTACGCCTTTGGGTTGCGTTCCTGGAAGATCGTTTGATATAGCACTGGAAGCATTCAGGTTACGCCTAATGGCAGCAAGGTCCCCCATCGCAAATGCTTTTAGGCAGTAGGTGTACTGCAGCCGGTTCCAGAAAGCTGCTACAGAATTTGATGTTACGAATGTATATTATGAGGTGCCGATTACAACGTCAACAACTGTACATCACCATACATTGAGAGGAAACTGTTAGGTCAAGTTTTTAACCAAGCTGTTGTTGTTATTATAATGCAACCGACCGAACCTAACCTGCTTGCACGATTAACACACACTTCATGGTCAACTCTGCTTTGTCAACTGATGACACACCACTTACGTCAAGCAGACTAGATAGATAAATAGACCTAGCTTACATGCACGATAAGCAGGCGTGCAAATACCCCTTCTAGGAAAATTCAACAAATTAATAATTCAACGAAAATTTTGCTGGACAGCTTGGCGAGTGCATAATCCCTGGCAGGAAGTTTTATGGTCTCCTTGGCGAATAGTGTTCAGTATTCTGAAGAGAACAGAATAGCTCAGTTTGCTTATTGACTTATGGCTCGAAGTTCCGCTCGGCTGACAAAAAACTTGTGCGGCCGTGCTCTCACGGTGTCATTCGCATTGTGTCATATTTTGCAACCGACGTCCTTTGAATGTTAGGTCTCAATAAATACGAAACTAACCTGAAGTTCATGAAGCCTCAGTATGAATTGGAATCTAAAAGGAATTTCTGTTGCTTCAGTGTCAACCTTGGCGCTAGAACGGAGGCCTGGCTAGATTAAAATTACCACCTACGTCGCCAAAACAAGAGCCTAACTATGGCGGCGATATTTTCTTCAGTTGGACTGTTTCTACCCTTTAGCGACAAGGTCCACTATCACAACGGTTCATGTAATATGATAATACTCTGGATACTAGCGGCTAGCGGAACTCGCATAAACCAACTTCTCCATCTTGAGACTGCCATCTGTGTTAAGACCTACTAAACTTCATCACTGACGGCAGGTCGTCCGTCACAGACATTGGGTATTGGCCTAGAGGTATTGGCCCTTGGGAATCCACTGCTTAATGAAATTTGTGCGTTTCCGGGGTTGCAGCGGGTGAGTTGTTTACGCAGGTCATCGAAAGGTGACGGTGATGGTTTGGAAACAAGTGTAAGGGGTTGGGGAGGTGTGAGGGAGTGATTTTGGAAAACCACCATGAATAATGTTTCTCACTATACCATATGCAGTGGATCCTGAATACCCAGAACAAGTGGATATAAGGAAGCCATATCACCTGTTCAATGGATTTGATGCATTTACCAGTGCAGAAGTCAACCACTCGGGACCATCTGTAGGCCCTCACCAGAAAATACATCACTTGGGGTGGACTCGTCCCCTGCCGCTATTTTCAATAAATAGATTATACATTCTCGGAAGTCGCGGCCCCAAATGTATCAAAACGAGGAAAGATGCATAAGTAGCTATTCGAAATACCCCGTTTAGAAAGTAATCTTCGTCCACAGGACACCCCTTTGCTTACGATGATACGACTTACGCGACTCATGCTCCCACATGAGGACCTGGTATGTACGAGATTGCCAGGTTAGTGTATTTGCTTCCTCAAGCGACAATTGGCGCTCTCTGGACGGTTGTTTGTCGCACCACCGAAGTCAACCATTCAGGAGAACGTGAAGATGGCCCACTTGCGAGTGATATACAACCGTCGGGCCGTGAAGTAAAAGACGAATTGTGGATATATGCAGCAAAGTATTTTCAAGTTGTGGTGGAATCCGGCGTCGCCTAGACGCGCCATAGGGTGAAATTTGTGTCGGTTGTTTGCAGTGCCAACAACCCAAATGCATGAAAGTAATTCTATACGTACATACTTCCAAGTAACTTCACGAATAAGGGAACGGCACATGATATCCAGCCGAAAATGGTCCTCGCCACCCGGATTTGTGCCGCCAGTTAGCCCATGACAAAGATCCTGTCATTGGCCATTAAATTAGGTTGCCGTGTATAGGTGAGGCCTCACAATCAGCGTCACACACGGACACGGGCCTAGCAGTTAAGATACGTAGCGAAGGTGGGCGATATTGAATACAGTTATGAGTTTGGCGGGTCGTCATTGGCCGTAGAGTTAGGTTGTCGTGTATAGATGAGGCCTCGTAATCAACGTCGAACAGTGACACGGGGCTAGCAAGCTGCACTGACGATAATTAGTCGAGGTGAGTGACAGCGATTACCGTTATCATGAAGACCGCTTTCTGATGTATCCCACTTATGGTGAGTAATATTCCTAATAGAAATGATACCAATGTGGTGGTAGTATATCGAAGGTTACCTCCTGACATTGTATTGTCCACGGGCTAGTTATGCATAGCTTGGAAAGGCAATCATCCCCAGAGATGGACCTTGCATCTCCATTACACAATTCATACTGTTTTTGGTAGTGTTATACTTAATGGAAGCTGAGCTCCATAAGAAAACGTGTTGTGATGAAGTTCGCTGAACAAAATTATCTCGTCCGTTAAATCTGGGAAATATAAAGCAAACAAACGTTGATGACCGATTTTCCTGGGTGGAATTTGCATTGGATATTCTGTAGATGTTATTTTATTCTTAAAGAACGTCCAAATATGGTTAAGGGCGATTTCGTGTTTTGTCTCTCGTAAACCGGTAGCGAAATGCGAATCGGTGATGGTCCGTGACCTTGAAATTTCGCTCACTTGAACAAAATGCTACGAACAACATATCACCCACAAGTGTAAATGGATAAGACTAACTCCCCATAAAAGTCAGAGCCTCAAATACCCTATAGTTCCGGTGAAAATTCTTTGGGTGTGCTTTTAGTGAGCGGCTTGCGGGGCAATTGGTGGCTCTACTGTTTGAAATAACCGCCAGTTACCCGTTGAAAGCACATATATGAGGCACATCCATCATTCCAGCGCACCAAGCGGGAAATATCACGGTCCAAAGAGTAGCCATTGCATGCATTGGGGCTTATTTACTATATTAGACTTAAGTAAGCATTTTTCTCACTAACTGTGTCAGCGAAGCCAGATGCAATCCTTACTTTTTCGGAGTTGTTTGAACTGAGGACGAGGTGATGTCACATTTCACTCAGCAGAACCTATTTTGCGCAAGTATATCCTGGCTACATAGATTTAAGTGTCTTGCAATGCTTGGTGGGCAGCTCCTTTTTCAAAATTCTTCATTTCAACGCAAAGCTGACGCTGGGCTCCTGTTTGGATTCTCAAAAGTTCTTACATCTTCTTGGCGAACCAGTTTGATAATATCCATTACAAAGCGCTGTTGGAGGCTTTACGGTATGCATAGCTCTCCCTTCTTCCACTGAGTACATGTAGTCATCTAATTCCTTAAGGTTCCGTTCACATATCTTATGGTTGAGTCGGAGAGAGAGCCCATAGCTGTTGACTCAGTTACCAATAGCAGTATTCCGCAGGCGTGAATTCATTGTGGTCTACAAACAAGCTACTCGAAGGGATTTTTTAAGGCACAGCTTCCAAGCAGACCAACTAAAACGTAATTGGTGGCCCTATCAACCTCCGACACACTCAGCAAATTTGTAAGCCGATGCATTATCACGAAGTGACAGCAATGGCATTCCCTTGAATTTCGGCGTGTCTGAAATGTTGAGAGTACCTGAAATTTTCCTACAACGGCTTCTTCGACTAGGCCTTTGCTACAGAAACTACCCTGTAGGAAGGATTTGGTATGAAACAAGTCTGTATTGGTCCTAAAGTAAACCCTCGCATTAAATGTAATGACACTAGTTTCTGCACTATTTATCTAGAGGCCAAAATGGACTGCAATCGTCTTAGGACAAACGTCGCATCTGACCCATTATCGAAAAAACCATAGGTATTTTTGCAGCGTTTTGGTTGTCTTACCTGAACGAAATCCAAAGAAATGATTGAGTATCCTCATGTGGCACTCCATCTGTCTACGGCGGTCTCGCAGTTAACTACAGCATCACAATGCACCAGTGCCTAGTGACATCTATCTCAGGGGACTCATGGCTTTTTGTGAAAAACTTGAAACTCAGATGTGTGACTGGGATTTACACAAATGAAGCATTTCTCGCTCATTCTCAAAACCTCCCATTTCTCATCCATGGAACTAACTGCAAAAGTTTTGCACGATTCAAAATCATTTTCATTACAACAAGATGTAGATGAATTGAGGCAACGTGGACAATGGATCTGTCGTTTGAAGAAATCAAAATATGCATGATAGTGACTTCTGTAAAAACTCGAGAAACCGGATAAGAAAATATTTTTGCTCTCTGTTTTTCACACGGTCAGTCCACTGTAACCGAATTGGCTATGATAGTTCCTTCACTGTGTATATCCTATGGGTTCAACATTTAAGCTCATAGACTAGTTGCGACAGAGTCATCCAACCATTTTCCATCCACCCACTACGTAATCCATCAATGTTTATGTTCGCCTAAATGATGCCCTTTATCATCCCTTGCATCAAGACCTGAACAACAAGAATAAAGCGCCCAAACTTTTCTGTAGGTCTGATGGCTTTTTGTAATCTGATTCTGAATCTGACAGTAAACAGGTCTCAATGACGGAGACGACATGGCGTGGTCACGTATTGACTAGCTCATCTATTGACTACTTCTCAGAAGGATGTTGCACACATTAAGTGAGATCATCCTTCTTCCAAGCTGATTCCATAATTGTTTCAGAATTCGGGTGACCATCCGGCAGGGATATTTTAATGATGCAAGGAGTGTGCCATAAACCGTGTATCGTCATTTATCTTCATCACCACATTCACTTAGAAGCTACGCAACAATGGAGGAACCCGATGTTGAGAACACCAAAGGACCCCTCACCAGTTTGAGGTAGCGCCAGTTAGGAGCAGGTTGGTAAGTGCACTCACAAGCGAAGGAGAAGGCAACCCACCTAAACGTAGTGCAAGGGATTCTAAGGTTTAGTCGGAATGTCACCAGTGGTAGCTAACTATGGCTGTTAGCTCTTACCGTCGAGTTAAGTTTACAAGTAGAAATATTAAAACGCTTATTTTAAAAGTTGAAGGTGGCCTCGAAATTTGTAGAATTTCCATTCAAATCGCAATACTTGGAATCGTTATCCTTGTCTCCTAGTTATATTATTCTGATGAGTCCACTCCAAAAACGGAACCCAGTGGACTCGAGTTCTGATACTATTCGAGCTCATCACCAGTGTATATCCTTGGAATTAAAGGGACGTAAACTACGAACGCCTGATGTACGCGGTGAATGTATTTCTTTTAAGTGTAGCATCTGCTGCTTTGAGACCATCATACCAAAAAGAAGCAAACTTGTCTCTTCACCGAACACCTGGAAGTTCAAAGCTTTAAAGATTTTGTTTTACGAAGCTCAGTGCATTCAGCATTCGGTCAGAAAGTGTTCAGAATTACTCTACCAGATAGAAGAAAAAGCATGGCAGTATTATATAAGGTGGCCCCAGAATAAACGTTGTACTCTGACAAATTGTAGAAAACAGTCACATTTTACCTATTCGGAGAAGTCATCCGATTGTTTTACATAAGAAGGTAATTGGTCTGTGAAAACCAGATATGGGCTAATCACCCTGGATAAAATACGCATAACCGGTGTCTGGATTAGTGGTTAACATCTGATGTAGAGAGTATGGAATGCGAACGACTACTGGAAAACCATGAACCTCTCCATGTTTACCTAATACCCACGGATTCGGACAAATTGCGATCAACTACAGGAAACGATAAAGATACTTATGAGTTGTGCTTTGAATGAACATTCGCGGTTGTCAATACCTTACGACTGCAACTTACCAACCTTTCACGCCGTTAATATGAGGCAAACGTGTTTTCCAAAGAAAGATCTTCTATGCGTTTCATTTGCCTTATGTTTTATAGTGCCGATATATAGAAGGACGAGTTGACTGACTCTGTGTTTCAAAATGCAGCAATTTTCAAGCTGCAGCCGGATGTGCTTGCTGATAACTATTTTGCACAATGAGGATGCAACAAAACTTGTTTAATCTAGTTTTGTTAGGCAGTTGCGAAAGTGTCAGGGAAGCTTCATGTTCCTACATGCTACCCCCCATTCGGTTGTTTTGTGCTTGAAACGCCCCCGGTGGTTGATTGTCTACTCCAGTAGTGCTTCGCTGCAGCAAATCGGTTAGCAGTCGGGCTGGTAACACCTTTCTTCTTGACGACACACGTTGATATGAAGTTTTCACCGTAAAAAGAGGCGGTAACGGTTTTGTCTGCGACGTTGCCCACAATTTCGCTACATAAAACCTGAAGCTCGGAGTTCTACTGACCCACTCGTACGAGAAATGATCATTGAAATTGCAGCCAAATGTATCAATTTATTAGCCCAAACCAGACTTTGATAACGGGATAATACTTCTGATGACGGCTCCCTTAAACCGTCCGTGTATTACCAAAAAGGTTATCACTAGAGTGACTATGAGGTCATTTTTGGCTATAGACCGCTTTTTAATGCTTGTTTCTTTAGAACCCAGTGAGTGGGACCCAAATAAATGCGCAGACTCAGAGTTCTATATTTGTAACATGTACACACATAGCTTTTTCTGTCTGCATATGCAAACGTGACCCAAAACAAATAGTACTAATGCGACCAACTGTGGTTTCCTCTGACCACAGAACAATTTACAAAATAGGATGGAGGATTTTCTTCCTACTAAATCACTGGGAAATGTTCAGTCGACCGGAATATGCGGTGCTGATTCCACTACAATAGTACTTTAGTGGATAGCAAATCACAAACCATCAGTCCTAGAACATGTATCAAACTTTAGTAGTCCTTGTCCAATCAAAAGATACGTTTAAGCATTTCCCAGACACCGGAACTTTTGGGTTTTACCGTTACCTAATCAAACCCGCGTATTTGTGCTCTTTTCCTGAGCTAAGCGACACACGACGTACATGCATATCCTAGCTACCGTATAAGAATCGTGTCACAGCTGGATGACAGCACCGTCGCGCGGTAGGACCAAGCGAAAAAAATGATTATGCTAAGGACAGTCTGTTGTACCAATTTACTAGTATTATTCGGTTCTTATGCGTATGCTGCTGTGTTGTCGAAAGCACGTGCTGTTGGAGCAGATTTACTGCGAATAGTGGTTTATTGGACAGTGTACCCTAGAGGCTACTTCACAAGTACTGCTCGTTTTATGTGAAATATTTAGCTCAGACCAATGAGTAACAATATCTTGTTGTGTACAAATGACCAGACTTGTCCTTAGGTATCCTTTGCTCTTCGTCATCTTGATCGAGTGTATGTTCACTCCCAATCAAGTTGTTTAGTAATCGGTATATCCTGAGGTGAATTGCCACTGTGAAGATTTAAGCCGGCATCACACGTAAATGGTGAGGTAATGCGGTCTATTTAGAAAAATAGCCGTGTAGCTGGCTAGTAACCCCATATGACAGTTTCGGTAACCAAAACATGTGGATTAGAAATCCCACTGGCTCCAAAGTGTTTGCAAAAACTGGATGAAATCCATAGCCATGGGCCACCATACACCAATACGTGAACAGAGACTTTGGCAAGCTCCGTACGAGCCTTTCACGAATAATGCTAATGATTAGCCCATATTTAGTATCTGGTAGTACTCTAGTGGTGATTGCGTGGTAATGGTGTAGTAATCCACTTAGCATTGTTAGATTCTGCATTAAACATTTGTATTTCTATGGTTTCTATGGTGAAAGATCCTGGATGCTTTGACGTAAAGTGTCAGCAACAGGCTAGTTCCAGCTTTGGTAACCACAAACGTTTGAATTAAGTGAGTCTTGTTTATTGTACGAAAAGAGGTCCAAATTTTCTATCTGTTCGTTGTTTCTATCTTTTTATGTGATCTCACCGGCCTGTTGATGAAACGTTTTGCTATCACGGTTGACCGCAGCTAGTTGTATCACGGTGGTGAAGTTTACTTTTGCTCTTAAGGTCAAGCGGTTTGGCAGTGCGGGCTGGAGCAATCGGAAGACTGTAGACGTATTTGATTCCAGAGAAAGTCGTGATTCTATGAAATCAATGAAACAAAGGAACTGTCGACCCGAAAAGGACTATTTCTGAAAATGGATGTTGATTCGCACAACCAGAGGAGGAATATCTCTTAACCTTGCAAAAACCTCAGCTAACTTGCAATACTCAAGGTTTCGCTGAATGCTGACGATATATTCTGTGAATAAATGTGGTTTTTTACACTTTGTTTAGAAACAAAGTTTTCTTATCCTTGGTTTATTTCGAGTCATTAAAGAAGCAATAGTTTGGCGTAAAAAGGAGTTCCAAGATGAGTAATTACAGATGGTTCAATCCACTTCGTTATTCAACTTTAAGCACTTTTCTAATGAGTAGGTTTTTGAAAAACCTGGATCTCCTTCTAAAGGCTGGTTTGAGGATGGATCACCGATGTTTTGCAAGAAACTCAGAGCCTTCCCAGGGAACGCTCAATGGAGACTGCTTGACAAGTCAACAGTATTTACCTTCAATCAAAAACAGTCTTGAATCCTATGTTCAGTTGTAGTGTCACAACCTCACGATCCGCTCTCTGGAATTTTCCTGAAAATCGCCGATATTTTTAAAATTGCGCGTTCCTTTGAATACCGCATTGTTTTTATATACGCAAACATCCATTTTACTGAAACACTTAATACTGTGCAACAAAGCTTCCGTTTAACCTTTTTCCTTTTCTGAGTACCCGACTAACAGTCTATGAATCTACTCACAGAACGCTCAAGCAACCAGTTAGTTTTTGCTTTATCCAGCATGCGAATTTGCCTATGCTGATTCTAGTATTTGATCGGCTGTTCACGCGATCCTTTATTATTATTATTATTCATGTTCTTTTTGTGCGGGTACTTATCTCTAAGAGAGAAAAAATTTGAAGATGTTATGCACAAAGTTTATGATTGGCTTTTACAAAGAAGTGCGGTGTAATGTAAGACCACAAGGATGGTGAAGTCATACTGTTTATTAAATTACGATGACAGCAAGAGATATTTAAACCCTAAAGGTATGATGATACCGAGGCGAGCTGCAGCTAACGCAGTTTACCTTACATATCACTGGGCCTTGAGAACTAGGGTCGTGTTCGTGTGGTCGTGTGTTGTTGCGTGTAATCGCGTAAAGATGAGCTACAATGACTGGGTTTCGTAAGGCCAAGCGCCTGTGGGTAGGAAGGTCTTTCCATAGTCACAAGCTGCAAGAATGGTGGTGTATTAAAGTTCTGCTCGCTTAAAAGAGAACCCAAAATGGTAAACGTCGAGGGATTTAAAGTCCAAACACGCATCAACCCTAACCTAACCAATGATTTATGCCGACACTTTGACTCACGGTTGTGACGAAATGCTTATGATTTATTAGCAGGATGAGAGCCATGATCATGGTCTATGGGTAAAGAACTCGGGACGCGCTACAATACTAAGTCTCTAACCAAACGGTGGCAAAGTGAGAATAACAGAATCTAATGTATATAAGTACATAGGTACATTGACCATTTACTTATAGAGACCACTTGCACCGTCCAAAATATTGCCATCATATTAACAGTAAAACTTCTCCGTTAGCAGTTTCACCTCTCCAAAAAATAAATTAAAGGCGACGCAAACTAGAATCCGAGCAGAACCACATTTTAGTTACATTGGATTACTTAGATCAGGGCGAAAATGAGTCGGCCATTCCACCCCATAATCACTGCAATTACATTAGTTACGAGCAGCCTTAAAGCTGTAAAATACACAAACCTATGTATGAATGAAATTGTAACATAATCTTGATTCATTAGTGTGAGTCTTTTCGTGCATCCACCATTTCGAATCCAACCGTGTTGAGCCTGGACAAATGGCAAGCTACTCCACAGACGCCGTTGCCATCTGTAGTGGAGTACACCATATGGAGATGTTTCTCCTTGAACCTGTAGTTAGAGAGAGCTGTTCTAATTAAAAAAAGAAAAATTAGAAGGTGTAACATGGCCGAAAATGCTGACTCAGCCAAACACTTTGTCCGATTAGAGATTACACAACTGAATGGTTCATTTACTTCTTAGGAAGTATTTGTAAAGCCAGAGTGGTTTCGCTGAGTTCGGGCTTCACTAGTTTAATTCAGACTGCATTAAATTATTATAAAACCACTATGGCAGCCCTAATCATATACACTTGAAGGAAAAACGGAGCATTAACCAAAGCAGATAGACAAATTTAACTTGTATGTATCATACAAACTTAAAGATGGAAACCCCTCTGCTTCACCCAGACCACTTTAGTCTCACCAAGTAGCAATGAACTGTTTTCGTTGGGTGGCAGTCCAAATATTCAGTCTTATTTAATCCAATTCCCTGGAGAGATTGCACAAAATTACCCATGTTGCATCTTCTAATGATTAAGAAACAATTCCGACCAAATATTTTTTTCATTTATTCCGCTGATTAGTCTGATGTCTTGAACCGTTAGCCATCTGTAATTTCTAAGGATACGAAAGAACCAACCATTAACTATGCTCCTCCAAACGAGTGTACCTCAGGCAACGCATGTTTTAATTTAATCAGGGCATGTCCTGAGTTAATTTTCAATTCAAGTGTCCTGTTTGTTTGCTGAGGTTGAATGCAACACCTCGGAGCTGAATACAATAGACACAACCAACTTTCTTTCTACGTTCGAGGTCAAAGTTTCAAACAACAGTGAGCAAGGTCGGGTAGCCCGCTTCACTGTCAGATTACATGTGAAGAACGTTTCCGTTGACCAATGTGGATGAATGTTTTAATTTTGCCATGTTCATGAAACGGAAGAGATCACAACTTGGCGACACCAGATCAGGCAACAGACCGTAAGACAAAAAAGCTCCCTCTTCTTTCAACCGAATTGCTGTTGTAAATGAGTGATATACAGAAAAATTGTAACAGTTAGACCACAAACTACTTACTCCGCCTCATAATACGGGCTGCCTCCTCAGCTGTTTACAGCGACAATATGACAATCTTCACGTATACTGCCAACCACCGGTCTTCTAATAGTTCTGCCATTCTTCTCACCACATTAGTTTTATAGTGCAGTTTTCAGTATGCTCTGAGTATGCTCTCTCTCAGTATGCTCTGATCGGCGGGTTTGCTACTTGACAGTGTTGTGCTTTTGACGGAGAAGCTTCACAGACCAGGTAAGTTATCAGCCTGGTCAAGTTTTAAAACAGACTGAGAAACGATCGGGAAAATCTTTTGCAACTGACAGACACAAAAACTGCTGCCTGTTCGGTAAAGACTGTTGTCAGTTGGTAGGTGTGACTAGGTCTTACAGCTAAAGAGGCGTGGGTGGCGCAGTCTGTTATCCCTTTGGTCGTCTTTGGAACTCAGTCTTTCCGCTTCAGAACGATGTGAATAATGTGTGAGTCAGTGTTAGAAAAAGTTGATTACAGGTAGAAGAAATTGCGTGGTTTCTGGTCAGCTTGAGAGGTGATTTCGGATCTGATACCACTTTTGTTTATGTCCTGTATTCACAGATAATCGCACATCTTCATGTCTCCAGTTGGTTGCTCACTTCCACTCCTACTGTTCACACTAGGATACTCGGTGATTCTCTCCGTCTGAACCACGAACCACTGTCTTCGCCTAAAAACTAGAACATTTTCTAAATCTATTATCTCATGCATGGTGCATACCCTATTATTACTGAGTACTTGATAGGTCCTTGGTAGTGGATAAACTGTCAACATTTCCACCATTGCTTGAAGCCTTTTGCGTGACATGTAAGAAATCCTTTTCATAACCTTTAATTGATACCAAGTGTTTCAGAAAATGTTTACAACATGTCAAGTTTAAAGCATTTTGGTTAACATATTATTTTTGCACAGTGTATGTATCAATAAATGTCGTCTTTAATTGTACTTAGTTTAAGCTCCATATTATTGAGTTGCGTTCAGGGACCGTATATTCTAGGTTACTAAGGTCTTTTGGACAAGATAAAGAATTCACTTTAAAACCTTAAAGGCGATACACTTCTTGTGTGGAAAAAGTCCTGTTTCTTGCAAAGCGAGAAAGTTTAGCACTGGTTTCACGAATGCAGTGAGAATTTTGTGCAACGCACACGTTTCAATTCTGACCTACCAATGATGGAAAATGTACCTGGTAAAACAAAAAGTCTTAATTACTCTGTTTGCTTTAATAAATTGTGAAACAACTTAGCCGGAAATTATTTCGCAACTTTTCTGGTAAGCCCTACCTCCCACAATGTTGAAAGCTCAGCTTGACTCGTGAGAGGTGCAGATTTGGACGCTCATAGCTGCCAGAGCTTTTTTGTCCTTAGTTCTCTGAATGCTCTGCACAAGATCATTTAGATGATACAATCCTAACGCACCCAAATGTTTTCATCCGAATAAAAGCGATCCTTATCTTCTGAACCAGAATGATATGATTATTCATATGGAAGATAAACTCACAATTATATTTCTACTTACTGATGAAAAAGCAAGTACAACTGTCATAAATTGTGCGCTTTTAGTTGCTCAAGAAAACCACCTGAGAGGAAGCATATCGGTATGTAGAGTAAAAATACTATGCGAAAAATGTGCGTTAACGGTTTTACAGTTCAAGGAAATATGCTGTAATAAGGATTGGAGTCAACAGCGAGAAACTTGTATACAAAAGCTTTCCTGCGAATGCTGGCACGGTATTGCAGTTGTCGGTGTCACAGCAGGCCGATACGACTGTGGATTGGTCGGAATTTTTTGTAATACCAAAGTCACATGCGTTACCCGGAGCAATGCACTCGGCATCGATTTTGCTTGTCTTTCCCTTAGCGAATGTTAGAACAAGCTAAAAGTAGTGAAATATGATGAGTTGGGCAAAAGCAAAGTAGTCAAGTGCCATAGAAATCGGCCGGTGTCTCATATCATCGAAAGCGCAAGACGCTATCGGACATGAAAAACGGTTTGGAAACTGAAAAGTAGTTGATCGGGGTAGAAAGACAACAGTTCAGCAATAGGTTACTATTAGTTCCTACCCTCGGAGTATGGTTCTGCAGAATTTTCAGCATCTTTATGCATATGCGCAAAAATGAATTTTTACGGCAAAACTTTTCCTTCTGAGCAGCAGGGAACATTAAACGTGGTAAACAATGGTGTTTGAAGTATATGCGCAAAAATGAATTTTTACGGTAAAACTTTTCCTTCTGAGCAGCAGGGAAAATTAAACGTGGTAAACAATGGTGTTTGAAGCCACAGTGGTTGTTTAATGGGCGAAGAAAAAACAAATACTTTGGGAAGTTGGAAACATTTTCCATATGTTCTTAAATAATAATGGGAGTGGAGTCTAATAAAGGTAAAACATTCTTTTGTTTGGACTTTGTCCTCAATCGAGTTGGTTCAAATGACCTATTTAGCTTATTTACCCTATACCCTATTCAACTTATTTAAATAACTTATATCTGTAAAGTTATATTGTCGTAAGTTTTTTTATGGTCGTGCGCAGTGCTGCGTATTAGGAAGCGAAATGTCATTAGTCCACAGCAATTTGGTGAGGCCCACGAGAGCCGACTGCCACGCATAGACGAACGCTGAATTCATCAGAGGCACTCAACTCTTGTGGTTTTATTGGCGTGCATCATTGGGGAAGAAACTCTTCAGAACCCGGAAGGGGACACTTTCTGGTTCACATATGTCCTATTTACTAGATGGTGAGAAAGCTTTATTGATCCAGATCCTTAAGTTAACTATTAGTTTAAAGCAATATACATTAAAACTATGGAGGGCGCGCTACACCGTCAACTTTTGATGTGGCTTGAATTACTCGATAATGTTGTCACGGACACGCGTGGTGTTCCACGGTTGCAACATCGATTGAAGTAAATCTGTCAAAGAATGGGGTGACGCAGTGCATGATAACTCGACATTTCACAAGATTCTGCCGGTCGGCATTGCTCATTTTTAATATAGTAATAGTCCTTCGTATTAACGTATCGTGTTTGTCCGTTTTAAATAGAATTTGACTAGACAAAAAAGCGGCTAGCTGTTACTCACCAGCAAGCAGGTCCCTGGTGTCACACTAATATGTGTAATTCATTTGTGAGAGTGTTAACTGACCGAAACAGTTAGTTCAGACAAATTATAATGAACCACATCTGCCTCACGAAGGCGTTGAGTGAAACCCCACTAAATCAGCACAGACTACTTTCAATGCGGTTTCTAATAATCACACTTTTGTCAAGGAACTATTGCACAAGCCAACAAAGGTATCTTATAGCTGACAGGATAGCTGACAGGATGTTGCAGAATCTGAACAGGGTAACAACGGAAAAACGGAAAAAGCGTGCGTAAGTAGTGTAAACGAAATTTGTGTCGAGTAGGTCCTATCTTGACACTAAGTGTAGCTATGACCCATTTTACTGTACGATAAAAATGTAAGCAGAAAAAGATCAAACAATACTCGTTACTTAAGACTCGAGCTAGTCATGACCTGGTGCGCCTTATGGGGGTTAAGTGCATCCAGAATATAATGTTTTGAAAATGACTAACGTAAGAAAAATAGTAATACTTACGCGACATTCGTCACAGGTTGTTGACCCAACTGCTGTGGTCCCAGTTCCACCAATAGGAAGTTTACAGTCGGTGCACGTTTGACATTCTATGGAGTAAGTTCGGAGTGGCACTGAAAGATGAAATACGTGGGTGAAGAGACAAAAAACCGTATAAATTACGCAAAGATTCTTTGGCTGTTTATGATGTTGCATGGAATGTTACCTGTTGATATATAAGTGAGCAGTAAAAGCTTTAGATGCATTTTTAACGGTTGAATTCAAACCTTGCAATCGGTACTTGAAATTCTGGACATATGAACTCCATATTTGTGCGCAAGGCTACCAATAACGGCACACAGCCTCATTTTGGCCAATCACAGCCCCACATCGGTCTGACGTCATTGGTAGATTGAAGAACTATTCATTGAGTTTTATAGGTAAGTACATTAACCGGACCAACTTAGCTCGTCAGGCTATGCCTAAATTCATTTGATCAACCTGGCATGCTCATAGGTAGCTACGGATTTCCATTCAAATCAAACTCACGTGTATTTTAAAAGACTTCTTTCTGTCTTAATCTCATTATTTTGGTAATTTTGTCTCAAAGCTGAAGTAGCGGACTGCCAAACTCACGTGTATTTTAAAAGACTTTTTCCTGTCTTAATCTGATTATTTCGGTGATTTTGTCTCAAAGCTGAAGTAGCGGACTGGATCATAACTCCACTTGGAGCTCACCGGCAGTGTAAATCATTGACTGCACCGGGAGTTGAACCTTGGCCACCGAGCATAGTATGCTCCGGTATATTACTGGAGCATCCTGTTTTCTACCTACATTGTTTCGTCTGAGAGAGTACATACATCTGCAAAACAGTGATATCCCTCACTTGCAAATAAATTTGGTTTTGTGAGAGACCCACCTGAAACCGAGCTGAATCTCTCGATTGTGATGTCTCCAGGTTTCAAGTACCCCTGTTTTGGTTAGTGCTTATTTTTATTACCAATAGGAGGGAAATTCGTTCAACCACGAGCTATCCTAACTTTTGTAATTTTCCCGATGCTCTGGTCTTCTCTAGGCCCTGAGGTATTTAAATGACAGTAGAGCTACCTCGACTCACAATTTAACCCTATGGACTCATATAGACTCATTAACATGGCACTTGAAGCTGAAGTTCGAAATCGCCACTTTGATTTTTGTTTCAGGAACCATAATGAATAACCTTTAAACGTACTCAGTTGAAACCCGCTAGTATAAAAATATAGGGCTTTCCCCGAAAATGGATAATTAGAATTCTTGGTTAATATTCCGACAGTCGGGATTCGGGCTTTACATTGATGTCTTTGAGCTCGTGCTCGGTTTCCCGTCTAGTATTCTATACACATGCTGTTTGAGAGATATATGCAGGAAAACAAACGTTTAAATGTTCTAAAGCAGGAATTTGACACTACAAATTAATATCAACCGCAATTCTATTCAAGATGTCATAACATTCTGCAACATCCTCAAAGACGCATACGAAAGAGAAAAAAAGACCATGTAATAAATGTTGCTACGCTTCAAGAGTTACTAACCGCATTCTACAACATCCTCAAAGACGCATAAGAAAGAGAAAAAAACGTAATAAATGTTGCTACGCTTCAAGAGTTATTTCCTCCTACACACTAATGGCCACGGGAATCAAGGTACCCAGTAATGCTGCATTGCACAAAACTCGATCAAGTAAGTTCACCCATACTAATTAAACCCAATGAGCTAAAGTTTTCTATGTCACTTGTAACATGAGCATTTTTAATACGTTCCAATCCACACAATAACCACCCAAGCAGCTTTCCTTCCAAAAAGCAATCCCGAAATTTGAAACTCCCATTGGGGTGGGACTTTCTCCAACTGGTTAATTATCGGCCTCATAAGCGATATTAACAAAATTCTAAAGGAGAACAGGAAAATTTCTATTTTTGGCTCCATCATATCACCGCTTTCTTTTCAAAATTGGGGAATGGGACGAAACAATATCCATATGCCAACTATTGCTCCACAGATAGCTCGTTGTGTGGACTGCTGATATACCACATATAAAGGTGGCCGTATGTGTTGTGTGTGAGGTATCGCGTCACAAGATCTCAGCGGTTAATCTACTAATATTTAAGAGTGCATCGAATAAACCCAATATCGTTTAAGTGATTGCTCTACCAATTTCATGGTGGTTCAGTTCAGCCAAATATGATGACCTTGGCCCAATATTATTAAACCGACGAGAAGCAATAAAATATTTGCCTTATTGATCTTCGGAAAAGCAATAATATATTATTAATGTATTCCATTATAAAATGTATGATACTATTGTTAAAGAAGACGAATAGCGGCGTCGTAAAACAAAAAGAACTGGATGAAGATATCGTTTGCACAATAAACGTGGGTTGAGTTGATCGCAAACTTTATGACGCAATAAAACCCTCCATTTCAAGACACACTAAAACAGGTGACCCGTCTGTCAGCAAAGAACTAGTCTATCACCGGTAACCACCGCCTGCTCAACTGACCAAATGGATCAAGGCTGGTTCTTTTCAGTAGCATGGATAAAACTGCAATGGCTTGACTTTTCGTAATAATGACCGAAAAACTGATAAAGTTGCTAGTCCTTTAGAGGCTATCTTATCGAGTTGACTTTGCAGAGAGAGAAATTATAAAATCCTGCAAGTCGCTTAAAACTGAAGTATACCAACAAACTGTTTGTTTAGAAGATGGCTTTTCCAAAGCTTAAAGTTTTGTCGGTGATAAGTCTAATCCGACTGCAGCGTTCAGCAGTTTTCGATGACAGCAGCTTGTTTGATTTTTCAAATCTTTAAGATCATCAACCACTTTGAAGTAAGAAATATTTGTCATTATCTGACCTCGGTAAACGCGGTTCACAAGAGCCGGCATTTTGATTGGTTAATGGAACAGCAAATCGCAAGGTCGGTGCGTTCAAATCGAGTTTACTCACAAACCAAAGTAAGAACGTTTGAGACGCACAGTATGTATGAAATAAAGAAACACGGGCAATGAAAACACGTGAAAAATCACCTATCAAAACTTGTACGGGATATTCTAGGAAATCTAAAAAATAATTTGAGTGAGATATGGATGGTTTGACAACTCATACGTGTACTAGGTGCTGAAGCAAGAAATGCAACAAATGTGCGCATACACAAGAGTGCCCTTAAACGACCTCCCCTATTTCACACAGCCTTCTTATCTGGTCTCTGTGTTGCTTCATTCAAAAGCAGAACAGCAGAAAATTGGAATTTTTAGTTACGCTAATCTGAAAATAATTTTAGCTAAACACTCAGGAATTTCTGCACTGATAAATTGGGTCACTGGGCGGGCCTTCTAATTAGTTTCGTTTTAGGCAATCACATTTCACGCCATGGATGACTGTCACCACTGCTGGTAGTGTTTTATGACGAAACCTGTCTTAAAAATAATGCAAGTTCTGATAATACCTTACGCAAGACGCACATTATACTTCAGTTTACTACAAGAAATATCAACTGGAACTTCACAAATTCCATGTAACTCAGAAGAAGAATAAGCCATTGAGTCCGTTTTCCGATCACTCGACGACGGCTTCACCCAAAATCAGACGTGGATTCCGTGATTCAGGGATGAATGAAGCTATATCTTGGCTAAGTGTGAGTCACTCACACTGCTATTAAGTCAGTCGTCACCAAACGACTAAGTGCTCAGACAACCAGGTGGGAAGTCGCGAGTTCTAAACTCCCTAGAGTTTCGTGGATTTGCACTACTAATAATTCACAATAGGGATGAAAATATTGTACAATGCTTCATGGCATTCTGGCATAGGGTGGCTTCGCTCACAGGATAAACTTTTACTTAATTTATTTGAAATGCAAAACTGCAGAGTAAAGCAAAGCAATTTCTCGTATAATGGTGGAGAATACTTGTAGACAGCTTTTGCTCATAGTACACCCTTGGCCATTAGGCAACGAACGCCATAGTCATATAAAAAGTGCATGCGAAAAACCACGAGCAATCAATCCTGGGGTGACGGAAACACGCTCAAAACTGATTGTACTCCAATAAAACGGCGAAAAAGTTACGGTGTTGGAAAGGCCTTGGCTGAATTCTGTCAAACGTCGGCGGGGGCTGCCAAACAAAACGTTCCGAAGTCAGTCGGCGCCGGCTCGAGTCGAATCTGAGTCGCCAATGCAAAAAAACAGACAAAATTTCCTTCGCCGCATTTTGTTCACAAATTAAATGTAGATTACTCAGTATAAAGCGTGCTTGGTACTATTGAAAATTTTTGTGAATGTAAGTGTAGTTTACATTGAAGATACGTTATCCGCACAAGTGATCGCTCTAAACAGCCTTCAATGATCACGTGATTTTCATATCACCAACACTCATGCAGAGGTCACATGTGGTGGTTACTTTTATTCAAACGTAGTGTAAAATGAACTGACTGATCGATAAAAAAGGTATATTTGAGTTTGAAGATAAAAAACAGTTTGTCACAATGAGCTCGTTTCATTCGGCATGGACATTTGCTGTCTATGGTGGAGAGAAGTTGATTAGCAGTGTGCAAATTCAGAAATGATAATGACCTCTGTGACCTTCTGTAGACGTACATTTCGTGCAGCTTCATGTCTACTGGTTTTCTGAAACAGTCTCTCTATTAAATATAAAAGAATGGTTTTCTTTCCATCTGGGAGGTTGCTTTGCATACAGATAAGATCTGGCAATCAGACAAAATAACAAATGAATCATTTCAAAAAACGTGAATGACATAGTGTGCAGCTACGAGTGAAGTGTAACTAATACACCCAGTATTATACCTTCGGTTATCCATAGTGGATATTTTGCGATGCACTCCAATCTAATTCATTTTTGTTGCCCGGGTATTAGGGATCACAAATTTACATATATAGGAAATTTCTCCCCGAGCAGTGCATCCTCACTACAGTTGTGACAAAACAGATCTGAAGACCCAATTACAGGTTCCAAAACGAAAATGAACCGTGCAATCTTATATCAAACTATGTCTTAATTTGCACCGGTAATCGGGTACAGGTAGTTCGACTAGCATCTTCAGTTCCCACTAGCTGCAATGTAAGGAGTATTACTCATGACATTTGCCATGTTGTTAACTATTTTCACATCAATCGACATGGGACAATGCAAAACCCCGCGTTTTGTATTGCGAATGCATATTGTTCAGCGATTACCCCACTGACACATGGAATAGGTTTGAAAAGTTCAACGTAATTATAACAATGATAACTAAACTACTCGTTCCAATGTAATTAAAACAAATATTTCCTCGATGTTTATGAACGTATGGGGTATAAGCCGAGTGCGACTTAATTTTCGTGCATTTATGTGAACGTGAAAACGTCGAACATTCTACCAACAAACACCACTTTGATGGGAAATATGAGGACAAGAGTTGGCCAAATGGTCTTCTTTCATTAATTCATTCTCACTGGGTGAACGGCCATCTCTTTTTGTGAGCTCCGCCTTAATGGTCGTATCCGTAGACCCATCCGCGCTCTCTCCTCTAAGGCTCATACCTAGACATAGGTTTGTAAGTCTCGGATATGTAAGCAGCGTTTGAGCACTTTACCATTTTTTCGAATTTCTACATCCGAAACTGCGTGTTTGTCGGACTCAGTCAGTAGGTGCTGCAACCTTGAGTTGTTGAACAAGGGCCCGATCGCTTCGGTGTCACTCAGACATCTGACATAACTTATTGTACCTAATTCCTGCATGTAGATGATTTCGACAACAGGGAAAGACATCTACATAGGGATCCCACTGATTCTCATTGATGATATCTGAATGGACACTGTAATGGCCTTAATGGAACGTAAAATGGACGAAACAGGTGAGTATTTCAGAGAAGGAGAAAGAAAGAAAGAAATCTGCAGGTAATATCTTGCAAAGTAACAGTAAAATGCTAGATAATCAACAACAGAAATACCAATGATGACGCGAAGATAGAGTGAATGAAGAACTTTTGGGCACGTGAATCCGAGAAGGAGTATGTCTACGCACGAATTATGATCCTCTTTTTCGTTTATAACAACATGCTCTGTTTTGACAAACACAATATGTCAAACAAAGACTACTGCCGCCGCCGTTCGCGTTCTTCCGAATGTTCTGTTTTAATTCCCTTGATACCTATTCTGTCGTTACATGCTTTGGACGAGTACAGCTTGATCTACTTGGCCTTATTTCACAGTTCTCAAGCGATCAGTACATACATCACATGGTTACTCACGCAGAGCCTTGCTTACTCTTTATGTTGCAGTTTTGTATTTTAGGTGTAACTTTTTCGAATACTAAGGAAATTCTTGGCGTAAGAGTCATGTTGTCGGAAACTAGATTGCAATCAAAGCGCTTAAGACCGGAAAATGAACTCAAAGTGAACAACGCATTTCGTGTGTTGGCGCAAAGTGATCCCGACTGAAAATCCCAGAACTGTGTAGCCGTTTTATCTTTAATGGGAATCATCAGCAGTGCATGTCTCACGAAAAACTCCAGAAAGTTCCGAACTCCCGACAAACTGACTAGTGGTCGAAGACTGAATCTTTCGGGTACAAGCGGCTGATCAGCGGTGTGATTAGCTAGCATCTATGCAGGATATATCACCACCCACCCTTCAATCACGGAATTCGCATCACGTTATCACGGGTTGACCGGCTCCTCGGATGAGGACTTCAGATTGAAGGTACATGCACCCTATGGCTTTCTGTCTTTTCTGAGCTACTTATACTTTTCTGGTAGTATATGAATATCCGTTAATTTCAACCGAGATTTTATCTTGTAGATGCGAGTAATCTATGTCAAAAGTCCGAAAGGCACCATAAGACTGTTCCTTTCTTGTTGGAAATCATGAGCAGTACGCATTTCCCAAACGGCCACAGCGATTCTTACCTGCGACCTCCCGGTTATCAGTTAAACACTAAGGTGTTCGGCCACAAATCACTAGGTTGTCGGGTGATGTTAATTCTGTGCGAACCAGATGAGTGATGCTACATCCCATCTAAGTACGAGTTAGTCATACTAATGGTTAGCCGCCTTCGACCAAGGGGTTTTTCTTTATCCAATTGCCGGGAAGTTTCGAGTTTGGATCTCCTTAGAATTTTGTAGATGCTAATTCTTCTCAAAAAGGGTGAAGCAGCTGTACAATGCATCTCGCCTTTTCTAGATTGACCTGATTTAACTGTAGGACGACGCCGATAGTGGAGTTCTCGGATCTCTTCAAGCTTTTAGGAGAGCACTCTACTTCCACGTCAAAATGGTTGCAAACTATCAGCAACTTAGGTTGCAAGTTATTAGTAGTGTTTCCACAGTTAAAAATTGTTTGTATCACCTATGGAATTAGCACCCAATCACCTGCGTGACTTTTGGGAAAATAATCAGCGTATCGGTGTTTTGCTTGGTGCTTCCATCAACTTAAGAAAGTTAACTTTTGGCCCACTGAGTACATTTATTCTCTCAGATCGCAACCGAGGACTAGGTGTCATTCAGTCAATAAAGAAACTAGCAAATTTATGGTGCTAATTACTAATTTTACCAGCGAAAAAAGCGCTACTAGTCACGTGGTAAAGGACTGTAACAAATCAGGGCGAGTAGAAATCAATAGAAATAAAGTTGCTTGCCCATTTAAAGAACACAACATGGCTCCAGTGCTGAAAGCAGCCTTAACTCGTTATTTTGTCACAGAATATGCATGCAGTCCACCACTTATTTCAGGTAAATGTCAGTCAGCCATAACGTTTCCCAATAAACACGATTGAAGATCCCAAAGACCAGTAATTTATGCAATAGACCACGCAGATGCTTGTCAAACATTAATCGCAGTATCTCAACTAACTATTTTCACCTCAAAAACAACAACTCTATGGACCAGTGTCATTAGTTTCTAATCAGGTGCACAACCTATTACGTCGGTTGCGAGTTGTGGTGGTTGTTTTTCACACAAGTCAGAAAACCTTCGGTTAGAACCAAAAATAACCAACTTTAAATCCAATTGAGATGTTAGATAGTTTATTAGGGGTTTTGTCCTGAAGGTGAAGCCAATCTGTGCTGAATACTCGAGAAGCACTGTACCGCCGTTATCCTTATGGGGAACCTTCAGAAGTGAGCATCTCACGAAAGTCTAGGGGTTTTTGAACCCTCGACCTTTTTTTGGCCAGTGATTAACGCTTGACCGTCCGACCACGAGAGGCTGAACAGCAGGTGATTAACTCCCACTCAGACGAGATATAGCAGCCCTCAGCCTCCAACCACAAAAACCACATCAAGTGGCTATAGATTGACTGGCTCCTCAAGTGACGACTTCTCCTGTGTAATTTCCACTCACCTGGTGAAATTACTCTTCCTCCGGACTGTGGGACCGAACAGAACTACTCTGTTATTCTAGCCTTTCAAGCGTGCATGGCTTCATTTACAGGGTCCAATTTCCACTGATAATTTGCAAATCCGTTTACGCGACCCAACAGTGCAAGACAGGCAAGTTATTAGACATAAAAGGAAGCCGAGAAACTCGTCATGGATCATACTAACACAAAAAATACGAAGGCACAGACAACAACATGGTGTAGCTATTTGTCGTACATTAACTAAAACATGTAGCAACTGACTATAGACGTAATGCACTGCTTATGAGTAGTGCATTATGTATATACATGTATCACGATATATCGAATATCGTAGCAACTGAAACATGAGGCGGCCTGGTGCAGCACATTCAGTTGCCTGAAAACATCAGAACGGGGGATTCAACTGGGTTCCAGGTGAGTCTCTCGCAAAACCAAATTTGTTTGCAAATGAGTGTATTTATCGAAGTTTTAATTGAGATTTGGTTTGTGAGTTCATAGCCGAAATCTGCGAAATCCAATCGAGTTGCATCCCGAAATATATAGTAGTCAACTTCTCTTATTCTGACTGCTGTTTTTAACAGTACCTTGTTTCTAGTTGAAACAGATGCTTTGGATACGAATAAAGCTTTGAATATTGGAGGCGTCTAAACCACAAATTATGTAGCGAAGACAATTTTGCACGCATTGAAATCGTACCACTAAATATTGGGGTATATATTTGAAGCGGTTAACGCTAGTGCACGTAAAGCCCTGGAAAAAACCGTCGAAAAACTTGGTTGTCTAAAAACATTGCGATCCTATGATACGAGAGTAAAATGACATAAATTGACAGAATTCAACCTGGCAGTCTCCACCAAGCACACTAAGCCTTATCGGAGTTGCAATCAGAATCTGCTGAAAATGTCTCAATCAAAGAAGTGTCCGGGTTAGTTACACGTCATCGAGGATTCAAGAAGCTACGGCCAGATTGACGACACCTTTTGCCCGAATGCACAATGTTGCTAATATGCCACAACACAAACAACAACCAAGAACTACCCATCATTCAAAAGGTAGAAATGCAGTCAGAAAATGTACAGTAATTAGGTGTCTTCAGGTTCAACAATACGTGAACTATGTCATTATAATTAACGATTGTTGTTCCCAGAGGTAAGTATAGGCGTCAACCTTCTCCCATGGGCAACTACAGGGAGACAGACAGAGTGTATAGGCGATGTATCCGGTGGCTTATGAATTTCTCACATAAATTCACGCATTACGCGCTTTATCCTGGGGGACTGCATCCATCAAGCAGCATTGCATGCAACATCTTGCCGAAACCCGAAAAATGCAAAGACGTATGTAAAGCAACCAGTGTGCAATTTAGTATGTTTAGGGCATGATGGTGGATTCGTGCCGACTACCCGCTGTTTTGAGGGTTGTCAACTACAGTAGCGTGCCATTAATGGATGTAGATGGGTTACGTTTGAATCTCTAGTGACAAGGATAAGAAAACTGTCAAATACAACCCAGCTTTTTTTGCACCGCGTGTCGGTGGAGAGATGAAATGTGACCGCAATCAGCAATAGAAGACCACAGATAACTACTTGATCACCAGGAAGCTTTGATTCACAACCCAGCCAATTAGTGAGTGGTTTGCATCTGAAGCAGATGGACGAGGAAACCTCAGTCGTCACGACCTTAATTGAAACATTTTTCTCAAAGGTGCACTAACTATAAATAACTGAGGTAAACCCAATTCAACACTGACCCCAAGGTGGACACTTCGAACACCGCAATTCAGGGAAGATTGTCAGTTACTACTATTATTATTATTAGCAAAATATAACCTGATTTTGTGAAAGTTCAGGTGCCTTCAGACTTGCGTTTTTTTAATGGCATACATGTGGGTATCCGTCGACTAAATTGTTTCTCGGGAACTACGGTGTTTTCAAGGTTACCACCTTTGATTATATCTATGCTTAATGAGTTTTTCTGCTACATCTTAGTGTAGCAGATTTTTATACAATTATTTGTTTTGTGACATAAAACCGGTTAAAATAAAATATATCAAATTACCGTAATATGTGGTTCACCTAAAAGAAATCATTTTGAGTACTTATGAAGCCAGTCTACTGAGCGCAATTCGTTAAAACCTACGTTAAACTGTATCAGGAAGGTGAGATTCCTGGAAGCAACCACTGAATGCCCGAAATCTACTGAGACCCTCAGCTCTGCTAGACGTTGACCAGACAGACAACGCCCCCTCAATATACAGCGCTTTACAGCCTTGTATCAAACCCAGGCAGCGCGAGTCGGCGTTGATCAAGGTCAGACAACGGCCCCGCAATATGCAGCGCGTCGCAGCCGTGTACCAAGACCAGACCGCGTGCGTCAGCATTGGACCAAGTTAGACAGTGTCCCTCCAATAACTAGCTTGAGACAGTTGTATTCTCGCACTCGCACGCACTCACGCTCTCGCACTCACGCTTTCCCACTCGCTTGTTCGGAATATAGCTGTTGTGTTCCCTTCTCTGAGTCTTTTTTCGGAGCAGACATAACAAACCTCGTGTGGTTGTCGGTACGTCCTGCAGGGTGGGTCGCCCTGTTGCGTTGCACCATGGCGCGTTCGTATACCCGCCACCCATCTAGTAGCATGAGTGCTTCCCCCATCGCCGGTGTTTCTGAGTATGGCCTTTGATTCAGGGAATCAATAAAAAAGCGTTGCTGTTTACTGTTTGTTGCTGCTGGGCTGGACTCGTCCCGGTTGTTCCATTTAATTGGCATAGCTATAACTCACAGACGATACAAAAGAAAAAACTGGGCTTTCGTTTTTTTTAAAATGAAAGAAATTCGTAAAACAAACGGGTGGGATAACCTGAAGACTTTGATGCCCATGGCTTATATCGACGTAAGCAGCTGTAGCTGCTTTCGTCATAACTGGAGTTGTACCGCACCAACGCGCAATTAGTCAACCAGGCAACAAGTTAACTGCTTATAGATGGCCTCTTATAACAGGTATTCCGCAGCCAGTGCCGAAGTGTTGTCACCTGAAATGATGTTATAGATATATACAGTGAGCTGCTGAGTAAAAGACCAATCACGAACACCTCCGTGAGTAAAGAAAAAGCCTCAGTCGCCGGTTGAAACTGCTCGAAATTGCCCGTTTAAGGTAAACGCAGCCGGCGTTAATCGTCCTGTCCAGCTAAACAAAACCAGCTTACATCCGCAACTAACATGTCTCGGGGTCCATCATATTCACCAAACATATGAGACACATCCGGTTTACCTCTTAACTAGAAAAAGTCAACGGAACAGTTGAAATGAGATCAAGTACTACATCTTATCAGCGTTTTTGTAACCACTTATGTTATAACGGGAAAGAGTGACAGTTGGAGGTCTCCAAAGTGCTCAAGGAAATATTAGCGAAAAGTATTAGTGAAAGTATTGTTGGCTTGAACAAGAACCACTGGTACGCCAACAAACATTATAGTACCCAATTAGTGAGCATTTGGAGGCAACAGCCTTATGAGACTGTGAACTTACGGTGCTTCCCCACGGTACCTTCTGAGTTTTAGGCTCCATTGGGAGAAAGGCATACCAGAAGGGTAAAAACGAATAAATCTCATGGTCCTGTAACACCCATAATTGCGTTGACCTAGCAGTACTATTTGTGGCTTGATTGTTGTGCTTTTTCATTGTTTTTAAAGAGGTCTAAAACACAAGAACGTAAGAATTGGTTAGCTTACTGCATGCGCCCAGCTTAGTTTTCCGAGGACCCAATGACTATCGTTCGTCATATCCAGCTTCTATATCAGTCGAATATCAAGCCTTAGTAACTACTAATTGTGGGAACTATCTCTCGACATTTGCCCAAGCGACTCTATCCCCAAAACTATAACAGAGTAGTAGTGCTTATTGCAGTAACCACATAAAACGCGTGTGCGCATTTGGTCCCATTTTTTGGTAAATTAGCTTAAATGTGCTTTTAGGAATACTGTGGCCGCCCATGAACCATAGTAGAAGCATTGAGTTGGCCCACAGCACGGATTTGTACCTAATTTTTCGCAATTGCAGTAATTTGCAATTTGGACAGCTCATGAAGTGCTCGTGTTCGTTTACGGGCTCCTGGTTATTCCCATGTCGCCATGTGGTCTTTGCCGCTGAGTATAATTGACAATCACTGGTTTCGTTGATTGAGTTCAGTAGGTGACTGTTACCATTGTACGATTTTCAACCATTAGCTACGGGTGCTGAGACTAGGGTATTATTACAGGCCACCTCTAAAAGCAAGCCATCTAAACTGAATGTTGCTCGAACGCTCATCAGTTATTTGCCAGTAATCGTCCGTTTGTGTTCCTCTGACTTTGATGCTTGCGGTCACTTCTTGTGAACTTTTGTCGATCGTGTGCCTAGCTGCGTGTCCACTGAAGGTGTCACAGGCTCTTCAAATGTGGAAACGCAGGACGCGACATCCACATCTTCGGCGGTCTCTGGTGATGTGATTTCACTGCCAGCAGTTGAAGCGCCTGTGATGAGTAATGACCAGCCCAGCACCCAAATCACCATAACACGTAGGCTTGCCCGAAAGAGTCCTCTTCCGGTACACAAGGACAAGATGAGGGCTAGGCGAGTTTGAGTTGCAGGATAAAAACTATTACATTAAGTGTACAAAGTTGCTTGATCACAGGGTGGAAACCGCCGCAAAGTGGCAATGCACCGTAAGAAGGAGCCATTGACGTTTCAACTGGACGCTGATGTCTGTGGTGCTTGCAATTACCCTGAGGGATAACAACATTATTCATCTAGTGGGTCCCTCTGACGTTATACCCAATTAGTGGGTTGTTGTACTGTGTGTAGCAAGCGGGCTATGCAAGCCCCAGGTGATAGTGGTTTACCGTAAATACGGATTGACGGCGATCTCCTTATGCGGGATAAAGAAAAATCTCCGAGCCGAAACTGAGTAACCCGTGGGCGCACATCAACAATACTGAGAAATAAACCAAGTCAGTAGGCACTGAGTACAACACCGGTCCCTTTTTGAAGAACAACGTCCAAGGTGTGTGATAATGATAATGATAATGACAATGATAATGTTAATCTTAATGTTAACGTTTATTTCCCAACTTGTGGGTGGCCTACCGTCAGGTATGATAATAATGTTAGTCGGAATAAAAGCATGACTGGTGGGGATTGTAGGCATAGGGGGCTAGGAAAAGGGGCAGGATCATTGAGGGTGGGCATGATACGGACTAGGAATGATCACCACTAAACCAGCACAGGCAGGGAAGCACAGTTACCATGCGATATTGGAATGTCGGTCAAGTTCAGACCGTTGTAGCGTGGGCGAGTCGACGCAATACGCTGTGAGGCAACGGGTACACCGGGTTAGTTCAGACACAACAGCACGTGGGGGCACAGCAAGCACGACGCACGGATAGGAAAGCAGAACGACCGCGTTGCAAACACGTGTATTCGACCCCGGAACCGAAACCGAAACAACGGGTACAGGTCACGGGAATTACAGAAAAACAGGTCAAGGTCACTCAGGGGGGGGTGTACCAGCAGGCTACTCCTCCCTGTCCGGCGCCCGTGGTGACTCATCCGGTATACCTGTAATTGGGAGAGAGAGAGAGGTGTACACGTAAGGCCATATGTTAAACATGTGTAAGCGGGAACAGTCAAGTTTCAAATGCGTTACACCGTTAGGAGTTGAAGGTGGCGGGCAGAAAAAAAAGCGGGGGAGGGCCAAACAAGAGGCTTCCTGTCCGACACATGACAAGAAAAGTGCAACGGTGAAAAATGAGGAACCAAAACATCAGATCAGGTGAAGCAGCATAGTTGGTGTCATTCAGCCGGTCATGTTGAACTAAAATCCAAAACCAGCGTTAAGGCCTCGTGGCCTTGGACTGTTGGACTCATGACCAAAGTCACAAAATATGTAAGTGGGGATGACGGGGTGGAGGGATTGGCAAAGTGGATAGGCGTTAACAGAAATCACGTAAACATGGTGTACAGCGAAACTGTGGAGACTCACCCGTGTCACTGTTTTGGAGTTGGGCATAATAGGTCTTTGGAAGAGTGGGATGATGGCAACACGCATGCCGGAACACGAACTGTATAGAAGGTTATTGGATTTTGTGGGAAGCGCAGGAGCATAGAAATGGTTAAATTCGAACCAAAAGTTCAGCAGGTTGAAATAAATTTGTCATGGAAGCAGCTGAAGTCAGGTGGAGAGTTTGTCGTATTTGCAGGTAATAGTACGAGTGGGCGGGAGGACACGGTCGAGAGAAGGAATGGAATAGTTGCCAAACTGAGTATGGCAGTGCCGTGCCATCATTGGCCTGACATGTTTCGGTTTTCGGACAGCCCCGTAATGGACGTCACATTTAAGGTGATTGGGCTAAGGTGTGCAGTTCTTTGGGCAGCGGGATTCATTTCAGGCTAGCCGAGAAAACAAGGTGGAACGAAGCCGATATGAAATCGCGGGGTTTTTTGGTCCGTTTGGGGATCCTGCGGTTGTAGATCGCCGGCCAGATGGAGTGAATAACAGCCAACCAGGTCGTCCAAACCGGGCATTGCCGAAGTTCAAAGCTTGGGAAGATGAGGGGGTGAGATGAGATTAGTAAAGCATGGTGAGTTTGAGGAGACATCAAATGGGATAATGTGCGTTAATACACATAGTAAGAAAAACTTGACGTCCGCCGCGATTAGGGTGATGATAAGTAATTATATGGAATGGGTTATAGATGGATCTTTACTTAATAGACTAGCGACCAGGAGTTGAGTTTGCTAACGTAAGATATTAACTTACAAGTGATCTAGTAAAAGCCGATATAAGCACGCGGAGTGGTGGTGTGAAAATCAGCTGCATAAGGGCTGACGGGAGTAAACTTCCGAGATAACTGGTTAGTCTGGTATTTATTACATAAGTTTGACAGTACCAGGAGAGAAAGTATGTGCAAGAGAAATAGTCGTGATCTACGTGATTCGGCTGGTGCCAGTGGCGCAGTGCGTGGGGCTGGTGTAGAGGTTGCCAAGATATTTTGGGGTGGGTTGGCCGTGTGTGGTTGGGCAACCTGTAAGCTCCATGAGCTATATGCACAAGTTTACAAACAGAGGCTTTGCGGTAGAACAACTAATGTGTGGAAACCCTCCTTGCGTGGTTGCCAAATATGTAGGAGGCATGCCATGAAAGCAACAGGGGACAGTGATTCTCTGTTGCTTGGGGTTCACGACCATCTCTATGGACAGAAAACAGCAAGAGAGCTTATGAGTTGATGCCAAGCAGGCCACGACTTTCATCGCAAATAATGACATAAATAAAGAAATGAATCGGTGCGGTACGTTCAAAATTGGTTTCGATTTTCCCTCGTGCTAATTCGTGAAAGAATTCTCTCACTATTCAAACTGTTTACAGGGTTTATACGTGTTATTTGTTAAATTTTCTCACACCAACATAACATTTACGTTACAATCCGTTACTTTGCACCCAGTTCCTACTCTGCATCTAGTCGCACTCATGTCACTAGTCAATGCAGGCTGCTCTCTGCAGTCATCGATGGTCCACAACAGATGTGGGCGAAATGGCTGTCCATCGAACGTGAGACGGGGTATGCAATGCCACACCTGCAAGGCCTGGTGGCACTTTAAATGCACGGGTTTACAGGACGACCAGGTAAGCCAACCGGCTAACTCTCCTGACCCGTTTGTATGCGCCAGCTGCCTCCACATTAAGGGTGCAATGCATCCCCCATCTAGAGAAAGAGCCATAAAAAACAAGACCAATTCCTCACTACCGAATCACACAGACCAATGTAAGTGCTCCTCGTTAATCGATGTACTCGCGACGAAACTCGAGCTTCTCTCTAAAGCTCTGACAGACGCAAACACTAAAAATGCAGCGATCTGGACGAAAGTTGACAAGGAACTTTCCTCGCTGAACGAGTACCTTGCACTATCCACCCCTGGTCTGCTGGCTGCGAAAAAGGTTATCCAGCTCTCCGATGCGGCAATAAAGACCGCCACGGCGTCTCTAGTGGACAGACGCGTAAGGGAGAGCAGACTGATAATCTGGGGGTCATTCTCTAGAAAAGTCACGCCAACGAAGCAGGCACAATCGCTCCTTGGCAGTGTCCTCTCAAAGCCTGACCACGAATCGCTTCACGCAGACTGGTTACGCCAGAAGGGAAGCAAGCGAACACTCGGGCTTCTCGTTACCCTTTCCTCGCCGTCGGCCGTACAGAAGGTTTTGGGTCGGGCTGTCAGCGTCCAAAAGGCAAATCCAACGATCAGGCGTCTATCTGAGGATCGCCCTCTAGACGCACGGAAGCCAGGCCACAGCAGTTCTAGGGAAGAGATGCGGAAAAAGCTTCCGGATGGCGCCATTTCGGCCGATCCCAAACTTAAGGCCAAACCGATTGTAGTTATAGCCCCTTGTGCTCCTGAAAGCACGCCGAGGCAAACGACCGCGACTCCGGACAGCAGTTTCTACTCAACCACCGCGGACCCCTCGAATTCTATAGGCAGTGACGCTCTGGAGGAGGCAAGTCTCACGTGGACGGAGCGCCCAAAGTACGTACAGTTATCAGCACTTCTTTCCGTAACAGACGTCAAAGGTGCAACAGAGAACTCCACACCCAAGCTACAACCGAGCTGGATTGGGTCAAACGAGCGGAGTCAAGTGGTGAAGCCTACCGGCAAACCAACCACATGCGCTGACGTCGACATCGGGGAATGCTGCGAGAACCGTACATCCACTGAGGCTGTGAAATTGCCAATCTCTAGCTCCACTCCGTCTAAAGTAGCCTCTTTGATTGTGGACACAACTCTTGCCCAGGACCATGACAATCAAAGCCACAAGCCTGACCACGGCGAGCCGAACAGTCCCTCATACACCCAGTTGGCCACGCTGATCGCGGGTGACTCGGATGACCACACAGGCGCGAAAGAAAGGCGACTGCGGCCAAACAAGCCATATACAACTCGCCAAATCAGAAAACTGCTGGCTGGCTTCAAGGTGCAGTCCTCTGAGAAAACCAGCCTCATGGGAGCACCACCAAAAGAACTACCCGGTGCTGCCACCCAGCGCTCAAAGCATCACAGAGGCACCTTTCCGACCAAATCGCGCCAAAATGCCCAAGAAGCCAAACAGACGCGAGATCGCCCATTGAGCAACAGCGAACCTGGCCGTCCAGAAGAAGTTAAAGAAAGGGCTACAAGTAGCAATGGTCGAAATTTTCGCCCACGGGGAAAAAAACTTCGTCCACCAAAACTAATAGGCCCGCGCAAACCGGGCTCCCACAGGGCGAAAAAAACCCTGCAAATGAAAAGCAACCCACGAAACCACCAATCGAGGGAGCAGACAAATATGCCTCAGAGGTCCCTTCGGAGCCCTCGACTCAAACCCGACGTGCAGCTATTAAGCCTGCTAACCTCCCTGGTTACACAACTCTCGGCTCCTCACCTTCGGAGGCAGCAGAGACAGTGTTGAAATGCTTGTCCACAAACTGTCTTAGCCTCTTCAACAAACTTTGTGATATTAAACAGTCAGTTTGTCTTGAACAGCCGTCCATTATCGCACTCACAGAGACCTGGCTCACACCAGATGTCTCTGACGCGGAGATCTCAATAGACGGCTACTCTATTTTTCGAGCTGACTCAAAACGAGGGAGAGCTGGTGGGGTTGCTTTATACTTACATGCGGCCCTGCCAATCCCGATTGTCCTCTCTGATACCACTCCTGCACCTTTTTGTGATGCACTGTGGCTTCAAGTCCCGCTGCGCGGGTCCGATTCTCTCCTTCTCGGTGTGGTCTACCGTAGCCCCTCGAGTCCTCCGGAAGATGACCACTTCCTCATACGAACCCTTGGGCAACTCTCCTCCAGCTACCACTTCACTCATCTCCTGCTGGTAGGTGACTTCAACGCTCCAAAGGCCCCCTGGACGGAGCTCCAGTGCGTCGGATCAAGTGGACCCTTTGCAGCGGCGTTGACCGAAGTCGTTCAACAGAGCGCTTGGACTCAACATGTCGTTGCACCCACCAGATACCGCGCGGGCCAACAACCGTCCCTCCTGGATCTGGTCATCACCAACGAAAGACATTTCGTTGATCAGGTGACAATTAACGCTCCACTGGGACATAGCGACCACTGTGTGCTCACCTTTGATTTCATCTGCTATTGGGCCAGAAATCCCGAACCCCAAACGTGGATTCGAAACTTCTGCCGTGCAGACTTTTCGGGAATGCGCATCTTTCTTAACCAAGTTAAACTGGGGCCAGCCTCAGTGGAAGACTTATATAGGACTATTGTCCAGAAAGTTCACGAGGCTGACGCGATGTTCGTCCCAAAAAAACCAGCACGCAGTCGGATGAGCCGTAAACTACCCAAAAGGATCCGGCGTCTTCTGGAAAAGAGGTCACAACTATTTCTCAAAAAGTTGACTACAGGAGACACAGAAGATGAGCTGGCATTTCGTAAAATGCGGAACCGCTGTAAATCGGAAATCCGCCAATGGAACATACGAAAACAAGCCACCATTCTAGACCTCGCCCGGAAGAACAGAAATGTGCTGTTCAAATACATGCGGCATCGCCGAAGAAACAAACCATCCGCGTTCTCCCTGAGGGACAGGAACGGGGAACCCACGAGTGACCCAATAGTGGTATCTGAGTTCTACAGAGATCACTATGCAGGTCTGTATTCAGTCCCAGCGTCCTCGTCACATCCAACGTTGTCAAGGCGTACCTACGAACGGCCTCTAACCGACTTGGTATTCACGGTGGAGGACATTCGTCAACTCCTGCACAAGATCAACCCATTCTGCGCGTTGGGGCCCGACGAAGTCCACCCAAGGATCCTGAAGGAAACGTCGTACACACTGGCAACTCATTTCCATCTGCTGTTTCGTCAGTCGCTTGACGAAGGCCACCTTCCCTCTGTTTGGAAGGAAGCGATTGTCACGCCAATCTACAAAACTGGTGACCGACTATCGCCTGGCAGCTACAGGCCTATAAGCCTCACTAGCGTGCCATGCAAGGTGATGGAACGCATTCTGAAGCGAGCCATTCTAGATCACCTTACTTCCAACAACTTGATTTCTCAAGCTCAACACGGATTTCTCCCAAACCGTTCCTGCGTGACGAACATGCTCGTATTTATGGACAGCTTAACCCAAGCCAAGGACGAGGGACTCATATCGGATGCCATATTTTTCGACTTTTCAAAAGCATTTGATCGAGTCCCACACGTCCCTCTGCTCCACAAACTCGAGTCTTACGGGATTCAAGGGAAAATCCTACACTGGATCAAGGCATTCCTATCAGACAGATCATTCCGAGTGAAAGTAGGCTCGACCTACTCTTCTGCGGCGCCGGTCTCCATTGGAGTTCCTCAGGGCTCCGTTTTGGGACCTTTGCTGTTTCTGATATACGTCAATGACCTTCCAGATGTTCTTTCAAGTCCATGTCTACTTTTTGCGGACGACTTGAAATCGTGGAGTTCCAATGCCAGTGCCCTCCAAATTGATGTAGACGCCGCAAAGCAGTGGTCGTTGGACTGGCACCTTCCTCTGAATGACGAAAAGTGCGTCCATATGTCATTTGGAGGAGACTCAGCGAACTCCTTTGTCATGCATGGTGAGAAAGGACCAGAAGACATCACGAGGATAGATGCCAAAAAAGATTTGGGTATCTGGCTCTCTCCAAACCTGTCCTTCTCACTGCACCTTGAGAAATCGGCTCAGAAGGCATTCGCTGTTCTACGGATGATTCGGCGTACCTTCTCTCGTATTACTCGCACGGACTTCCAAATACTCTATGGGGCCTATGTCAGACCGCTCCTTGAATATGCCAACCCGGTTGTCTACTCAGGACGCACGAAAGACGTAATCCTCATTGAGCGTGTCCAGCGAGCTGCTACGAAAATGGTTGCCGGTCTCAAGTCCATGGACTACGAAACGCGTCTCGTGGTGCTCGACCTCTTTCCCTTGGAGTATCGTCGCCTCCGAGGGGACTTAATTCTTACTTACGCCCTGTTTGAACAAGGCTTGGCCAACAGGTTTTTCACCGTTGACCCAGCAAACACACGGCGGGGACACGGTAAGAAGATTTTTAAGCTCAGAGCGCACACCTTCATTAGGCAAACTTTTTTCTCATTTCGGGTAGTTGCTGCGTGGAATAACCTTCCTGAGACGGTTGTCCACGCTCCCTCTAGAACTCAGTTCAAAACACTATTAGACACTTATTTACGCGAGTCCTCGCGCTGGCAAACATACTGCCCCGCGCTGAGAACTTAAAGAGCAGTGCTACACCCTTTTTTCACTTGTGCCTTTCAGGTGAACGACAGCTGCTGAACGACAAGAACAAAACCGACCCGGGAAACTTGGGCGAAAGCCTCGCTCCTGTGTATCAATCCGTGAATCCGTGAGGCCCTTTTTATTACACACGTCAAGTATTGCTTCTCAATCTTCGGCGTATTCATACACTTGACAAATCTAGTTTTATTCTCAATCATAACTTTTTGGTTAGGAATTTACCCAGCTGATTGCACAGGAACAAAAATAGGTGAATTTCTGTCGTAACAGCGGGCACTACCGTTGATTTATTTGCTTCAAATGATGCAGCGATAGTTCCATTACCATAAACCAGTTGGCACTGGTGCGGAAATTGCTGCAGCGGATCTGCACCTGGGCGCGGAAATTTCCGCATTGTGTCTGCAGGCTTACGCAGCCGGGTGCAGACCCAGCAAGGAAACGAAACAAGTTTCCCCACCCGGTCCGCACCATTTCGCTTGTACTTATCAAACATATACCAATGACAAAGGGCTGGCCCAGAAAAGTGGAGATTATGCGGGAGAGCACGGGTCACATCTGAGTACGCGAGCTGTTGTAGGCCCGAATACCATCAACGTTCCTTTGAATGACAACATTTGTTATCAAAGTATGAATCTCCCGAAGCTGCCGCAGCAAACCTGCTTTCAGCCCAAGGTGGGTGTGCGTCCCACCGGCCTTCTGTCGCAAGCAGCACCGACGAGGAGATTTCATTACAGTGAGTGGATTCTTCGGAAGAGACGGGAACAAATACCTGCGTTCGTCAAACACAACGGCTAAACCGGATAAAGGTGGGTTTAGTCTTTGCGCTATACAACGAACATCCGTTAAAATATTCCCACGTGGCTGTGAACGGTTAAAAAAGACACTGTGTAAGTAGAACATATAAACTGACCTCTTCAATGACTTGCACTAAGCTTTTATGTTGGGGCAAAAAGCTGGGTTGTCTGTATTAACCGAATGGTTCACCAGAAACCGTAGTGGTAAATGGCCTTTTGGTGCCAGGTTACTAATAAGCGAGAGTAATGAAACCGCCAGCAAACAGCGTTGTAACGCATGGCCCAGTTTATCCCTTGGAACAGTCAGTTGCAGCATATCTGAAAATTATCGACTGATTAATCATGAATCTTATCCTCGTAATTTCAACCAAGGACTTTGCAAACGCATTTATCCGTCGGACTATAAAAACAGCTGGTTGCTGCCACCGCCTGACGTGCTTTCCTAAATACCGTTGTTCTCAAAGACCCCCTTCGCGCAATATGAACGAATTTTGGGCACGTTGAAGATTGCTTGCAATGAAGAAATCTCGTTTACAACTTCTGTACACGTGAGCACACCAGGCATAAAGCACGTCACAGTACAACGAAGCTCATTCTCTCAACCACACGTGAGGACAAGTAGTACGCAGATCTTTTCACGAATAATGGTATATCACAGTAAAACAAAACCAATTAAATTGGTCGACGGTTTACATCCCGCAAGAACCGGGAAATGCAAGCTATTGTGGTTTTTTCTTTACTGCGGGACAAATAAAGAAGCCTTGAAGCCTCCTTAATGTATCCATCTCCCTCAGCTTAAAAGCCCTCCAATAGTGCAGACGATCTGCACAGATTCCGCACAGGTTCTGCGCAGGGGCATGGACGCCTGCTAACTCGATAGAGTTGAGGCTGTCACTGCTACAACTGAAAATATAATAATACCGGTTCCCGTACATAACGAACCCAAATCACATGTTGAAAGACCTTGCAAGAGTGTAGCTCGGGTAGCACATCTGCTTACACGTATCTAATTCGTGTCTATCATCCTACGGACGGTTTACACATCATTTGCCGGCGGATACTGAAACTAATTAAAACCAGAGCAGTAACCGCTTACCTCGCGTTGTTCAGAGCACTCGTTTTTTTATTGGCTTTTTACCACCTTTGATTTGTCTTATACTGGTAGTTAGGTCCAAGATGGACGATACCATACGTCAATAGTAGGCTATGCCAAGCTGCTGAAAACAATAAAGTTTCTGCAACGATTACATCAGTTAATTACTTCTTAATGGAAAATTCCTTCACAAATCTCCCTATGGTCATTCACAGCGGCGCTCAAAAAGAGCACTCGTAAAATTCCATTCAGCTCGGCACCCATTTTTGATGGTCATCACCACTGAACTTCCAGCCAATAAGAACGAGGATGAAGGCGCCAGATGCGTGATTAAAATACTAGGCAGTATTCCATTCATTCACAAGTCAAAATCAAGAAAACGTTTGGCTGCGCCGAGTTACGTGACCTATATCCTGACGTACGACTCCAAACGGATTTAACTGTTTAAAAGAAGTTTTCGCCGACCACCACCCATGACTCGGTGACGTAGCGGGATAAGCTTGGGCGTAGGGACCGGTGCTTGATAGTCGCATCCGAGGTCCGACACCTTTAAGACTTTCCCCGGTAGCACGTTTCTTCACAGGACACTACTGTTTCTGCTGGCACTCGAATACAGTATAAAAACATGATTAACTAAGATGGGAGCAATTTAAAGTGCGGAAAATCTGAGGTGTGAAGTTAAGTTGGAATTGTGATTTCCGAAAACACAAATATCGGCTTACTGCCAAACTTTCATTAGAAGAAGCGAGGCAACTCGTCACGAAAACGTTGTGCAAGGATAGCAAGGTTTGTGGATGGCATTTATAGCGACGTGGATGCATTTTCCGATGCTAACTTTACGTATTCACCTAGTTCAAATAGTACATGTGACACAAAAAAGGCGGAGATCACCTGAAATAAATTCCCCAAATTGTTTCAGACTATTATTTGCTTGCTTTGATTACCCGTCTTTCCTTAATTTATGCGCTTAGGCATTTAATATTTGCAAGTGGACTGAAACTTTTTGCGCCAAATTGTAGCATTTTGTTGCGTATGTGCCTACACCAAAACTCATCCAAATTTTCGTTCATATTTTAACAGTTCACCAAATTTTGCGATAAAACCAACCAACAAATCAACCACATGCGTTGATAGCGACATCGGGAAATGCTGCGAGAACCATACAACCACTGAGATGGTAAAACTGCCAATCTCCAGCTTCACTCTGGCAAAAGTGGCCTCTTCGATTGTGGACACAGTCGTCGCCCAGAACCCTGACAGCCAAAGCCACAAACCTGACCGCAGCGAACCGGAAAATCCCTCGTACACTCAGTTGGCCATACTGATCACGGGCGATTCAGGAGTCCATAAAAACACGAAAGAAAGGCGACTGCAGCCACAAGCTGCCTCAGACACTTCAACAAACTTTGCGATATTAAACCGTCAGTTTGCCTTGAACAGCCGTCAATAATCACACGCACGGCGACCTGGCACACACCAGATGTCTCTGACGCGGAGATCTTGATGGACAGCTACACTGTTTTTCGAGCTGACTCAAAACGACGGAGGGCTGGTCGGGTTGGGTTTTGCTTACACGCGGCCCTAATCATCTCAGCTACCCTCTGCTACCACTCCTGCACCTATCTGAGATGCACTGTGAATGCAAATCTCGTTGCACTGATCCGATTCTCCCCTTCTCAGTGTAGTCTACCGTTGACCAACTCCTCATTCAAACCCTTGAGCAACTCTCCTCCAGCTACTGCCTAAGCCATTTGCTTGTAGGTGATTTAAACGCTCCAAAGGCCCCTGGATGGAGCTCAGCGTGTCGGATCAAGTGGACTATTTGCAGCGGCGCCAACCGGAGCCGTTCGGCAAAGCGCTTGGACTGAACATGTCGCTGCACCCACCAGATACCGCGCAGGCCAATTACTATCCCTCCTAGATTCGGTCATTACCAACAAAAGACACTTCATCGATCAGGTGATAAGTTACGCTCCACTGAGACAGTGACCTCTTTATGCTGGCCTTTGAGTTCATCTGCCACTGGATCAGAAAGCCCGAACCTCAGACGTAAATTCGAAACTTTTGTCGTGCAGACTTCTCAGGAATGCGCATCTTACTTGAACATGTTAAAACGGGACCAGCTTCAGTGGAAGACTCATATAAGACCATTGTCCAAAAAGCTCACGAGGCTGACGCGATGTTCGTTCCAAAAAAACCAGAATGCAGTTGAATGGGCCGCAAGCTATCTGAAAGGATTCGGCGTCTTCCGGAAGAGAGATCTCAACTATTTTTTAAAAAGCTGTCTACAAGGGACACAGAAGATGAGCTGGCATTTTGTATAACGCGGAACCGCTGTAAGTCAGAAAGCTGCCAATAGCATATCCAAAAACAAAACACCATTCTGGACCTCGTCCTGAAATAGAGTAATGTGCTATTCAAACACATAAAACATCGCCGCCATTCGCGTTTTCCTTGAGGTACAGGAACGGAGAACCCACGAGTGACCCGATAGTTTTGTCTGCGTTCTACATTATGCAGGTCTATATTCACTTCCAGCATCCTCGCCACTTCCAGTCTTGTCAAGGCGTAACTACGAACGGCCTTTAACCGACTTGGTCTTCACGGTGGAGATCATTCGTCAACTCTTGCACAAGATCAGCCCATACTACCCGTTGGAGCCCGACGAAGTCCATCCCAAAATCTTGTCCCAAGGTCCTCTTCTGTATCATTGAGGGCGATTAGTAGCCAATTTACGTTATGGGGTTGCCCGTGTCGTGCTGAAAGTTAATTGCTTCGTTCCGGCTCCCGTGGAACGTTAGGTTTCTTGCGGTAGCATAATCCTGTAGTTTATTAGGCTGAATTTATGAGATTGTAACGCCTTCCGAACATAGTATAAAAAGCACTGTTTGCATGGCCCGCAAGTGCTTCAAAGGAGACTAGATCCGGGTAGAGCGCCTTTAATTGGCCGACCCTTAGATGCACACACAAAATTTCTCTGAAACCATAGTTCGGAGGAGGAGAATTTTAATAATAATGTTTATTCTCAAATTGTGGGTGACAAAGTTTCAGCATTTGATGGCATTCATTCGGTGCCTAAAGATATTCCCATGCGAGCCCAGATTTGTTGGAAGTTGTTTAAACGTACTCGAGGTCCACCATGGGCGCTGAATTTATATTTTAATGGCTGCCAGCGGCTTAGCGTGATGTACCTCTGATGACGGTGGGAAAGTTGTGAAAGAGCCGGTTTCTTCACGAGTTTTATTTTGCATTGCGTTTGGAAATAATCTCGAGACGACAAGGACAATAAGTTTGCCCTCCATGTCGCCGCAAACTCAAAATTGAGCAGCTTCTAACGATCTGTGTACGAAAAAGTCTCCTATCATTGTGGCAGGTGTCCTGCAAAACCAAGCCAAGGAATTCGTCACAGTTTGTCGTTTTTATGATGGTCAGTGCACCCTATCGCAGGCGCAAGGCTATACCGAACCATCGATAGTGATGTTGGTAGAATTAGTGTGTTTATGGGCAGAACAAGCATACAGCACAATAAGGCGGCTGGTGCTTCCAAGCCCTGGCACAAATTAAACGGATTGATGCCATCTTGTGGGTACACGTAACACCCTCATCCGGTAAATATTGTGGATATGGTGAACTACGGGCAATCCATCAGACTGAGTATGGTAGCCGCGGTACCGTCATCGCAACGCCGTACTTGGGTCCGTGGTCAGCCCGTACATGAACATTTTGCGTGAGTCGTTTAGGGTTGTTATTGTAATTACGATTCGCCAAGGAATCGTCCCAAAGTGAGAATGGCATGGATTAAGGGTATTCTTGGGTCCATTGAGGGCGCACGGTGGTTCATTTCTGTCATTCAGACAAGGCAATATGATAGCCGTGTCTATATCCGGCACACAAAATAGAAAAGTTCTCAGAAAGACTTCTAGAAGTCACCATGATGTGAGTTAGACTGTGGCCCGAAATAACAAGCGGCCAAAAGTGATTATAATTCCTGACTAACTAACGTCTTCTGGACCCCGGTTTTCAAATATCTGACGAAAACCTTGTCGATATGGAGCATGCAGATGTTGTTACCAACTTCAATTGGGAGAAAAAGGTGCGGTTTTCTTTGAGTGAACTGACCAAAGTCATCCCGTCCTTTGGTATGCATCCTGCACTCACAAAGTGTAAGGTAGTAATAATAATGTTTATTCACAAATGGTGGGCAGCGTGATCATAAGATAAAATTCGGAATGAAGCATGAGTTTGTTCGTAGTTGTAGCTAATGGGCCGAGTTGGCGTATAGTCAAGTTCGGTATACTCAAGTGTAGGAAGGGCTTAGTTGTGGGTGTGATATCAAACTGGGTATGGCAGTGCCGTGGCATCATTGCACTACCGTACTTCTGTTTCTGGACAGCCCCGTAACGGACGTCATGTTTGAGATGATTGGGCTGGGAAGTGCAGTTCTGTGAGCAGCAGGATTTTTGAGTTGTCCAAGGGAACATGGAGCGGCAGGACGAAGCCAATGTATGATCACAGGTATCTTTATGGTCCGTTTCGGGATCTCTGGGGATGTAAATCACTGATCAGATGGGGTGGATAACAGCAAACAGGGTGTCCAAACCGGGTATTGCCGAGTATTGAGTGGACTTGACACCAATTACCCGCCCACTCAATAGGTCTTCTTTACCCATCCATGGGTGCACGTATGATGACGCACGTGTTCCTTCGATCCCAAGGCTCAAGTCTATACCACCCGGTCTATGGCTGACAAGTGTGTACCTCTCTTTAGCTTTAACTTTGCTGCGCTCAATAATGCATATGGTTGCCGAATACCGCCATTGAATAATTAGTGTACACACGGGACTAATTGAGCAATTGGTGGTTTTACCCTTATGACAGTAAGACTGCAGCTTCAGTGTGGACACCCACTTGGAATTGTGGACAAAGGGATTTAGTAAGCACTTGGTGAGTTGGCCACTACAACGTTGTTTAATCATATGTTTTAAAGGGTGTGTACGGAGTGTGTACGAGTCGTTCTTGATTATACATTTTCCTTTCACATATATTCATACATATATATACATTTTTCCTATCGAGTAAAAGCGGCTTCCTGAAACTGAGAACTGGATTGACTACACATTACGTTTTTACCGATACAACCAATAAATAGAAACATGCTTTTTCAAAGGTAGTTGTGTATTTTTAGGCATGGGGTTGGCACGCGGATGACATGTATGGATATGAAGGACCACCATTGGTCGTTGGATTGGTTTATTATGTATAGTTGGCGCGTTAGTCAGTTACCAGTGTGTGTGCGGGCCCTTCGGTTACGCCGAGTATGGTTATAAGCGTGACGGGCCGCGGTTGGCCATCGGATTAGACTGCTGAGCCTAGTTGAGGCCTCATATTCGGGATTGCACATGGACACAGGCCTAGCAATTAAAGTAAGTAGCCAAGTTGTGCGATATCGACTGCAGTCATGAGTATGACAGACCCACGTTGGGCGTTTGCTTAAGAAAGCATGCATAGTGGAGGCCTTATTTGCACCGACTTACATAGATTCTGGCCTGTTCTTTACTATAGGTAGCAGAGATAAGCGACAGCGCCTACAGGTGGGCGTGAGAGACAGTCGTTGTTCATTGGATTAGGTTACTGTACATAGGTGAGGCCTCATAAGCAGCGTCGCACATAGAAGTGGGCCTAGCAGTTATGATACGTAGCGAAGGTAAATGATGTTGAATACAGTTATCAGCATGACGGGTGGTCATTAGCCGTTAGACTAGGTTATCGTGTATGGGTGGGGCCTCGTAATCAGCGTCGAACAGTGACACGGGGCTAGCATGCTCCAGTGACGCTAAGTAGTCGAGGTGAGTGGCAACGATTTTCTTTAAGAATTTTCTCTAAGAATAAAATAACATCTGCAGAATATCCGATGCAATTTCAAACCAGGAAAATCGGTCATCAACGGTTGTTTGGTTTATACTCCATAGACTTAACTGACGAGATAATTTTGTTCAGCGAACCTCATCACAACAATTTTTCTTACGGAGCTCAGCTTCCATTAAGTATAACATTGTGAGAAAACAGCATGAATTGTGCAGGAGATGCAAGGTCCATCATGGGTGATTGCCTTTCAAGCTATGCATAACTAGCCCGTGGACAATACAATGTCAGGAGGTAACCTTCGGTATATTACCAACACAATGGTATCATTTCTACTAGGAATATTACTCACCATAGGTAAAATACATCATAAAGCGGTCATGATAACAGTAATCGTTGTCACTCACCTCGACTACTTATCGTCACTGCAGCATTCTAGGCCCGTGTCATGTGTGACGCAATGTGAGGAGCTCACCTATACACGGCGACCTAATTTAATGGCCAATGACGGTCTTTCATAATCATAACTGTACGCATTTTCAGTCATCTCGAATACTTGTTGTAACTGCTAGGCCTACTATGTGCGACGCTGCTTATGAGGGCTCACCTATGTACAGTAGCCTAATCAATGACCAACGACTGTTTCTCACACATCTGTACGCGATGTCGCTTATCCCTGCTACCTATAGTAAACACCAGGCCAGAATCTATGTGGACCGTTGAAAATAAGGCCTCCACTATGCATGCTTTCTTAAGCAAACGCCCAACGTGGGTCTGTCATACCCATAACTTCAGTCGATATCGCCTACCTTGGCTACTTACGGCAATTGCTAGGCCTGTGTCTATGCGCAACGCCGAATATGAGGCCTCAACTAGGCTCATCAGTCTAATCCGATGGCCACGCCCGTCACGCTTATAACCGTACTCGAAGTCGTCTATCGTGGTTACTTATAGTAATTGGGGCCGTTCACATCCCGTAACTGACTAGTGCCCCAAATATACATAATAAATCAATCCAACGGCCAATGGCCATCCTTCATATCTATACACGTCATCCGTTTGCTAATCCCATACCTAAAAATACACAACCGCCTTTAAAAATCATGTTTCTATTTATTGGTTGTATCGGCACAAACGTAATATGCGGTCAACCCAGTTCCCAGTTTCAGGAAGCCGCTTTTACTCGTCAGGTTTCTGAAAGGAAAAATATAATCAATTAGGACTCGTACACATCCGCACACATCCTTTAAAACATATAATTAAACCAAGTTGTAGTGGCCAACTCACCAAGTGCCTACTAAATCCTTTTGTCCACAATTCCAAGTGGGTGTCCACGCTGAAGCTGCAGTCTTACTGTCATAAGGGTAAAACCACCAATTGCTCAATTAGTCCCGTGTGTACACTAATATTCAATGGCGGTATTCGGCAACCATATGCATTATTGAGCGCAGCAAAGTTAAAGCTAAAGAGGACACATGTCAGCCATAGACCGGGTGGTATAGACTTGAGCCTTGGGATCGAAGGAACACGTGTGCGTCATCGTGCACCCATGGATGGGTAAAGAAGACCTATTGAGTGGGCGGGTAATTGGTGTCAAGTCCACTCAATACTCGGCAATACCCGGTTTGGACGCCCTGTTTGCTGTGGTCCACCTGGTCAGAGATTTACATCTCCAGAGATCCCCAAACGGATCATTAAATATACCTGCGATCTTCCACTAGCTTCGTCCTGCCGCTCAAATTCCCTTGGACAACTCAAAAATCCTGCTGCTCACAGAACTGCACTTCCTAGCCCAATCATCTCAAACATGACGTCCGTTACGGGGCTGTCCAGAAGAAGTACGGTAGTGCAATGATGCCACGGCACTGCCATACCCAGTTTGATTCAGATATTTGAAAACCGGGGTCCAGAAGACGTTAGTTAGTCAGGAATTATAATCACTTTTGGCCGCTTGTTATTTCGGGCCACAGTCTAACTCACATCATGGTGACTTCTAGAAGTCTTTCTGAGAACTTTTCTATTTTGTGTGCCGGATATAGACACGGCTATCATATTGCCTTGTCTGAATGACAGAAATGAACCACCGTGCGCCCTCAATGGACCCAAGAATACCCTTAATCCATGCCATTCTCACTTTGGGACGATTCCTTGGCGAATCGTAATTACAATAACAACCCTAAACGACTCACGCAAAATGTTCATGTACGGGCTGACCACGGACCCAAGTACGGCGTTGCGATGACGGTACCGCGGCTACCATACTCAGTCTGATGGATTGCCCGTAGTTCACCATATCCACAATATTTACCGGATGAGGGTGTTACGTGCACCCGCAAGATGGCCTCAATCCGTTTAATTTGTGCCAGGGCTTGGAAGCACCAGCCGCCTTATTGTGCTGTATGCTTGTTCTGCCCATAAACACACTAATTCTACCAACATCACTATCGATGGTTCGGTATAGCCTTGCGCCTGCGATAGGGTGCACTGACCATCATAAAAACGACAAACTGTGACGAATTCCTTGGCTTGGTTTTGCAGGACACCTGCCACAATGATAGGAGACTTTTTCGTACACAGATCGTTAGAAGCTGCTCAATTTTGAGTTTGCGGCGACATGGAGGGCAAACTTATTGTCCTTGTCGTCTCGAGATTATTTCCAAACGCAATGCAAAATAAAACTCGTGAAGAAACCGGCTCTTTCACAACTTTCCCACCGTCATCAGAGGTACATCACGCTAAGCCGCTGGCAGCCATTAAAATATAAATTCAGCGCCCATGGTGGACCTCGAGTACGTTTAAACAACTTCCAACAAATCTGGGCTCGCATGGGAATATCTTTAGGCACCGAATGAATGCCATCAAATGCTGAAACTTTGTCACCCACAATTTGAGAATAAACATTATTATTAAAATTCTCCTCCTCCGAACTATGGTTTCAGAGAAATTTTGTGTGTGCATCTAAGGGTCGGCCAATTAAAGGCGCTCTACCCGGATCTAGTCTCCTTTGAAGCACTTGCGGGCCATGCAAACAGTGCTTTTTATACTATGTTCGGAAGGCGTTACAATCTCATAAATTCAGCCTAATAAACTACAGGATTATGCTACCGCAAGAAACCTAACGTTCCACGGGAGCCGGAACGAAGCAATTAACTTTCAGCACGACACGGGCAACCCCATAACGTAAATTGGCTACTAATCGCCCTCAATGATACAGAAGAGGACCTTGGGACAAGATTTTGGGATGGACTTCGTCGGGCTCCAACGGGTAGTATGGGCTGATCTTGTGCAAGAGTTGACGAATGATCTCCACCGTGAAGACCAAGTCGGTTAAAGGCCGTTCGTAGTTACGCCTTGACAAGACTGGAAGTGGCGAGGATGCTGGAAGTGAATATAGACCTGCATAATGTAGAACGCAGACAAAACTATCGGGTCACTCGTGGGTTCTCCGTTCCTGTACCTCAAGGAAAACGCGAATGGCGGCGATGTTTTATGTGTTTGAATAGCACATTACTCTATTTCAGGACGAGGTCCAGAATGGTGTTTTGTTTTTGGATATGCTATTGGCAGCTTTCTGACTTACAGCGGTTCCGCGTTATACAAAATGCCAGCTCATCTTCTGTGTCCCTTGTAGACAGCTTTTTAAAAAATAGTTGAGATCTCTCTTCCGGAAGACGCCGAATCCTTTCAGATAGCTTGCGGCCCATTCAACTGCATTCTGGTTTTTTTGGAACGAACATCGCGTCAGCCTCGTGAGCTTTTTGGACAATGGTCTTATATGAGTCTTCCACTGAAGCTGGTCCCGTTTTAACATGTTCAAGTAAGATGCGCATTCCTGAGAAGTCTGCACGACAAAAGTTTCGAATTTACGTCTGAGGTTCGGGCTTTCTGATCCAGTGGCAGATGAACTCAAAGGCCAGCATAAAGAGGTCACTGTCTCAGTGGAGCGTAACTTATCACCTGATCGATGAAGTGTCTTTTGTTGGTAATGACCGAATCTAGGAGGGATAGTAATTGGCCTGCGCGGTATCTGGTGGGTGCAGCGACATGTTCAGTCCAAGCGCTTTGCCGAACGGCTCCGGTTGGCGCCGCTGCAAATAGTCCACTTGATCCGACACGCTGAGCTCCATCCAGGGGCCTTTGGAGCGTTTAAATCACCTACAAGCAAATGGCTTAGGCAGTAGCTGGAGGAGAGTTGCTCAAGGGTTTGAATGAGGAGTTGGTCAACGGTAGACTACACTGAGAAGGGGAGAATCGGATCAGTGCAACGAGATTTGCATTCACAGTGCATCTCAGATAGGTGCAGGAGTGGTAGCAGAGGGTAGCTGAGATGATTAGGGCCGCGTGTAAGCAAAACCCAACCCGACCAGCCCTCCGTCGTTTTGAGTCAGCTCGAAAAACAGTGTAGCTGTCCATCAAGATCTCCGCGTCAGAGACATCTGGTGTGTGCCAGGTCGCCGTGCGTGTGATTATTGACGGCTGTTCAAGGCAAACTGACGGTTTAATATCGCAAAGTTTGTTGAAGTGTCTGAGGCAGCTTGTGGCTGCAGTCGCCTTTCTTTCGTGTTTTTATGGACTCCTGAATCGCCCGTGATCAGTATGGCCAACTGAGTGTACGAGGGATTTTCCGGTTCGCTGCGGTCAGGTTTGTGGCTTTGGCTGTCAGGGTTCTGGGCGACGACTGTGTCCACAATCGAAGAGGCCACTTTTGCCAGAGTGAAGCTGGAGATTGGCAGTTTTACCATCTCAGTGGTTGTATGGTTCTCGCAGCATTTCCCGATGTCGCTATCAACGCATGTGGTTGATTTGTTGGTTGGTTTTATCGTTTGCCTCCGCACGTCTGTCCCAGTCCAGCCCAGAAGTTGTGAATTAGGTATGGTGTTCACTGCCTTTTGAATGCTGACAGCCCGCTTTCAGATCTTCTGTACAGCAGGCGGGGAGGAAAGATTGGCGAGAATCCCAAGTGCTCGCTTGTTTCCCTTCTGGCGTAACCAATCCGAGTGAAGCGATTCGTGATCAGGCTTTGTGAGGACACAAGCAAGGAGCGACTGTGTCCGCCTCGTCAGCGTAATTTTTCTGGAGAATGACCCCCTCGCTCTCCCTTACGCGCCTGCCCACTGGAGACGCTGTAAGGGTCTTTACTGCCACATCAGAGAGCTGGATGACCTCCTTCGCAGTCAGCGGACCCGAGATGGGTAATTCAAGGTACTCGTTCAGCGAAGAAGGCTCTTTATCAACTTTCGTCCAGGTCGCTGTGTTCTTTGTGTTTTCATTCTCCGCTGCTTTAGAAAGAAGCTCCAGTTTCGCGTCGAGTATCCCGAACATCCCGATTCACACTGGTCTTTCCGATTCAGCAGTGGGGTTTTGGTTTCGTTTTTGATGGCTCTCTTCTTATTTGCGGAATGCATTGCACCCTTAATGTAGAGACAGCTGGTGCAGGCAAACGGGTCAGGAGAGTTAGCTAGTTGGCTTACCTGGTCGTCCTGTAAACCCGTGCATTTAAAGTGCCACCAGGCTTTGCAGGTGTGGCGTTGCATACCACGTCTTACACTCGACGGACAGCCATTTCAACCATCGATGGCTGCAGAGAGCAGCCTGCATTGATTTGGGTTATGATTGAGACTGGGTGCAAAGTGGGAACAGAGTACAAAATAACAGCGTTTATCACGTAACTGTTATGTTAGAGTGAAAAAGGCAACAAATGACACGTGTGAACTCTGTAAATAGATTGAACAGTGAAAGAATTCTTTCACAAATTTGCACGAGGGAAGAACGAAACCTATTTCGAACGAAACGCGTACGCTAGTAGATCGCTGAAAAACTTCACTGGACCTACAAAAAACCCTGAAGTCCCTCTTGAATCAGCACTGCTATTTGGGGTTTGAGTTAGAAGTGATCACACTCACTAACGCATTGGTGGCGGGATTTATAATCTATTTTCGGTGCTTTTGCGATGCAGGTTAGTTCAGCAGCCTAACCGTATTATACACCTTTGGATAGCTCAGAAACAACCCAAAATTTTTGAAATTAGGTCTGTTGGATGAATCCTCTGGCAGAGTGCTGGTTGTTTCGGTCAATGCACGCATGCGAATGACAAATCTGATGGATGCTGTGAAAAAACAGTTAGGCGTTGGCTGTCATATCACTTTAAAATCCCAGGACGCTCAAGTAGGGTGTGTTCATTTGTAACTCACTGCTCCAGCCATCTGAAATCCCTTCAAATACTCGACTAGAGGATTTTTTCGATGTTGAATCTGATTCAACGGATGCCCTGACATCCCCCAACTTTGCCATCTTTCCGCGCTCCTCAGTGGACTGGTCTAAAATACCAGACAAAAACCGCCTGAAGGTTCAGTTGATGGATATCGGTGGTAAATTCACTTGTTCATGACTTAGATGGTGTAATGTCTTTACAGTAGTTTTAACGTCGCTGGTCACCATGATCAGACCTGTCCAAATCTGCCGAGGCCATGGAAGACGTGATCTTCTTGGTTGCCTCCTGCATGATCAGATTTTCCAAAGGATAATCCGGGTTACCTGCCTCATTTCGTGGAGTTTTTGACAGGGGCTACTCCTGCCACCAAGCGAAGCAACACTACGAAGATTCCGTCGATTGCTTTCCTAGATAGTGGTGGAACTGCGCTACACAAACGACTAGGTCAGCGTGGCCCACAAATAGTCCGCGCGAAGCTTCTCATGGTTGCTCCATGAGTGAATCAGTTGGGTGGTTTCAACTACCGGTGATCAGAAGACTATCCGGCTTCTCGGACTAGCCCACCAGTTCTGAACCAAAGCTGCGACCTTGACGTGATTATCGAACTTCATTGCTTCAATAACCCCCCGGGCTGCACTGTTTTAAACTCCGTTCCACAAGATGCATCCATACCCGGAAGGCCATAGGGGAACTGTCAGACCAAGAGCAGTGAAACTCCGTACTGCGAGTAATCGTAATGTGAGGCGGTCTGGAGATAAGTCTGTATTCTCTGCGATGGGAGCGTGAATTAAGTAAGCTATTTCCCCTAAACGGCCATCATCTCCACATTTATGGATGCAACGAGACTTCCCCGAGAAAGGATGGGTCAGAAAGAGTCGACCCTAAAAACCGCACACTCCGATCGCCCGACATTTGCCGCCGCCGTCAGCGCATTGACGGTCGAAATACTTTTAAAACCAAAAAGTCACACTAATCGAAGGACACATTAGGAATCAGACAATGCCTTACCTCTTGCTCCCTTGAGTTAGGTCAGTCCCGTGCGGCGGAACAAGTCAGAAAATAAAAAAGTCGGTTATCTGTTGCACTTTTTCGGTGCCCAGCTGCTATGTCAATGGGAGGATGCTCAAGGGCTGTGATACTGCCAGGTTGCCCAAGTCTAGACATAAGCAGTCGAGATGCTGAGGTTGGGTTCGAATAACAGACCTTCCGGTCCGTAACCTGGCGCCCTAAGCACTGAGCTATCTCGAGCTCCGAACAGGTCAGACTATTGAGCCATTGTCCCCGGGAGGGGTCCCTCAAGAAAACCCTGACAACCACAGCCTCGTGGTCCAAACATTTGAGTCAGAGGCTAGGGCAAGTGCCTCCGCACAAAATCTCTTATCCCCCACCATCCTGTGGGTCAGACTTTTGAGTTGAGAGCTCAAGGTGGCTGCTTCAACAAAATCCCCTTCCTCGGTCTAGGCAACCGGATAGTGTCATTTTCCCGCACAGTTATTTGTCCACCGGTGTCTCTCCCCCAATGTCCATCATTAAGGTAAACGTCGCTGGGTCATTTGATTACCTCTAATCCGACCTGTGTGTCTTATCCAGCCTGCTACCCATTAACAGTACGCAAATAATATAATAATAATAGTAATAATCGTCCAGCTGTAGCACCCTTTCTGCGCCTAACTGCCATGCCACCCGAAGGAGGCACGAGGGCTGGGATACTGCCAGGTTGCCCAAGCCTAGACAGGGGAAGTCGAGAGGCAGAGGTCGGATTCGAACCACGGACCTTCCGGTTAGTAAATTCGCGCTCTACCCACTTTGGCCATCTCGCCACAGTACGCAAAATAACTGCTAAATCCATGGTACCCCCTTCTACACAGCATCTTTCAACGTCCTCACTTTGTCGCATTGGCAAACAGACAGTGCTTGCGCCAACCTTATGCTCATTTAAAATTGGTGTATGTTGTGTATCTGGAACGCCTACAAAGCCGAAGCATGTTCATGCATCTTACAATGCCAAGGACGAACTCAGTTCCTTCACAGTCCACTCTCCCTTTGTTGGATGATCTAGAAGCGGTGATTCATGGAATATATGGCGTGGGAATTGCCCACAACAACAATCGTTCAGCTGTAACACCCTTTCGGTGCTTGGCTGCCATGCTACTCGAAGGAAGCTCGAGGACTGAGCTACCCCAGATTGCCCAATCATAGACAGGAGCAGTCGAGATGCTGAGGTTGGGTTACAACCATGAACTTCTGGTCAGTAAGTTGGCCCTTTAGCCACTGTTCTATCTCGAGCTCGAGCACTCAACCCCTGAGCTGAACTGGGTTGGATGTGCTGTGCTGGATTGGATTCCAATGGGCAGTCATCTTTGCGCCATTCCGTTATGCAACTCAATCAAGCTCAATGCCTCGGCATAAAAGTAGGGACCTTGTGTTGTGTCGGCATACGCCCCAACGGTCTGTAGTTCTGAGACTGTGAACGATACGTTCTATCGAGCTTTATCCGGGCTTATTCGTCAAACAAGAAGCACGGACACTGTGATCCTTGCGGGTGATACGAATGTCCAAATCAGACATCTGAGCTCTTTGTAATCACATTTGGGCAGTCGATGGTGGTCTCACAGACAACGAAAGGTGCCTCCTCCAATTGTGTGCTGATTATCGACTGTTTCTGGCTAGTACGAACTTTCAACAAAAGCTTTCGCGTTGCATAACCTGGTGGCCACCAAGTTCCAACCAACCGTGGACCTAGTCGGATCACGTGACCATCAGCCACAATTCAAGACCGCCATTCCTTCTGGGGTACACACCTGGATTCCGGCCACGCCACAGTGCGAGCACACCTCCAAGCCCTGTCAAGCCAGGACAGCCCTAGCTCAGCAGTATCGATCTGGGATAGCCTAACTACTCTCTACAGTAAACCAACATTGTACTGGTAGCGAGCACGTGAATGAGGCACAGAAAAGTGTGAAAGGAGCTTTGCTGGTGGTGTTCTATCTGACTTCTCCGATACGGTCAAATGACCACTGGATATATTCGGGGTCGCGAGTCCTAATTGGTGCTAGTAAATCTATACTACCAGGTAAGGGGTGGGACGGCGCACGCAGATCACTCAAACGTCAACTTTTGAAGAGCCTAAGGAAAGACCGATGGCTTCGGTGGGCGATAAAAGCCAAAGAGATGAAGGCTTTTGCCAGCGGAAACATCCGTGCCCTATATCGACTGACCAAAAGAAAGGGCGGCCGGTTAGACACTAAGCGAAAAACGGCCCAATAATTCACTCGCAAAAACGTTGACTGGAAAGATGGGTTGAACACTTAGAAGAGCAGCTTAACTACCCTCTCACAACACCTGGATTGTGCATGTTTGCGAATGGAATGCAAACCTTGATCACCCATCAGAAGAAATTAAGTATGAAGTATGCCTGATGACGCGTGAGAAGGCCCCAGAACCGGAAGGTTTGTATCCAGCTGTCAAAGAAGCAGGATAACTTGTTTCGTATCTGAAAAATCTTACTGGCGCTATATGGAGTGAAGAGAAAGTACCTGCAGAGTAAAGCACTCTGACAGTAAGTTTTGCCCTCAAAAAGGGTACTGGAACACGGCCTAGCATCCACAATGGCATCAGCCTGGTAGCTATGGCTTCGAAAGTGTACTCTAATCTTCCGAAGGTTGACTAAACATACGGAGAGGCGGATTCGTGAAAACCAAACTAGGTTCCATTCTGCAAGACGATGCATCACATTTTCACCCTCCTAAAGATTCTGGAACAGCGACACTGTTTCCAACAACCAACAATGGCAGTCTTTCTTAAATTGAAAGTTGCATTGACTTTATGGACCGTCGGGCAATGACTAGGTAGCAGAGGTGTCCTTAAGGCACTGTGCGCCAACTCCCGCGAACGTGTGCAGGTCTACAGAAAGCACTAGCCTGAGTTCACTAAGTCAAGTGGTCTCAGGTGAGACTGTCCTCTTTCACCCTTCCTCTTCATCTTTGTCACTGATATGTTGATGACAGATTCATTCCCAGTCTCTAGTGCCTGTGGGGTCGAAATGCTCCCAAGATACTTGCTCACAGATATGGAGTGCGCAGACGTCCTAATGCGAACAGTATTAAACAATAAGTAAATGAATAAATAATTAATTAAATAATCTAAGTAATACTGCTTCATGATTTGGTACGCACTTCACGCATACAAAGTGTAGACTGCTGCCAAAAGGATGAGTAGGCCCGAACCCTAACCCCATGGTTGCGAATGAGCTGATTGAGGTGGTAGGCCAATTCGTCTACCTGCGCAGCTAAATCAGTCCCGCTGGTCTGACCAAAGAATAGTTCCATCCGGATTGGGAAAGCCAGAGCGGCTTTTGTGAACTTGCGTCAAGGTTCGAATTTGAAAACCCGTGGTACACCCCATATTGTTATGTGGGTCAAACCTGGCCGTTGCACGTTAAGGACGTCAAAATCTTTCGATGCTCGGATCAGTAATTGTGAAGCAGCTTGAATGGTTTCCGGGAAAATTGCTTTGTCCTGCGATAAACGACCTGATCACATGTCATAATTTGCACTTGCTTGGTTAGGTGCTCCGTATGCCAGTCGATCGACTTCCCTGGAGAGCCCTTTCCATACAACCATGCGGTAGGTGAACACGAGCCGGGGGAAATTAAGTACTGACTTGGCAGCGAAGTATGGAAGCCATTAACAGCAAACTCAGCTGCCCTGTTCATTACCTAGAGACCTAGGACCTAGAGACGAGACACACCGCTCGTTAGAAACGTTGTCAGACATGGCCCAGTCGCGCGCTCAATGGCGTGTATGCATCTAAGCTGTCGTCTTCAGTTCACAGCTTTCCATCCCGATCTCTTCAATGAAAAGTCCACTGACGCCCCTGCAGTGACGTATCAAATGTACTAGCTGCCGCCTCCAGTGCGTAGCTATCTACTCCTACCTCCATGGATCACCGGCGAGTGAAGCTGGTAGCTTTAACCTCTGTACAAAAAGGACTCTGTTTTTTTATTGACGATGGTAGCTCACAAGTGTGCTTAGCATGCTTTTTTCACGCCTGCTCACTGTAGAGTCCATGGTGGTCTAACCTGTTGGATAATGCGCTGGATGACATCTATCGGTGTGTTCATTCATGGTGCTGGATCGGCGAAATTCCACACACTTGGTTACAAATTGTACGTACTCTGAGCCTATGGGTAAATTATTAAAAGTCGTTCAGCTGTAGCACCCTTTCAGTGCCTAGCTGCCTTGTCAACGGAAAGAGGCACAAGGGCTGGGATACTTCCAGGTTCCCCAAACCTAGACGCAGTCGAGATGGCGTCCCTCGAGATGAGAGTCCTTGGGTTTGAACCACGGACCTTCCGGTTCGTAAATAGGCGCCTTAACCACTGAGCTATCTCGAGCTCATGGGTTGTCACTTGCCCACCACTTATTGCTTATTGTCGTTCACATTTAGAGGTTACTTTGGGCTTAGGTGATCGGTGACGTGACACCAAGGTTAACGTACGGATGAATAATGTTCTCCGAGAACCACAAGCGAATATTAGGTGGAATGGTATCCATATCATCTGGGGTTCAGTCTCGGCAATGCTTCATTCAGACGATGCACTTTTTATCGACTCCATGTGGTTCAAGCTTACCTTGAAGAACCTTGAATATGTGCAGTTTATTTTGTGAGTTAGATGGTGACCGCCAAGTTTTCACCGAACACGAAACAGCAAAAGTCTGCAATCCAGCGCTTCATTTATTCCTAGTGATGGTAAAGAACTATAACCCGTCCTTGTAAAGCATCCAAAATCGGTACACAATGAAGCTGTCAGTGATGATGGTGAAACCAGTCTTAAAACTCGTCACCTTTGTCTGAGCATATGCGACAGGGAAGTGTGGAGTGTGTTGAGTATTCAGACTGCGGGCACTGGTTTCAGCTCACACATGTGTCATCACCAGAGGCCTTGTTCTGTAGGAAGCTTCCAACACCACAGGACACTATCCGGTCACAATGAAGGCAATTGAGTCACCGAAACACGAGAATGGGGAACCATTTCACTCGGACTCATGGTGCAAGCGTGTGCTTCTTCAGCGAAGTCCAGAGAGTGTTGGTTCGTGACTACAACGGCAGGCACCCCAAGTGGATTCCAGGACACATCATTCGCCGGCGCGGCAAAGTACCCTACGGTATTCAGTTTGGCTCAGGTTGGTCCGGTACGCAAACCAAATCCGGCCGACAAACGCCACACGTTCGAGTGGCTTGGGTCTAGAGATGCTTCAGGACGCTTTCCCAGATCTAAAGGTGTCACCCCGTCGTGGTGGTCTAGCTTCTGTGCTGTAATGGTCCTGCGGGCTATACTGGCCGGTACTCAGTTCCTAAAGGTTCAACCATACCTGGAAGGCCAACGAGGAGCAGCCCGGCGAAGAACAGCGAGTCTCCGTACTGCAAGTAATCGTATTACGAGGCGGTCTGGAGGTAAAGTCGTACTGTCCTCTGCGATAGGAGTGTGAAGGCAGCAAGGCCTTCCCCCCAGGCGACCAGCATCTCCACATTTATGGAAGCAGCGATGCTGCCTTCCCCCGAGGAAGGAAGGGTCAGAAAAGGTCTGTCCCAAAAACCGCACACTCCGATCGGTTGACCGTGACCGCCGGCGCATTATTCAAAACGGTCGAAATACTTTTAAAACCAAAGAGTCCGGTGCTGCTCAAAAGGCACCTGCTGGGCGCAGCCGCATCAGGAGTGAGACAGTAATGCCCTACTCCCTGCGCCCTCGGGCCAGGCCGGCCCCCTACAGCCAAGTAGGTCAGACTATTGAGTCATTGGCTCCGGGAAGGGTCCCCCAAGAAAACCCTAACAACCGCTGTCTCGCGGTCCAGACTCTTGAGTCAGAGGCTAGGGGCAGGGTCCCCGAGCAAAACCCTACACCCTCCCACTGCCTTGTGGGTCAGACTTTTGAGTCAAAGGCTCAAGGTGGGGTACCTCAACTCAACCCGCTTCTTCGGCCTGGGCAACCGGGAAGTATCATTTGCCCTTGCAGCTCTTCGCTCACCGGCCTTCCCCCACACTCCCTCCCAACCCATCGTACAATGCAGGGCAATCAACCCATCTGCCAATCCCCTAGCCACTGTTGTGAGTCTCAACCATCGCCCAGAGAAATAAACCAAAATAATCACTTACTAACTCCAAAAGATCTGATCCACGTTGCAGCCTTTAATGTCCGTACTCTATGTCAAATTGGGCAACAGGCATCCCTTGCTGAAACCTTACTTTCCCTCTCTATCGATGTATGTTGTGTCTCCGAAACACGAATACAAGACTCCACTTCGGTCGTGCTTCTCAAGCCGCTTAGGGCGAACCCAGATGTCCCACATTTCACTCTTCGGACATCCGGTGATCCTGACGCAATGGCTCGTGGTATCTACGGTGTGGGAGTTGCACTCAGCCCCAAGGCTGAAAGCGCCTTACTGGACTGGATCCCAGTAAACAGTCGCCTTTGCGCTGTGCGGCTGTCTGGCTCAATTAAAATTAACGCAGGTCGATGCGGTAAACGGTGTTTGTTTGTAGTATCAGCATACGCCCCAACAGACAGCAGTTCTGAGAATGAGAAGGATGAGTTTTATCAAGATCTGTCACGACTGCTTCGGTCGGCAAGAAGGACGGATATAGTAATCCTGGCGGGTGATATGAATGCCCAACTTAGACGAATAATTCCGGAAGAACCACGTATTTGGAGTCGATGCTGAGCGTACGTATAATGGAGAGCGGCTTCTTCAGTTGTGTGCAGATCATCGTCTATTCCTGGCCAGTACGAACTTCCAACACAAACGCTCACACCGAGTTTCTTGGAGGCTACCTACCACAAGACAGTCATGGACCCATTTGGACCATGTGGCTATCAGTTACCGATGGAGAGCGTCACTTACGGATTGTCGTTCCTCTTAGTGTATGCAGCTTGACTCTGATCATGCCATTGTGCAGGCAAGGCCATCACTTCGCTTTTCGTCAAAGGAGAGCAGCTCCGTTCATCAACTTCGACAAATTTCAGTAGCTGAAGAGTATCGAGCTGATCTGGCTGGAAAGCTACTGGAAACTCACAGTCATGTGGATGACGAAGGTTGCTTGGAGGCTGAGTGGAAGCGGGTTAAAGAAAGTATTCTCTCGATTTTCAGAACTGTCTGTAGAAGCCATCTGACTAGACTAAATAAACACTGGATCTCTTCGAGATCAGCAGATCTTATTGCTGCTACCAGGAAATATCGACTGTGATGGCGCACGCAGATCCCTCAAACGCCGGATAATCAGGAGCTTGAAAAAGGACAGATCGCTGATTGATTTCGAAAGCCCAGGAAATGGAGAAGGCTTTCACTGCAGGCAACAGCCGTGCCCTGTTTCAATTGATTCGATCAACCGGTCAATAGAAGGCAGGTGTCATGGAACGCTAGCTTGGAAGGTTCAGACCGAGAACCGGGTTGAAAAAATGCCGTTATTACAATAGTTTAAAATGCACGATTGATGAGAAAGGAAGCGGTGAGAATAATATATAGTAGCAATACATCATCATCGATCGCACAACGTCGGAGTTGAACACTGATACTTCGCCGCCGTACAACCATAACGCACAAGCCCTGTCCCGCAACCGTACGGCAATACAGTCCTTACTGTGGCTTGATAAATGTGACTCTTTAGACCCAGTGTTCATGATAATGGTAAATAATAATCGTTCAGCTGTAACACCCTTTCGGTGCCTAGGTGCCATGCAACCGGGGGAAGCACGAGGCTGGGATACTGTCAGGTTACCCAAGCCTAGACAGGGGAAGTCGAAAGGCAGAGGCAATATCCCGCCTGTCGTGCCTCCAGAGACGACACCGGGGTTTTTTAGACCTTGCAGCGTTCGGCTGGAAAAGAATGGACGTCCTTGTCAGGCACCACGAGGTATGTAAAAATAGAGACCGGAATACGTTCACAAACATCTGCGGTGTCCCCTGTTGAACATGTGTTGTCAACTGCACTGACCGGTCGAATATACCCTTGAAGTCAAAGTCCACAGATTGTGGGTCGTCTATATATGGCGCTGCTCTAACACCTGACGGAGTTTGAAGGTATCACGCAGACACTGCAGAATCCTGCTTGATTCTCGCCGATCAAGGATTCGTGAGTCGTTGTAACACGCCGAAGAATCAGTGATGCTGGAGGGCTTGTTACTTTTTTCTTGACCGGCAGTCCGGATTTGAAGTAGCAGGTGACCAACTGAGTTGTTCGAAGTACTGTTACCGCCTATCCAAGAGCTTTCCTTTGCTGGATAGGATAAAGCCATTTTGATCCCTGATAGTTTCGTTGACAAGAGGCTTCTGAGGACCAGTTGAATCAAGTGCAAAAGCATTTTTCGCATCTTCCATTTCTTCGGTCTTTGGATCCACCGAGCTTCTTGGTCCGCATGGACACTCGGCTTGCGGCTAGGAGGAATTTGTCGCCGTGCCTCCACGAAGCCACGGTTTAGTGTTTGGCTGAGATTTGCTGGGTTGTACCGCAGAAAAAAGCTTCGGTGTTGAGTAGCGCTCTGGGTATTTGTTTTCAGTGACCAATAATATCCGATACCTTACCATCTGACAGGCGTTCGAGGAGCCGGCTCTGATATCTCTATGCTTTCCGGGTCCAATAGCTTCTCACGCAAGATGTGCGCGTTCTGCTTAGATCTGAAAAGCGTGATGAAAAACAGCAACGGACAAGTGCATGACCAGAGTCCATGCAGGTATTCCAGGCAGGCAGTGATTGACCCTAGCTATCGTTAACTGATGTCAATGTGGTCTGTTTGGATTTGAGGTTGGTTCAGTGGTCCTGAAGATGTCTCAGATCCTCCGTCCGAAGTGACCAAGTCTTGCAGCCGTACAACAATATAGCCCGTCCTGTGGTCTGATAGACGCGTTTTCTCGACGCCACAAACGGCGCAAATGCGCAAGCGCAATCCTGGCCTGGGTGACTCGGGCGTTTACTTCGTCTGTCACACTACCGTCAGAAGTAATGCAACCTCCAAGATACGTATAGTTTTTCATAATATCCACTGTCACTCCTAGATTTCTTATAGGCGTGCTCAAAAACCTTACGTCCTGCAGCATGACTTTACAGTTCGTGGGTGCGAAGCGCATGCCGAAAGACTGGATGGTCTTGCTCGGTTTTTCATCCAACGCTCGAGCCTTCTGCTGTTCTTCATAAGTGGGTCCAATGTCGTCTGCATATAGGTGACTAGCTGCCATGCCACTCGAAGGAAGGAAGGAGGGCAAAGTTACTGCCAGGTTGCCCAAACCTAGACAAGCAGTTGAAATGCGGTGGTTGGGTTCGAACCACAGACCTTCCGGCCACTAAACCGCAGCCATCTCGAGCTTCTGCATGTTAAATGTCATATAGGTTCTCGCTTTGAAAGATCTAAACACCGGGGTTTTAGATACCTTCCCGTGTTCGTCTCATTATCTCGTCGGTAACGAAATTAAAGAAAACCGGAGAAGGTGGGAATTCTTACCGGACACCACTGCTTGTTGGAAGGCTTTTGGTGAGCTCTACACACACGCCCACAAATATGTGGATAGTGGGAGGATATGATAATCACTGAAGAACAACCGATCCACGCAACCGAACACACTCTTGAAGTCAAGGAACACGGATATTGTTGGGCGTCTATACGCATGTCGTTGCGCTAACAATTCCTCGGTTGGGATTCTGTTTGCTGTTCTCTTTTCGGGTTTTCAGGCACCTTCGTAAGACGACGTAGAATATTCGACACAAATAGCCTGGTTACAACGGGGGTCACCTCAATTCCCCTATAACTGTCACACTTATTGCGAACATCCTTTTTGAAAATGGGTACCACTATCGACTCATCTCAATTCGGTTAGGACGGCCTCCTTCACACAGACCAACAAATAATTTAGACAAACATCAACTGAGGATTTCACCTCCATCTTCGAACAGGACGGATGAGAGTTCGTCAACACCAGCGGCTTGGTGACACTTGAGGGACAAAAAACTCACTTCTCGTCGAAACCGTTGGGCGTTCCAAGTTCATTGTCCAGGGCTGTGTTGGGGTCGGAAATCCAAGTGAGGAACTGCAGGGTGCCAGTCAAATTGTTGTTGAAAATGTCCAGCCCAACTACTCAGGCACTTCTTTCGATGATTTTCGCACACTGGAAGTCTGTCTAAGCCTTTTGAGCAGGGGGAGTTCACACACATCCCCAGAGTTTCTGGCCTCCTCTATCTCTTCCGTCACAAGGTGACGACTTTACTCCGGTATGTCCGTTTGTGCGTCTCCGTAACCCTTGAGCCATGTCGTTCAGCTGTAGCACCCTTCCGGTGCCTAGCTGCCATGCCACCCGAAGGAAGCACGAGGGCTGAGATACTGCCAGGTTGCCCGAGCCTAGACAGGGGAAGTCGAAAGGCAGAGGTCGATTTCGAACCACTGACCTTGCGGTCAGGAAATTACCGCAATAACCACTAGAGTCATCCCGCCATACTGGGTAGTTTACCTGTGCCACTCACAGAGGCACTCGTATACTGGTCAGTGGGTAGAGATCTAGCTAACAATCTCCTGTTCCCTCTGGTTGGAGGTTTGAACATGGTGACTCGCTCCTTATAAGTCTAGGCCGCTCTGGCGGTTTCACACCAACAACTGCTGCCTCGAGGTTAGGCTTTTTGGCCACGGGCTTTAGTTGGGAGTCCTGTCTGGGCCCAGGCGCCCTGGCAGTATTCCAACCCAAGTGAAACCACGAGTTGCGCTTTTAAAAATAATTTCATATCACATCGGCCGGTTGCCTTACTTGCTGCACACGGCCGTGAAAAACACCAAGCCTGTAATGTGACGCCGAATTACCGTAAAGATAATGGCGTTTGCCAACCTCTCATACCTGGTTGCGGCGTGACGTCAGTTTATTGTTAGGTTGACATGAACATTAGTCATTTCGTACAGATGTTCGACAACTGTGTTCGACCATTTCTGTCCGCGGAGCATTCTACCCGTTGAGTAGTGGGAAGGTGTAAGCATTGCAGAAGTACGACGAGTTGGCTCGGTGGTTAGAGCGCGAATTTACTGACCGGAGGGTCTGCGATTCGAACCCGACCTCTGCCTCTTGACTTCCCCTGTCTAGGCTTGAGCAACCTCGCAGTATCCCAGCCCTCGTGATTCCTTCTAGTGTCACGGCAGTTAGGCACCGAAAGAGTGCTACAGCTGAACGTACATGACAGGAAGGGCTCTGAATTTTGTCGTGCGATTTTGATCAGTCAGCCTCGTGGGCTTGTTATTAAGATTCAACATCATCGACCACCTAAAATACTGCGTTTATTTTGCTCACCCGGAATTGGGACAGCCGTTGTGGAACGAGGAGCTGACAGTTGGTTTTTTCTCGACTCCCCCGCTAGGGACCCGAAATTGAATGGTTGTGGTAAAAAAAATGCACATGGTGCAAAACCTAAATCAATGTTTTTATTTTTATTTTACCATTCTTAACTTCTCTGTTTTCAAATTAGTCACTCCAGTTTTTTGACGCTAGATGCATCATCGTCGCTTTTGTACTTCACACAGGTTCGGTGAAAGTTCAGTGCCCAGTTGATCCATCGTTCGACGACAGTAGTCCAGACGCTATAGGCTTGCACGGAATGATCCACGGGGATGATTCATTTGGATCGACCAACAATTGTACGGCGATCGTTCCTTTCGGGCCACCACACGTGGCGACCGATTCTCTCACTAGCGCTACCCAAACTGGTGATTGTTCGTCAGCTCCGCGCGATGGTGAGTTTCCTGGATTCTATCGCCTCAGTACAAAATTAGATGAACCCTACGGAGGACGTGGAGGTTGTGAAAGCTTTTTATGACCGATGAAGAATATCGATTGCTATTTTAATAGCTTCACTGAATCTGTATCAGGCAGTTCACAGCAAAAAATTGCTTTCCGTTGTACTAACGTGTGCATTGTACTTTCCTTCTCAGGTAGCACTTTTACACGATGCCTTGAAGTGTGTGTCGTTGTTGGTTTTCTAAGGGTTGTTTCCCAATTCAGTGTTTGATGACTCCAGATATCCTACTTTCTAGCAGTATCGTTCACAAATAACCTTTTTTCTACGAAGGTTGACTTCCTTTATCAGCTCTTAAGAAGGACATATCTGGTCGGTTGTGCAGAAACGAAACAACGTCCATTTATTCTTGGCAAAGTAATCAACTGAATCGTTGACTTCAGTCAAGAAGCAAAACCCATGTAAGAATCACACTCTAGTTTTTTTGCGCTTCCCAAAGGCATGCTCATTGGGAGGAGATTGTCATAATTACATGAGGTCGTCTGGATACACCTTTCTTGAAATAATTCTGTTTTTGCAGCCGAAGAAAAGCAATTTCCTTATAACAGGGAGTGAAATACCGGGGTTTTGTTACAGGATATCTAATGGGATTGCAGAGAACATGATAAAAACCTCTTGAACTTGTTTTCACATCTTTGTTTAGACATTCCTCCTGTTCAATGCAGAAGGATGTGAAGTCAAATTCTACAAAGTACCTGAAACCCGACGAAGTATTCACCTGGTTTTAGTTACGTGTGCTTAAATTTCATGTGAACTTAGGTCGATTTTTTTGCGGTCATTTCATCCTAATCCTATAAACCAACACTTGGTACACACCTGTCCTCCTGCTTAATTATTGTTAAGCCACGAATGTGTGGTCAGAGTTCTCACATAACTTCACCTTGGTTGCTGCTATTTTTTTGTCCCTTGGCCCAACAAATCCATGGCGGATTCAGTGGGGCTTCGTATACTGCCTTTCGACTGCTGTTGCTGCTGCTACAACGTGACCTGTAACTTGTCGATTATCAATACTTTATCAAACGGCTTTCATTTCTTCTCACTGGGTCGCAACTAGGTTACCTATCATTCCGATGGATTTTATGATCCAGAAGTTAAGCTTACTGAAGAAGACTGAAATACGCTTTAAGAAATACTGCCTCCGCCTAACTGTAAATGCCCTCGCACTATCTTTTATTCATCCCCGTTCAGTATATGTATTACTCATCTCCCTTCTTTCATTCCAGCTAACGGCATCGGCTTTGCTGGTCTGGTCAACTCGGGAATGACGTGCTACATGAACAGTTTATTGCAGACACTATACATGACACCCGAATTTCGCAATGCTCTGTACTGTTGGCGTTTTCAAGGTACTGAGGCGGAAGCTGTCACCAGTATACCTTATCAGCTGCAAAAGCTCTTTGTCCAACTATACGTACGTCTCCACCTTTGTCTTGGAACTACTGCTGCCCGTTTTCATCTTGTTTCCAAATTTTAGAGTTCGGACACCCAAACTGTTTGAGCAGGTTGTGGTTGTTAAGCTGTTTTATGTATTTTTTGTGTACGGCTTTTACTGTAGTGTTGTATATATCTGATGAGTGCGTATTGTCGTCGGGCTTTGTGACTCAGTGACCACCATACCAACTACTTTTGTTGCCCTTCAAGGCTACCAAGAACACCGCCGTTAGCACAACTGGGGTCACGACATCTTTTGGTTGGCGGACCACGGACGTTTTCCAACAGCAGGATATCCATGAACTCTGCCGAGTTATGTTTGATGCCTTAGAAAAGAAACTGGGCACCGGAAGCCTGAACCAAACCCCATCATGTACTTCAACTATTGCTTATCCGTCTTCCACCGATTCCTCTACTCATGCGCCGACGCATGATCTGATCAATCGACTCTACCAGGGTGAACGGTCCGACTGTGTACGCTGCATGGCTTGTAACCGTGTCAGTTGTCGCCCAGACACGTTTCTTGATATACAAGTCCCCCTTCGACCGTTCGAGATAAATGCTGAACCGTATGATAGTTTGGTACGTTTTACTGTTCCAGGCGATCACTTGATTTTCGGTCTTATATTTGCCAGTCCAATCGATTTTGTATCGTTTTACATTTACGAAATATCTTTTTGATTCTTTACATGCTTCACTATGCGTTGTGTCGTTTTCCTGTCCCATTTTACGCTTGACGTACCCGACAAGATTTTGTAACCACGTAGGTCCTCGGTACTACGTAGGAATCTCCTAGGCGTGCGTGAGAATCTACCTAGCGCCCCCGATCCCAATTTCAAGTGAGCATGTGTTTATATATATATATATATGTATATATATATCATTAACTCGGAAACCCCATATTTAACATGGGGTTTTTGTTAAACGGAATGAAGGACGGCTGACTGGCAGGTAGGATGTGTACGTTTTCGCGAGACAGGACCAATACAAACACCCCATTCTTCATATACTCGTGAATATCTGTCTGTTGTGAAAATGTGTCCCGCGTATCTGTATCGTGTAACTGGCGTTGGTTTATTTTCCGAGGGGATTATTCTGGCATCTCATTTGCCTTTTATAATAATCTCATGAGAAAATATCTCGTACGCCGCAACAGGAATTATCAATGACATATATGCCTGCAGTTGTTTCCTATTTAACTGACCCCATCGTCCTCTAACGTCTGAGTTCTACAAATGATTCAGTAGGATGCTTATCACATTCCGAGCTCTGTTTTCTTTGAACACCAGTGTAATGATGTTGTTTAACTAAATACGGTCATTTTGGAGTAGAACGGTTGATTGCATTAGTACTCACTTTCAAGTCGCAATTTCCCGCTTACGGTTATACTCAAACACTTTTTTGATTGCAAATAGGGTTCCTCCAATCTATCGTTAAAATTTTAAGTTGGTTGGACACCATTTAAATGGGTATAATGAACTATCCACAAATCGCAGGCCTATTCGTCTATGACCGATCGCCTGGTAGTAATACAAATTAGTGCACTAAGTTTACTATCTCCATGTTTACGGACCACTCGACAAAACCAAAGGTAATATTGTTGACCCTATTCAATCTGTATGATCTGGAAACGGTGTCAATTTTGGATACGCAAAAAAACTTGAGCCTGTGCATGAGAACGCGAAACGCTACCAGATCTGCCTTGCTTTTTTCCCAACGCCCCAATTACCTTTCAATCAAGGGTTATCAAATTTGTAACGTAGATGGCTCATCTCACAGGATACCTTTTTTCACGTTCTTTTTTCGATTGAAATCAATCAACATGATCTACACTACACCATATTCTCTGTTGGTCTGAAATCCCCAAAAATCTCCATCGATCTAGTTAGGAAGGACGATTTCATCTGCTTTCGAAAACTGGCGTTCAGTTTTGCTTCTCATCGGGTCGTCTTCGGTTTGATTTTCTCATTTATGCACCCATATAATACAGCCGTTATGATTCACTTGACATGCGACTTTTAAAACAAACCTTCTGCGATGACTGTTCGTGTATTTTCAATAAGGTTAGTACGCATTCAGTGAGGTGTCCAAGTGAAATCTCGGGGCAACAGTCTCGGTTCTGAATTAGGCCAAATCTATCGGCGGATTATCGTGTCTGAAGTGGAATGCTATCAGCTTGTCAGGGTAGGAGGATGTTGATCATCTCACTTAGTACACACCACCGTTTTTGGTAACAGTTGGTTTTGTCATCTGACTTCCCGCTATAGCAAATGTTGCTGCCCAAACAATTTTAGCCACCACAGTAACTCCGCTTATTGAACAGCTGCTACGGCTTTCAAACATCATGCATGCAGTAAATCAGCCTATCTGGTCCACCTTTACTGTATTTTCTCTCATCACTTAATTTCACACTTCCTTACTCATGATGGCATGATCTGGCTGATCGATGGCATGCTGATCTGATCAGAGTCGTTTATTGCGTGAATTACAATCGGTTACAAGAATTCCCACGTCTCTGTTGAGTCCGCTTGGAGAACGGTAAGAATTCTCTGAAACACTGAATCCTCTACTGTGCACTGATGCCTACCATTCAGTTGTAAGTAACCCCATTGGTTTCATAGGTTTCTGCCGCAAACGTCCATAATAATAATAATAATGATAATAATAATAATAATAACAATCGTTCAGCTGTAACACCCTTTCGGTGTCTAGCTGCCATGCTACCCGAAGAAAGCACGAGGGCTGAGATACTGCCAGGTTGCCCAAGTCTAGACAGAGGAAGTCGAGAGGCAGAGGTCGGGTTCGAACCACGGACCTTCCGGTCAGTAAACTCGCACGCTGACCACTTGGGCCATCTCGCAAACGCCCATGCATTATGTGGACCTGTCCCACTAACTTCGATTTATGGCAATGAAGCATCAGTGCTCTCTTCTAGTATTATTTTCAGTGATAATGATGAATTGGGACTAATATACACGAATATGTTTTCCCGATCCTTGCACTTGAGCCGTCATTTTTGTGCTCTACCGGTAAGATTGAAAAGCAAAGCAATAACCGACGTGAAAATTCAGGTGCGTCCAACGTGCGTTGGTGGAGTAGTGGTAACACGCTCACCTCGCATGTCAGATGTCCGGGGTTCAAATCCCGGCACGGCCACTGGATATGCACTGCTGATGAGCTCTAATAAGAGCGAAACTCGAGTCCAGTGCTTCCCTTTGGTGTGGACTCACCGGAATAATTACGCCAGAAGAGGAGGATGACCGTTCAAAAGAGAGTGGTGTGAGTATGAACAAAGCAATTATTGTTGCGTGCTCTCTAATTTCTCACGAGGTATCTCAGTACACGTTTAGGAGTGGCTGGACCGGGTCGTTTTCCACAAGTTTATTCACATGTGCAACCCAATCCTCACAGCTGTTCTGGGTGGCATTTGTAGTTTCGATCGTGTTCTCCGATTGACTTAACACGGTAGATGACAATGTAAAAGTGATGGTCAGCATTTGAACATAGAAGGAGAAACTAGCGTCCCCGACTTCTAAGACAACTGGTTCCTACATACAGTATATCTGTAGATCTCCCTGAGGTAGCGAAGAAAACCACACGCTTCCCGTCTGTAGAACACGTTAGGCATGTACTCTCGGTGACGGTGGGTGACATCTCAGGGTTTAAACAACCGTTCTTACCCAGACTTTTTGAGGTTCTGTGATAATTGATCGCAGATGTGCATATGGTTGGGTATCCAACTCAGATTCAATAGACATATCTTGGTACATCGCGAAAAATAAGACCTTCCAAACTAGACGACATCAGTTCCATACGAACACCGAACCACAAAGTGGTCACTTTTAACAATCGAATGGGCACATATTGTGTGGAATAAACACTCACTTGCAAATAATGGTGTCACTCAAATTAACCTCGTTTACCATATTCTTTAACCGTCCGTGCTCCTGGAAGACCGCTTGATGTTTCACTCAAGTCGATATTCAAGATGTTGAAGTCTTTTTCCTTGATGCGACGCCTCTTCTAGGGTTGATGAAACTCTCCGGCAACCAGCCAGCTATTGATTTCGCCCTTTAGTGACTCATCGCGTAAACCTAGTCAATCAGTCCTATTTCCTGTTGGAACTCCAAGCCAAAGTTAGATACTCATCTGCAAATTAACATGATTATCGTATGAGATTCAAAAGTATCATTTATGATATTTCGGTCCACTTGAAGCACTCAACGGCTTTCTGTTCGACCTACGTACTTGTTTCAGCACGTACATTCTTATGGGTACACACAGTTGGAGGTGGACAGAATCGAACCATTTATCTTAGCTGCTGGAAATGCGCGCTTTCCCACGCTTTAAAGGCAATCCGGTTACAGCTGGTTGGATACGTCTCTCTCCTGAATTTGGACACGCATACTACGTCATACGTCACACGATGACATAGTTAATTTATGTAGGAGAGGATTGGGATATTCTACTGAATACGGATCAAAATATCCACCCGGCTTTAAGCTATCTCTTACCTTAATTCTGAAAGTATTCTCGGATCACATCCCTTGTCCCCTATTAAGGTAGGTTTGTACGTGCGTTTTTGGATAAGAGCAACACTCCGAAACATTGTTTCATGGCATTTCAACTGATGGATCCGGTCGCTTATCTGACCAACGTGTCAGGGGACGCAAGTTTACCCTCTCATCCGTTTTCGGTGTAAAGTTTGACGTTTGGGTGTAACGTGCTTCATTGTTGGCATCGCCACATATGGCAATTCTGCCGTCTGCATACGAAACGTATCGATTCATATTACTTATTTGTTGCCTCTGCCTGTTCTCCACTATCTAAAGCGACTAAGGTCAGAATGGTGCCCACCACCTGATTGTATAGGTTGCTATCAAACGTAAACTTTACAATGAGTACAGAATACCAGAATGCGCAATTCATCCCCGGGAACCGCAGTGAGAAATGGATTGGTGGCATGCAAGTCAATGTTTTTTTTCAAGTGGCACAGACATAACAGGGGGGTTTACATCAAAAGAGGCAAGGTACTTACTAGTTTCTTTTGTCTGCTCAATGAATCTAAAATTATCCTCCAGGTTGTGGTGGCAAAGATAGCTCCTGGTGGGTGTGAGTAGTCATGCAGTCCAGTTGACCGCATTGTTTTCAGACGCAACCATCACGGGCAGTGTGAGTTTAAAGGAAGTACCTGGTTTATGCAATTTCGACAAGCCGTACAATCGTGTAAAATATGCTTCGCGAAGTCTTGTTTCATCGTCGATGCTTTAGTCTCTGAAACCCTTTCGTTCCAGCTAGTGCGCCATTTGCCGTGTTCATGGGATCTGTGTGCTATACACTCTCTGGAGAGACTTCTTCCTGTTCGTCTCCGCCTTCTTCCAGTTTAGGACCCTGTTACCTATTCAGTTCACTAATACCACCTTCTTTGTTGGACAGACTCGGTTGGGTGGTGCGCATGCCTCGTTTGTGTTTTAGCTGACAAAAGTTATGAGTAACTTCCCTTTATTGGGTAGACATATTGACAAGTTAGCTTATTTTTGTTGCCCTGTGATTGATTTTCACGTCTGTGATCAAAGGAAACCGCTTTTTAATATATCCGTATATCTTCTGCATCCAAAATGAGAAAAATACCGGTATTTTGCTTACATCCTTGTGCGGTTGTTTTAATCAGGAAACTGCTTTTCGCGCGCTCATCAAGCCGGAACGCCTCGATGGGTCCAATCAATACTATTGTTCTCGATGTCAAACCAAACGTGATGCCGAACGGGTTGCTGCTTTTCACCGAATGCCCTATTTGCTGACATTACAGCTGATGCGCTTCACCTTTGATTTAACTACAATGAACCGAATCAAAATCAACGATCGTTTCACCTTTCCTTTAGACCGATGGGATTTATCAGAATTTATCACGGCTGCCCCACAGGACCATGCTAGTTATGAAGATGAGGAATCCCTCGATGATTGTGGCACCGAGGATGGTACCGACTATATAGAAACCGAAAACGAATACGAAGTAGCCAGTGGAGCGGCAAGTTCGAACGGAAGACTGACTAATGATCGTCACGTGCATCGGGTAGAGGACGAATTCGAGGAAATGGACATTGGGAATGGGGATAGCGGAGTCAACAGCTCAACCACTGACAGGTATCTTCCTACTCCGTCAAAATGTGTATGCCTTGCGAAATGCTTGATAGTGGCTACGTATGTCTTCTGAATCCGTCAGGTCTATTCTTGTTTGCGGTCTAAAAACCCATTTAGTTCTCGTTGTCCGCATTGTCGACTTGTCTTGACGGTGTTTTGTCTTAGTCGTTCGGTGGACGGCATATTTTGCTCACGCTTATCATACCTAACCATTTTTCGTATCCTGCCATATCTTCTAGTGAACGACCCATTGTTCCCATGGTATTCAAGTACTTTAAACCGCCTTACTCCCAAATAAAATACCCTGTCTGCGATTTGTTCAGTCAACAACAGTTTAAGTTTGATCAGGAAACTATAGGACTTGTATATGGACTGTACAGCAGTTTTTAAATACCCGAGTCAGGTTAGTGACGAAAATGAAGGATCAACACCATTGTTAGCCTATAGCTGCATGCCGTGGTTGTCATATAGGCACGCAAGTTCAGAAAATCCCTGTTTCCCTCGAGATTTAGTCTGAGACAAATGAATAGATATCTTCAACTTATGCGTTTTTGAGCAAACACAACATCGACATTGGTTCATCGCCTTCTTCGATGTTTGGTCCCAAACAGCCCGTGTGACGCCGGATTCTCTGGAAGTCCCACTGGAGAGTCTTCCAACAACGAGGAACATATCCTGGATTTCCCTCAACCGAATGGTGAGAACCGCACAATCACGGCCAGTTTACCATCTGGCTTAGCCTTCGAACGCGCTATCGGTTCAGCTGTTCGTAACCACGCTAGTCTGAACGGAATTCAAACCGATCATTCCGTGGATACTGATGAAGACGACGGGTTTGGAACTGGTGATGCGCGCTCCGCCTGCTCTTCGGCCACCAACTCGTCTTCCGTAAATGGCAGTCACGTAAAATCTGCAGACGATGCTAAACTGGCCTATCCGATTCAAGCAAGAAGTAGGCACAAATCAAACTCCGGAAGATGGGCAGGAACTGATGAGCCTACACCTACAAAGGATCGAAAATCGTTGGCTCACGAACTTTCTGCCCGTCATGAGCTTCAAAAACCCTCCTCAGTTTACGAACTTTTTTCAATCATGGTGCACTCCGGTTTCATAAATGGTGGACATTACTATGCTTATATTAAGTGAGTCAACCCCGGTCGTTATTGAAAACATTGCCAAAAGTTTTCAAGTCAGTTGTTACATTCTTCTACTGTTATCTTTTTCCGACGACACTAGGTCGTTTACTGATAATCAGTGGTACTGTTTCAACGACAAGACGGTAACGCGTGCTGATCGCTCAGATCTTGAAGAGACCTTCGGTTCAAGTCAGGCATACACTAGCCGAGCGAACGCCTACTTTCTGATGTACCGGCGTGTCGACCCGGCTGTAAATGAGGGATTCCTTCCTCCAGAAAAGTTTCCTCAGCACATCTGTGAAATGGTAAGTGGTAAATCTGGTTAACTGCTCACGGAGTTCGTTTAATATTCCACTTATGGCATACGGGGCAATCTTATGACGTTTTTTTCATGTAATATCAATCGATTAAATGGATGATGTCGCGTTTTTTTCGGGGTGGGTGTGATGTAGAGTCCCAAAGCTACTACACGTGACCGCAATCCATTTTCACATCAACTCGCACTTCTGACGTTTCGCCTACTTCTTTCCCAATGTAGCTGGAAGCAGTTAGACAAGAAGAGGCCGAATCACAACGGAAGCGTGAACTAGAACTGTCTGTGTGCAGGGTGAGTTTGTTGGAACCCTTGTTTGCTTGATAACTGTATTTTTATATTGGCGGTAGTTTTACCGTTGGTTTCAGGACTTGCAAATTTCCCATCATCTTTAGTCCTACTGATACCGTTTTTTGAAGGTGCTATTCGAAATTTGCTTTCGTTCTTGTTAACCCAGGACTGTACGTCGTTCATTGCTACCACACGGTAACACGCGAAGCTGTTCATCATTCGAAATCCCCTTAACAGATATAGTGATTTACCGTTGTGTAATTCTCTTTGCAGCCAATACTCTGTACAAGTTGTTCGGATTGGATTCCTGTACCTTGTACCTTTCACTAGTGGTTCGGCCGTATACTTACCAGCACTGTTCTTTCCATCCGCGGTAGCCGTGCAATTTTCAGGAAACATATGAATGGGGGTGCCACGAGAGCGAAGAATGGTCATTCGACAAGACGAGAACTAGAACTAAGTACGGTCAGCCGCCCGTCGCCGAACAGTTTAGTCTTCCCATACTAGCTGGGAGGTTGCAAGATCGAATCTTCCTGGAGATTAATCGGATGTACACTGTTGATAATTCCTAGGAAGAATGGGACAATTGTATGGTACTTCTCGGGTTTTCGGTATAGATCCACTTCATTTACGGAACGAAAGCCCGTACTGAAGAGTTTAAATCCTCTCATACTGTAAACAAAGTGGAATTGTAGACCTTTCTATCCGGAACTATACGCCTCGATATCCGTGCTTCCTCGATTTGTATTACTACCCCTTGTTCCTCTATTCATCTGTTTCGATGAACTGAAATTTGCGGGTAGCCGCTATTGAGCTTGAGATAGCTGGATGGTCTAGACGCGAACTGCTTTGATTCGGACTTACCCTTAACATCTTTATCGCTGTGTATTCTAGAACAAATAACGGTATCCCACCCTCCGTGTTTCCTCTGGGCTTCATAGTAGCTATGCATCAAGAAGGCGATACGGCTGAGTATTTTGATTCTTTTCTGTCTAAGACGTGAAAGTGCCATAATCTGCGGGAAGGGAATTACGGAGGTTGTGACAGTGTCCTCTGAAAACTTGCAGTGAAGCGGAGGAGTCAGATACACAAGCCCATTTTGGAAGTGATCTTAGTGCATGACTGAGATGTATGATCGCTTTGACCCGAAGGCCTCAAGCCGCTTGACCGAATCCAACTATAACGGCATTTGGACCACTGGTGATCGCCTCGGTATTCAGGACTACCTTCTCGCTATGCTGTCACTTATAGTTCATGGAATTTGGAAATGCTCCCTTGTATTGTGGTTGCATGCCCGACTGATCCCTTCATTTTACCGGTGCTATTCTCGCTTTCCCTTTCCAGTTTGAAGCATTTACACGCTGTCCAGCTACGCAGCAAACGGTTCAAGCTGTTGTTAATTTGTATAAAGACCAAACCATGGCTGAAGCAGCAGATATTGTGCGCCAGGTGGGTCCCTGTGTAGATAATGGCCATTTCAATTTGCATCGGTCATCGAAGGCGTACTCCATCTAATAGTAACCTGTCTTGTTTCGTTTATGTGACACATGTGCCGTATAAACTCGTCTTCAGTATGCTTACCCCAACTTAATTTCAGTGCAGAAAATCCAGTTTTTTCATCGCAATTCACTGTCCTCTCGGTTACGCTCGTTTTTTGTGACTCATGCGCTGGTGCTAAGCATAATATTCCACAAACACATACTCTGGTTATAAAGCAAAACTTTTGACTCGTGCTAAACTTGGGTGGTAAATGTAATCCCATGCATTCGCCGGTCTTTGGACTTGACCTCTTATCGTAATAATTTGACTAAAGGCTCAGTGATATAACGCAATAGGTGTTTTGCGATTTCAAATGGGTACTTCTGTTTTTTAATGCTTGTATGTGGATGACAGAATGTCTCAGCTATAACTAAATTTTGCATATCATCCGTGAAGCCTTGCAGACATCATAAAACCTATGGTTAATAAGGTATCGTCACGGGCTTTGTTGAGCAACAACTGGGTTTTAAAGACCGTGTGCTTAACAGCACTTTACATTCTATGCATCTCATGGATCATTTTCCATCAACCAACAACGCACAATGAATCACAAGAGTGTCTCCAGTGTGCCATAGACTCTAACGTCTATCGAGCTCGACTCGTCCAACAATCGGAGCAGTTAGTGAATTAGTAATCGATTTTCTCATTCTCGAGTAACGGGGTTGTAACTCAAGGATGACTTAACACAGTATATGACGCTTAATCACCCCAACTATTAATGTTACTTTCTAGGCATTACTCCCGGATTGCACTGCCCTACGCCCGCCTCACTGCCGCCTCGTTCAATATAACGCATCTACGGATTCCCTCGGAAAATCTGCCGAGTACACATTATGGCATCGACCGGCCGGCAACACAGGATCACTCAGCAATGGAAATTCGTCCGAACCAACCCATCAAGCAAGTTATTGTTTGTCCCTCTGATAGGTTTTCTTACATAAGGTTTCTACTGTGAGCCATAGTTACTAACGCTCGATGTAATGTTGAACTTTTTTCCTCTACAGACCGATTCTGCTCAACCACCGCCATTTGAAGTTTGTACCAGCGAACCGAATGCTGTCAAAAATGATGCGGCTAGCCTTGTTACTGTGGGCGAATTTGCCGAGAACAAACGACTTTATCCTTTTAAGTTGTGGCTAGAACATTGTCTCAATGTTCCTGGTGCGACCAATTTAAATGGATCAAATGCAGTAGTATCGTGGAAAGCCTATGAACCAAAAGGTTAGCATACTAACCTTTATGTGTTTGCTTTCAGTGTTCATTGTCAGTTTCCAAACGCCCTATTGAGTGGTTACTTGGGTAGCTCCCTGACCGAATGTATGCGATGGTATGCCTGTTCACAACTAATCTACTGGTCTGAAGATTCTGTTTCTAGTCCTTCACCACGATCAAATCTTGAAACATCACAATGGTATAGTATAGCATCATATGGCGTAATAAAGCAGCACAGCATATTATAGTGTTGTAGTATATTACACCATACTCCACCGAGAATGACCTTCAAAAGTGCCCATTCTGATCATCATCACTTCGTGCGCAGCTCACCCTTCCCCTTGATAGACCGTACTTCTGTAAATTAAATTATAATGCGATGTACACTAGATAGGGAAACTAGAACCAGGTGCTTTTCAACTGGTAGTTCTCGAGCCCCGTAGTTCCGACTGCTGTCCTGCAAATTGTGGAACACTGTTGAAACATTGCGGCTTGCCAGTTGGCAGTTGTTTGTTTTGTTGGCCCCTGTCGTTCCAACTCAGTGTTAGGTGCAGAGCCCAAGGTGGCATTAAGTGCGGTTATACATCTACGTCTCCCGGAATCAACACACTGAATCTAAGGTTTCAGGGCCTCCGTCAATTAAGAGGGTTCGTTTCTATTTTGTATCAAGTGAAATACAGGGGTGTAAAGTACGTGTAGCTCAGAAGACAAATATTATTAACTCCTCCTTTTTTGGTGGCAAGTTCTCTTTCAGAGGAGACCACTCAGAAAACATCACCTATGGTTGATCCCTTCTGGTGGTCCCTGCAAAGGAGCTAATTGCTTTTATATTTCATCTAAGACGCTTCAAGCGTTCGACTCAGCAGTTGAGTGCCATTCGCCCGCTTACGTCAGATATTTCCTGTTCTGCCTCGATACAGGACTGACTATTCAATTGTCCAGAGTCGATATCGGTCAGCGGTTGGTATATTCACCGCTCAAGCTATGGTTCTCATCCATCGCAACCGTTGCGGAACTGATGAACGAGACCTGGCAGGTAAGACCTGCTCGTATACTCCTCTCTCTTGCCTATTATATCCTTAAGAGCGTACCCCCGGTCCTTGTTTGCTTATTGTCTGAAGATTGGGCTGGAATTGCATCTCATAAAAAGTACTCATATATCTTGAAAGATAGATAGATAGATAGATAGATAGATAGATAGATAGATAGATAGATAGATAGATAGATAGATAGATAGATAGATAGATAGATAGATAGATAGATAGATAGATAGATAGATAGATAGATAGATAGATAGATAGATAGATAGATAGATAGATAGATAGATAGATAGATAGATAGATAGATAGATAGATAGATAGATAGATAGATAGATAGATAGATAGATAGATAGATAGATAGATAGATAGATAGATAGATAGATAGATAGATAGATAGATAGATAGATAGATAGATAGATAGATAGATAGATAGATAGATAGATAGATAGATAGATAGATAGATAGATAGATAGATAGATAGATAGATAGATAGATAGATAGATAGATAGATAGATAGATAGATAGATAGATAGATAGATAGATAGATAGATAGATTTAGATTGATTGATTGATTGATGTAGATAAGATAGATTGCGAACGGACATACCTGAACATCCATTGGAACATGCAAAGAGTGACAAACATTGTTGCTTGCAACTCGACAAAACCCTGTGTCCTTGCATTAATAAGCTGAGATTTTCTTGGATTGAAGCGAGTCCCTTATGAAGCAAAACACGTGGCTCTCATATAGAAACAAGTTGAGTGTTCTAGACAGCATAGGTGCAAGCTGGTTGTGCGTGGATGCAACGTGGGTAGCGTTGCAGGCATTGGGTTTTCCGTTCGCGGTTCCCTCGTGTGCACCTGGCACAGTCAATCAAATTGGGAGACGCAACACTAACCCATGGGTTTTTCACACAATTTGGACAGTCGCATTCTCCAACCTGGAACTCGAACCACCAAAGACCGGATGTGGAATTCAATGTCCACCATTCTCTACGGAACTGATACCTTATGCTTAGTTTTATAGTCTGATGCCACAAGGACTCAAAAATTCGGATGTTGTTGTTGGTTCAGTTCACTTATTTTGGTTGGGACTGGCGTGTTTGGGAGTTATTGGTACTTCGAACAACAGGACTACATGTTCCTTAGGCGTGATGACAATCGTCTTATTGGGGCATTACGATTCGACTTTGCGTTTTTGAGCACAGGTAATCTTCTATTTATCCTCACTAAAGCACCAGATGCCAGTGGTCACAACTACGGTAGAACGTACCAGCCTTCTCCTTTGAAGCATCTCACCGTGAATAAACATACCGAAGGGAGATTCTGTTCATATGACGAGCGGCGTTCCATTTGCGTTCTATTGCGAAACATCCACAATGCGCCATTTGGTATTGCCTTGCAACAGCTTTGAATCCCTTGCGTTATTAAACTCCACTAGCCTTAAGCAATTTGTAGTGAATCTCCTCCAAATTTACTGACGGTACATTCCGCTGTGATTTTTATGTTGCGTCGATTGAACATACACCATGAAATAGTAATCACTTATTGGGTGAATGTCACATTTAAGGTACTCCTTGCCTGGTCATGTGATTCCAACGGACATGCTGCGGATCCGATCACCTGTTCTCCACATGTTTCGTGCTGCTTTGCAGGTTGCACTCGGTTGTACATAGGCTAGACGTGCACCCACGATCAAAAGCCGGGTGGCGCTGGGGACACAACCCGTAACATATTCCCATGAAATTTCAATGACACTGGCTCCATCACGCAATTTCCTCTATCCATCCATCGGTGACCTACTTGACACATCTAATCAAAGCACTGCAGTCTTTACAACTATCAATCAGATATCAGCTGTCGCTCACCAATGCTATCTCTGATACGCGACAAATCCAGGTTCTCAGACTAGGCACCTTTCACTGGCTTTATCATAGCGGACCAAGGGAAAACTCAGGCACTCCTTGTGTTGCTACTGTCGTAAGTAACCGCGCCAGTGATGCATCTATCGCCCGGAATCCAGTATTCCTAGGGCTTGCAGTGGCTCGTTTCAAGGGGACCCCGTGAAACTGAATGTGATACCTTTTTCGTCCTCACGTCTGTATCAGACTAAAGCATAAAGAAGTTCTATGAACAACCGCACCAGGTGCCCAAATGGTCTGAAAACGAAACTTGTCGGTAGTAGCGAGTAGTTGGGATGCTCGAGTTGGTGGACGAAGTGCAACCTACGCCAAGCAGTTGGCCGAGCTGGATTGGGTCGGTGCTGTAGAAATGTTGTCAAACTCATGAACTTTGCCTGCTTTAGGTACTTGTTAGCTATATCCTCTTTCAGCATCCCAGAAGACACTTATTGACATGGCATTCAATCGATCATCACCAGAATCCCCAAATAAACTATATTCTGGTCCGCGTACGATAGGCCTCACCGGCTGAACATTATGGGTCACATAAGGGTACGGATTACGGGAAAACGGTAGGTGCAGATCGCACGCTTGGATGACCCAGAGTTAAATTGCACTCCACTGATAGATGAAAGGTCCTTTGAAACACATCACCAGAGCCCTATTCAGCCTCCTGGAGAACCGACAGGCAGTTTCCGACGCGATAACCACCAAGTTGAGCGCTGACGGCTATAAACTCTCATCATCATCGTCATCATCATCATCAAAGACAGTAACATCAGTGTTGACACTGATGATTCACTGCCGTATCATGGTTGTACGAGGGCTGGGATACTGCCAGGGCGCCCACACCTAGACAGGAGGACGATTAGGGTCCTCAACCAAAGCCTTTGGCTCAAAAGCCTAACCGCAAGGCAGCGGTGTTGGGCTGGAAATGCAAGTACATTACCATTTTTACGGAACACGTCGCCACACATGTTCCAACCCCCAACCTGGAGGGCCAGGAGACTGTGTTCGTCAGACTTTCACCCATGGACCAATCTGGTATGAGAGACTCTGTGAGTGTCACGCGGGCACCCCCCCCCCAGTATAGCTCAATGGGTCGCCGAGGTACACAAACCGCCACACCACGGTAAGGTCCAGTCTCTTCGTGACTGATAAACTCTCTTAGCTGCCTAATAAGCTCAGTTAAACGACTAATGGTTTGATTGAAAGCTATACAACAAGTCTCTGTAGACCAACTAGACTATGTACAACGACGCTTCATGGACTGGGTATCTAAAGAAGTAGTTTCCTCATCCAAAAAGACAGCTGTTTATTTTTGTACGTTCCGGCGATTGGGCACTCGGTTAACTAGAAGAATTTGCATTTCATACTGGTCGGACCTGGCGCCAGAAATGGGATCCACTTCGAGTATTGGTGACTAGCAATTTTCGTCTCCAATGCGTCATTTTGTACTTTCGGCCTCGACATTACTTGCTTTGCGGGGCGAATGGAGGGTCTTAGCATTCATCACTTTCTTTTGGTTGATAACTTGGAAAAACCTCAACGTGTGCTGAATAATCTAACTCACTACGCAGCATTCATACGATTGGAAATCAACATTTCGAAGGTCAAATTCCTCTCTTATATGGATGTGCCTGTTAACCCTGTCAACATGCGAGGTGAAATAGTCCGTCACATTGCCGACTTCAAATATCCTGATTCCACCATTTCACCCAACGGACAACCTAAAGAAGAATTCCAATGGTGTATCGACAATGCCTAACAATTTTCCATACAACTGAACCCTGTTTTGTTGAAACGAAGCGAGATTGGTTTACGAAGAAATGTCCGTGTCCTCAACACAACCGTTTATCAGATTCTGATTTATACTGGTGAACCATAGCCTTCACGAACATAGTATATCCGAAAACTAGAGGCTTCTGACAATGTATAGTGTGAGTCCAATAGCTAGAGGTGTCCAACGATGAGTTCTGAAAACATTGAAATGTCTACCACGCCTATCTCAACACCATCAGCGATACCGTCTGCAATAGTCTGAGCATCTGTCGCACATGATCGATGCTGATATCACCGAACAAACGTCCCCACGTAGTCTACGGAGTTCGCCACTAGAGCCTACAGCGGATCGCAATTTGTGTGCATCCAATAGTCAATCTCCATATCTGAGCCGCGTGTATCCTAGACGTTTCTCGAGGCAGCTACTACATTAGGGGATAGCCGTAAGCAAAAGTACTTATTCAAGTATATGCCTTGCATTAGGGTTTGTGAATACGACCCGTAGACTATCCATTCGCGAGAATTATTTTTTGGCGGTGTTCGGTTACCTTCATGCAGTACTTCGAAAATCCTGAGCTATTTCGCGAAGCTCATGCATAACTTGTTCGGATTGACCCTTGAGTAAGGGCCTCCGTGAAATCCTCACTTCTCTTGCTGGATTATGCAAGTCTATCGACCGATGTTTGCCCATCTTCTCCATAGCTCCCTAGGTAGCTTTACGCCCTGGTTAATACTTGATAAAACAAGCATAAACCTAGGTTTCTCCAAATAGGTTTATAAAGTTTGAAAGTATTTGAAACGATGACGAGTAAGTGAAACACGACTTGTTTAAGAGTAGAATAGTATAGGTCATTCACAGATTTATTTTGTCGATGAAAATGCGGGTTTGTCTTCACGAAATGCATGGAATTTTTCGCGCTGCACTCAAACTGTTGAAGCACGGATATTTCACTAACCCTTTTTTCACACCAGCTTTTCACAGGTTCTCGCGCCACAGTTTTACCAAACGATACCGGAGACGAAATCTCTTCTTGCCGTCCTTGTTGGGGTGCTCAATTCCAACTCATCGCTGATCAGTCCTGTCATGGCCCACGAGACCGGTGGATTCAACAGGGCTTCCCAGAATGGGCTTTCCTGCTATCTTCGGGTGTCCATCACAACACAAAGTTGGCTTCTCTCTTCACTGAAAGCATTGTGGATTTGTCCAACAGCTACAATTATCAAAAGGGTGAAACTGCTCGTGTTTACGTAGATTTGGGTCCTGAATTCGACAACTTTTCTGGCCAGTGTTCAACCGAGGACAGGTTGTCCATCGACAGTGATGCCAAGCGTGGTCGATGGCAATCCGGTGTGCCAGAGTCACTTGACCTACGGACTGATTCCTATCGCCTGCATCACCTCGCTAGGATTGTTGACGAACATCTATTTGTCATAGAAGTTCCTCTGCAGTATCCGACCCAAGGTGAAAGTAAGTGAAAGATTTCTGGTGCTCTTTCCAAAGTAAACGGTACCTTAGTCTAAACATTAATTCAGAATAGAGCGTAACACCCACCGGCGGAAAGTCTGAGTGCAACTAATTGATTTTTGTCACATGACGCTCAGCGACCGGGTGGATAACCTGTGACCTCTGCAGGTCATTCTCGTCCAGGCAATAACACAGCAGCTTGTGGTACAGCTCGAGACGCAGGCTTAGCGGAATTTCCCCATACCATTGCTGGTTCTATTTTATTCAACGTTAACGTCTCTCGATAGGGGGTACCTATATGGATACCCGGAGACATCTCTAAGTTCAAGAGGCCGCAAGCTCTTCCCTGAAGACTTCATTGTAGACTTCTTGAAGAATCCACTTCTCACTTGAACTAGCTTGCGATATTTAATAAATTGATCCTCCAATATTAACCCAATCTGAATTAGCCCCTCTGAAAGTGAGCTCCTCGTTGGGAGGTCTTGACTGGGTCCCTATTTTTATCTGATAACTGAATCAGCTAGTCCATTTGTGGAAGGAATTTACCATATCTTCGCATTTCAAAGGATCATCCCTATTTGAGCCCGTAATACCACAGTTCGGTCCATTGTCAGTAGAATGGGGAGCTGCTTGAAAACCTTATCTCCATTTTCAAATATGCTTATTGGCTTTAGAACAATTGTTGGATTTCCTGTTCCACCAAATCGGGATACAGATGAGTTATAAATTAGTGTCGGACTGTTTAAAGATGGTATTTAAATCACTGTTGTCATTAACTGAACCATCTTCCTGAAACCGGAAAATCACCAGTAGCATTCACCAAACTTTTCGTAACTTTTCTTGATTTTGTGTTTCGTCGTCGTCATCCTCGCAATACGGGAAGGCCATACGTTGTGTTACGACGGATTGAGGTAGTGTAATCAAGTATCATTCCCCTTCATCAGCCAGTGACATAGCAGCAGAAGGAATGGCTTTAACTTCGTCACCATGTTTGCTGACATTGTGCTGCCGGTAACTGTCATTGGATGAAATCCGCCTGAATCGTTGGTGCCTTAACGGTTTCTACACATTCGAATCGTCTGCGGCATATCGTGGATGAAGTTTTGCTGACACTTTGTCCGAGTGTTCAAGATGGAACGTACCTGACTATAGTACTGAGGGTGATTTGGTTAACTCGTCCCACAACTAGTCATTCAGAATATACTTCTCGTGAACTTTCTAGAACTGAGGTATTCTTAACTAGAGTCGTCGTACTCTAAGTGTACCCGGTGGGGATATGGTCCGCCCCATAGCTAGTAATGTGATCATATATATATATATATATATATACAATATATAATATGCGTCCATGGTAATTCCACAGAATACATCGTTGCAACTTGATTGCTTTGATACCATCTCATATTCGCTTTTTGTTGAACTTTCAGTTGACTTAGCGCTAGTTCAGTGGCAGCTCCTCTATTCGGACTCTGTACCAATGGATTTGGACGACTGCCTGCCCACATCCTCCCCGGGTACTGGTGGCGATGAGCCCACTGTAGAGGAATGTCACACCACCTTGGCTGAACTCACAAACCCGGCTGCATGGTCAGATTTGTTACGTGAGTAATTTTGTGAATCATGCTGCTGTTACTTTCATTTCACTAAGTGCTAACTGACTATGTTCCTCGTGAGCGGGCTACCAGGCACAAACGGCAATTATAGTGGTACAACTACTAGTACTATTTTCACCGTTGCTGTTTTAATGTCATGCTTACATGGAGCAAATAAGAAACCAACATCTGGTTGTAAGAAGCATTGAATAAGGTGAGTAAGCCTTGTGATCATGTTTAGATGTCATTCAGGCTTACAATGAAGTAGTGTTGCGCAAAAACGGTCTTTTCCACAGAGCCGTTTTCGCTCGGTCAGTTGTTGCGTGAAAACACCCAAAAAGCGGTCGGACAGTGACTTAGTAGTGCAAATTCCGACTGCTGCCATTTGCAAAGTCATAGGAACGGAAAGGATATCTAGTTGGGGACAACGAAGTACAGTGCGGATGCGTAGTAAAAGATGGTCCCGCACCACCACCATGACCTTCAGCGCACAGTTGTCCACTGTGAACATTTACCCCTTGTTAAATCGGTTAGAGCGCGAGCGTACTGACCGGAAGGTCCGTGGTTCGAACCCTGCCTCTGCCTCTCAACTTCCCCTGTCTAGGCTTGGGCAACCTGGCAGTATCCCAGCCCTCGTGCTTCCTTCGAGTGGCATGGCAGCTAGGCACCGAAAGAGTGCTACAGCTGAACGATTTTAGTCACCAACAGTATCAACGCTGAAATGGTACAGTCTGCTGCTTTCAATGTGCGGTCGTCTTTCTCCTAACTTCTCTATCCTCACCGTATACCAACGTCAGCTCATTATACTAGCTTGGTACATGCTTTATGGCTTGATGAGTTGAAAACAAGTCCCAATTTTTCATTTGGTAATGGTGTGTTTGCCAACTGCTCAATCAAGTTTAACCTTTATTCATTGATCAACATCTTGGGTGGATTGAAGGACTTATGCACGACTGTTGACTATGAGTTACATAGCCGGTGGGATCCGCCGACATGTTTCTGACCAGTTTATCCAACACACTCGTAGCATAACGATTGTAGTTTCCGCATGCGTGCCAGTCACTTGCTTCGACGCGCGTTATTTTTCACACTAGAGATGAACTGCAGGAAGCCATCAGAGAGTCAAAGAATGTTATGATGCCGAGTTAGAATAGCCGGCTTCACGATTTTCATCAATTAGCTAATCCCATCCAAGAGCTGACATAAATGTTTGGCTCGCAACATTTGTCGACATGGTGCAGAACCGTAACTATCAACGGAGGTGCTCAGCTCACTTCCCACTGCCTTCTACTGTTTGTTTTGTTTCCTCTTATGTTACATATGGGCTTCTTGAATGGGATTTCCTCAAAACCGATCTGCCACTGATCAGTGGCTCAGTCACCAGACTCCCGCGCAAAGTTGTTACACCACTAGCCGAATCGGCTGCTACTTGCTATCCATTGATACTAATGTGAACCCCGGGGGAATAAGACAGGCGAACAAGCACATGGAGGTTCATCGACAACCACCACCCGGCCTATGTATGATGGCATAACGATGGGCGCCTGCCTTTGTTCTTTTAGTCAAAGGTGCTGGCGTCATTTGTCAATTTGTTCAATTAAGGCGGGTTACCACTCACTATAAGTAAATTATCGTAACACTGGCTTTCAGGGTATGTCTATTACCACACCCTTCGGGTGGCAGTGGATAGCGGTAAACCAGTAGTTGCTGTTCTCATCCTGTAGTACTGATTAGAGATAAGAGCACTGGTGCACTAGAGCGAATATACTGGTGACCGGGCAGGTTAACTCAAGCTTCATGGCCCATGTGGTTACACTGGCACTCGATACAGTCCTTCAGACCTGTGCAAAGAGTAGTTCGTAGTACGGCTAGATCCATAGAGCTGAAACGGTAGTTAGTCTTCAAAGCAATTTCAAAATAGTTCCAACAACGGCAGTTCGGCCGTATTCGAGTTCTTGCTCCATTCTCTAAATGACCATAAGCTGTTTCGGAATCAGGTTACTAATCAATCTTATATACGTGACCTAGCCAGCCCAGCGGGCTGTGCATTAATTTCCATTCGGTGTTCAATGTGACTATTGAGTTCACAAGGTCCTACTCAGGGACTGTGAGCGAAACTTGCCCAAGCGTTTTAATGTGTCCCTCGGTAGAGCGGTCATTTTTCACTGTTATACACAAGTGAAGGCCGCGCAACAGCCTTGGTGTCCGCGCGCATATTTTGGTTGCTCCAAACGCGTTCATGAAGGTGGCCAACTGCGCTGTTTGAATCGGCCATCTGAGCAATTAGTACACTGTCTAATTTATCAAGTTCGTGGAGCTACGTGAGTGAAGGATAGTTACATAGTTGATCAGCCACTCGTTGCCGGACGCTATAATATTCAGTTACTAACCAAAAGTTTAGTTTGTAAGAGATGCTGATAATTTTCAAAAAGGACGAAAGAGCACGGTTTCCCAGACTATATTGGCTCAACTTGCAGGGTGAAACTCCTACCATGTTTACTGTTGTAGCTATTACTCTGTTGTGGCCGTACGAAGCAGTCACAAGGTCATTTTTTTGGATGCAGGTGGCTTTTTAATCATGTTGTTGGTTTCATGTCTGAATGCGTTCTTCAGTTGGCAAACTCGTGTACCCAGTCTTTTGAACACGTCTGCTCTCATTATCACTTTCAATCATACTGGCAAAGCAGTTCAAATGCAAACCTCTCACAGGTATATGATAGGTTTCAGCCTTTTTTTGGAGAAATACCTTGTCTTGTCTGGATTGTGATTGGTATTGATTATGATATTGTTTCCGAGATCTTTTTGGAGCCACCGTATTTTGTTAGGATGTCTCGGCTCTTCAATATGTACGCTTCGTCTGTGGAGTAAATATTATTGGTGAAAGATTGCCTGATGTTGATACAAGAAGCAAGGAACTCTTGTTATTCCGCATAATATGCCTTGGTGGTGCAAATTTCCTACTAATCCATAAAAACGTTTTAAAGAACAACGCTGACCTTTATTAAAATCCGAAGTTCACACAGTATAGACGAAAAGACACGCCCGAGCTGAAATCGGACAAGCTACTTCCATTCTTCATTTCAGCAACATTCTTTTTAACTGAACGAAAAGTTTGATGCTTACCTTGGCAAGCCTGTGAATGATATGGGATGCAATACTGCTCTGGTTTTCCAGTAGTATGAAAGCAATCAGCGGCTTAAGATCGGGCCATGCGAGTACTATCTCAGTGCTTGAACATTCTGAAGATAAATCCATGGTTTAATCAGCTAGGTAGAGTATATGGTTGCCTTTCGGGATTATGTGTTTTTTTTACCCGGCTCTTGGGTTTGCATATTAGAAACAGCATGTTGAGGGTAGCCCCAGAGATATACCACTTCGCTGCCCATCCGATCTGGCTTACTGATTCTCCACGTGCAGATATTGCAATCCAAATTGGGAGAAATTACCGCCATGATTCTGCTTCGCCAATTCTTTTGTTGTTATCCGAGGTCGTCCCAATAGTCCATTGGTTCCTCTGCATCATCCATGTGAAATATTTTATCGTCGTTGGAAAACATTCTCCCTTCCGTCGGCTCGAATGTTATGCTCTCTCTTTCATGGGTGCCTCTTGGGGCTATCAGTTTGGAGGAAAGTCCTACTATCATGACGCAGGTGGTCGGGCCCAATGAATTCTTCAAGTTCGAAACAGCTATCATTTGACATAGTACCGGACGTGGTAGTTTCCGTTTTGTTGTTTCAGGCACTTTAGCTTGGCACCGTCTCACCATCTTCAGAAAGTTCATCACGGATTGACCAGATAGCAATATAGCACCGTTCTCGCTTCCTTCAGTTTTCTCACCCCTCATTTGTTAGTAAATACTTATTCGAACATTGATAGCGACGAGGCAGAGGTATTTTTCTGGACCAACTTATTTTTCAGCTTATGTTCACTCAATGACCATCGTCCACACGCCACATCATTTGCTTGAGATCCGGTGAGAATCACTATTGGCATGAATGTGTAGGAGTGTGAGTTTATAGGGAAAACAAGTGTGTTAGCTTTCTACTATCTGTCCCTTGGAGTGGATTTGTTTGTACTTCACAGTGTCCAGTTGCTTTGAGTGACATACTGGCATCTAATCCTTTGACTTTAGAGTCAGGCTGAAGGTCGGATAACTCAACTAAACACTGTTCCTTGGCCTGAGCCACCAGAAAGCATCATTTGCGCGCTCAGTTCTTTGTCCATCGATGTCCCTCCCCAATCCATTCCCTCTATTGAAGCGAATGCTGTTCTCTATTAACAATAAACAAAATGGCAATTTGCTAAATCCACGAGATCCTTTTTACATAAGAGCATTCAACGTCCGTAATCTGTCAGATCGGCAATACTCACCGAGACGTTATACCCCCCTATAATGTGCTGTGTATCAGAAACATGCATACGAGACCGAAGCGTGTTCATGCATCTTAAAACGTCAAGGAAGAACTCAGCTCTTTCACAGCCCACTCTCCGTGTATTCGGCGATCCACAAGCGGTAGGTCGTGGAGTATATGGCGTGCGAGGGGGGGTGCAAACAGCCCCAGAGCTGAACACGCATTGCTGGATTGAATCCTAGTGAACAGTCGTCTTTGCACCGTTAGGTTATCAACTAAATCAAGCTCAGTGCTAATCCGCATAAAAACTGGCCTCTGTTTTTAGTGTCGGCGGATGCCCCAACGGACTGCAGTTCTGACGCTGAGGAGGCTTGTTATCAAGATTTATCCGTGTCGATTCGTCAATCAAGCATTGTCGCGACTTGATTCCGTTCACGTGGTAGTGCGGGCACGCCTGACAATTAGCTTTCTTTCAGGCCCTTGAAAAGCAGCAGGAAGCGTGCCTATCCACCACTTTCGGGGAACTGCCATAGCTCAGCATTATCAATCTGAGCTAGCTCAACCAACAATAAACCAACACTCTACTGTTAACCAGCACGTGGATGAAGCATGGCAAAATGTGAAAGGAGCCATGCTAGTGACGTTCGTTGTCTGTTAGACCTCTCCGATACGGTGTCCTCCATAAGTTCTTGGCCGCACGGAAGGTGCTGGTATGCCGACCCTCGTGGTGTGTGAATTTCTACAATCAGCTCTCATCTGAGTTCCATATATAAAATGGTGTCAGGCAGTGCTGTCATCTTTCAGTTTTCCTCTTCATCGATGCAGTCATGGTGTACGCTTCACGCCTGCAAAGCGTGGAGTGCTGCTGCAAATTTATGTAGGCTCGAACCCGAAACTCAGCAGCCAAGTCTGGTGGGAATATTTAATTAGTAATGTTGAATCCGTTGAATGATTTCCGAAGGAAATTACTCTCCCACGATAGTTTAACTGATCACACTTGCGCTTGATTTGTCTCGAACTCCATGCACCAGTCGATCGACTTCTTTAGAGAGGTTTTTTCGTACAACCACGTAGAAGGTGGAAACGAGCCAGGAGAGATCAAACAGTTACTTGGCGGCGAAGTATGAGAGCCATTGCCAGCAACTTCAGCTGCACTCGTCATTGTCGTCTCCCTGGATGGGCACCGCGAGAAAGGACTCATCAGTGGTCAGAGACGCTGTCTGACATAGCCCAGTCGCGCTCTCCATAGCAATCCTGCATCCATGCTGTTGCCTTCAATGCATAGCTCCCCTCCCCCCAATCTCCAATGGAAAATCCACCGATAACGCTGTATTTACGCATCAGTTATATCAGCTACCGCCTCTTACGCGCAGCCATCTACCCCACCCCCCACCCCCAAATCATCGGTGCACGAAACCGACAGCTATTACGACCGTGCGGTATGTAGGCAGTTTTACCACTGAAGATGATGGTAAGCTAATCTAATCCATCCGTGTTGAATGCGTCATCAGCGTCATCGTCATTGACAGCAGTACACCAGAAATACATACCGGTGCTTAACTGCCGCAACTCACTGCATCATCAATCCGTTTGAACTTTCGTCCTTCGGAAATTTTTCTACGTTTGTTGAATGAATTACAAAGTCCGAGAAATATAGTGAATCTACGGCTAATTGGCACATTCAAAATTGAATGAACGACCACGATGACAGATTCTTCCTTTACCTGATGATAGCTTTGATGGGTTCACTTGGCTCATGGAACGTAAAAATGTGAGATAAAAATAAACAGGGGCGGTTTTGTCGAACTACCCACAATGTGACGAGTCAGTCGAATTCATTTGTGTGACATCCAACTCCTGGAACTAAAGGCATGTATTCCCTCCGGTTCTGGGACAACGCTTACTACTTCTTTGATCGCGTCCTATATCTGGTTTAGCTTGGGTGGCTTTGCATAGGATCCATCAATCCTGTCTTATTTAAGATTGTGTTGGCTTAGTCTAGGTCATTGATAAATCTTCAAATGTTGTGACGTCCGCTAGTTGTCCTATTATAAAGGTGGATTCTTCCATTCAGTTATTGTCTTCTTTTAACTGGCAGTATTGAACATTCCCTCCAATCAGTGTTGCATTCTTCATCAGTCAACACTGCCCATAAGGCACATAAGCATGAGGGTGAAACAACTCTGAAAGCACACATAATATCACTCTCAGTTTCTGTACATAGGTAATTGGGTATTTGGTTATGGAATCTGGGTTGGAAGAGGCTTCTTTATAGTTGGGTATTTAACTAGAAACCAAGTGTTGTCAACATTTGAAACTGCATAACATTTGAGTTTACTGTTACTGATGCTTTAACGCGATCGAAAGCAATGTAGTGAATCTAGGTGTAATCGATCTTCTTGCTTTCCTTGGAGCGTGGAGAATTCCCACCCAAATCTAGACTTAGATGATATTCGCACCGTTCTGAATTTCATAAGTATGGTTACCGGAACTTGATCGTGTATTAAGCATCACACGGTACACACCAAATTACAGCCACGTGAACCAGCTTATTCCATTTATGTTTATCGTTCACTCATGAACCTTTATACACGTGGTATTTGAAGATACTGTTACATAGTGTAACCATAGTGCATCGGTTTCACTGCGGATGTTGTGTATGGGTTAAGTTGGAGATATCCGGTAATCTGACGTTTCGTGGCAGTAGAGCCAACGGTGTAACAAATTATAGGTCTGTATGCCTTTGGGAGTTTGTCCCCGAATACAGAGACAATAAATCACCAAAATAAATCATAAAATAAATCACCTTGTGCATCGGAAATATAACGATCAATAGGCAGGAAACGTGGGTTAAGAGCTTGCCGTTGCCATTCGTCCGCTGTGGAGGTATCCGGGAACTGCTTTACAAATGGCCACGCGGTCTATATCCATCTCACTGGCATACTGCCTACCCCACTCGTCTTCTTTGTTCTGGCACGTGCACTGCGGAGAGCGTTTAAAGACATAATGTTGGATCCTTGGTTAACAGGTTGATAACTTGTCAGGAACCCCGGAAACCCAGTGACATGCTCTGGACGAACATTTTAGGGCAGCGTTCACTGGGTTCCAATAGCATACCAGAGTATTTTTTAGGATTTCGTTACTCTGATGTTCGTAAAGAAAGCCTATGGAAAGTGATTTGGCCTTCAATGAGATGTTCTAACGTGACCCAAACTGATCCAACGTTCGCTTTTACTCCAGGACGCATTAGAGGACAGGAGATGGTCGTACTCAGAGCCCATCTGATGGAATGTAGGAGAGGAGTCATGTGGTTTTAATGGCTAAAATTGTAGGGGCACGAGTGGCATCGTTACAAAAAAATCACAGTGAGAGAATTCTGCATTTTCAGAGCTCTCAATGACATTGAGTGCGATACAACTGACCTACCTTAGTAGTGAAATCTTCCCAGGCTGAGTGTCTAGTGGCGTCACTTTTCACCTTACCACCGTCCTCTCTCATCTTGCGATGAAGGATAACACGTTCACAAGAAAAGCATGATTCCTATACTGTTGATCGTTCTCAAAAAAATTTTGTACTATCTCGTTTTTTACACCTCATCATTTGTTTACCCAACCGAATCCTGAGATGTTAGTGATAACTGATTCGATCAATTGTTTTTATTGGGCGAATGGCTTATGTTGCATCAGAACTCCACATTTCATTCTTTATCTCTTGACAGTAAAGAACAAACACTGCGGGACAGCGGGTTACCAAGTATCTACAACAGCTAGCAACGTCAGTTCGACCGATTCTGGTTGTTCGGTGGCAGCACATTGTGGCAGTTCGGAACAATCGGCTTCTCCGTTCGGCTCTCCCCGTCCATTGTGTCGACGGCGAACCAACTCTCAGTCACATTTGGATCAGCTGAAGACGGATGAACAGCGCCTGCAACGGCGATCACTCTCCTCTTCCTACACAAACCTTCCCTTACAAGGAGAGAGGGCAATGTCTGTTGACACAGCAGAGGCATCTGGAGTGCTAACAAACAGTCTATCTGTAAACAAGCAGTGGCTCTCAGACTCTTCGAAACCTGTCAGGTAATTCTTCCATTATTTAGAGTAAAAAGTAGTCCTGCTGGCATGCATACGCATGTTATCGCGTGAAAGGGGACACTAGGACCAGAACTACGTTTAGTAGTTAACACAATTGGCGCAAACTATAACGAGCTGGGTGGTCCTAAATACCACAATGAACGCATTTCATTACCGTGTGAACAGTCCAGCATTTCGTGCTCGCGGTTCATCTGATGTTGTGACCCTGTGTCACGCAAATATATGATTAGATGTACATTTGATATAAACAAATATTTACACATGTGGGATGGTCAGACATTGATTCTAGTGGACTGATGTCTGCCTGTCCATCTTACAAACATTTAATGGACAAATGAGTGAGCAGTACCAGTGATAGCTAATAGCATCACAAGAAGTTTGCACCTCACTTGCTTTTACCCGGTCTTAGCGCACTTATAGCTGCTATCGTCTTCTTCCTTAAGCTGTTAATTGTTTGTAGCGTTTCTCGTTCATTTATTTGATACTTTGTTTCACCAGTAGTGCACTTAAGAGCGTTGAAAAATCCCACTGATCCCAGTTGGCCATAATTAACCACACTCTTATGACCGGATAATCTGTATTTGACAAACTCAACTCCCAACACTGTAAGAGCCAGATGCGTAGCGTAGAGGATAAGTAGTACATGAGTGGATCTCATCCAAAGCACGAAGTCTAACCTGTGAGCATTTTTTACAGGAACCGCCACTGTACCACATGCATAACTATGTACAACGGTGGTTGTGTCCTGTGTCCTACTTTCCCTTACTCCCCTGATGGAGTTAATGCATGGAATTTATGTTTCTACTTCCGCGTTTCTCCAAGGCTTTGTATCTTCGAACCTGTTTCGATGGATTCCTTATCACCGTCTTCAACCAGTGATGCCATGCAATCCCTTCGCGTGCGCTTTGATAAACGCCTGAGTGTTGAACAGTTCATATGCTGTTTAGCCAATCACCTGAATTTGGAACTGGATCGTGTAAAGGTAGGGTAGTTTTGATTGCTCTATTTGAAACTATTGACTTTCAATCATTTAATGAGTTTTCGTTAATTTGTTTAGCAACAGTAATACTGGAACCCAAACTGACTGTCTATTGGCATCGGTTACTCGTGCACAGTCTGTCAGAAGTGCACACAGGCAATCCTTTGTTGGTATAGGCATAAAATTGAGTTCCATGTTGCTACAGGGTTTCCAACATTTGTCTTTTCATTTGCTTACTTACTACACTGTCTACTTAACCAAAAGTCTTGTGGCTGTGTCAAACAACCTGTATTTTCAAATGGGTTTCGGTGCATACCAATGTATTATGCCCACTGTATGCCTCAGTCAACCAGAGTTGCTGCGCTCTATCTCGTAGTGCGAGTCGATTGTAGTTTCAATCCAACCCAGTAAAACACCTAATAGTTACGATCTAGAACAACTTTGCTATTGTGCTTCGAAACTGTATTGGTTAATTCTCTGAACATTAGAACCAGCCGAATTGAACCGATTAGGACTGAGTAACTCAGCTGTCTTCTCGAAGCGTGTTGTGTTTCCGGGTCCTCTTACGTGAGCGCTTTTCCAAAAAAGATTCACTATCTCCCGTCAAACGATTTCAGTAGCAGTTCGGTCAGTTTAACGCAGGAATGATTAATGCACTTACATTTTCTTTCTCATACGCATTGTCTGAGCAAAATTCCGACCTCAACATCATATCCTGCGTGGCCTTAATGGATGGTTTCTCAAACAGCTGCTAAGTCGCCCGTCATTTCAGAACCGGAACTCCAAACCTGTCCAGCTGCAACGTCATTTGTGAGGAGATAGGTAAACAGGAAATCGCTGCGATCATCAAACAGAGCAGAACAGAACAGAAAGGCCCTCAGGAATTGCGATACCAGCTGAGGTCTACATCTGTGCATCTCTTGAACCGCTCTACATGCTAGTTTGGTCCATCTAACAAAGTTGAATTCGCTCCGACAGATTAGGGGACGTCAATAGCACCACCAATTCCCCAAAAGATGATAAAGTATTTTGTGGTGATTATCGCGGAATGAGTCCTATTGATGTTGCTGCCAAACTACTTGCGTTCCTACTGTCGTAGTGTTTCATCTGAGCAAGGGCTGAACTCACGGGGCCAGACAAATGTTTTCGCCCTAGCCGAGGTGTGGATTGAGTTTTTCTCCACAAATTGTGGTAGTATCGACAACATGCCTCGTTGACTTTCGAGTATTATTCGATTCTATTAATCTCGAATTACTGGCCCCGCGAATCCGATAGATTCATTGGGGCCCATTATTAATCGGTGAAAGCCGACTTTCAGTTGGACGGCTAAGGCAGCAGAAAGTTTGACATACTGTGTGCGACAAGGCTGTTTACTATAACCGGTGGATTTCAACTTTACCATTGATTGGCCGTTTGCGTGCGCATTGGAGGAATATTCTTGTGTTGGACAAAGATTTGGAAGAACTCTAACTAGTACTGAATCCTTTTGATTATCACGCAGCACTCTAAAACGATGCCTTTCTCCACTTTCGTTGACCTTTATACCCAATCTGCCAACCTAACAGAGTGAGCAGTCGAATATGTTGCTGTTTCCGAGGTGTTCAAGCTGCTATCCGGGAGGTCGCGACTTCGAATCTCTCTGGGGTTTTGTGAGATGCGCACTGCTAATGATCCCCAATAAGGATGAAACAGCTGCACAGTGTTTCTCGGCTTTCCAGCGCACATTAGCCTCTCCTACAGGACAAAATCTCACGTAAAAATTCCCAAATCTCTTCACACTATCAACTGTCTTCAAGTGCCTGGTTCCCACCTTTTTACCCAACAGACAAGCTAATAAAGGAATTTAGCGGCGTATCAACATTGTCTGCGATGCTTTCATTCAGCTGAATGTGGAGAGGAACCGATGTTAGTTTATGCACAAAATCCGATCCTTAAACGCAGCCCTCTGCCAAGTTCGAGTTTGTACCTGCACTCGACGAGCATAGGATGTCGGAAGATTAAAGATTTTTACTGGTACTGCATGGGACGCATAGTACAAGTTCGCCTTCTCGAAGCGTCCAGTGACAAAATCTGGAATCCTTGTCGTAACCTGCCGTGCCTACCTCAGCCTTTCAACAATGAAGTTCACAATGGTTTAGACATAGGAAGAACAGTGTTGAACTTTTCTAATAAACCCCGGCTCCTACGTCAAGGATGGTCTTGTCTGTCGCAAGATAACTGAATACTTGGCCCACTTCGGTCGCGAGTGACATGGAATAGCCTGCTCTGCGCGTAGTTTAGGGAGTCCGTCACTGGAAACAACACTGAGTCACTGTTTGTGCAAGTCTAGCGTCCGCTGGTCGCACGTGGGTGGCGTCTATCTGAACCCTCTCTGAAGCCGACTAACCCTGTCCCCGCGGTAATCTCCAGTTTTTCTATTTATTTTTGGCTGCTATCCGCCGCTATACTGTGTTTACTTTCAGTTTCATGGCTGTAGGCTAACTGCTCCATCTTACTGAACGTGTTCGCCTCAGTTCTGACCCCTCGCATATTCCACTTTTCAGATTCAAGTGTCTGTAAACCAACGGAACCTCTCCGGTGACCTGGGACAAATTACTGCCACAGATACGGTACGTCAACCCATGCTATGTTCCGACTTTGTTCCGAAATAATCCACGCTGGCTGTCGCATTTTCTGCGTTTACTTAGTCAAATACCCATTTTTCATAGTTCACTCAACTCCCAATGTGATTCTCTTCGAATTGTTTATCGCTTGTTTTTTATTTGTATTCACTTCTGTGGTTTCACACAAATCCACTCAATGATCGTATTTTGTCCGCCTATCTGGGTGGGTATTGTCTGTCTTGTTGCCCTCACGTAACCATATACACTGTTCGCTCTTTGAAACTATGCAGTAAGCATCAGTGCTATGCTCAGACGTTAAGATTAACAGACCCGATTTATAGCACACTGTTCTCCGTCGGCTAATTCCGTCAACGGTCACTTTCGAAGGATATGATATGTCTAACTTCACGCGAACTACTGGCAAATGTATGCCTACCTTGCTGAATCTCTCCGTAAACACGATGATGAATTTGCTTCGGTTTGGAGTTGGCAAAATCATGGTGAGACATTTTCAGAGCTGAACCACCATACATAAATCAAACCATCCTCTTTAAGGAATGTCAACGTTGATGGGATGCACTTCACCACACAAGATCTACTACTGGTTTTAGATATACTCGTGTCTTCCACGAAGTGCTTGTAGAATGTAGGACATTGGAAATCAAGACGGCATTTAGCTTATCCTGCCATCATAGGCGTGTTTCTTCCCCAGCAAGTTCTACATACTGAAGTCGTTTTCATTGATGACCAATCTGGTCGAAACTTTCTTCCTCAACGTTAAAGCATATCAGGATAGCCAAAGGTGGGCAACCAGAGCGGCAAGTCCCCATACTACAAGTAATCGTATTACGAAACAGCCTGGGGGCAAAGTCGCTCTATTCTCTGCGATGGGACTGTGAAGGTAGTGAGGTCCTGGGGTTCATGTTGCTCGAGAATCACAGCTGGAAAAACGTTTTTCTTGGGGACCCCGTTTCGGTTTAAAAAACGGTATTTTCTCGCAGACGCAGTTAGTTACCGTTATGAGTGGGCTTCGGTCAAAGTCCCTATTTCGATGACCAACCACAGGTGTATAGTGCTTCCCAGCTCTTCTGCCCACTTGGTCCTAAGGGAAAGTTATGTGAGAACCACACCGACGCATCTTGCTTTCGGGGCATAAAGTTGCTATCTTAGCTCATGCGCTGATGCCGTTATAAAGAATCTAGCTGAATGTACCGCATCGTGATGGTTGACTCCATCGCCTTCAAAGATCTGGTATTTGAAATTGCAATATGCGGTTAAGCAGGTTCACCTGAGGCCTGTAGCTTCGTTTCCCACTTCTTAGCTGCGTATGATATTATTCGTCGCCTCCGAATTTTTTCCTAGATTAGCCTCCATGGTTTGTGTAGCCAGTGAAATACGTTATTGAAACCGCTAATGCAGCGGTCACTCAGTAATTTGTAAGGTATCTGGTACCTCCCACGAGGTTCTTGCTGGCCGACAACACGGTGGCACAACCATTCTGATTTACTCTGTTTTGTACAACGTAGCTGCGAGTGGCGATCGAATGCGCTTTCGACACAGACGTGAAGAAGCTCAGTCTACGGGTTTTGGACCTCACGGGCCTGAAGTCTGCGAGCAGTACAGACCACTCTAATTCAATCAAAACCCGATTATCACCTGTCTGGGATGATCGTATATCACTGTTTTGTCGAGCAAACTGGACTGTCGACCGAATCCTCGCTTCTGTTGCCATACTCCTTCGGACGGTTCACCATCTTAATCTTCCCGTTTCTAGGTGAGTTGGATTTTATTACATTTTCGTGGGTGCTCTTTGACTCTGTACCGCTCAACAAGCCTTTTCCTTCACCTTTTTTGCTCCTTTCGTTGTGTTTGTGTGATAGTTCATTTGATATACGGCCCTGTTTGTGTATTGCTTGCATCAGGATTCTGTAACCTTTTCCAATTGTCTCCAGACTGCGTTTGCGAAAATGCGGTTCAATTGAACCGACCCCTGGTCCCATGCTCAGTCCCGGTGACGTGTTCTCCACCTTCTATAACCCACATCAAGGGCTAATGGTACAGTTCATGCCTACCGATCCCACTGAGGTTGAGAGGTCAAACCTCAGCGATCACGAGACTGCGACGAAAAATCAGATATCATCTCCGTCAGCATCAGCCGGTTTTGTGTTTGCGCGTCGCTGGTATCCGTCGACGATGTCATTCGACGCGCACTGGCATGAAGTGATCATACCAGCTTCCACCGATCGTCCCACTCGGTGGGAAGTCATCGTGAGTTGGATGACAAAACAGTCAGGTCTACCGGCAGATAGACTGTCCATCGCCCGAGTAAGTCCCCTCACTCTCCGACAAATTTCCACCGGAATGTCCATATACATTTTCTGTTTGGTCGTCACCATCTGCGAAAGAGAAACCAATAGCAATGCTCGAGTGTGATTATCCTCACCTATTCAGATGTGATAATCTAACATGCGCTATTATATTAGTGGCCTTGCATGCCAGATGTCCGTAGTTTAAATTCCAACTAAGAATGTGGACTACCGGTGAACTGTTATAAGGGCGAGACTCAACTCCACCGCTTCCTCGTTTTGATGTAGACTAATCTGAGTTGTCATGTCATTTCAGGGAGAGGACCGTCTGAATAGGACTATTATCTTCGACTGATGTCCATTATCTATTTCCAGCATTAAACTCTCCCGCATCTGCTCCTCGTGAAGGACGAGAACCTATATTACAAAACAAAAGGCCCCAATGCGACAGTACGATTTGAGGATTCGTCTGTGGTATTTTCCAGATAAGTAAACATAATACGTGTTTATTAGAGGTACAACACACCTTCAATGTAGTAAATTACTGAATGGTGATGCCAGTAAGCGTTTCAATCGGGATTGTTTGTCTTCCAATACGCTTCAGTCGCCCGTGGGTAAACGGGAGGTCGGTGGTTCGAGTCCAGCTCTGGGCGCTTTTTTGTTCATGCCACTTATACTTTGACTGTTTTTCTTCATCAAATACGCTGAGTTTGCAATGCGGTTTCCAACTGCGGGCAGCATGAACCCATGATTTTCCTCCTGTGTGTAGCACAAAAAGGCCGGGCCGATTATTGCGTCTTCGCGTTTGAAACTGTTCTCTTGGCCGTCCCCACTACGTGATTAGGAAATGTAAGCGCTAACAAATGTCGCTTTTTAGGCTGTACATTAGAATCATTATGAACAGCTTACTATTCATTTGTGTACCCGGCGCTCCGCAACACATCCATGTATCCCAGCTGGCCATATCGACTTCTTTAGGCCACTGGAAAGCTCTCTTCAGCATGTTGCCTGCATTATCGACGCTGTTGTTGAAAAATCTAATTGTCCCAGACTTTTCCTGCACCAAACTGGCTTTGCTCTTATGCACGGATTGAGTCTCTCTTTTGCATCGGCCACGCGCGATAAGTTACGTCTCACCTGTTGTCCTGCCGTGGCTGAAACTTTGTTACTCTCTCGCAGTTCCACTTTGACCAATATCCCAAGCATCATTGCTATACCGATCGCCAACAAATAACCAGACGACGTGGTGTACCACGAGGTAGCTTCATGTGTTGTTACCACGCTTAACTGCATCGCGTAACTGGCGTCGTATCAATCGCCTGTCGTCTCGGTTCATTGTGCCAACCACTCTATTCATTTGGGCCAAAGCTGGTTGATCAAAAAGTTGATCCCACTAAGTCATGAAAAGTCACTAAACAGCGCTCCATGACGATCCACGTTGAGAGATCAGTGTCGAAATGACCATCTGACCAACCGGTTCTTATGTTATGGCGTCCTTTCGTTGCGTCAACTTTTCCTGGGTTCCCTCATGACTACATACTAATGTCAGCTTATTCCCCTACAACACCGAAAGCAACACGTAGAATTTTAATGAGGTCCTTTTTGACCTACGATGTTACCTACGTTGACCTACGATACTGCGATGTTTCTAATTAACCTTCGTTTTTCTGTGCATACTCGTGCAACTATCTGTATGTTCGATTTCAAAGAATTTTTACGCCAACTTCTAACTGGAAACCGTCGATTGATTCTCAAGTTACCGTTTTGTTTCAACAAAATAGTTATATTTCCTAAACGGCTTTCGATAAATAGCTTTACTAGAGAATTCAACGACACTTTACCTTACCTACCATTATCCGCGTGTTTGCTTTAGTTTCTCACTCTTTCCGGTAAGGATAACTTTGAAGCGATCGATCGCGAGATTTCTAGTCACTCCACATGAATGGGCAGTGCGCCATCCTAAGCGGAAGTCATATCTTGGTCCACAGGCACTGTTTCAATGGTCCCATGACCGGAATTAACCGTTGCACATAGAAAAATTGAATCAAACAGTTTAATACAAGGTTGAAACGTTATGAATCCTATCCTTCTAGCCGTCTGTGGTTATAATCCTCACAGCGACGACACTCCTTATTCTGACTCTTCCTAGAGTACCGAACCACGCTAGTGGAGGTACTCCATCCGTACCGCACAGGAATTCTTAAGGAAGCCTAGCGTAAATACCCAACTATCACAGAAGCGTTTTTTGTATAAGTGTTTCTTGTGCTAGTCTTGTTGTAAAGCATCACGCCAGACACCAAAATATTAAAATGAGGTTGACAGCTGAGCAAAACAAACGGAGGTGCAGAATAGACGTTGACAGCGTCCCTCGCAAATAAAGTTGTCGCCGTGCCAGCAGACGATGGGCGATGGCTTTGTAAGAACACTCTCATGGTGGCACTGAATACATGGATCTGTCGTAAGGAATTCCAGGTGGTGCAATTATCCAGGAAACCTTTATTCAGGAACTTACTATCGAGTTGCGCCACCAGCCTACGGAAAACATCTCTAAGGATTCAAGACGCAGATGTTTCTCAGCAGGATGGCAAAATAAAACTGTCGTTTGTTATCGTTATGGCTGCAGATCTTATTCACCACATGCAATCAAGAGAATAAAGCATTTACTATGTGATGCACACCAAATCCGTTGTAACTTTTCCCTTTCTTAGGTATTTTTCATGCTCAACGGTTTTCATCGACTGTGGAACGGTGAAAACAGTGACTGGAGGTGTAGGCATGATTTTTGCTTGTAACCACTTACTGCTCATCAGTGTGACCTCACGCCTGCCAGTAAGAACCTGCGGGTCCATCACGTATGAGACAGCGACAGTCGAGCGGTCAATCTCTAGACTAGAACCTGGATAAGCAGGGCGATAGACTAACGTCGGTGTTTGCTTATTGATAAACTTTGGTCGGATCCATGATGTCAAGGTCTTTCATAATCTCAAAAACCGTTTTGGAAATATGATTCCTTGTCGATCAATCTGAGAAAAGCTCAGCCTATCGGTTGCTGGTTGCAGGTTGGCACAAATATCTTCCGATTAATGAGTCGATGAGTGGTTGTTTGATCATGCCGGACAAAAAACGGACGCTGTAATGTCAAAAATGGTCTGTTGTTTTCCCATGGTCACTTGTCCTACGGTATGCAAACAGTTGTTGACCTAGAATAATCGAGAAAAAAACAGCAAATGTTTCTGAGCTAAGCGCGTTTTTCTTGACTGGGACAATATTCCACGTTGATCGGTTTTGACTATTGTAATGCATACCAAAGTCACACTTGTTGTTCTTGAGGTGCATATATATAACTGTTTTTACTTTTCAACTCTAGTGTAACTTTCCCGGAGTCACTCAACTGTGGAGCATGTATGAGTGGTCTACTGACAGCTCCGCTTTGACCTGGCATTCGTGCGCATCGTACAATGCTCTCTTGTCACCAGTTCCGAACAACGGTCAGGTTGTTTATTTCAAGTGAGTAATCCGGTCACTGAAATCGTTCTTCAACGATTACCTCTGGCGAGACCACTTCTAGTAACCAATCTCTTCTAAAAGATAGTAGTCCCAGAGAGGGACAAATGTCTTCCGTCAATACTATGTATGTCATACCTTCACTTTCATGCCGAACGCAAACAAAGTACATTAGTTCCAAATTTTACACTGATTCACTAGAGGGCTATGGAATGAACATCACTCAGCAAAGGTCAACGCTACTTTCTTCATCCACTCATCAGAATTGAAATTCTCGCACATAGAGAAGCTCATTGTCAGAGACAATAGCTCGGATACTTAAACTATGGTTCAGCACTGGTCACTAAATTCCCTTAACCCATTTAAATACTCTTTTGTTGAGTTTCTTACGGTAATTCACGACTTCTATTCCATATCTTTGCTTCAGGGACTCCGGAGAAGTTTATTCTGGACATAGCACTGGCAACCCCACTGGTCCGTCTGATCCACAAAAGTAGGTTTTTTGCATCAATTTTGCGCTTTTCGATATTAATTTAAAAAATACATGACAATGAAATGGTTTGGTGCTGGGTGGACACCTTTTCTCAGCGTGTCGCGGACCGCTCTGTTGTACGTCTACGAAGCTCCTTGCTACCCATTGGTTGCAATGGTTCAGAAAACCATTCACGTTCTCTTTCGATGTATATATGATAAACTAAAGAAAATTTCTAGAATAGCCGCAGTTGCAGCACAAATTTCAACCGATTGGATCGAATAACAAATAACCATTTATCCGTTACCGGAAGCTAGGACCGAAACTGGATAGAATCAGATGAGGGATACGACGGTCACCTGTGTCGATCTCCCAGATACATTCGCTCCATCTTTGTCCAAAATTTGGGGACATTGTCTTTGTGTGCGTCGGGAAGGGAGAGCGAATCATCGGTTTGAAGCTGAATCATTGATGACTCATCTAGTAACTTCGTATGACTGCGCGACCAATTGAGATGTGACTGCCTATAAGTGTTTATTTGGGTTTGTATAGGTGTTTTTATAGAAATATGGTCGTTCGGTCTTGGGCAAACCGCATGTAGATTTCCCAGTTAAGCTAATGCCAACGGAACACTCGAATAGATGTTTCGCTTATGATATTTTTCTGGTAACCAGTGTCATCTCAGGGAGAAGTGTCTCGATAGCTTGAAAACCAGCCTAACTGAAAAATGAAGCAACATGTGTGCCGCGTGTTCCGTTAGAGAATGCCCTAAACGAGAGACTCAATCAAGTCTCCCGTTATTACCATTTTAATTTGTAAGTCACTATTCAGTTTCTCATATGTCCAACCAAGCTCTTAATCGGGAAATAAGGTTGATGGAAACTCGGGATTTCTGTCATCCCAGAAGTGCGGGCCGTTAGTAGTTTTTCACTTTTTCAACTTTTTTGCAGTATTGCATCAATTCATATAGTTTTATTGGTCATGCGTAGACTGCACATGTTTGACAATGAACTTCGATGATGGCTAAAATCGGTATGGATGTTTGTTCTGTCTTTCCCACAGTTGTGTTCCCGCCTTAAGGTACTCGTGCATTTTGTTTATTTTTGCATATTCTGGTTCTATACGCTCTGTTACCGCAACAGCCACTTCTCAGTGTACCCTAACTCATGCTCGTTTTCGCATTATATAAACAGAGCTCCGATGTGCTTGAATGTTGTCCTTTCTTGGCCTGTAGCCCATTATGTTGTAGAAGTGATTTCCACTCTCAGTACTGTGAAAATAACTGTGTAGGACCTTTTCAAGTCAACTGATATCAAATTAAGCCTAATTCATCAGGGTTGGTTCCAGTAAACAGATGGACATTACATGACACGACCTTTAACATAAGACACACTTGGCACTAACGACATTAACTCACCTGCACGGTCCTAAATCTGGACAACAAGGCTTGGGAGTACATAGCTTCAGTAAATTTCAGGTCAAATGAGCAGCAGCTGGAACAGAGACATCAAACGGGATGCGTTAAAGAAAACAAAAACAACATTTTGTCGGCCAACCTCTCTTGAAGCACTGATACACTTGCAATATATTTCGGTCACCAGACAGTTGGACGACAGTCTCTCCCGAGGAATCCGGAAAATTAAGCAATGAAAGTGCACCTACTACGAGAGAACAGAACAAACACAGTTTAAACGCATGTCACACGATGTGTTAGCGATCCAGACGTGCAATTCCAGTGACTCATAAATAATCATATCGGGACAGGAGTTAATACAACTATGAGTTTTATATTGTGAATGGGAACGTTTCCCCGTTTGAAAAGTTAACCTGGTGTTGTCAGACTAGCAGACCATTAACAATTTCTGTCATTGAAAGACTGTTATCGCGTTTTTATTGCGCCTGATGTCACTGTAAATGTTTGGTTTGAGGAGACGCCCAAACTCATGCTTTACTCTGTGGTTCTAGGTGGGTCGCTCCAAAAAACTTTAAACCTTGGTAAACGGTGATGCTCCTTCTAATACCATGTAGAAACTGATTGATGCGATTCACTTACCTGAAATAAAACGCCTCCGCGCAATACATCATACTTATCATTTGGTTACGGGGTTTCCAGAATTCACACTCACATTACTCGTCTGAACATTTTTCCTGTCCTGGAGCAATTATTTTGGTTAGTCTGCACAAAAGAGGAGTGGCACCGGATCCGAGTTTTCTCTTGTTAGTGTACTTAGTGCATATCTGCGGCCGTGCCTGGAGGAGGACTGTTAAACGAGATTGATGCTAATGCGAATTCCACAAATCCAATCTCAGTCCAGCGAGTTCCAAGCGTCCTTGGCTCTACCTCAGCGGATAGTCTTGATAGACGGATCAATCCATTGACACAGTCGGGGCACTTAGTGTGTCGTCGTCCGAAGCGCTGGACAAACCAACCACTTCGCTCAGTCGTGAACACGTTGGTTTGTTCAGTTGAATCCAACATACACTATTGGATTGGTTGTAGCATGCTTGCCCTGCTAGATATACGGGGTGTGCGCATCATATGTTTCACCACACTGGGCGAGCAATTATTCTGGTTTCGGAAGCCTAGTGTTGGCCTGCCCATATACTTGGTAACATTTTACTTTGACTACCTTGGTGGTTCAAGCGTTTTAGGCTCGCAAGTAGATGTACCCGCATCTACATGTGTGCCTGTATCTTACTAGATACTCAGTCGTACTCAGAGTAATCCGTCAAACTCAATGATAATAATAATAATGCCACCTAGCTGAAACGCTGTATATCTTTTCATACCTTTCTGTATCTATGCCCTGGTTATTTGTTTCCTGTTCCTTACTCAGATCTCATACACACCAAACAAAAATGGAATCGTCTTCTTTCGGCTCCGATACGCCAATATCTTATGGTCCGCATTTACCGTCCACCAGCGGCATCCTTCCCACCTCATCAAGCTACGGCAACATGTACTCTATTGGTGTCACCAGGTCTGATTACGAACAGCCTTTACGCATCTACACTGCCGAAGATGCCCTGCCATCTATGTCCTCACTCCAACCGACAAGTCTACGACCTTCTTCACTTCACACTGCCAAACGCAGAGAGTCTAAGACACCATGATTCTGTGTATTTCTGCTATCCCGGCTGATGTTCCCAATGTAATCGCATGGTTTCGACGCTTCTGTTTAGGTCTGATGTTATGAAATCCCCCCGGGTTTTATCAGTTTTTTCGGGGCGATCTCTTTCGGCCTGATCGCTCTTAACTGATTTTCTGTTATCTCACAAAACCGACCATTTCACAGACATGCTGTTTTGCACAATATGATGCGGTTACTTGGGACGACCGTTTCTATGTTGGAGTTATGCACCATCTGACCGTGATGCCCCCATCCTCATCCCTGTTTCATATATTCCTTGATGAGCAGATTCGTCTGAAGTGAATATCAATCGAGCAACTGGTTGACTTTTTGGTTCGGGATTGTTGCCGCTTTCATTTCACGTTGCCATGTCGGCCTGTCCCCCGTAAAGGTTTTATCCAACAATAGTTTCAGACGCAAAACAACGCCTTCGTTGGTGAACGGTAGTCAGTTATTAGTGGTGTATGGGCCCAACCAGCTTAACTTGATAAGTTTTGCTTGTCCATTACCGCGTACTCACCGTTTAATTGGTATATGCTGAAGTAATCTATGCAAACACCGGTATTCGGACGCTTGAGAACGTTTAACGCCCTCGAATCGGATGGATCAGCTTTCAAAATCACAGGATAAAACCGTCTTTCAGCTGCCCTGCACGATCCCTTATCTTCAACGAAATTCGTTTCTGACGCATGCTAATGCCTCGTTTGCGCGCGCACTTGCTTTATTCGTTTTAGTCCGATCAGGGTTTACTCAGCTGCCAAAGTATGTGATAACAGAACTCAAATCCATCCTTCTGGAGTTTCAGAGAAGAACAGTATGACAGGAAATCATGAACTGAGATACAGAACTTTGAGGATGCATGCTGCGTGCTGAAACACGCGACAGTCTCCCGTACTCTGTTCAGAGTAAGTTGTGCGCATTAAGATCGTAAAGTAACAGTGGTGTCATCCACATAATTCACATCCATTAATCTTTCTGTGGACCTGATTTCGATACCTAAATCCATAATACCTCCATGTGGACCCTCTGTGGTAACGTATATGACAAAACGGACGAGAGGAAGAGGCGGTCCTGGTGAACTCCATTGGTTATGAAGCTTCTGGAGAGTTCACTGTCGAAGCATCGGTGTTGAACACTGATGTCATGCTGTCGATGGTGATGATGATCCCCTCACAGGTGGAGCTTCAGGTGATATGTGTAGGTGTGATTGTCTCACCCCAATTACAGTTCTTTTCCTTATGAAGCATCGTATGGAAGCTTTGGCATGTTTTCCTTAACTTGTAGCTCACCGTACTTTTTTTCTGCTAAGGAACTCGTTTCTTTGGCATATTGGGGGAAGTTTATGTAAATCGGCATCGAACGAGAGCGTGATCTGAACTGAGCTATATAGTCCGCACGATCGGTGGTTGTTGGCTATTTGATCAGTCTGACTTCAAAGTTACTCAGTAGCAGCGAGGCACTGCGTCTAAATCCAGTCCTGCCAAGTAACAACTGGTGATTAGCATAGTTGCAAAGGGCGCTCACCGACGTCCCTGTGTTTTGTGCTCTGATGAACTGATGACCCTTGACTGTGCACTGAATGCAGTTGGACTCTTACCGGTACAAAAGGTTGGTTAGTTATCGAATCCAAACTGCGGCTAGTTGATGTATAAACAAAAAGTGTTCAGGATTTCGATGTGCGAGTTCCTTAGGAAGTGGACGGGGAGAGTCGGGTGTTCGCAATAATCCAGTCGAGTGATGGAGTATCAGCGTGCGAACTGAGGCTTATACCAACGCTTGCCCGAACCGTTGTAGCAACTGCATCATCACCTAAAATTCGTGGTCGATTGTGTCTAGATAGACTTTGTGTGTGCCGTAAACCTAAATACTGCACTTGAATTTTTGTTCTACTTTCGGAGATACAGCATAGATGACTCAACGAAGTTTCTAGAGTGTGCACACTAGTAGCTTTCTAGCCAATCTGCTCAAAAGCTATTATCCGGCTGGACAAGAGGGGAATTATGAGATTACAATGGAGGATAGCGGGCGTCAGGAGTCGCATGTTTTTGCTTCATTCGGCGAATGAGGCAACCTCCCACTGCCTTGTGGGTCAGACTTTTGAGTCAAGGGCTCAAGGTGGGGTACCTCAACTAAGCCCCCTTCGGCCTGGGCGACCAGGAAGTATCGTTTGCCTTTGCAGCTCTTCGCTCACTGGCCTGCCTCTTCGTTCCCTTCCGACCCATCGTACACTGGAATGCAATCAACCCGTCTGCCAATCCCCTAGCCACTGTTTCATGTTTCAACCATCGCCCAGAAAAATAAACCAAAATAATCACCTACTAACCTCAAAAGGTCTGATCCACGTTGCAGCTTTCAATGTCCGTACTCTGTGTCAAATTGGGCAACAGGCCTGTCTTGCTGAAACCTTACTTTCTCTCTTTATCGATGTATTTTGTCTCAGAAACACGTATACAAGACCCCACTTTGGTCGTGCTCTTCAAGCCGCTTAGGACGAACCCAGATGTTCCACATTTCACTCTTGGGGCATCTGGTGATGCTGACGCAATGGCTCGTGGTATCTACGGTGTGGGAGTTGCAATCAGCTCCAAGGCTGAAAGCGCCTTACTGGACTGGATCCCAGTCAACAGTCGCCTTCGCGCTGTGCGGTTGTCCGGCTCAATTAAGATTAACGCAGGTCGATGCGGTAAACGGTGTTTGCTTGTCGTATCAGCATACCCCCCAATAGATAGCAGTTCTGAGACCGAGGATGAGTTTTATCAAGGTCTGTCACTCCTGTTTCGGTCAGCAAGAAGGACGGAAATTGAATTCTGGCGGGTGATATGAATGCCCAACTTAGACGAATAATTCCGGAAGAACCACGGTTAGGTGGTCGATGCTGAGCGTACGTATAATGGAGAGTGGCTTCTTCGGTTGCGTGCAGATCATCGTCTATTCCTGGCCAGTACGAACTTCCAACACAAACGCACACACCGAGTTTCTTGGAGGCTACCACCCACAACACGGTCATCAACGTAGTTAGATCAGGTGGCCGTCAGTTGTCAATGTAGTGCTTCAATTAAAGATTCCCGTTCCTTCATGGGTACGAAGCTTGACTCCGATCACGTGAGCTCAGTCCGCTTAGCTTCTCGCCAGCACTACGGTGCCGAAGGAGAGAAGCTCCGTTCATCAACTTCGACAATTTTCAGTAGCTGAAGAGTATCGAACTTACCTGGCTAGAAAGCTACTGGGAACGCACAGTCATGTGGAAGACGAAGATTGCTTGGAGGATGAATGGAGGCAAGTTAAAAAAGCAATGCTATCAGATTTCAGAACTGTTTGTCCAACCCATCTGACTCGACTCAATGATCACTGGATGGCTTCGAGATCAGCAGCTCTTATTGCTGTCGAAAAGGCAGCAATAAGGCCATACCAGCAACTCGCGACTATGATGGCGCACGCAGATCCCTCAAACACCTGATAATCAGGTGCTTGACGAATGACAGCGAACGCTGGTGGATTTCAAAGTCCCAGGAGATGGAGAAAGCTTTCGCTGCAGGCAACAGCCGCTCCGTGTTTCAACTGATCCGATCAACAGGTCAAAAGAAGGTAGGTGTCAGTGAGACAATATGCGAAAAAGACGGAACAGCAATTCACTCCCTCAATCGCCGTCTTGAACGGTGGGCTGAGCACTTCCAAGAACAGTTCACCTGGTCTCCTTCAACATAACCGCTGGAAGAACCAAGCAGGCCCGAATGGAACATTGACACCAACCCACCAGCAGCAACCAAAATCCCGCGTGAGATTTCAATTCTGAAGCACGGCACGTTATCTTGCCCGGATGGTCTACACCCCGCGCTCTTCAAAGAAGGTGGCGAGGTCCTGGTGAACAGTCTGGCAACCATACTGCAGAAGATTTGGAACGAAAACAGAATATCAGCCAAATGGAGCTCCTCGACCGTCATCCCATTTTTCAGAAATGGGATATGATACCACGATGTGAAAACCATCGTGGTATCCGTCGTATCTAAAGTGCTCTCTGGCATTATTTTGCGCAGGTTGATGGATTATCGCGAGAGACAGATTCGTGAGAATCAAGCTGGGTTTCGCCCCGGTCGAGGATGCATCGACCATATCTTCACCTTAAGACAAATTCTCGAACAGCGCCACTCCTTCAGACGTCCCATGTTGGTCGTTTTTCTGGATTTGAAAGCTGCTTTTGATTCTGTCGATCGTCAGCAACTTTGGCAGTGTCTGGTGATCAAAGGTGTCCCTTCCAAATTTCTTTCCTTATAAGGGCACTGTATGCGAACTCCTGTGGGCGCGTACGAGTGTACGGGAAGCTCTCGCCTTAGTTCACCATGTCCAGTGGTGTAAGACAAGACTGTCCCCTTTCCTCTTCAACTTTGTTATTGATATGCTGCTTGAAATTTCTCTGCCTGCCTCTGAAACTTCGGGAGTCGAAATGCTCCCGGGACGTTCCTTCACAACATTGAGTATGCAGACATTATTGCTCTCCTTTCCAAATGAAAACGATTTTAAATAACCTGAATAACTGGCGCATGGTTTGGCATGTGCTTCACACTTGCAAAGTGTAAAGTGCTGCTACAAGACTGGGTGGGATCAAATTCAATTGATGATTCACCTCGGGTGTCACTGGTAGATTTCCCTTGGTCTTCGTGGGTTCCAAGTTCTTATAGTGGCAGGTGATGCAACTCACCGATAAATGTGGCGAGGATACTACCCATTATATAGTATATATACTACTGATTACATCACTAGTTATCTCTATTTTAACCGTTAGGTGTGTACTAACCTGAAGAAGAGATCCTGAAGGCATTAAATTTCAGCACTGTGTTCTTTTCGAAGTTATGGAAAGATTCAGGCATTCTGCTTTTCCACCAGCAAAAATAAGATGACGATCAAGAAGTACATGTTAGAGAGGACTCGGAAGTTAATTTACCGCAGGGTAAAATATCGGAACTAATCAGAGTCTAAATACTTTCAAAACGGCTGTTTTTATTGGGTGAATGAACCCTGGTATTCGTGTGTTGCATTAACATCGAAAGCGTGAAATGTTTTCTTTACATGTCCTTTTTCGAAAGCCTATTCACAGGGGTCATTGAGCCACATCCCCTTTATCCAATAAAGACAACTAACACGTAAACTAAGGACCAAGTGCGTGGCGGGTTATTTCAAATATCATTTTACCAATAAAGACAACTAACACGTAAACTGAGGACCAAGTGCGTGGCGGGTTATTTCAAATTGCATATGGGATCCAAGGTTGAGCTTCCTTACAGGTCACTAGATTTCAAACGAACACCGACCCTCCGAATTAGATCAACCGCGAAATCTGGGCATTGTCCTTTGAAAGTGTACTCAGGCTACCAGGTCACCATGGATTCGTCGCTGACCATCTCCTCTAGAATATGTCCCTGTCAAATTCTCCAGGCATTATGGATGCAGTCTGTTGGTTTGTCCCGAAGTTATTGATTTTGAGTAGGGTTGGTGCCATACGCCAGCTTCACTCTTTGTGCAGAATCTAAGGGCACCGTTTTGATGGAATTTCCAGTTGAGGTAATTTGTGGCGTGTTTCTTAACGAATTGCAGACCCATCTCTAGTTATTCAATCCGAATCGATTTCGTAACATCAGGATGTCCCTTTTTAATTTTTCCAGCTGATTATGGACGGACCTATTTCAACATGGTATTTCAATTATGTAGTTCATTACATATATGTAACTGATCCATGCTGAAAATCGGAAAAGTTGTGCGGCTGCTTCACACTTGCTGAAGTTACCACCGTGGGGCATTTAGAATGATTCAAAACCACAGATCCCCTGTGAGAGTTGTGAACACTCCACCATTAGCTTACAGCCTGTGGTCAGAAGTGCACCATTCGTCCTTCAACCGCAACGATCATTCACTGATTCCCCTCAAGATTATCGGCCATGTGACGTAAGAAACTCTGTAAATTACTTGTGCTTTGTCAGTAGCCAGGAAATCTCGAGGATGTCAATATGGATTCCTTCAAACGGGTAAAGATACCCGTGGAATTCATGGTAAAAACTAACCAGAACCTGTTTTCTGTAAGTGGTCCTCCAGGTCAATACCTCACCTGCTTATGCTGAACTCGACGGAAGTCAAGTGTATAGTCGGACTAATTCACGGTTACATGTTTGGAAGGGGACAACTGAACTCAAGGGTCAACGGGTCACAGAGTTACATGAATTGTCATCAGCAAACAAGCTTGTGGAAGAAAATTTTTCATAGGTAAACTCAAGGCCATTGAAGTTTCTTTTAGGCGCAGGGTTGTGGGTTACGTAGCCGGATTCCGATGGCTTCTGTAATCCTTAACAGCCTGAATCGTTCAAGCTTTGATCGGTTCAGAGGCACTGTCCATATAATTTGAAAGGGATACTTTTTGTTCATGATCGCTCTCAGCAAGAAACTTTGGACTTGAGTTGGCTAATGCGCAATTTTCCTCCACAGGCTTGACAATGATGGAATTCATTTAATCCCGTGACCCACTGACCTTTGAGTTTCCTTCTCCTCTTTCACACGTACAGTCGTGAATTCGTCCAACTATTCATGTGATTTCTGCTGGGTTTCATATAAGCTGTTGTGGTAGTAACCAGGCGAAGCAATTAAAGAAAGTAGGCTTTGTTCATCACGTTCGTCTTTATCGTGAATATTGATTTTATCCTGCAAACACAGTTCACCCACGGGATTGACTAATTACATATGTAATCACTAAACTCGGCCTTGTGGTGTTCGTGCTTACTGAACAGAAACGTTTAATACGCACAACTTATAAGTGTGCGGAAATCCCTCCGATAACCCACTAACGGTTTCGCCCTTTTTGAGGCTAATCAGGTTGGCAAGTTGAATAAATGAGAGATGTAGGTGGATTCACTTGGGTTTCCCGTTATTACTTAATTTTCAAATTCCTACGATGCCCACAGGGATGACTGATGCTAGAGTGGGCGAGCAATTCACCTGCAAGTGGACCACTTCCAAATGGCGAGCAAAATGGTCGGTTACTACTTCCAGCTTTGTCGCCAGCCTTTCTCCGCGTGGCAGATGCTGGAACAGTAAAAACGTGTAATGGCCAGATAATTATGGGACACAGTATCCGCAAAGCCATTTGTCATACTGGATGCTAGACTGTAAATTTGCCATATGATTTAGAGAAAACTTCGTTATTGATGAATGATGATTGTTTTTCCGGCGGCCTGAGCTCACTTGATACAACGTATCCTGACATCTGGGGTAACTGGAACAGCTTATGGTCGGTCAAAAATTATCTAACCATCATACGTGGGGTGCTTCAGCCTTTGGCCTCTGGTAAATCGGAATGTGCCGTCGAAGAACAGCGGAAATTTAGGTTGGAGATCTAGAAATGGAATGGCACTAAGTAACCGGAATATTTTAATGGGATTTTGGCAGTTATTAGTGCATAGTTCAACGGAGATTTTGTCCTGTAAGTGAAGGTAATCTATGCTGAAAAGTCGAGTAACACTGCACAGCTGGTCCATCCTTATTTGGAATCATCAACAGTGCGAATGTCACGAAACCCCAGGGAGTCTCGAATCCGCAACCTCCCATCTATCCATTAGTAGCTCAGAGGAAGAATAAAACTCACCCGATGAGCGAAACTTCCCTATGAGAAGTCGTCACCCGAGGAGCCAGTCAGCGCGTGTGACCACGTGATGCGGATTAGCATAGATTGGTTTCACTGACAGGACAAAATCTCAGATGATTAAGTTCATCAATAGTCTGAAGGGAAACCTGTAGTACAGTCGTAATATGTATTTAGGATAGAAAGACTAGGCGACAAGTACAACTTTGCAGCACTGCCAGGATACACAATTGCACAATCACTTTAGCTTCCGGCGTGACTCCCATATTTGACCTAGATGGCAAGCTTTGACGAGTAGAATGCACCCACATCCAGGTGATGCGTTAGTATAAACCTTAGTTCCTTGTATTCCAGCCTTTATTTTTTCGGGCAATTTTTTTGTAGTCGAAGTGACTAATCTAATGAATCTTTGCAGTCTATCGTTAGGAACCCCAAAAAGACACCTTGTCACCTGGGCGCGGAAGATTTATAAGGGGCTCCATGTGTGTCATATCTATTACTGTTGGTAAAAAGTTCAGTATATGCAGTAAACAATTTTTTGAGGACGGAATGTGGTATCTGCGATCGGAGAGAAATCAGTGGAGCTTAGATGACGGTAATGTACGAAGGAAGGTTGAGGAACCATAACGAAGACGACCCAATCAAGGCCGGCCTGACTGACATTCCATGTCCATTTTAGGATTTCACTGTGAGACATGCTTCTCGTACCTATGGCAGCTGTGTTCCTCATTTGTGATCTCTCATTTGCCCCCTTTTTGGAATTTCCCGTGGGCTGATGATCATTCACAGCTAGCCAGAACATGTGGCACACGTGCTGCTCGCTGAAGTTTACTGAAACGTTAAAAGTGAGATAGTGAATTTCGTCGGTGGTAATCTATGCTGAAAAGTCGAGTAACACTGCACAGCTGGTCCATCCTTATTTGGAATCATCAACAGTGCGAATGTCACGAAACCCCAGGGAGTCTCGAATCCGCAACCTCCCATCTATCCATTAGTAGCTCAGAGGAAGAATAAAACTCACCCGATGAGCGAAACTTCCCTATGAGAAGTCGTCACCCGAGGAGCCAGTCAGCGCGTGTGACCACGTGATGCGGATTAGCATAGATTGGTTTCACTGACAGGACAAAATCTCAGATGATTAAGTTCATCAATAGTCTGAAGGGAAACCTGTAGTACAGTCGTAATATGTATTTAGGATAGAAAGACTAGGCGACAAGTACAACTTTGCAGCACTGCCAGGATACACAATTGCACAATCACTTTAGCTTCCGGCGTGACTCCCATATTTGACCTAGATGGCAAGCTTTGACGAGTAGAATGCACCCACATCCAGGTGATGCGTTAGTATAAACCTTAGTTCCTTGTATTCCAGCCTTTATTTTTTCGGGCAATTTTTTTGTAGTCGAAGTGACTAATCTAATGAATCTTTGCAGTCTATCGTTAGGAACCCCAAAAAGACACCTTGTCACCTGGGCGCGGAAGATTTATAAGGGGCTCCATGTGTGTCATATCTATTACTGTTGGTAAAAAGTTCAGTATATGCAGTAAACAATTTTTTGAGGACGGAATGTGGTATCTGCGATCGGAGAGAAATCAGTGGAGCTTAGATGACGGTAATGTACGAAGGAAGGTTGAGGAACCATAACGAAGACGACCCAATCAAGGCCGGCCTGACTGACATTCCATGTCCATTTTAGGATTTCACTGTGAGACATGCTTCTCGTACCTATGGCAGCTGTGTTCCTCATTTGTGATCTCTCATTTGCCCCCTTTTTGGAATTTCCCGTGGGCTGATGATCATTCACAGCTAGCCAGAACATGTGGCACACGTGCTGCTCGCTGAAGTTTACTGAAACGTTAAAAGTGAGATAGTGAATTTCGTCGGTGAAAATTTTGAATCTAGTGCGGGTGTTCTTTTACGAGTCAATTCGTTATCAATGGAATTTTGAATCTAGTGCGGATGTTCTTTTACGAGTCAATTCGTTATCAATGATAATGCTTTTGGTTCTTCAGTAGTTAAGTAATGGTGCATATTTATTTGACGATACTCCTAGTGTTCACCTGTGCTTGCTGGATGCACGTAATCCAAGTAAGAATGCCGTTAAGGGTCCTGTAGGATTGAACTTGTTAAATTGGATATCGTCCCAACTGAAACAACAGACTACAAATTCAGTTGAATGCTATTATAAAATAGGGATTTAGCTTAAATGCAGCTGGATCTCCCGGTAACACCAAGTTACTAACACCACTAACACTGGCATTCTTTTGTGATTCACTTTGTGGTCAGCGATATAGTCCTGAAGGGCTAGCTTATAGGGCTCAAGATAGCTCAGTGGTTAAGGTCCGTGGTTCGAACCCAGTCTCTGCCTATCGACTGCTCCTGTGTAGGCTTGATCAACTTGCCACTACCTCAACCCTAGTGCTTCCCTCAGGTAGCATGACAGCTGAGCACCGAAAAGGTGTTATGGCTGAACGATTGTTAGTGTTTTATCTGCTATATGTTTAGTGTTTTTGTCTCTAGTGTATTCACTGGACGGCACTAGGATGTGGGCCAGGAGGTATGCTATTTGCATCCCCACGCAGTCCCTTGTCGAAATAAGGATCGTCCTGTCTATAGATCCGTAAATCTATCGGTTAAAAATACAAAATGCTAATCCTGCTGCATCTCGAAGTAAAATGCACGACATTACAGTCTCAAGTTCGCTGAGTATTGTTCAAACGCCACCTTATTTGGAATGCACCATATAGTATAATCATATATAATGGTTCGGTCGTAGCATCCTTCTTGTGCGTAACTGCCGTGCCATCGGAAGGAGGTATGCGGTCTGAGATACGACCACAGAGGCCAAGCCTAGACAGAAGTTGAGGTACAGAGGCTGAGTTTGAACCACGGACCTTCCGGTCAGTAAGTTCGCACCTGAACCACTGAGCTACCTAGAAAACATATTAAGGAAACTGTGGTCACTGTGTGGCAAACCGCCGGTTATTTCACTAAGCCAGAAGGAAATAATGTTTTGCACTGCTGTAGCCTTGTATATCCTCCCTGATTGAGGTGCGTTCGAGACGTCTCATAGACCCCAAACAGATCCTTTTGATGGGTACATCCGCTTGTCCACATAGCTGTGATACTGAACATGAGGTTTCAGAAAAGCTGATGACCACCTAGCATGCCTCACCAGACGTCAGCACTCATGTTAGCAAAATACTACGATGACTGAACATGAGCAAGTATAAAATCTGACACATTTAGAAATCAAGGTGTTATAGTCACGCGGGAATGCCACTGATACTGATGAAGATGATGTACTGGTGACTGACTAGAGACCCGGTAAACAACTAAGACCCACCAGCTTGGAAAGATTGTGAATACCGATATTAATAGAGCAAAATATAACATTAGAACGTGCTGCATATGAAAAAAAACACTGTATTTACCCAAAAAATGACTCACAGGCTGCACTAGCCCCCCAACAATTGGTGGTTTCAGTGAACACAGAAATGGCACCAGAAAATCCAGCTAGGCAAACAACCCTCAGAACGCAGTGCGAATAAGGGACATTCATCCCGAATATTGAAAACGCCCTAATTAACACTCAAGGTGATAGCGCCTAACAGAAGGGACGATGCCGTTCATCTACAACCGTCCCGGAAGAACCACAGCGAACCGTCAAGACGAAGCTGATTCGTATGACTGGTGCGGATTCATTGAACTGATTCGTGCATTTTTATCCGTGATCTATTTACGAGACAACTGCACCCCAAGTGTTTGATTATAAAATGTTAGTCATATATAGATTTGTTCAGTATGGCTTGTACAAATAACAGGTTGCTGTAACTCGGTTGACCAGTGCATGAAGTGATCGTAACTTCGTCTTTTTTTCTTTAATGGATGGAATTTGTTTGAATCGTAAGTGCCCAGTAACTTGTTAAAGGAAACTACTCACAAGGTTTCTGAAAGCTCTCCGACAACCCACAACCGGTTTCGCCCTTCTAGGAGCTCATCAGGTAGGCGCAGTCCCCGAGTTTCCGTCAGCCTTATGTTCTACTTGAACCCAAATTGGATTGATTGCGACAAATACACTCATTTGCAAATCAATTTGGTTTTCACGGGAGATTTAATTGAGCTTCGCTATCCAGTAACTTGTCTATTCAGGGCGTTTTCAACTAACTGGACGTGCGTGTGACAGTACAACCCTATAACTTTACTCAGTCATATGGAGTATAGCCCTCAAAGGGTGCCTGTAATGCACGCGCTCGATGAGACAAAAAGGGGATTAGTTATGTTGGTGCCAGCTATTTGGATGTGTCAGCTGGGTACGACTCTCCTTCACAGCTTCATTTGGTAAGAAATGTATCCCTTGCCTATCATCTATGACGAGCAGGTTGACTGTCCAGACACTGACTTTGTAAACATGGCTCAGTCGCGAAAACTCCTCTCTTGTGAGACGGGGCGATTAGACTGAGTGATGTAAGAGAGTCTAAGCAGAATATCGCTCAGTTGTTTCGTGTTAGACTAATATGCATGGAATAGTTGGAGACCCGATTCGTTGAGACAAATTTGTAATGAGATGGTCGTCGTGTGTTGTTAATGTAAAGATTCGATGGTCTGATACTGGAATTTCGACTCCATTCATTCAAAATGTGAGCCAACCTCACTAGAACGCATAGGATGCAAACGCATGGTGCGTTTTCAACTGGTGAACATTTTGACACCAGAGTGATTTGCGTTTTTCGTATGACACCAATAATAACGGTCACGTAACTGCCCTGACTGTGCCGCCCAATGGTCCGCCTTTCATCGTTTGCTTAAAATTCCCGGATGACTTTTGATTACTTTCGAGTAGCCACGCTATTTTCTGAATTCGTATCAAAACCATATTTGGACCGTCTTCCTCATGGCCAGGCAAGACTGCTGTGGATAGCCCACAACGAACGAGCAAGCGCTGGACTGCGATTTTACTGCCCATAAAAATGACTTAAAGCAATGCAGCATCTGAGAAGCTAATTCAGTCTGATACATAACTCCCAGTCTTTTGTTTTAATCTCAATGAAATTAGAGGCTTTTTGGGATTTGGTGGAGCTTTCGAGATAGCTTTCCCTCAACGAATGTGTCGTACCACCGGAAATGGTAAAACAAGTGTCTTGAGTGAAACTAGGATATGTGGGCAAAAAGGCACACGCGTTAAAACATGATGCAATTACCGCAGCATAGGCTTGCAGAGCTAAATCAAAATACACACATCAAATATAACTTCCACACAAAACAATATTCTTGCTGGTACAAGGTCTGATGATCACTTCAAAAAGACTCGTCGTCTTCCGTCTGAATTCATCTGGAGCTCGAGAACTTCATTCACTGTCCATTCGCCTGCATTGTTGATTCAGATTGCGCCCTGCGGCTTGATACACACATACATTGTACCTTATATGTTGGGATATCTAAAAAGCAAGCGCATTTGCTCGCATATGGGTGGTGGTGAAAATCAAAAGAGATACGTATTTAGGACAAATTAGCACTGACCTGTGCGAAGCAAAGCAGACAAACTATTCGTCCAGCTTCCTATTAAATTTCCTGTCCGGTGTGAGGGAGTAACTCAAAACGTACTCAGCTGCATGCGCCTTCCAACAAATTTTCCCAACTTCGATTAACTCACTTACTCTCAGTTCCTTTTACAAAATGAGCGCCTTTCCCTTCCACCTATGGTAAATCTAGTAGAACGGTTTCATTCTATAAACAATCTCAGTATAACTGAACGTCAGGTCCAGATATCACATTCGACTGGAACACATGACTGTTCAGTATTACTCATCAGGTGTGATTAGTGCTATGCGGGCACCATTCTTTACCAACTCCTGGGAGTTAACGGTTGTACCGAATATTCCCAATAATTGAGAGAGTCAAGGTGTATTGCCATATAGAAAATGCTGATATGCACCAGCTTACTACAGACTGAATCTGTCTACTTCCGAATTTTTGGTGCGACTCCGAAAAGGCAAAGTGAATCCGTACTAGAAAAAAACGGACAGCTTGTCACCTATGAATACCGTGCCACTGACCAGAGAGGCACTGAACATGCAAGCTATTTTAGACAGAAAGTGCAGCAACACACTACGCGTGAAGTTCATAGGTACCCAAACGGTGAGTTCGAATCAAAGTACACCCTCAACACTAATCCTCCTCGTAACTAACCTGCTCATGATATAACTGTATTGTGACAGATAAGATTGCCTATTTTTCTGAAACTGCACTTTATGGGACTCGCCACAATCTCTAGTAGGAACATACTTATTTGTACATTTACGAGGAAGGCACTGGGTTGGAATCCTTCTCCGGATTGGCCTGGACTACGTCGATGGACACAATTGGCAGTGCTACATACAGTTTGCGCCGAGCCGCAGGCTAACTTATTTAAACTCCATCTATCCGGTGGAAACCCGAAGAAATAAGACCGGAGGGTGAACAGAAGGGAGCAGTTATAAACCCACCAGCATACCCGACTAGTAGCCCTTAATTTTCACATCAAGTGGGTACAACCGAACAGGTCAGCCTCACGATGCATACGGTCATCTGATGATCCATACCATTCACAAGACGAACTCCAGGCACACATATGTGGCTGGCTAGTGCTAGCAAGCATTCAGCTTGGTTTAAAAAACGATGGTCACAAAAGGTCACTTCTAGCACCATTGAAGGCTTGACGCTTCGGGATATCCAGGGCATTAAAGCGGGGCTTTTTTGACAAATGAAAACACGAACTCAATACCGATCGGGCTACATCAATAATAAGCGAAGCAAAAATGTAACCGCGTGACGTTGCGTCCACGATTCCGCCCACAGAACAATGATCACTGAAAACCACTTCTGGCACCATCGCGGGCGTAACGCACTGGACTGATCAGTGTGCTAAGGTAGTTTCGTGGGTTTTGGTTTGTATGGCGACGGTCACGGTAAAGTCACTTTAGCACCGTCACTGGCTTCACTATGTGATAAATTTAGAAACCTAAGACGTACTATGGTAAACTTAATTTATTCACCGACTTTTCACCGTGAGTCTGCCGGTAGCCGACTGATCCAGTGCGAGCAGCAGACTACAGTTGCTGTACACCCAACTTGGTCGGTCTCCAACAGTACCGGTGATGCACTTGCGTCTTGCACACTTCGAATCTCTGACTTGAAGTTGTCGATAGGCGAATTAACGAACTCCAGTTCGATTCGTCTCACTCCATAGTGTCCTGTTTTCCGCCTCTATCTCACACTTAACAAAATCCACGTAAGCAAATTTTCAACCAAAGTAACCAGATATCGAGGCTTTCGTCTGCCAGAAATGTACCAACACTCATACAAGTCGTCCATATATTCACGTTCACAAATACCCATGAAGTAGTCGCCGCAACTAAGAGTACCCCCTCAAGTGCAGTGAAATTAACTTTTAAATTTATATCCTTCCGACTACCACTTCTCCACCTCCCAACTTAGACCACTTTTAGTATTCCCGAGGAGCCGAATAGCATCCCGTAAAAGATCGGGATGTGTTTTAATGTGCTTCTTAGCTAATCGCGTATGAACAATGGCACGATGAAATTGTTCCCTCTAAAAGATTGGTACTCCCTCCTCCGTACACGCGGCTGGTCTCTTTTGAGTTAGCCTAATGGTGAGGATCTCCCAAAAACCGAGTATCAATAAAGAGATTTTGGTGAGTCTCTGTAGAAGAGCTTTAGAGAGAGCACAAGCCTACTACACCTTCTTCCTCGAAGGAGGTAACCTGAAAAGATCGATCAGAAGTAATCTCCAGTAAAGACTTGTCTTCCTAAATGAACGTATTTGTCACTTCTCGAGGGACCAGCTGAAGCGGTCTCTGTGGGTTCATCTTTTCTGAGTAGTGATTTACTAGTGCAATGCGCTCCACAGGTTAAACAACGTGGTTTTTTGACGGCTTGTTTCTCCAGAGATGAACGGCCAAAACTGCATAATCACAGGTTTAGCCTGTGAAGACCGCCACAACACAGAACTCTGAACTTGAATATTAACTGACGAGGTCACATCAAGCATATCAGTTTGATTGCCGAAATGTGATATAATTGTGTAGACAGTTCAAGACGGTCTCGATACTAGATTTGTCTCCCACTGGACAGGACATCACAACAGAGTGAAAATAGCTACAATGCAATCACGCGAAAGTTGGAACCCGAACGAGAGTATCTGATACAACTCCAGTCGAGGTTTGTAAAGTGAAAGCTTTCTAGCGGAGTGCTCCCAATATTTATCATGGTGACAGTTGCCTTAGACGATAAAGGCGGTCTTTAAAAGGTTCGTTAAATCCAAAGTGTTGTAAGACGGTTCACAGTGAGAATATACTATTATCGAACTTTGAGGTACTTGTTATTTGCTCGTATGGTCGGCAGAAGCGCTCCTATCTACTAAGAGCAGTTCGGAGCATGGCGGAAAAACCATTGTGTTCCGGCCTTTGGGTAGGGAAGGTCAAGTTTAACAAACAAGCCAGTTTCGTGGTCGTTTCGTAGATACGGCTGCGTAGCTTCGGTGACAAAGACGACGAAATTCGGTCGTGCTTCATTGCGTGGACTGGCTTCATCTGCTGCAGTGGAGTCAAGCCTTAAGAAGCTGCTGAGATGGGTAAGTCTATTGAAAAACACAAACTCCACACCCTGAAGTTTCAGGGGGATAGAATGGACAAGAATTTGCACTGTGTAGGTGTACAGTATGCAACGCATGCCAAAACCAGGAGCCTCCTCCGATATTTTATTTAGAGCAGTGTGTGCGGACGCAGGACCGTTAAAACAACACGTCATTCGCATAATCTAACTCCACTGGTACGCCCGCTTTGAAACAACACGCTGAAAATGTCACCTCCATTAGGGATGAAACGCTTGCAATCAAACTACCTAGCTCAGCGAATAACAAATGTTTATTTTAGTGTCAGAAAAGTACATCACGTCCTTCGAAAAATAGTTCTGTGGTTCCAAATAGCTATACGAGGTGTTTTTAATATTCAAAGGTTATCGACATCTGTGAAAGAAAACAAAAGGCGCGGATTCGGGAAGTTTGAGCGGGGTGAAAGACGGGAGGATAAATAGACAAGTGCTGAGCAACATGTCCGAATCGAATGAACCAACAACTGCAAAGGCCATGCATCCAAAAGAGGCAACTGCCCACAACCCAATGTTGCTGGGTACATACAAGCTATTCCCATGGGTCGGACGGTGTAAGTGTCCCGATATTGAGAATAGCCTACCACAATGCCCCGAAGTTCTATTCGAGATAAGTAGGCCAACCAATTGGACAAGAGTGAGAGGACAGATAAAATCGTAAAGCCTGGAAACTGTTCCTCGGTTGGACGATGGAAACAGGTTGAAAAAGATTGAGCAGGTGCGATCCATTCGATACTCAAGCATGCAAATTTCTCGCCGAAAGTATCATCTCTTGTTATCGTATCTGAAGGAAGTAGAACGACCCGATTGAGAACCGGAGAGAACGGCGATAAGGCCTGAGAAGGAAAAGGACATTAGGATCGTCAATGCAGACATCAGTAGACGAAAATGACTCACCGAAAAGGCAAAACCCATATATTCCTTGTTTTTCTCAAGATACCCGACCGTAATCTTGATGAGTACCTTAAAGCTAGTTGCAAAATACAGACCCTGCGGTTAGAAGGAACAATGTCCCGCAAGATACACGGGCATTCTTCGGAGCATTTGTCCACTAAGTCAGTCGACTTGAGGCTAGGTGCAGCAATGAAAGACAATTGGTATTGTATCCTAAGTGCAGGTTAGTCACATTGTTCATTACGCACGCTTCGGCGAATGGTAGCACGTTCAAATTCCAATCCTGAAGTCCGCAGTCTTGAATCTCCTAAGAAATTCAACACAAGCATTGCTGATGCCTCTTAACAAAGATTAGATACCTGTGCACTGTCCCAGCTTTTCAGCACCGGTTGACACCATTTGCAGAATAACAACCAGACATCAAACCAGAATTTTGTTCGCATCGATATCCAGTATACTGACTGAAGTTGACAGCGGTACTCCACCAGGGAGCAATAGCCAAGTCCTAATAATGAGATATTATGTCGCAACTTTGTTGATCTGGTATGGAGAGTAACAAGATGGTATTCACACGTTTGCAAGCTGACATTCTGTTAGCAAAAGCTGCTGTCCAAACCATTACAGAATCACCATCGTAGCCCCGTATAATGGAGGCCTGTTGTGGCTCCCAAACGCTATACCAGCATTAATTGGTACATCCAGATAATCTAGAATAGACCTCCGCGCATCACTAAGTGCTAACATCATCTCATGGTGAGGCGTTGTTCTGTCCTTTCCACAGCACTTTGTTTTCCTGCAGTGGGCAACAGAATGCAGCCGTCTTAGCGAATACACGCCTGTTTTAAATTCAAGGAACTTTCTACTTTGTTTGATGCTGCATTGTGGAGATTCCCTCGTAAACACTGCTCAACCTAGCATGTCATTTCCCGAAAAGGAAGAAACCGCTCTTTGTCGGTTCATTCTCCCTGGGATGCTCTCTTCCTTCAATCCAATTTCTAGTTAAGTTGTATCTGTCGTTACCATGACCTGATTAGCACATGCTATTCCCAAGCTTGGCCCTACGAGTCGTTTGAGACACACCCGCCCAACAAGCATAAGGGAACGAAGATATGGCATATCGGTGTTGAGAAGATTGCGATTGGTATATTAAGAACTGGGTAAACGACATCTGCACCAATCTTGAAGCGGTAGTATAGATCATAAACACCACCATTGCCTGCTGTCCTATGCTCTGTGGTGTATTCAGAACGAACTCATTAGTCGCGTTCTGATTGGTACTACCTAAACACACAACAGTAATGCTTTTATACCTTTCAGCTATTCCAAATGGCGTAAGTGAAGCTGTTGTCTGGTGGCCGATGTATAACCATTTCCACGACCCTGCTTCACTCCCGTATCGGCGCCTTCAAACTGCCTACAAGTCTCTGAAATGATAACCTGTACTCAATCGAAAAATAACGAGCCCAAATTTTCTCTTATGCATCTTAATGTTCTACTACTTGTAACTCAACTTACCGCCAAGAAAAGTTATTTGCAGCCGTATTCACTTAAACAATGTAGAAACCAAATACATATTCCAACGGACAACACAAAGAAATGCCAGGCCACCTACTTATTATATTTGGCCAGAATGCAGTCAATACTGTTAGCCGTACCGCCAGCCTAGTTAGACAAGTCAGTGTATTGATCAGTATACTGAAAATCAAAGAAGTCGTTCAACTGCAGGCCACTTAAAGCCCGACAGACAAAAACGCGGCAAGCAGACGGAAGTCATAACTTTTTCCTTTGTGGTTGTGTACAGGGCGACGAACATTAGCTAACTGTGTGAAAACTGCATTTTGAATGCCTTATGCCTGATTGAGTTGAGAATGACAGCATGATCCGCCCCCAACTAATGTAAGCCAATATTTTCAGAAATGTATGGTTTATTAGACTGGAGATAAGTGATAAAACACGAATCCGAAATCTCCAATTGCAAACGACTTTAGTGCTTGGCAAACGTGGGTTCATGAAAGTCGAGGAAAGACAGCGATAGAAGAAAAAAGACTGAAAAACATTGGTATGATGGTAGCTTCATCTCTCTTGGAAATTACAAGTTACATAACGCGACCATAATGGAAGTTTGTTCGTCAAGTGGTATCATGAGCTGGGGGGAGATAGGTCCCGTCAGGATCCAGAGGTTGAATTTTATCAAGTTTCGGGGACTTCCTCTGTCACTGAAAGGTGGGTAACGTTGGTTAGAAATGACCGAAATAATCTAAATAAGCAGTCTCGAACCACTTGGATTTACCAGTACCTGAGTTATGGAGACAATGATGTAGTTTTACGTGGTTCATGTAGGCTGTCCGAAATTACGGAGTTCGTCACAGTAGCCGGGTCCAAGTAAAATGAGTTCAAACCACAGTACTCCACCCCGAAAGAAGATCCCTCTAAAGAGAGCCAACAGTTCAGGAGATTCCACCAGATTTCCAATTTCTTGAGAATAGGCCCGCCTTTCTGGAGAGTTCATGGTTTGGTTCCTTATAAAGTGATTGTAGCCCAGAACACAAGCCCATGACTGAATTATTCAAGAGCCAGTTGCAGTGGTTTTTAATTCACAGCATGGTACTGTTACTGCTCCATAAGTGTTGGGCTTATCCTTGAACCATAATGGCCAGTACGTCCCCAATGCTGATTTGCCCTCAAAAACACAGGTATGAACCACCGTGTAATTAAAAATGCGGACTTAAGCTGGCTAATCTAACCCTTCATGATGAGTAATTAAATTGTGCGGGCCACATTCATTGTGTAATAGCAACTTCGGACTGCATTATCGCTTGCACTAAGTTATTCAGTGGAGGATGAAGATTATGGGGGTTCGGAAAACAGGATATAGACAAGAAAGAAATCAGAAATCACATTGATGAAAGCCAATTACTTCAAATGGATGGAACGGCATCCATCTTCCTGAATAACTCAGCTCTGTTTTAAGGTAATGGACATGAATTAATCGGAAGAATACGAAAATTCCGTAGGTGTTGCAACATATTTATATTAGAAGGCAACTCCCATGAGGCTCACTGAATAATTCGTCGAGAAAAAAATTGTTTTAAGCTTTGAAGGTTCAGTGAAATTTCTCAACAACTGGTGTAGTGTTAATTGATCAGACATCACCCCTCGAAACAGTCGGAAAAGCCCCATTTCTTGTGGTGGCCTATCTTCGGGGAGGGGACGTCTACATCTTGGGAAACTGCCACTAAAAAATCGATAAGCGAAACAATCCACCTTCCAGAACACAAAATAAGTGGGCATAGAGGCTCTCAGAACTACATAAAAGATGCGAACAGCGCTACTCTATCTTAAGCTGATTCACACCAAAAAATACGCAATTGCAAAGAGCGGATGAAGCACGTTAGCTTACTTCAATATCTTCATGATAGTAAGGAGAGCATAAACACCTCAAGCATATGACTAAAAAGACCAAACAGTGAAAAGGAACGTGACACCCAACTCACTAGAGGATCAACGAGGATGAGTGAAGTACGTTCTCTTGCACGCATTCTGTGATTGTACAACTCAAACATCAGTTGAAATGCAGACGCTGGATAGAAATAATTTCCGAAACATTTGATTAACTCATCGCCCACAATGCACACAAAGCCCGGAGCCAGAAAAGGTGGCCAGCGTGTTTGGTAGAAGATCCACCAAAAAGGCTTCAGCAGCGAAAGCAACAGCCTAAGAGCCCCACGGCGTTTGAGGAATATTGCGCCTTCATACCGGCCCACGTCGAAAACCGCAACAAAATCATCACATGTACCATTCGTGTCTCCACCTATACTTTGAGAGATTGTCTCCTCTGTTTGTGAATCGCCAGAGGCAGCAACAGGTGTAACCTTGGACTCGGAAGATGTCACAACAAACTCGCCCAATTCAGAGACCCGAATGCTCGACAGGCTAGCAGCAGTAGCAGCAGCGTCATCTTTTTCCGGTTCCACCATCAACACCGTCTCCGGATGTTCGGCTGATTTAGACAGGGTGACATCAGAAAACGCTTGTAACTCATTCATATCAACAGCATTGTTGTTGATTACTCCTGAACTGACTGCTGGCGGAGTTACTACCATGTGGATCAGGCCGTTTTCTAGTCCACCAACCACACCACGAACGTTGAGCTCGTTCCCGGTGTTATTCTGGGCGTGTAGCTGATCGTCATGTCCCTCATGTAAATTCATGTTTTCCTCACCATTCGTTATCTCTGGCGGCATCACACTAGACGTATCCCCACCGTCTTCTGTGTGATCTGTAGGCGAACGTCTTAATGCCGCAAGAACTTCATCACCCTCTCCACGGAATGGATTCCAAATACCAAGTTCTGTTTTCTGTAGCGGCTTCGGAATGCGGAATAGCTGTTGTGCAACTGTTGGTCCAAAGCTTTCATGTAGCCAAGAAGACAGGTATATGTGGTACTCAGCGGAACACACTTCTGCATAGTAATATCGAACGAAGTCATGCCACAATGCACGCTCATGGATAGAATGTGGTGGATTTTCCTGTTTTTGAACAGTAATATGATGCAGAAAAGCATTCTCATTTTCTGATGGCGAATAGCTGACATCCGTAAAAACATCGGTGAAGTCCAGGTCTAACATATCCAAGGGGTCGGCCTCTATGGGTGCATTTGTTTGGTAGTACGTACTTAAGGATGATACTTGGTGCTGCAATTCTGTTGGTACGTTCAAGGAAGAGAGACCCAGTTGAGTTCCTTCATCCGACTGTGGAAAGCAAGAATGGGAAACATTCTTCTGACAGGCGAACAGTTTATCTGAATGACCTTCTTACTAACGCAAACAACGCAATATCAGCCACTTTTCCTAACAGTGTATCGAGACTTGCTTGCGAAGCATGGGTGACATAACTAGCGACCTCGGTCTCGCTGGTAGCTGCCCCTTCCCTGAATGGGGACTCCGAGCCAGAAAACAATGAGGGGAATAAGAGAAGTTACTGGTGTTCGCATATCTCAGCCAACCCCGATTCTCCTATCAGTGCGCATCACCACTAGAAGATTATGACCTTATTTGAAACCATATTTTCAATTTCACTAGCAAGAGAAATTGTGGAGCTAGAAGCGCTGCGAATCTGTATGCATCCTCCAGTTTACGAGGATGATAACGACGATGAGGTCGCGTTAGGAAAGCGAATATTTTCCGGCAGCTCGCTGAGTAGAAAAAGAGGTCTGGGGATTTTACAACTGAGAAAACAGTGGCCCGGCCAATAATTCGGCTGAAAGCCTGTAGGGACCGATAGTAGCCCAGACAGTCGCTTTCATCAAAGACATCCATGCGCTTCCCACATCCGTGGAGTTCATTCGCCAAGCAATCAGTCCATTCCGAAAAATATCTGTCGAAACCGACACATCCCAGGAAGCTCAGAGTCCCCTTCCCTAGAAGTGAGAGGAGAATTTCAGCATGCTGCTATGCACACTAGTTCTACTGACGAACTCGTTTGTCCTAGGCCAATTGATGTTCCCTGTTATTCCCGTAACTGTTGAAAGCTTGTAGGGTCCTGTTTACAAGAATGAGACGTGAGGGCTAAAGCGCGTTAGATTGTGTAGGTTATATATATATATATATATATATCCCCGGACTTGTTTCCTACCTTAAACGAAATAACCCATTTAGGACTGTGGCGTTCAGGAGAGCCCGAAAAACGCTCAAATAAGTAGTATGGATCAACTGCTAGTATAAGAATCAGAGTGCCAAACGGTAAAACTAGACGAAAACAGACGATTGACTAGTACGCTCGCACTGAATCGATGGTTTTCTTTCGCTCGTACACCATTGAATAACTAATGGATCAAGAGAATGCTGCGGTGTTCGTTGGCAATTGGCACGTACACAAGACCTTTCCAGCTTGAAACGATGAACTGTCCTCTTTTTTCCATCCCTTAGTTTTCCCGCAAAACGTGACTTATTTCTGGACGAGGAATTTTCCTTCTCTTCTTATAAACATTTATCAGAGGCTTTCCATAGGAAACATTGTGTTCCAGAAATGAGTGAAGCATCAGTGTCAACACTGATGTTGCTGTCTTTGATGATGATGATGATGATGATGAGAAATGAGGCTTTAGGATAAAGCGATCTGATCAAGATAGGTGAGTAGTGAAGGCAGACAAGTGGTGCTAGGACGAAGTTGAAAAACCACTGGGTATCTGACCATATGGAGAGAAAAGGAAAGGCACATGAAGCTACCCACAACCCGATTCCTAAAGTGGCTCGTGAGAGACTACCACGTATTTAGGAACAAGGTGAAAAAAATTCCACACCATGAGGATGAGATGAATGCGTTAGCTAAACAAACTTGGAAACCATACTACCTTAATCAAGTTTGTTCTTCAGATGAAATGCCCATGACTTTGGTATCGGCTGTGCACAGCGTAGTAACTTCATATGTGAATCACCAACAAAATCGTTGCGGCTAGGTGCCACGCGTGAGTTATTCCACTACCACCTCTCAAACGTATGGTTAACTCTATTGCGTGTATCTTCCATGTTGACGTCCATTGCATCTGAAATGCCTCAACTCAGTTCGTTTCCTTCGATATGACTGGGGATGATGCGACAGAAACTAACAGGAATAGCAAATAACCGCTCGATAATTGGCCACGCCACCATTCAATTGCAATCATTCTCTACGACGACTTCCGGCTGTTACCCTTACATCATACAGTTGATTTCCATCACCGGCCGAACATGCAAATCCTTCCACCTGTTGGCACCTATGTAGATCCGAAAGAATAAGATCATCAGGTAAACATGCAGCGGACTGTAGTAAGCCACCGGCCGGACTAAACATGATGGCACAACAATGGGCACCGGCACCAGTTACGAGGTACCCAGAAGTGGCCAAAAATTCATCTTCCTCCTTTTTCCTCCTAAAAAGAATATCTCTGGGAACGCAAAGTATATCTCTCTTGGGTTTGTCTACCCAAGGCGGATGGCCTTGAGTACAAACCCAGGATTCAGTTTACGTTTAATCTGACCTTGCGTAAAAAACAGTAAAGCCATTGATTCTGACATAACCCACTCCTCTTTGATTAGGACTACCCCTCATACTGAACATTATAAATAAGTAGAAACCCTCTACAAGAACTCTTCGTTCTAACCCTTAAGGGCAATCCTTGCATTATAGGACAAATGGAGCGTACGACCAGGAGCCTGGGTTTTTCAAACTCTATATTTGCGGTTACATATCTTGGCATATTGCGATTTGCATCATGTACCTCATTTGTAAGCTTACTTCACATTACGAAGTTTATTGAAGTCGCTTCCTATGCAGTGACCATCTGAATCGAGCGAACAAACGCAAAGGAAATATGATTTGAAGCAAATCGATCAGCGGTTTGCAACCCATTTTGAATCGTGTATCCCTTTCGGAGTAAGTTTCACCGGGCGAAGAATATTGCGTAGAACCCGAAGACTACCGTGAAACATCTCGCGCCTCCCGCCATTAACGTATCTGTGCGCAATGCAGATGCAATCAAGGGGAATAAATCAGACTGAAGGTGTAATAATTGTACGTATTTCGAAAGATATTAGTCAGTCCCTGATTGGTCCCAAGAGCCATGGAAGCGGTACAACGCACGTGAATTTTAGCCCCGAAATCGATATGCTTTCTTGGCTTCAATCTCTTGCTAACTTTAAAAATAAACTTGACCTGTAGATGAATTTTGGCACAAATAAAGCAACACACTGCTTAATTCTACTACTTAAAATAATGACTACAGTTAGCGGTTTCGCCAGTCAAAACCGAAATTGACGTGTAAGAGAAGTTTAACATCATACCTTGGAAACAGAATGGCGATTAGGACCACTGCATACCCACGATTTATAGTTGACGATGATGAAAATGCCCAAACCAATTTATGGTTCGGTAGGCTGCCGACGGCAGGTGTAGCTAGCGTTTGCTACCATTCCCAAAACTTTGAGGTTGACAAAAACATCGATGGAGAATATTCTGTACCATCTGTAAACTGATAGCATCATTTTGGTTAGCAAATGCATACCTCTAGATAGACAGTTGAAATAGTTGAGACTCAATAGAATTTCCACAGCTGTCATAAAAAGCAAAGCAACAGTTAAAGAGGCTTACAATAGAGTAAATCAATGACACAATAAACAGTGTAAGCCTTCGCATGTCGAAATTAATAAAAATGGCCCTTTACCAGGAAGCACAACCAGAATCAGTGATGAGGATCAGAAAATTGATGTACAGACCATCGGTCGGATGAACAAACTGACAATCTGACAAGATCAGATTCGGTCGTCAGGTCTACCTTACTCATCATTCTAGTTTTCAGTGTATGATGCGAAAATGAAAAGGGGAGGGTTATAACTCTCCGATCGTGTCCACCAGTCAATGCCCTGAGCTGTTATAGACATGTAGACGCACCACATACGCATTAGATACAACCCTTGAAAGAGTCCAGAGCGAGCACGCATAGGATTACCGTTGTCCGCAAATAGTCTGGCCGTTTACATTGGTGATCCTCCACTCGGGCAGAACACATAAGCGATCAATAACCAATTATAATAGGAATCTGGTGGAAATACAAACAAAAGCGTGCCTCGTGTTGATGCCCAGCTCTTCTCTGAACCTTCAAAGAGCTCCCCAGAGGTTGCCTCCTCTCGAGTCGAAAACCACTATATCAGGTCTTTTCTTGAGCCAGCCATCCGCGCCACTCTCAATACACCATGGAATAACTCATATTGTAAAGGCCATCCCCTAAAGATGGCACAAATTACTCACCAGGCTCGAACACCAATAATAATAATAATAATCGTTCAGCTGTAACATCTTTCCGGTGCCTAGCTGTCATGCTACCCGAAGAAATCGCGAGGTCTGAAATGAAGCCAGGTTGCCCAAGCCTAGACAGGAGCAATCGAAGTTTAGACCACGAGCCTTCCGGACAGTAAGTTTGAACTTCAGCCACCGAACCATCTCGACCTCGTTCAAATTCCTTCATCTCGTTGAAGTCATTGGTAGTGTCTCAACAGCTACTTTCGATGCTAACATCGGCTATTCATCTAAATGATCAACTACTGCATACATTGGCAGAATTATCTTGCCCGGCTTGAGGTCATCATTATCATCATCATCGTCAACATGAGACAGCAACATCAGTGTTGACATTGATGCCTCACTGCCTCACAACCACAAGGTTTATCTAATTATATTTAAAGCCTTGGAATGAAAAGAAAAGACTGGGTGAGGTGGACCTGGTGCTGGCCTATCACAAGCATTCTGAGGTGTCTACACTAACAAGCGTTCAATCAGGTAATCTGGAAAGAACCTGACAACACGAACGCCACTGATACAGATCAGCCAGCATTTCTGGCAATGTTCCAGCCAAGCGTAGGCGGTGTCACGGGGACCCCATCCCGGAAGGCGCATTGCACCAGCACCCTTCGTAACATCTTTCGCACCCTTCTGCTAGTCCAACTCGCGGTTTCCGTCATTCTGAAGGAGACATGGGGAACAACGCTCGTCCCAGTAGACGATGTTCCGGCATACGTAGCACATGGCCCAGCCACCGTAGTTGACGGTGCTGGATGTTTTCCCCAACTGAAGTACCTGCGGTACAACTAAGTGCCCGAATTCGTTGACGCAATCCGTCAACCCTCACATCATCTGTCCGCAGGGGCCATGTTTCGCAACCATTCAACAATACAGTCCTTACTGTAAACTGGTACACGCAGCCCTTGAGACCCAGTGATATGGCTTTTTGACGCCGCAAGTAACGCCAATTAGCAATCATGGTCTTGGCCTTTGAGATTCGTGCACTGACTTCATCAGACACATTTCGGTCAGAACTAATACAACTACCGAGGTATGCAAAATTCTCCACAACCTGTAGTGATTCTACTTGCATTGTAAGGGGTATGTTCGGAGACCGTACGTCCCGAAGCACGACTTCACACTTTGAAGGTGCAAGGCGCATGCCGAAAGATGGTATGATGGTGGGTAGTCTATCTAACAGGAGTTGTGCTTTGCCCTTGTCTTCAAAGATTATGGGTGATATCGTCTGCGTACTCTAGATCGACAAGATTCTCACCAGCAACAATTTGAACGCCAGCGTATTGAAGACCTTCCAGCGTTCGCCTCAAAATTTCATCAATGACGAAGCTGAGCAGGAATGGAAAGTGGACACTCTTTTTGAACGCCACTTTATGTAGGGAAGGTTTTGGAGAACTCACCATACACTCTCACGCCCCGAAGTACATGAATATAGGGCCCGGATTATGTTCACCAACTTCCGGGAAATACCCTGTTGAGCAAGTGTGTTTAACAGCAATGAGCGATCGACAGAACCGAATGTACCCTTGAAGTCAAGGAACACCAAGATTGTGGGTTGTCTGTACATATGGCGCTGCTCTAACGCCTGACAGAGTGTGAAGATGTGGTCAATACAGCCTCAGCCCGGTCGAAATCCCGGTTGGTTTTCACGAGTCAAGGTTTCGTGTGCCACCGTAAGACGACGGAGAATCAGTGATGCCAGGAGGCTTGTTACGACGGCGGTCAAACCAGCACTCTGTGGTTACCACATTCACTGCGAGTACCCCTTTTGAACACGGGCACTCTTATCGACTCACCCCAGTTATCTGTAACGACTCCTTTCCCCAGATAGACACAAATAGACTAGACAAGCACTGGCTACACTCGGTCACTTCTGAGGCTGAGAGGGGGTTCCACGTTCACAGTTAACCTTTCTGTTGAAGAACGGCAGTCCGACTACAGGTATTAGGCGGCCACGTGGACTGTTGCTCCAAATATTATGCCGACCGGTTCAAACGTTCTACTTTGCTGGATATCGAAGAGCCGTCCTGTTCCCTGAAAGTTTCGCTGACAAGAGGTTTAAAAGGACCAGTCCAACAAATCAAGTGGAACAGTCTGCGGACGTTTCCCACATTTTTTGCTTCTTGCAATTCCTCGGCCTTTAGGGTTCACTAGGTATCGCGGCCTGCAAAGACATTCAGTCTTATCTGGCGTCAAATGATGCGTCGGGCTGAGTTATGGCTGTGACCAGGAGGAATCTGTCACTGGGCCTCCAGAAAAGCCTAGGTTTTATCAGAGATCCAATGTTTGAATGAGGTTGGCTGGGTTGTACCGCACACAGAGGTTCAAGGTTTCAGTAGCGCTCTGGATATCCGCTCTCAGTGACCGTTTATATACGACATCGCATCGTCCGGCAGACGTTCGAGGAGCCGGTTCTGACAGTGTCGCTTGGTCTCTGGGTCCACTAGCTCCTCAATGACAAGGCAAGGTGTGCGTGTTTCGAGTAGACCTGAAGAGCGCAGCGAGAAGCAGCAGCGTACAAGTGCATGGTCGGAGTCCACGCTGGTGTTTCAAAAGGAACGGTAGACGGTGAAGCATCAGTGTCAACACTGATGTTGCTGTGCTTGATGATGATGATCGACCCCCGCCACCAGTAACTGAGTGGTTTATTTGGATTCGGGACTGGTTCGTTGTTGGGCACCGCGTTGTAAAGTGACTCCCGCTATTCCGGAAATTGGTACTGCGAAGGAACAGTCTGTGAGCAGCACACATCTGAAGTGGAGGATTTCCGCTGTCCGTGCGTCTCGTGTCCAATACAAGATGATCACACAATCCGGCCTCAACAGCGCTTAGTCCGTCTACTTGGGCGTTCATGTCAGCATTAACCACAACGATGTATGTGTCCGTTCTAAAAGAGCACCTGGAGAGTCATAGAAACTGTCTTTGGCAGATTCAGAGCTACAGTCCGTTGGAACGTAAGCAGACAAATAAACGGGGTGCGATGGACCTCACTTTCTCGAATTTCTCTCAGAGACGTTGCTAAACAAACCACGCAGAGGCGACTATCGACGGGTATCCAATGGTGTACGGACGCTTCCGTTCGGTCACTCAATAAAATACACACCCCCAGCATATCCAGCTGCAGCGGCCCTTGCATCACCAGAGGTGCGCAGCTGGAACCTAGAAGAGGGCGAGGGGCCTGTCAGTTCAATCACAGTACTGGCGTCCTGTATCTTTGTTTCTGATAGACAGCACACACCAGTGCAGAAGGAATCCAGCTTACGAGCAAGAGCCACTTGTTGTCCTGCTTACTCCAGTGTGGAACCTAAATAAATAAATAATCATTCAGATGTAGCACCATTTCGGTACCTAGCTGCCACGCCACCAGAAGGAGGCACGACGGTTAGGATACTGCCAGGTTGCCCAAGCCTAGACAGGAAAAGTCAAGACGCAGAGGTCGGGTTCGAACCACGGACCTTCCTGTCAGTAAATTCGCGCTCTAACCACTGAGCCTTAAAGGCAGCTAAGTAAACCGGCTTTCAGAATTTGAAAAAAGACTCCCAAACAAGTAGGGTTGTTACTGAATTCGGACACACAGAACCTGCAGCTGAACGTGACGCACGGTGAACAAAGCGGTCAATCCTAGTGCTGAAACCTGCGGAGGGATTATTCAAATTTGGGTGGGGTAGGATGAGAGAGAATTCGAAAGTATAAGAAGGGTGGCGTCAGCACTAGCGTGTTTTCGATTACCCATCCTACTGTATGCAGCAAGTAAGATGACCCAGCCGGGAGAGGATTTTTGGCCATAGTTCAGAGATTGATACACAGAATGAAGGCGTTTGTCTAAGCTTCTCGAGTTGAAGAAAGCAGATGTTGGCTTGACCCAGACTCGGGAAAAAGGTCCTGAGACGGTGCTTCGGAGACTTCAACCAAAGCCTGACCGCAAGTCAGCGGTGTTTGGCGGGGAATGCAAGTGCATTACCATTTTTATAGAAAAAGTCACCACACATGTTCCAACCCCCAACCTGGGCAGCCAGGAGACTATGTTGGTCAGACCTCTAACCACTGACCACCCTGGTATGAGAGACTGCGTGCCGCATGCGCATCACCAAGTTTAGCTCAATGGGCCACCGAGGTGCACAAACCGTCACACCACAGTAAAATGTGGTCTCTTTGTGGCTTGAGGCCAGAAAACATCCTAAACAAACGCTACATAAGCATAAGGCCTGAAGTGAATACAGCACGAAGGAAAGTGCTCAAAAGCAGCATGTTAATCAATTAGAACTTTTTTGCTAGAGAGAGAAGTGTGTGGTTGAGGGAGCGCGCTGCGCTTTGGCTCCTAGAAATGAGCACATAACCTTCTTCGGCTCTACATGTTGTCCAGCAGTCACTGCTGCGACAGTTTCGTTCCCCGACGATCTGGGGAGACATGGCTGGACAGCTACGTACTGGAAGCGGTAGATGATATAATCGGTACGTGAACTCAAGTGTCGATGGGCTTTTAATTGGGGAGATCGGGAGCGGAAGCTATGCATTGAAGGCAACAGCTTGGATGTATGTGCGTCATCGAGCACCCGATTGCGCCATGTTTGTCAATGTTTCTAGCCATCGATGTGTCCCGTCTCGAAGTTCCCAAACAGGGAGACGGTATTGACAAGCGCAGTTGAGTTTGCTGGTAACGGTTTTCATAATTCACCGCCAAATGAGCAATCGAGTGGACAAACCTATACCTAACATGAGTCTAAAATGAAGCAGTTGGCAATGGAAGGTGAAAGGCAAAGGATTACCTTTGTAGCCGAGGGGACAGGAGAGGGGGGTAATTCCGTAGGATCAGTTGGAAGCAGTGAGTTTTCTGCCGCCCAGTGACACCACTCTTCGTTAGATTGGAAGTAAATGCTATCGATATTACCGCCCGCCAAGGACAGCCGAACAAATTTGCCCCTTTCATGGGGCAAGATACACGCCCCAATGAAATGGACAGGATCCTCGAAATTCGGCTCGTAGAAGAGAAACACCAAGGCGGACACCATGGATTTTAGGCTATTCTCCCTGAAAGGGCAACTAGACAAGAACAAACCCAGACACTTACTTGCTCCAACAAGACAAGATATTTAGGCAGATATTATTGCCAACTGATCCAGGGTCAATATTCGGATGCCAAGGAGGATTAAGGCAGCTGACGGAAGGAGCATTATGAGGATAACCCTCCGTGACGGTCACCTTATAAATCATCACAAATCAAAAATCGTGCGTACCATAAACCGAAACGCTCCATGGGCGTAAAGACCTTTCTTAGGTCGTATTATAAGAACAAACGAAGTGACTGTGTTTTCATCCACGGGCAATAACTCCACTTGGCCTTTAAATTCCTGTCCGACCACGGTAGTTAGTTTGAGATAATCACGGAGGAAAGACCGCTAAAAATAACGAATGGTAATAGCTTATCAGAAGCCGACTTGCCTGCATTAATGACCAAGCCAGGAACGGCCGCGAAGAACCTGCTGTAAACAGAGCAAGGAATCGAAAATGATAAATTCGAGCAAAAAGGCATAATTTGCATTATTATTCGGTGACCTAGTAACACTGCAGACTCAAGTGACAAGGAAGTCGGCCACGGGATCAGTAGGATCGCGCGGTAGGAAACTATTGCATAGGAATAAGATGTCTGACCCAGAAACGCAGTGCCTCACGCATCCAAAGGGACATACTGTGGTAGCAGGACTTCCTCAAACATTAAAGCCTGCTGAATCCAAAAGTATCTCGCCACCGGAACAGTGCAACCATAGCCGACTCTGAATCACAAAACCCCGCTGTTTTATTCAGCCAAACTGAGGACGAACCCCATGACACATAACTACCACATTACTCTGAATCGGAAGGCAATTATTTTACTGGTTATTGTCGAAAAAAAATCGTTCAGCTGTAGCACCCTTTTGGTGCCTAGCCGCCATGCCACCCGAAGATTGAACGAGGGCTGGGATACTGCCAGGTTGCCCAAGCCTAGAGAGGGGAATTCGAGAGGCAGAGGTCGGGTTCAAACCACGGACCTTCCGGTTAGTAAATCCGCGCTCTAACCACTTGGGCCATCTCGCTGCTGATCTGTTTCATGAGCTTGGCAATCGACTTGCCAACCGATCAACAACCAATAAGCTCATCCGAGCAACCAGTATCTCGACACGTTACCGGCAATTATTTTGCACCAACGACCAACATGTCAACCTTAGCAGGAAGCTAAGAAATCCAAAAGAATTCGATAGTACGCGTGAAGTGTTTGCACTTTTGAGGAACGGACAAGTTGAGACTGACGGGTCATAGACAAGATTTTGAGATGGAGAGAGTATTGCACCTCCGAAGAAACCAGACCAATAAAACATATGTAAGAACCAAGGCATGGAACTCATGGTAATACCTAATTTTCCTCCTTCATAGACATTGCAGGAGGAATCGGATAGAGGCAACTGACGACTGGTATCTGTCTGGGGACGCAAAAACGATACCGATCCTCACACGGTCTGTCATTGCGGTCCATGGACCACCAGAGGTGCGTAAATGGAAGCAAGGTGGTGATGGGGCGGGTAGTTCAACAAGAGTACTTGGATGACGTATGCTTGTTTCCGGCACAAAACGTACACCAATGTCAAGCGGGTCCAGTGTGTACCAGAGAGTAAATTGTGGTCCTACATGCCTCAGAGTGCTAAGAGCGATAAGACAGGCCTGGCTCGAAGGTTAATTATGACGTACCTGGGTATGCCGATGATGCGATGCAAAGTGAATCCGTCTGTATTGACAAATGCGGTGGTCATGAAAGCGTTCCGCCAGCCACAACGCTGTACGGTAACCAGTTCGTGATATCTACCAACAGCAGAAAAAATGTGTCCAGAAAGGCTGAACATGACCATCAATATGTCCGTAGGAGTTTGGGGACGACCCCATCGGCCGAGTTACGCAGAGCTGATTCTTGTTCTTGCCGCTGTGTTTGAAATCAGGACTCAGTTAACTCAGCTGGAGGGACAACCTATGAGCCGTTTACTGGTGTATGGCCGCTCACGTCCCTTTTCCGTCTTTCCACTTTGGTGAAAACAGCACCATGAAGAGTTAGTGAGTAGAAAGCTCCAAACATAAAGCTACGAGGTAGCACGTCCATTGGGGTATTCCACCCAGTTCAAAGGATGAATTCACTCCTCCCTCCATGACCCGCACTCCCGAGCATACAGAGGCGTGTGGAGGCCAACGACCCGCACGCACACACAATCCCAACAGTAGAGACCAACTGCAAAGGAACAAGCGAAACGGAGATCGCCAAACAACTTAGAGACAGGGACCCATTTCCTGCCAGAAAAGACGGGGTCCCAACTTATAAATTCTGTTAAACCGAGGCAGTGTCTGTAATCTCCGCCCAATAGAGATAATGGAGGTAATGGATAATGTTCTTCGCGGCGGGAACATTCTAGTATTACTATAGATTCCAAGTCAGGGCGACAAGATGGTTAGTGCTAAGCATTAGTCAATTAGTCTACTCAACAGTGTAACTAAGATATTTGCCTCCAACATGTATTTCAACAACCTACTACAGTGTTCTGTCGGTCTTCACATCATCATCATCACCATCATCATCATCATCATCGACAGCATGACATCGGTGTTGAACACCGATGCTTCGCTGCCGTACAACCATGATGTCGGTCTTCACGTGAGATATGAATCTGCTACCTTCAAATCCCTTTAGAGAATCCTTCAAGTTCGTAGTCCTCCCCAGACTCACGAAGCTAGATAAAAGGCACTCATCGGTGAAAACCAGCATCTTGATACACGGAGTAAAAACTTCTGCGTTCGCCATCGATTTCAGCTGTCCAAAGCTGCCTACTGTCAATAGTCCCTCTTAAATCGATAATCGATTGGTCACTTGAGCGAGTGTTGGATAAGTACTCCGGTGCCCAACGAAGTGCCATTTGGCAACAAGTTGGAAGATGGAGCCTTAACACATTCTACACTATTCAGCAAGCCATGCAGCAGCTGTAGGACTAGAACTCAACACCATGGCCAGTTTTCCCACCTATATGGGCGCACCCAAATGACCTCACACAGGATGTGAAGAGGGATTACTGCATTCAGATAACTCAATTTTACCACTTTTGTCAATGCTTAAAAGTGGGAGGTTCAATGTCGAATAGCAGCACCAGACAAATCTTGGAGGAGCTGCACACCCTTTAGAGAATTGCCTACATTAGCCAATGCACAGGACTTAGCGTCTTCAACACCACTATCCTCCAAGCCATAAATTAAACTTGCGAAGCGTGGCCTTCGACAGGAAATCCAGGAGCAAATGCTTTGGACCACTGGTACCCTTCATGTTTGCTGACAGTTCGCTAACTGGAGGTGTTCAGTGACGAGAATCGCAAGCGCCGTCTTGAGTAACCACGATCGTGGATTATTCAACTACTCAAGATCCCCAAAAAGATCTGAGATGGTCGCAGCTCATATTGTGCAAGAACGACAATGGAATTTCCAAACAAAACCTGGAGCCCTCCAATTTCAAGGCAGTTGGTGTTGTCTCACGGAGAAACTGCAGAAGTAGCTCGAGCTACTTCCACACAGAAGTCGCCAAGTGCTGCTCCTTGTTCAATTTACGCGGACGGAACCGCGTAATTATTGTTCATGTGCTCTTCCACGGCACTTTCATGTGCGCTGGATGTAATATACCGACAGATGTCAAATTGCGCGCCATCGTCGATTACATTCCCTTTTGTCTGCTTTGTCTACTTTCAGAAGCGGCGGTAACGAGGTTAGAACATGAAGACATTCCTGAGTATCATCCAGATCGGATCGATAGCCCGTCTCAGTGACTAACACCGCCGCGCCTTGGAAGCGCAATGTATTTTTCTGCAGAACCCTCGCAAGCGAAACAAAACATTCCACGTCAAAACCCTGCATTTCTTTGCATATGTACTCAGACCAAAAACCACCCTCATCTGCGTTCACTTTTTTGCGAGTTGTTTCAATTAATCTCCTTTCGAAATTTTTGCCGCACATTCGACTTTGAATTTGTTGCACAATGGCCTTCGGGACGAGCCCTAGATGCACACCCAAAATTTCTCTGAAACCATAGTTCGGAGGTGGAAAACCTTAGCATAAAGTTTCAGCATTTGATGGCATTCATTCGGTCCCTTGAGATCTTCCCATGCGGGCGCAGTTGTATTCGAAGTTGTTTAAACGTACTCGAGGTCCACCATGGGAGCGGGATTTATGTTTTAACGGCTGTCAACGGCTTCGGGTGACGTACCTCTGATGACGGTGGGAAATTTGTGGAAGAGCCTTTTTTCTTCACGTGTTTTATTTTGCATTGCGTTTGGAAATAATCTCTAGACGACAAGGACAATAATTTCGCCCTCTGTGTCTCCGCAAACTCAAAACTGAGCAGCTTTTAACGACCTGTGTATGAAAAAGTCTCCTGTCATTGTGGCAGGCATCCTACAAAACCAAGCCAAGGAATTCGCCACTGCTAGTAAGTTTTTCGTTTTTTTATGATGGTCAGTACGCGCTATGTCAGGCGCAAGACTATACCAAACCATCGATAATGATGTCGGTAGAATTAGTGTTTTTATGGGCAGAACAAGCATACCGCACAATAAGGTGGCCAGTGCTTTCAAGTCCTGGCACAAATTAAACGGATTGATGCCACCTTGTGGGTGCACGTAACACCCTCATCCGGTAAATACTGTGAATATGGTGAACTACGGGTAATCCATCAGACTGAGTATGGTAGCCGCGGTACCGTCATCGCAACGCCGTATTTGGGTCTGTTGACAGCCCCGTGCATGAATATCTTGGGTGAGTCGATTAGAGTTGTTATTGTAGTTATGATTCGCCAAGGAATCGTCACAAAGTGAGCCCGGCATGGATTAAGGGTATCCTTGGGTCCATTGAGGGCGCACGGTGGTTCATTTCTGTCATTCAGACAAGGCAATAAGACAGCCGTGTCTATGTCACACACAAAATAGGAGGTCTCAGAAAGACTTCTAGAAGATACCATGATGTGAGTTAGACTGCGGCGCGAAATAACAAGCGGCCAAAAGTGACCACACTTCCTGACTAAATAACGTCTTCTGGACCCCGGTTTTCAAGTAGCTGACGAAAACCTTGTCGAACTGGAGCATGCAGAGGTCGTTCTCATCTTCAAAGGGAAGGAAAAGGTGCAGTTGTCTTTGAGTGAACTGACCAAAGTCATCCCGTCCTTTGGTATGCACCCTGCACTCACAAGGTGTAAGGTAGTAATAATAATGTTTATTCACAACTGGTGGGTAGCGTGATCATAAGATTACATTCAGAATGAAGCATGAGTTTGTTCGTAGTTGCAGGTAATGGACCGAGTTGGCGAGAAGGTATAGTCAAGAGTAGGAAGGGCGTGGGTGTGCTATCAAACTGGGTATCCCAGTGCTGTACCATCATTGCACTGCCGTAATTCGGTTTCTGGACAGCCCCGTAACGGACGTCATGTTTGAGATGATTGGACTGGGATGTGCAATTCTGTGAGCAGCGGGTTTTTGAGTTGGCCAAGGGAATTTGCAGAGGTAGGACGAAGCCAATGTAAGATCGCAGGATTTTTCTGGTCCGTTTGAGGATCTCTGGGGATGTAAATCACTGACCAGGTTGGGTGGATAACAACAAACAGGGCGTCCAAACCGGATATTGCCGGGTATTGAGCAGACTTGACACTAAGTACTCGCCCACTCAATAGGGCTTCGTTACCCCTGTATCCATGGGTGCACGTACGATGGCGCACGTGTTCCTTTGATCCCAGGGCTCAAGTCTATACCACTTGGTCTACGGCTGACACGTATACACCCCTCTGTAGCTTTAACTCCGCTGCGCTCAATAATGCATATGGTTGCCGAATACTGCTGTTGAATAATCGATGTACACGGGGCTAATTGATCAGGTGGTGGGTTTACCCTTATAACAGTAGGGCTGCAGCTTCAGCGTGGGCACTCACTTGGAATTGTGGCCAAAGGGATTTAGTAAGCACTCGGTGAGTTGGTCCCTACAACTTTGTGTAATTATATGTTTTAAAGGATGTGTACGGAGTGTGTACGAATCGTAATTGATTATACATTTTTCCTTTCAGAAATCCTACTGAGTAAAAGCGGCTTCCTGAAACCGAGAACTGGCTTGACCACACCTAACGTTTGTATCGATAAAACCAATAAATAGAAACATTATTTTTTAAAGGTGATGTGCATTTTTAGGCATGAGGTTGGCACACGGATGACATGTATGGATATGAAGGGCCGCCGCTGGTCGTTGGATTGGTCTATTATGTATTGTTGACGCATTAGTCAGTTACGGGCGTGTGTACGGCAGCTTCAGCTACTATAACTAGCCACGGTAGGCGACGTCGGGTACGGTTGTAAGCGTGACGACCGTCGTTGGCCATCGGGTTAGGCTGCTTTGCAGTAACGATAATTAGTCGAGGTGAGTGACAACGATTGCCGTTATCATGATGACCGCCTTATGACGTATTCCACCTATGGTGAATAATATCTTTAATAGAACTGATACCATTGTGTTGGTAATTTACCGAAGGTTACCTCCTGACGCTGTATCTTGTCCACGGGCTACTTATGCAAAACCTGGGAAGCGCAATCGTCCACAGAGATGGCCCCCTCATCTCCATTGCACAAGTGTTGTACTGAGTGGAATATGAGCTCCGTAGGGAAGTGTCTTGTGTCGAAGATCGCTTGACAGAGTCATTTCGTTTGTTAAATCTAGGGAGTATGAAGCAAACAAACATCAATGACTGCTTTGCATGGATGGAGTTTTCATCGGATATTCTGTAGGTGTTATTTTATTCTTAAAGAACGCCAAAATATGGTAAAGTGTGATTTCGTGTTTTATCTCTCGTAAACCGGTAGCGATCTGCGAATCAGTGATGGTCCGTGACCTTGAAATTTCGCTCACTTAAACAAAATGCTATGAGCAACATATAACATACAAGTGCAAATGAATAAGACCAACTCCCCGTAAAACTCACAACCACGAAAACCCCACAGTTCCAACGAAAACAATTTGGGTGTGCTTCTAGTGAGCGGCTGGCTTCGGAAGTGGCTGCACAGGCGTTTGCTGAGAAGTTTGGGGCTGTATCTTTTCCATCCTTCACCGCATTTGAGAATGCTTTACATCAGTACATGAAAGAGAACTATGTGGTATTTGTGCTTTCATCCAATACTGAAGTGCCAAAGCTGTTTTGCGTTACGAATGGGTGTACTACAAATGCAGTAGGCGACCTCCAAGGCCAACGAAAAGTCGAGGAAACCGAAGAAGCTAATAAAAAAAACAGTAAGCGACGCACCGGCTGTCCTGTGCAGTTCTGCTTAGTGGGGCAAAGGAACCACTTGGCAGTCACCACTTATTTTCTTGAACATAACCATAAGTTTCAGAAGAGCTTGGTAAAAAAATCGGTATTTTTTATTTGGGCGACGTCTCGCTTTTGACACAAAGGCTTCATCAGGCCAAGTTAACAGGCCACAAAGTTGACCAGGTTATAAGGCAGACGGGGAACAAATCAGTAAGTTCTCTTCAAATTATCACACTAGGTCAGTGATGAGTGTCAATTACTGGCTCTTGTCGGCTATTGTGGTTGCCGAAGTCTTGAATTGATTGGTAGGAGTTTAAAATTGGTTTCGATCAGTTCTTGTTCCTTAATCTTCCACTTCAGGGTGCTTCAGTTGATTATTCGCCTCGCGTGCAACTGGTAGATTTTCCTTGGTCTTTGTGGGCTTGTGAGTGCTGTGACAATTTAGTTGGGGGGTGAGGTCAAGTGGAACTTAAATGATGACTACTCCTCATTCTGATGACCGCACATTAACACGTGTCAGCTCGACTGATCCAAGACCGTTCTCCACACCGTTGTTAGTTCCACGCCTTCTATTCTGTTAACACTGGGAGGCTTGGCAATTTCTACTGCCCCGGCCATCAGTCCCTGTGATGTGGACCGTAGTACTCGCCTCAAAACCTCAACATTTTCTAAATCTATTTTGTGCTCTGTATCCAGTGTACTGCAAATTGCCGAGCTTTCGGTCTCGCCGGAACGTCTGGTTTATGTGTTTTTGGAAGACCATGAAGCCATGGTTGGATTACACTTTTGGGGTACAATCGATACCAGTTACCTTGTCCTCAGTGGTTTATCATGGACCGCAAATATTTTCCAACTTCAGCTTTACTCCTATTCATTATAGAAGCAATATTCGCGTTATCGATCTGCCGGTAAGGACCCTCAGCTGGGTCTTGCTTAACTCTCTGTAGATAAGCACTCTTGTTCATGACAACAGTAGCCTTACCCTTATCCGCCTTTTTAATCACCGTGTTGTCCACCTTTTTTAGGCCGTTTAAAGCTGTTTGCTCTGTTGGTGTAATATTCGGAGCTCCTGGTTGATGGGACTTAAGGACTGTGACCAGTTGCACCCATAGCTTCTCCGCCTCCATTGGCGGAAGTTTTTGGAGCGCAGATTCAACGCTAGGGATTATCTCTTCCGCGCTTATCGCCCTTTTGCTTACTGCAAAATTCAAGCCTTTCTCTAATAGACAGCGCTCTTCCTCACTTAGCGGTCTGTTTGATAATTTCACCACGCTACAGTAGCTAGTACGGGCATAAAGGTTAGTCACGGGCCCACTTGAATTCCGAGTTTTAGAAAGTAACTTTTCGAACTTACTGATTTGTCTCTCCTTGCAGTGTTGTTCTTGGATGGCTTCAACTTCTGTTGCTTTGGTTTTCAGTAACTGGAAGTCTGCAGGCGAGAGCACGGTTTGAAGTTCTTGGTTGTCAAAATTTTTCTACGACCGGCTTTTGGTTAATCGACGGCTAACGGAAGACGAGTTGGGCACCTGAAGGGCCCTTCTGAAATACAGAACGCCATCCTGTGAGGTGCGACAGTTTGTGGCCGATGAATTAGGCAAGAACCTCACCACTCAGGATATGTACAACTGCCGCCGGAAGTATCGACAGGCTCCTTGAATAGGCGCCGCATAGTTGGAGTTTATTGTGGCAGATGATATGCCTTCAGTGCTGGCAAAACTTCGGGAGACACGCGTGCTTGTGTGGCAATCAGAGAAAGGTCACTATAGCCACATATACTTCTCCCGATGGCAGCAGATAGCGTTGTTCCGACGCTTTCCGGATGCCGTAACTGTAGAAGAAAAGCACGCAACAAACCGTTTTGGGTAAGTTTTTTAAAGAACCTAATATTCGGCTTGTAGATACAAGCCGTATACCTTCTTGATGACGGACGGCATGGGTATCGGGCGTCCGGTTATGTGCGCATTCGTGGAGAGAAAACACTTCGCTCCTATGCGTAAACTGTTCGACTTATTCAAGGAAATGATGAGCGAGCATTATCCAGTTATGACTTCGTTATGGACAAGTTGTCCGCGCAAATGCGGGCGGCAAGAATTGTGTTCGGCTGCGATGTAATCCTTTGCTACTCTTATATCAGGAAAGCCATCAGGAAGCACATATGTATCATTTAATATCCATGTACTTTTGGTCATAGACACACTCTGCGAACAGCCGACACATATTCCACCGCATGGCTTGCCTGGACAACGCCATGCAGTAGGTTTCTTGCTTATCGTATTACATTCACACAGATTCCGGCAAGATCTGCAGCTTCTGCGCCGCACGGGTCCATGAGTTGTTTCTTACATAACGGCCCGCTGGTTGGACATCACCCGAAAGCGGGGCCGTAAACGCACAGTCCGGAATGGTTCACTTTGGTAATGTGAGCAACAACCGCCTGGATAATGCGAACGGCTGCATTAAAGACCGGGTACACCACTCCGACGCGCTGCAGCACGCCATACAAAGGTGTCTCCTCAGGCCGAGTGGCTCATGCGAGAATTTGAGCCGCGTACATCGTACCATTGTAATAGGCGGCAAATTCTTGAGGGCGTCGGCTACGTTCTGCACGTGGTCTTTTGAGTGACTGCGTATGCATGTTCTCTCGTTTTGAAGCAATTGGGGCCGCGACCACCAAGACTGCCCTATGACAGTGTTGGAACGGACAAGGTGGGGTCAATCTACGTTAACTAACTTATTGTCTGTGGTTCAAAAACCCAGATCCTCCCAGACGGCTGCCACCTGTGCTGAAGAATGCACATGCCCGTTTTACCAGGCGATGTAGCCGCTGTGCATATATTTGTTTTTTTTTGTTTTTAGAGATCAATCGGTTCCAACCAGTAAGAACTGTTCCTCGTAGACTTTTTCTTAGCTTGCTTCCAAACCCACCAACGATGGCTGTCGGATTACAACGTACCGGAAAAAGGCGTACCTCTTACACTTCTTCCGAGGCCACCGCCGACAGCTTTTGACACCCTTCGTAAACAAATAAACCGAGTGATGGATAAGCTTCGGGGGCTGGAACCCAGAAAGGCCACAGCCAGCTTTAAGCAATTGCTTGTTCATGGGCAAATCCTGCTTCGTCAAGGCTCAAATTCTGCAGCTGGTGGCCTGCCGTCTGTGGTCGAGGATAGTGCACCTCAACCCAGATGGCTATCTAAGGACACAGAGATGAGTTTTGTGTGCTCTGCGACTGACCAACTACTACCAGTGACCGCTGGTGTGCCACGGATCGCGTATTATATCACGCCGAATGTTGTGATGGTGAATCTTGCCCGCTATACTGCGATGCTCTTCAGGCTTGTCCCAAAGGTAAGCCCACAGAACAATAATTTACTTTTGCTTCTTGGCTTCCGGTCCGTCCAAAAAACGCATAAGTTTTTTGCTTCCCGGTTCACAAAGAGGGCGTCCTATGATTTTGACTTGGACCGAAACGCAGAATCCCAGCACAGTGTGCCCCAGAAGTCTGTGTGTGCCCGTATTTTCGGGTCCAAGGAGGAACTACTCGACAGCCGTGAGCAAATTTCTGACTACTACAACTAACGCTGTAGAGTGTCAGTTAGATGAAAGAGACGAAGATGACTTCTTGTAGCCCATCAACTGCAGACGGTTTGTCTGTTTATGAGGCCCCGTGTATTTCATGTAAGTCTCGTATTTCTTGGTGGGTACAGTAAGTAAGCATGCAAACTAGCCCCTGAAGATGGTGTCATGTAAACAAGCCTCTACGATATTATAGCCGCTGAAGTGCCTCCATTTTGGGTTAAGTATTTCTCCCAGTTTGCTATCCGTCTGCTCATCATGATATTTCGATAACCTAGCTTATAGCTTGTTCTCGTTTCAGGACGTCAATGTTCAAATGAACGTTCTTCACGAAGAAGTTTATGCTTCTCCTGGCAGAACATGTGTACTTATCTAAAAGACCAATACAACTTTTTATGTTGTATATTGTGGACCTTTTCCCCGATAGAAGTGGACGTGCGCGCTCCAGCCAGGTAGGTTTGTTCGTCCGTGGCTAGCTGATTAGGCATCCTGGACTACCAGCCGCATGTTAGCCGTGCGTCAGCTAGGTTCATTCAGCTGTCCGCTACGATCGGCGTAGGTTCACGTGGCTAGTTGATTAGGCATCGTAGATCACTAGCCGCGTGATACTTCCATCTGGCTTATTGACCAGCGTGATGGTCTTCCTAGCATAATTCGCTGGCTAGAACAGAAGACTCTGCTGTTTAGCATCAAAATTGCACGATTTTTCGCCAATACTGAACGCAGCGTACGCAATTTTAACTTGTAACAGCAGTTATCGAGCAAAAATTGTTTACAGGAATGGCAACGCCGCATATTTTGCATCCGACTATTTACATTCTAAAGTGTTCAGAGAATTATTTCAGCTGCAAAACTAACTGGAACTTCTATGCATTGTTAGTGAGCCACCTTTTTGTGCAATTCGCATTCTTTTATTACATTGAGCAACATATTCACAGTCAGTGGTGTTCACGACCTTGAAGATATGCTCACTTAAACAAATCATCAATGGAAAGAATTTGCAATAATACACGAACATATACATTATACATAGGCCTTCTACGCTATGAAGTGGCAACCCTGAAAATGTCGCAGCTTTCTAGAAATCAATTCCATTGTGCAAATACTGAGCGGCACTAACACCCTTTGTACGTTTAGATATTTGTACCTCCGCCTTCTGTTGCTGCCACCCCTCGACCCCGCGTGTTCTGTGGCTCGGGAAATAAACTGATAAACTTATGTTCTTGTGCTTCTCTTTGGACAGTTGGTGAGAACTACAAACTTACCGATACATCCAACTAACACATCGCATTGTTATTTTTTCAGCCCCACCTGGCGGTTAACCTCAGAACACAGAGTGAGTTTGGATAATTTCATACTCGCAGATATACTACATAATTGGTGACCACGCCAGGATACTTATCAGTGATGCGTACACGATCACACGGCAAAACTGAAGAAGAACCTGTCGCATCCGGCGCTTCAATGTCGTCCTTGCGCTACAGAACTTCGCAACCGTTTTTTACACTGTTCCTTGGTTATTAGTGCTGGATTCATCCACACCAGATCTCCCCGAACTGTGTTACCCCCAGATAAGTTCTATTTGGGTGACAACGTTCGCCACTGGGTTACGGACACGTCAGAATACATCCAACTGTTTGCTGTTAGCGAACGGAAACGTGCACTACTCTCATTATTGGATGGAAAAGCCCAGGACATAGTGAGAGACGAACAAATCCTGAAAGACGGTGTCACAGATGTCGTTGAACGGCCTCGCGCATTTCTGACAGAACCGATTCACCAAGTTGAACATCAATCTCGGTTCCAGTCACGAATCTTACTGCCGGGTGAAAGACTGTCGATTTTCGTCCGAGAACTGCGGCGAATGAGTGAAGACACGTTTCCTGATTTGCACGATGGGCAACGGGAAGAAAATGTCCTTGGACAGACCGTCATCGGTATCCGTGTCCCTAAACTCCGCGAGCGGTTCTTTGGCAGTCCTCCTCACTCGGTTGCAGCTGCACTCCAATACCCACCCAGGTGGAAGACATCATGGGCGTTCTGGAAAGAGATCGGGACCCAAACACGGCGCACTTCGCCCCCGTCCGTACCCAACAACAACAATAAAGCAGATAATGGACACCAAATCGTGAACGACCATACCACCCCGTGGCACTGCGTCCCAACCCACCGTATTTTCGCCCTACGCTGCAGCGCCCAGCCCCAACCAACCTTCCCAAATACCCCGCCCCCGAGCCGTGATCGCCCCTACTGCCAATGCTTCGGAGCGCACGCCCGGACCTGCGGACACAATGGAACACGTGAACTCAGTCAATTCCGGTGTGTCCTAGTGTGCACCTTTGACTTTCGAGCACACACCAGGCACCTCTTGCAGTAGGTAGGCATGCCTGGGATAAACGATGTATAATATTGATGGATACAGGGGCATTCTGTTGCCTGATTAATACCAAAAGTTTACCATTAGGTGCTTGTTCTTTAAGGTGCTGCCCTTTCAGGCCCACGGCTGTTAACGGTGCACACGTCCATCCTATGGGTTCGCTAACGGTAACGCTAACTTTGCGGCAAAGGAACAGATGTGTCGCAGATCACGGAGAGACTGATGGCAGACCGTAATTGGTCAAGATATCCGCTAATCAGCATAGAGTGATAGTGGCTCGACTTCCCGCCCATCAGGAAATTCCTACAAGGCCCTGTGGAACATGCCGAGCCGCGGGCGCACATTCAATTTTTTCTGAAACCGTAGTTTGAAGGAAGAAACCTTTAACGTAACGTTTTAGCACTTGATGTCAGATATTCGAATCCCTGAAATCTTCACGTGGGGACGCAGTTTTGATAGAAGTTGTTTAAACGAACTCGAGGTCCACTACAGGCGCGGAATACGTATTTTAATGGCTGCTGTGGCTTCGCTGATGGTCTCCGTGAAAACAGTGGGGAATTTCTTGGAGAAGCTGGTTAATTCGCGTGTTTTCTTCGATGTTTGGTTTGGAAATAATATTAAAAAAGAGATGAACAATAAGTACGCCGTCTGTGTCCGTGCAAACGCGAGTGAACAGCCTTTCACGACTTGCGTTTAAAAAAGTTTTCTGTCGTTGTGGCAGGCGTCCTGCCAAACAAAGTCAAGGAATTTGTCACAGCTGGTAAGTTTTTTTGTTTTTTTATGATGGCCAGCATCCGCTATATCGGGTGCAAGGCTATATCGAACCGTCGATATAGTGAACTGCTTCCAACGTGTGTACAAGTTGTGCAAGCTTGTTTACACAAGATCGGATAATGAAAATTGCAAACGTCAGTACGTTAGCTGATCGGTTTCCCAGAAAGTAGCCCCTAGCTGACGGGACTGATCCTGTGGTTGAGTGTGAGATGGCTACAAGCCGATTCCATTAAGCTACGTGATAGGGTATCGGGGAGCAGAAGTGGAGTGAAGTTGGGGTTTAGTGCTGTTAATAAGCAACTTTCACACCAGGTACCCGCCCACTCACCAGGTCTTCGGTACGGTTGCATCTGTGGGTGACCTTTTGCGGGGGCATGTGGTCCTTGTATCATAGGGCTCAACTCTGTACCATCTGGTCTTATGACTGATTGTATACACCCCTCTTTGGTTTTGAATTCGCTGCGTACACTAATGCACACGATCGCCGAATCCTGATATCAAATCATCGATGTTTACACGGCTCCCTCATTGTTGCCATTGAGACTAATTGAGCAACTGGTGAGTTTACCTTTATAACAGTGAGACTCCAGGTTCAGCGTGAACGCTGATCGGGAATTGTGGACAACGGGGTTTATGGAGCACTTGGTGAGCTAGCCATTACAACTTTGTTTAACTACGTATATGCGAGTGCATATGAGTCATGATTGACCATACATTATTGCTTTCAGAAACCTTGTCGGTGGAAAACGGTTTCCTGAAACTGAGCACTGGATTGACTAGGCATTACGTTTGCACCGATGCAACCAATAAAGAGAAACAAGATTCATCAAAGATGTGTGTTTTTCAGGCATGGGCTTGGCAGACGGGCAGGTATAGATATGCAGGGCCGGCGTTGGTCGTTTGATTAGTCTATCGTGTATAGTTGGGTCCTTATAGTTTTCTGTGAGCATGGGTACGGGCCCGGCAGTTACTATGAGTAGTGAAGGTAGACGACATCGAGTACAACTTTGAGGATGACGGGCCGCCGTTGGTCGTTGGATTAGGCCATCACGCATAGTTCAGACCTCGTTTTTATCGGCTCGTATACTATTGGCTTTTTTACCATAAATAAGGAAGATAAGCAACAACACGTAAAGTTTGGAGTATGACGGGCCGTCGTTGGTCCGTATATCAGGTTATAGCGCATAGCCGAGGTTTCATGATCAACGCAAAACATAGGCACGTGCGTAGCACTTACGGTAAGTACCCAAGTTAGGCGACAGCGCGTTCTGTTATCATGATGGTCAACAAAGGTTGGCCTTATTTTCTGCCAGCGTATTTGGGCTTGATGACGTATTTAAACTAAGAGGCGCGATTATATTTAATACGAAAGACATTGTTGTGTGGTTGGTTGACACGCAGTCACTTCACAACACTGCACTATCTGCTGACTAGTTGTGCATATCAGAGAATGGAGATCGTAAGCAGGGGTGTATATTATCATCACTATTGCACAATGCATCAAAATCTCTTTCATCACTATACTTAACGGGAGGCGAGTTTCCCAATAAACGGTGTTGTGCCGGAGTTCATTAAGCAGACCCGTCTAATTTGTTACATTTGAAGGGGTTACGCGTGCAAGCGTTATTCTGCTATTTTCTGGATGGAATTTGCAGTGGGCACCCTGTTGATGATAGCTCATTTGTTAGGAACACTTCAGGGTGCCACACTATGCAGAAGTGTGATTTCCTGGTTTATCTTTCGCAAACCGGTAACAAAATGCGGATCAGTGATGCTCCGTGGCCTTGAAATTCCGTCCCTTTAAACAAAATGCTATGACCAACATATAACCAAAAGGTGCAAACGGATTGGACTAACCTCCCGTAAAAGTCACAACTTCAAAAACCCTACGGTTTGGGCGAAAATAATTCGGGTATGCTTCCTGTGAGCGACTGGGTACATCCCGTGATAGCCATATAAATACAATTGTACTAAGATACTTGGCGCCACACACTGCTGTGCGATTTTATATGAAAGCGGTGGAACGGGAGTCCGAGGACAACAGAGAAGATGCAAAGAATTCACTAGGCCAAGCAATCATGCAAGCGAAGCCGCGCTGAATGAAACTCGCACGTACCGCTTTGAGTGTCTGAAGCGCTCGGTATTCGCACAATAGAATTGAATTTTCGAGGGCTACGACCAGCGGTAAATAAATATGATGGCACACGCGGATCCCTCAAACTTCGGATATTGAAGAGCCTAAGGATGGAATTGGAGAAGTGGTGGATTGGAGAGGCCTGAAGATTTTGTCCCGCTATAACCGGTCAGCTGATTCCGGGAAAGGTGGGTGTTTGTGAGAGAATCTTCAAAAAGATGGGACGTTAATCCATTTAAAAAACTGCGTTCAGCGGAGGTTAGACACCTTGAAAAACGGTTACGATGGCACTCTCAACATAGCCTATAAGAGTACAAAATGAGTAAAATCGGAGCATCAGTATCCGTCCGCTGGAAGTCCGGTGGGCAAATTCACCGTCCTAGAGCATCCAAGTAAGAGATCTATGTGGTTTATATCTTATATTCTGTAAAGCGATTGGCGAGTTTCGGTCATTCTCACCAGCTTACTCCAAGGTCTCTGGGTTGATAAAGGGATAACGATAGAAGGGCGCATTAGGAGGGTTGTTTATAGTTTCACTAAAGAGACAAGAACATCGTGTAAAAAACATTTGGGGACATCGACCCTATAGCTGCGGCTTTCATGGTGCTGTATGGTTATATCCTGCGCGAGCTGATCCATTGTTGTGGGAGTCTGATTCATGAGAACCAAGCTTGGTTTTGCCCCAACCCCGGTTGAGTTGATCGTGTCTTCACTTTGAGACAAATAATGAAACCACACTGCTCCTTTAAACAATCAACAGTGATCCTAACTTTTGGTCGCACACTTGCTTTTGATTCCACCGATCGTCAGAAATTGAGGCAATGTTTGACGATGAATAGAATTCTACATTCCCCTCATAAAATATCTATATGCCTCTTCCCATGGACATTTGCAGATCTACTGCAACTTCAATTCTGAAGTTTTTACATCCGGTGGTGCCTCCTTCTCCTAAAATACGTAACTGATGAACTTCTTCAGTATGCTCTGCCTGCCTCTGACACCTCGGGGATCAAAATACCAACGAGGCTATTATTCACGGACATTAGACACGCAAGTCACACTACTTTTCATAGAAAAGACCTTTTAGAATTTCAAGCTATTTCGAATAAAATAAACAGTTTCGCTGCACAATTCGATATACGCCTCTCACCTGCAAGGTGAAGCGCTACCGCAAGATTCCATGGAATTAGGCCTAAACATCATGCCTATAAGGGAGGTGATCAATGTGGTGAATCAGTTCGCCCGCCCGGGTGGCTGCATGTGTCCCAGCGGACTGATGGGTGTCGAGGTCACCTCGTGAAATGAGGTCAAAGCAGCGTGTGCCAAACTCCTGCATTCCAATACGGACACGGCATCAGCTTATACGTCAAATGTGAGGTGTAAAAGGCCGCGGTTCGATCGGTTCTAGTTTACGGAGCAGAGGCGCTGTCGCTTCGTGTAGAAACGCTCCGGCAATTCCAAAAGGACGACAATCCGTGCCTTAAAGCCCAGAGACAGATCTTGTTGGAACATCATATTAGTAATGTTGGGGTACGAGAATATTCGGAAAAGCTCAATGTCTCTCAACAGATAAGCTGGCGACACTTCACAGGTTATGCTGGTCAAGCCGCGCACTTCGTACCGCATCGGTTGCCCCATAGAGCCATCCTCACCCATACCGGAAGCCGACGAGGATTATCCATGGGCGGACAGTTTGTGAATCGGCGATGAATCGTGAAGTCCTTACCAGTAAACTCTGTAGCGTTGTTAACTATGTCATCAATAATGACAGCCTGTTGATTGAGAGCAGTGTAACATTAGGTTTCCGGGTAATTGCGTGCGTTACAACACCTAGCTACCGGGATGGTTTAGCTCGGCATGTGTTGGTTTTTAGGTACCTTTTTCACAATTTTTGACAGTGGTCCATTTGAGCTGGCATCCCTTGCGATCTGTGTCACTTTAGGACTGAACCAGGAGCTACAGGTAAAAGCAGAAAGACCCTTCACTGTGGATTTGTTTATCAGAAAATACCGACTGGACAGTTACAGACTACTGAACAGGAGGGCAAAACTCTCATCTGCACCTAGTTTTAAAAAGTGAATATCCGTCTTCTTCTTGAGCGTGCTTCCCAGATCTTTCCTGGATAATCAGTGACTGTCAAGCAACTGTCAACGGGTGCTACATAGTAATTCCACAAAGTTCGTAATAAATTCTACCTTCCAATATATCAAGATGGAGTTGCGAGAAACCACATACTACTCACGTGCCTCATCAGTAGCATCAAACGTTACACTGGCAGAGCAACTCCTACTTCGTCGCCGCCGGCCTCCTACTCGGCGTGGCATTCCCAAAGAGCCTAGAAACCTCTCCGAAAAACACATCTTGGTTCACAGGCTCATAGAGCCTGGGTCATCGAGATCTCCACTCTGTGAGAGGAGCTGACGTTACACGAATACAGAGTGATGTGTCTATAGGTTGTTAGCAGCAGAGGTCCTTCAGGTCTATCTCATCCCCGTTTTGCATGATTTCTGAACCAGGTGGTAGCTAGATAGTGGGATTTCGATGATGTTCAGGATAAAGCCCAAGTAGTTCCGGCTTACAATCCAAGTTGCGGCAGCTAGCCCAAACGCGCCTGCAGGGTAGGCGCCGTAGATATCACCTCAAAGAAATTATCCCATAGATTTGCTTCCCTGAATGATTAGCAAAACTTCTTCAGTACCCTTTTCAGCCCTGTCCTTAGTACCTTATACGTTGGAGGAGATATACCTATGCCGGATTGGCACTCCAATTCCGCAAACCTGATTGTCAAAGCTGACAAGGTACGGAAGCAAACATCAGAATCGGACCAACGCAGACGGACATTTGCCACGCAAATACCCGATCAGCTATTTTGATCAATATTCAGTTTGAAAGACGCGCCATTTGGAATAGGCTGGACTAACACCCTATTCAGAGCATCGATGCGTGCCGGATGGGCGTCTTTTAGTGGCAACTGAACGCAATCAGTGGCCCGAGGACTTTCCGTGATGTCCAGTGGGAAAGGCTGTATGACGACGAAGCAATAACCAAGTGCTTGAAAAATAGTATTAGCATTCCGCCGGCTATCCAGGTTTCACCTTATTGCCGTTACATAGATGAGGCGATAGAGTCGCACCTACTGAGCAGTCACGCACCAGTGGAGCACCAACGAGTTGTTGGTGCTTTGTTATTAATCACTCACTCTTATTGATAATTGACTAAACATTTGTGGAGAAAAAGAGTGTTTCAGCTAGTCTCCACTTATTGTACTCATCAGCCGATCTGGCCCGGACATCTGTTTCACTACCAAGGGAGACTGCCTGCTTCCTGGCATGGTTAGCTCAGATACTCAGGCCAGATTTTCACTGCATTCTGAGGCACGACAAGTAGTCATTGTTCCGGACCCCAATCACGGAAGCGTGGACCCCAAATTCACTCACCCCAATACAACACACGATTTGCTCACGTTAGGGAGGCAAAACTACTTCAACTGAGTGAGCCACAAGCCTAGGCCCGTTAATCTTCGTCCCGAAACCCTGTAGAACATAAAAAGGTTAAAGCTATCAGGGCTACTAGGCACAGCTTCCCTGAACCAATCAGCTGAGATCCATTTTTATTTAACGCAGTCGTTCAGGCAACATTCATAAGTGACAACATTCGCTCGAAACGTCCACAGCAATGTAACAACAGTTTGGTAAGAGAGCGGAAAAGTAACAGGCCATGGACCCGGGGTTGGAAAGCTTATTCCGTCGAAGCAGCGAGCCACGGGAGGCTGTTGGTTTATATGAGCGCTTGAGCACTTAAGATAGTGATGGTCGCGTGGTACTATCTGTTTGTGCTTGACCCGTCATAATTTTAGAACCAACGATTTGCTTGGGCTCGATCTGTGAAACTGCCGGAAAATATTATTTGCCAAAAATGGGCATACATATGCGTAGACACCCTTGTAGTCATAACAACTTTTGAAAGTTGCTATGGCCTACATTACACTCAGCAAGGTATGAAAGCTGACCATTTCACAGAAAGCTCTATGTGCTATTCTTCGGCTTGAATTGCCTATCGCCTACCTGAATAGGCTAAGACATTTGTACATTGCAACGATTTGCTCGCTCCCTACAAGGGCATGCATGCACAAATACCACAAAAGCATTTTTCGTGTAAATGGTTATTGCCTTCCTAAAGGCTGTAAAGGGGGAAACTATGAGGCGACCAGTAGCTCAACAATAATCTCGCCCGATGTCCAGCTAACAACGGACGGAGCCATGCTGACATTAAATCAACTTTTGGCTGATAGTTGCGCCAAATTCTTTAACATGCATTGATCCAAACAACCCGAGAATTTTGTGGCAGGTTATGAACCCATTTCGCTTAAGCATACATGCACAGGAATGTTACGCTCCAACCCAAAAGTGGTCTTTCTATGCACCACGGTTTTGGAGGAAATCGTACATGCCGGGTAAAGATAGATAAAGGCCACCGAATATTCGTTCGCGATCGGAGTAAGGACGTGTAGTGGTCCGGCTACCCAATAAGTTACTTTATCAGGAGTGTGTGGCAAAGAAATAAAAAATAACAACGCTAGATTGAGTATACAATAATAGAGAGGTCAGATGGAACAGACTCACTAATAATTGTTCTCGTTAAAATAGTGCGTCGTTGGCCCAGATCAGCGAATAAACAATAATCCAGTCATGGTTACCCAGGGGCCTTCTGACGGTTCCCACATACAGCAGATTCCGAAGATAGTCTGAAATGTTTTGATACCGGAGTTAGCACATGAGACTCGCGATCGCAGAACGTTTAGTGTTACAGAGGCACTTTCTAGTTTGATAACTGGGTAAATGGGTGTACGTTTGACAAATCACTTGTCTCTCCCATCAGTTTAATTCAAACCATTTTGACTAAACTAAAAAACGGTTGTGCAACTGACAAAATACGTAATGTCGTGATGGAAGCAAAATAAAGGTACAAAACACCACAGACGGTACACGCGTGCAAAAGGGTATCCTTTTCACCTGCACGGCAGAGTGTCTTACGAGAATCAGGAAGACCCAGCCAAGTGAACCTGAGACAAAAACCAAATCTGGTAAAAAAAAATGTGCGCAAGTTTAAATCCCGGAAAGGAGTTACTTGTGTCTGGCATTTGAGCCTAGCTCCATTGCGTAAGCTCCGTCGGCTGCTCTATCGGGACCCAACCAAAGCATGAATCACGGCAACAGAGAATAGCCCCGACGCTTCTCACTAGAAGTAAACCCAAAGTATTTTAGGCAAAGCTATAAGGTTTTTAAAGGTGCGAATTTCACTGGGATCTAGTCAAACCCATTTGCGCGTTTCGGTGATATTTTGTTTGTTTGAAGTGTGTAAAGTTTTAAGATCATCGACCGTCACCGATTTGCATTTTATTACCGGTTTACGAGATGAAGCAGGCATGCACTTCATGCACAGGCCAGCATTCTGACTAGTTAGTTGTGCAAAAGCCAGGAAATACGCGCATTCAGATTGCATTTGAGCACAAGCCAGGAGAAGAATGAGTTAAATGCCTGAAGCGCATAAATTGAGGAGCGATGGATTGTCAAAGTCAGCAATAAAATAGTCTGAAACAATTTGGGGAATATATTCCAGGATATCTCCGCTTCTCCGTGTGATATATGTATAATTCGATGTTTATAATACGAACGAATACGTTAACCTAACATTAAAGACGTATCTGAGAGCCTTAAAATCTCCTCTGTGGACCTCTCTTTCTTCGCACAATCCTTTTGTGATTACCACGCCACTTTTTTTTATAAACGTTTGGCAAGAAGTCGAAATTTGAGTTTTCGAACATCTTGTTACAAGTTTTACTACATATCCAAGGCTTTTCTCAAGCGAAACTTGGGGATTCTTCTGGTGAAAGCGCTATCTTAGGAAGCAGAACGGAAATCGAGCTAAAGCGTTGTTTCTAGCGCGTTTTCTGTGATGACGGTCGACCATAGCGCAATCCATGGTTGTTGTTGCTGCTGTTGAATGAATCACATTGGGGGAGAGAAGCCAGTGGACCAAGGCAGTTTCCAGTGCGACCGTCAAATAAAACTGGCTAGCGGATAAAACTATAAATAAAGCTTATGTGTTTTGGAGACAGATTAAACCAGATTGTCGATTGTGATACCGTTCACTAAGTCGAACTGTTAGCTTTCAGCACGCACAGGTATGGATGGAGCAGACATTTTGTTTGTGCGATGAAAAGTTTTGAACACAGCATCGCCACCGATGAGTGATAAACGTGGTCACATTGTACCCAAGGTAATTTTAGACAAAGTGAGCGCCAAGCAGCAGGTCCAGTATTATCGGGGATACAGATTGTGCGGAAAATCAGATCATTTTCTACATAGATACACAGTTTCTTGGAGTTTTCTTTGTGGTGCTTTCCTGCCAAGTGCAAACCACTTTCAATATCTTCATCTGATTCAAGTAGAAGTGCCGAGGCATTCGTATCCCTACTCAGTATCTCATCTTTATACCTTTCTTAAAAGCATATGAAACCGTTGGTGCATGTCACTTTCTCCTGCACTGTCACGAGAGACTGCTGTGGCATACTCAGTTTCTACAAAAAAATAAGGAAAACTCCACTCGTTCCGAGCCTTTGGATACATCGTTCAGCACAACTTTCTCTGTTAACCGGAAACTGGTTTAGTATGGTGAATTCGAACAAAGTTATTCAGGCAACTCCAGGGCCTGTCTGTGATGCAACGCAGAAAGACCCCAGACATGTCTGCGATGCGCAGTGACACCAAAAATGATACACCTGTACGATATTTCCAGTGCCTTTATGGATAGATCAGCCTCAGATACGGAAATACGTCAGATTGTTTGGTCATTACCCTCGGACAGTATCTCCCAAGAAAACACCAATTTCTATTACGCCAGCCTTGAGTAGAAGTCTCAGAGGGAAGCACCTCAGCGAAACCAATTCTTCGGCCTGGAGAACCAGACAGCAACATCTACCCATCCAACAGGGGCTGGTCCCTTTGGTTCATCGGAACCAACCCTAAATACTAATCCTGCCCATAGGACAGAGAGAAGCTGGGGATGAATCAAAATCATCTGGCATCGGCTGGCCCGGCAGGCGCGTTTGTTTACTAATGGCAGGATTAGGGCCTGATCACACACTGAATGCGTTGTCGTGTGGACCTACTGTTGACGACATTATGCTCGCAGACGTATGCCAACTTTATGGCACGCGGATCTCAATGCACGCAACCAATCATGACAACGAATAACTGCACTCTACACACAGCTAAACTGCCTCCGAAATAGGTATCTTGGCGTCCATCCCAGCTACGACCAGCAGGTGTTCAAAAAGGTTATTCAGTCTTAAATTAGACGTCTAGCTTTTTAGTGGGCTCACAACACGTGATTGATTCAAACTGCAGGGCTACTGGGGAGCCATGCAACTAAGTGAGCTTTCAATGAAGGAAAATGTGACTGAGCGAAGCAAAGGGAGATGCAGGCATGCCACAACAAACCAGGGTTTGTAGTCTTACAAGGCAGAAGTGCATAGTTGTTCAGACATTTATTCAATAGTATAAAGGTCACAAAGAGTCTTACCATAGATCCTTGACTGTTATCTACCTTCGCATTTTCATACTGATTTATGCTGGACGCAACCATGAGTAACAAATCCGGATCGGGTACAAATACGTTCGGTTTCGGTGCAACGTCGCATAAAACCTGATTCATTCTGTTCTGGGAAATTTTGAAACACATTGGCGGAAGAATGGCGAATACGTAACGCTTTCAAGAGGAGTCATACGGATATAGAAAGTATGGTCTTGCTGCCCTGATCCGACGAACATTCTGACAACTCCATTTCGAAATCCAAGTCTGATGAGCCGATGTTCATTGGTTTCCAAATTCACTTGTATTTATTTACATACAAGATTACTTTTCCGACTCAGTAATCAGTTGGTTCGAACAGACATCCGACCTTTTTATAAAGATGGTTTCCTGGTTGTTCCATACTTTTCCAGAATCAATCGAAGTAACTGTGGCTTCAAAATCAGGAATGATAACTCCAAGAGCATGAATATTTATTTCAAGAGCACTGCTTCTAGGCTTGGTCCACTGTTCGTTTCTCACCATGGGATGAGGATCAAACGTTTTTCCGAGCGCAATATGCACTCGCATGAGAGTAGGGAAGCCAGTGGAATAAAAAACAAAGACGTGCCACTACCATGCTAGCTGTCAACCTGCCTCATCTCATTGCAGCCGGATGGTATTCAAGCATGGGTCACGAATGAGGAAAGCTCACTGAGTGGTCGAAAAAACACGAAAACACATGCTCGCTGAGTCAGGCGATGACGCGTAGTGTAAAGTCAAAATCGGACCACATAACTGCTGGACCGATTTCTTGCTGATCTGCACTTTCAGCAGCAACGAATTTGTACCAACGTTCGTTTGAAGCGTGTAACCGATAAGGCGGAGACGAGCATGAGCGCTTAAGCTTAGTCGAATTGCCCGAATAACGTGAATGTATCTTCACTGACCTCATCCTGGTTAGCGGTGACAATGTAGATTACATGCGTACCCTGTTTTGTCATTGTTAAAGCTGTTCTGATAACTAGCTATTTGATAATAAATTAGCCGCAAGACCAAATCAATCTTCTGGAATAGTGATCGGGGCAACTGAACAGGCCGTCCAAGTGGATCTACTCACCTGGTCCTAAGACGAAGTATACAGTCAAAGACGTCCGGGTAAAAACGTTTTTAGGCGAGATTAATAAACATGAGCGTAGGGGAAGCCTCCAAGCAGTCAGCCCATAGAATAGTATGATGTAAGTGTGCTAATTCTTGTATCATAACTGATCTTTGTTTTTCACGTTATTACTTGGAATAAGATCGGGAAAAAACAAGAGTAATACGCGAATAGCAACGGAGGACAGTTTGTTCGGCATAGTGCAATTTCGACCGCTCTTGTTACATAAACAAGAAATAAACGGATGCACGAGACAATATTAGAAATTCAACTCACAACCGAAAAAGTAATGTAAATCGTGAGGCACGTGAAATTGTTGTGAACAAAAGAGCGGCCTAAATTGTGTAAGCAACGAATTTTCAAGATAGGTCAACAAAAAGGGCCCCGCACTTTTTGAGACGATTTCAAAGATTGGAAAAATGCCAGTCTAGTGGTCACAGTTGAGAAGAAGTTTGGTGATAAAAGAGGCGGGATTTCAACCAAACGTGTAACGACGGTCAGGAACGTGGTTTCACTGACTGAATTTTCCCTCCATGTGTTGGTTTCTCTCAAAGTCGCATTCCGTAGGTACTCCTACGTCCGATGGCAAATGCATTCATCCCTCTAGAAACATATCGGCTGGAAACTGTTGATTGGATATGGAATTGCCAGGTGTTACTCGACATGACCGCAAAAGTGTGCATTTTTTGTTCCCTAAGCTCCCGTTTTAAGGCACTAACACAACGTCAAGCCGGGCTATGGGACGGTAGGGTGGGCCAGGAACTCTTGAATAACTGGATAAATGAAAACGAACAAGCAAACTCATGAACCGCAAACTGAGCCCCATTATCTGTCTCCGCTCTGGAAGTCCAAACAGTTCCCGCAGTCGAAGCTCGGCTAACCATAAACCTTTCTGATAGTCTGAGGAAGTATCGACAATTAGGAACACGTACCCTCGCACTGGACCAGAAAAATCACTAGTTTCCACGGCTTTTAAAGCTGCGGTCAAGAAAGTCATTGAGAATTCACCAGAGATTTGGCTACCATTACACACAGTCCACAGCTGCAGACTCTAACCAATGGAAATATAACGGAGTGATGGATTTCACTTTGCTGATTCAGGGATTCCCTTCTTGGACACCAAAGTTTGTGTGGTATCATAACACGTTCACCAAACATTATGCGGTCATCCATGATTGTTAAAGCGTATTTGCAAAGAAACATCTGTTGGTATTCACCCTTTGCTTCCGTTGGCCATCCGTATCGGATGGCCAGCAGCAAAGGTTCAGACGCAGTTTCCCCATCAATCGCTCCAGCGGAGATATGAAGATACTGAAAGCATTCGGGGGGGGGGCAGGTTCGGTTGTAGCTCTAGTGAAACTGATGCAATTGCTATCTTCGTGGTTGATTTTGTTGTCAAGGCATTAGACGTGACAGTGTATCATCTTAGCTAAGAGATGAAATTGATTTCCATTTCATGCTGAAATCGTGGTCAAAAAGCATCGTAAGAGGCGATTAGCAGAACGAAATGGGATGGTTTTTGGAGGTCCGAAGAGAACCAACCATGGATTGTGAGTCGAGATTGCAAATGCTGTTTTCACCGGCTGGTGTATCAATACTTTGCACGATTGAAGTTGAGGGACAATTTCATTCTGCTGCATTTTTTACTTTGGGAATATCCAGCCCCATACGTTTTCTTTGATTTAAAATACTGTATATTTTTTCACTATTGGTTTACTGTAAAATGCCTGTTGCTTAGGTGGATCGAGTCGGTTAGAAGTGACCCACAGGGGAAAATCGTCACGTGCAGTGGGATGCTTATCTTTTGGCCATCTCTTTGAAGAAATTCGAACACATTTTCAAGAGGTCAAAAGGTGAGGAGCCAAAAAGGGCCACTTCACTGAAACCTGCAACGCAATTTTGGTCAGACGATCAGACGAAAATATATCACTCAATTGAGGACCAGGCTAGCACACTGTAAAAGTATCCACAGAGTTCGATCCGGTGTTCGACGATCCAGCAGGCCATTCTTCAAATCGATGACAGCACCATCCTGGTGTAAAGATGTCCTGACTAGAGTGCACCTTATGTTCACACCGAACCATCTTTAAGTTTCTTCCAATGTACTTAAAGGTCTCTATCGTGCAGTTTTAGTTTTGTCAAAGACCCTAAAAGTACCGAGGCGCGCTACCATACAGATGCAAAACAGCCAAATCCCTATAGGAAAAACTGGTGGTCAAACTTGCCATTACATACGTTGGAAGTAAACTGGGGATATCATCTATCAAGTGTCAGATAACACTCATCATTCTGATGGTAATTTGAAGCTCCATCTAAAGCAGAGCAGAACGATTCCGATGACATATTGACGGACGACTACGGCCATACACTGCGAAATAAGGTCGAAATCAAGAAGCTCACTCAACGTCCACAGCAACTTACCAGTTCCACACATTGCGGCGAAGTCTTCGCTAAAAATAATAAGGCCGAATTTGTGGAGAGCATAACTCATGCTTCGGCCAAGCCAACTTGGAATTGAACAGCTATTCGACTTTGAACACTTCCAAGAGGAAGGCCCGTGTAACTAGTGATAATTTCTCCACTCTGAATGTTGTGTAACTGATGAACAGCTTTTGAAGTTGACTCTCGAAATCCTCGCAACACTCGTGTTTTACATTATTACATAAGGGGCATTCTTGGCCTGAGTGTTCAGGTAACGTTGCATGAAAGAGGAAACAACTTTCAGTTTGAGCCGGTTGGTAAGTTTGCAGCAACCTTCCACTGTTATTGGCACAGCGGTTTCGAAGATTCATAAACCTTATTCAGACTTGAATTACACGGATGATGGTCAACTATTTTATCTTGCCAACATCTCAAAATCTGAATACAGATCCAAGTAACATCTACATTCCTAGTAAGCCATCAATACAACGCATCACGCGTAATTTTTTACTGAACCGACGACGGTTCGGTTACCAAAGTCCAGCTCATCGCAGGGCAGTGTGGTGTTTGAAACGGCTAATATAGTTGCCATCGATAGCGTACACCCCCAAAAATCGTTTCTGGCTGATAGGCTTTGACCAAAACCCTTCCTCACACCAGACACGTTTGTGTCTCCATCAACGGTTACACACTAGAATTGGTTTCAAAAAGGACATCTACTTCAAGCATTCTCACGTGGCGCGATATCGGAATCGACTCATCAGGTGAAAACCACAAAGTGTGGGGTATTGAAGGTGGTATGGTTTTGCCTGCGACATCAATTAGTAGCGGGTCGGATACGAACGTACTACGAAGCAGTGTTAGCGAAATCAATCGAGATAGCTCAGTCTTTAAGACGCAAACCTATTGACCGGAAGGTCCGTGTTTCGAACCCGATCCGATGCACCAATACCAAGTTTTTTTAACAATACCTCTACTCACGCCGTTTAGGCTGAATATCCATCGATGGCTTCTATGTTTTGTGGAAGCCAATGAAACAGTCTGATTTCCTCGGGCCCAAATTCACACTTTGTCCATATGTATGGATTGTTAAATTCATTTTATATAGTTCAAAAACGCAGTAAAAAGCTGTGTATGTCTTGTGTTTGTCAAATATGCGAACAATTGCATCAGAGGTACATGTTAAGTTAAAAAGAAATAATATCAGATGGGAAAAATAGCTCAAAAAGCTACATAAAGTGTAGAAAAAATCAAATATTATCGACATCGGTGAAGGAAAACCACAAGCGCGGATACATGAAGTTTGAGCGAGGTGAAAGGCGGGAGGATAAATAGACGAGTGTTGAACAACATGTCCGAATCGAATGAACCAACAGCTGCAAAGGCCATGCGTCCAGAAGGGTTAATTGCCCACAGCCAAGTGTTGCAGGATACATACAGGCTACTCCCATGGGTCGCACCGTGTACGTATCGCGGTATTGGGAATAACCTAACACAATGCCTTGAAGTTCTATACGAGATAAGTAGGCCAACCAATTAGACAGGAATGAGAGAACAGCTAGAAGTGCAGAGCCTGGAAGATGTGTACTGCCTGAACGATGAAGACAGGTCGAAAAAGTCTGAGTAGGTGAGATCCATTCAACACTTGTGCACAAAAAACCAGCACCAAAGTCATGATATTCATTTAGTGTGTCTCGTGGAAGGAGAATGACCCGATTGAGAACAGGTGAGAACGGAGACAAAGCCTGAAGTGTGAAATACAATAAGGGAGTATTTACAAATCATGAACAAAACAATTCACAGGATTGTATGGCGATGCCAAGACAACAAACCGTACGCAGGTGGAACAGTTAAAGTGGTTGACCTCATTGTCAAATCATCCTCGCGTACGACTAAAAACAGTCGAGTCAGTTGCTACACTGAAAAGTGCGAATTTAAAAAGCGGTTTGTTAAAATCCCAGAAGCGATGCAAACCCAGCTAATAGATCGCCTGAAGGAGAGCTGTAACATCGAATAGAAATAGGATAGCCACGGAAACGAAGAAAATACTGAGCGCCCACGCGGTAAAAATAAATCTTTTCTGGTAGTCTGAACACGCACAAGCGGTAAACTACTGACAAGACCGACCATCTACTCAATATCTTCCACCTAGCTGTCATCCGGGATCGTTTCGCGTAGTTATATCACTGTACTTTACTAAGTCTCATAAGCACGAGTTCTGTGGCGCACAGAACAGATAAAATGGCCATGGCTATTTCAACCACAAGTCCGAGTGCAGATGAAAAGTACAGCGCCACTCAGGAATTAGACAGATAACACATTTTCATTCTAGATGACAACGATTCTATCAGTTTTTGGCCCAAATCGGTTTTTCAACGAGTGGTTTCGAAAAAACTGCCTGTTTATTTTCGCGCTACTGACAGAAGTTTGTACACCGTAATGATGAATAAATACTCCACACTACGGTGAATTCGCACATGCCACTACATTAGTGCATTTACCAGTCGATTCTGAACTTCCCTCTATGAGATGTGGCAAACAGTTAAGGTAGCACCGAATGTTCGAGTTAATGCTACGTCCTGCTGAGTCCATTTATAACCAGGCCGATTGATGGTGGAACATTCGACCGCATTCGACTGCATTGGTCCACCGCATGATCGCGGTAGTCATAACCTGGTCCATGGAGAATGATCGAATATCAATCTAAATGCACTGCATTCACAACCTACGATAGGAGAACAGTTGTCCCACTTTGAAAAGACGGCCAGCAGAAGAGTTAACTCCTGGTAAGACACTGAGAGGTCTCGATAGTAAAGCCCCACTAAGGAGCGTTCAGTTTTGGTCGGTCAGTTGGTTATGCTGCTGATCAGACACATCAGGACAAATTGTACAGTGCTCACCTACTCGCCGGGAAATTAGTAGGGACTTATAAGGCACCAGACACTTGAGTGGGACAAAGTAACAGTGTCATTTCCCTCGTGAATGTTGTGTCTCTCGTTTTTCTTAGATAGTCATAATACGTAGTGGCCAGCTGATGACTGTTTGAAGACAATTCATGGGTCTCAAAAACTTTAGTCCCAAATGAAGTAACTGGACACTTGAGGGTAGGCATTCGTTCAATCTCAACAACAATGAAGCAGCTGTACAGTGGTTCCGGGTTTTTCAACACACAATCCTAGATCGTAGGCTGGAATTGCAAATGGAAGTTCTAAAATTTTCCCTGTGTTTCTTCGAGCTAAGGAGTACCGGATTTATCTTCAAAGTATTTGACTTCCTTAGTCTAACAGTGACACGTTTCTACCGTTAAACTTGATCGTAATAGCAACCGGAGGGTGATTTTTTCCAGTTCGTCTAGTTATCAATATTTCGGTCTTCAACAGCAATGGCTGCACGTACACTTGTGACATTTAACAAAACAAATCAATGTTGGCTTATCCAGCTGTCTTATTGATTTCACTAACTAATTCAAGGTCTGTTTCTTCCGGCTGGATCTTCCGTTTACTGTCTAACACGTGTTATCTTGATTCAAATATATTTAAAAAGGCCATAATCTTTCCGCTTATTGTGATACTGCCTCAAATGGATAGTCCCGGCTCTCCCATGTTTTTCCTGAAGTGAAAAACAGTAAGGGTCAAGTATCCCGACGACCAGGGACCAAATACCTGCATGGGTGAGCTGGCCCCATGGCTGCTGCCCCGGTCTTGAAATATTGTATAACGTTGTCTCGCCAACAACGAGGATGTTTCAAAGAAACTCTTAATCTTCAGTTGACTATCACAATACCACAGGCTAACCAGGAACATTCCATCTGACTTGGTTGCATCGGCTTCCGAAGGGTAGTTGGTTACGCCACTAGATGAGTACATATGTGCATCCGAAGAATTGATCGAGCTGAAGAGTAAAGTTGGCGGTTAGATTGTTTAACCGAAATTGTTCAGACATATTGCTGAGCTCACAGGAGGTGACTTACGGCATAGTGGGCAAGTGAACGACGATAGATTACCACCCGCTAGACGGTAATGGTGGACCCATAGTTTCGGTTGTTTGAGATTTATGGGATTCTCCTTCGAAGTTCTCCTAAAGGAATAGTTTTACAGGATCACAAACCGTAGCTGATTTCGACGACAGAAGAGCCCAACTATTCGGTCCCAAATGGCTAATTCCGGCCGCATCCAGATGCGAATAGGCGAGACTGCGGCAACATCAGTTCTAGATGAGCCCAGATATGAGGAACAATTTTAAGGGAGTTCCCCAGTAATTCGAACTCCGTAGTTGACTTAAAGGATGGCAGACTGATGACGAAGTAGGGCAAAGCAACGCTATTAGTGGGTCAGCGTACCACCAGGATATTCTAGTACACAACCGAGGACAACTCGGTCTCTCAATGTGATCTCATGTCAGTGGAATTTTTGTTGGTCACATACCAAGCAATTTCAGCGTTCCCACGAAAATATATGCCACATAGGATTCGTTGTAACTATCGATCCTGCAGATGTCACACGAGCAATCTTGAATAGAGCTTAAAGTGAACAAGCATTCATGTCTTAAAAAGGTTGTCTCTTCATGATGAAAAAAAGGAAACCAAGATGTCTGTTATGTAGTTCTTACCACATAAACAGACTATCTACATACGTCATAAAATCCAAGGGAGAACAAAAGGTGAACACAAAAGTTAGACAAGGAGACAGTGGAACGCAAGTCACTCAATTGCAATAGGACTGAGTAAACCATATGCCAGTGTTAAGTGAACCTCTCGTTCAAGTCGACCTCATCAGTTAGTTCGATTCTTACTTCATCATGTATGTTGACTCAACAGATCCTAATCATTACATTGCAATGATACTGAGCGTCAACAAGGTCAAGTGGTAAAAGTAAAACAACGAAATCATAGGCTTGAAAGCAAACTCACCAGCGAGTCGACGAGGATGAGCGGAACAGGTTCTTCTGCACGCGGTCTATGGTCATACAACTCAAAAGCAAGCTGACATGCGGATGCTGGGTAGAAATAGCTTCCGAAATACCTGATTAAATCATCGTTGACTGTGAATAGATAACCCGGAGCCAAAAATGGTGGCCAGCGTGTTTGGTAAAATATCCAACAAAAAGGCCTCAGCAACGAAAAAAGGAGTTTAAGACCCTTGCGGCGGCTGATGAGACTGTTCGATTCATACTGATTCGCATACAACATCGTGCGCAACCCGTGATCTGTGGTATTCAAACCGTACGTACTCTGATCTGCATCCGGAGAGTGCGAGTAATCTTCAAGCTGTGAATCGTCAGAGCCAGGAACACGTGCCGTCTGGACCTCGAGAGGTTCTTCAACGACGTCCTCAACTTCTGTGACCTGATAACTTGATGGGTTGATTTCATCTTCATCCGGTTTGGCTGCTGAAGTTGATTCAATTTGTTCAGCAACATTAGGGAACACCACTAACCCAGTCACATTTTCGCCTTCGGAGACAATTTGATTAGGGATTACTGAATCGACCGAGTGCACAGGTACTCCCATTTGAGCCACGTTGTTTGCTCGGATATCTCCCGCGCCACAAACGCTGGACTCACTTTCGATAACACCCTTAGTTTCCAGTTCTTCGTTATGCTCAACCGATAAATTCACGCTTCTTGACTCACTTGTTTGTTCAGCAGAACCCAGGTCATTACTTTGCTCAACGACCTTCGTATAACCGTAAAACAACTGTTTTAACCTTTCAAGAAGCTCACCATCTTCTCTGGATAAAGGGTTCCAAATCCCAATTTCTGCTTTCTGTAGTGGTGTTTCAGTGTGCAGAATATGGAGTGAAAGCGCTGGCCCATGGCTATCATCCAACCAAGATGCGAGATACATTGAATAGTCATGTGAGCACATCTCAGCATAATAATATCGCGTGGGGCAACCACAGAAGGTATGTTCACAGATGACCTGTGACGAGTTTTCTGGGTGAAGAGAAATATGATACAGGAAAGCGTTTTGAGTATAAAACGACACGCGGTTGGCCTCCGTAAATACATCAAGAAATTCTGAGTCTAGCCTACTGAACTGATCAAACTCGATGGGTGCATTCGATTGGTAGTAAGCACTTAGAGATGAGACCTCTCGCTGCAACGCCGTTGGTGCGTCTGCCGAAGGGAGCTGGGATTGCGCTTCTCCAGCCAACTGGAAATAAGAGTGAAAAAGAGCGAAAACGATTAAAAACAGCTGACCTGAAGTAACATTTAAATGGCCAACTTGAGAAGAATTCGTAGGGTGAATCTATCCCGAGATACTGCTCCAGAAAACGCATATTCATAACTCAGTAATCAATCGTAAACCCGCCAAGGCCGCTCAGTCTTGTTACAACGGCACCGTTTATTATCAGGCCTGTTTTCCAGATCATTGATAAGCCTTCACTAACTAAAAAAACAGACTGATAAGGAATATGTGAAATTATGGTAAGTTAGATACACTGACCTTTCTACATCAGAATGATCCTCAGTCAAAGCTTTCGAAGAAGAGTACTGCGATTTTAGTCGCCATTTTTAATTGTTTTGTGTTGTGCTTTGGGCTTTTAAACTGTGTTCCCCCACCCCATCGTCTGGTGATGTCCATTACATGGCGTAGCTTGTTTGTACATTTGTTATGGTGCTCGGGCTCATTAGCCACGCCTAACCCGTTCGACGAGGAGAAACACGGACTTTTGGCAGGACTATACACTACCAAATGGTTACGGAAATTCAAGACGTTAAATGCAACCCGGCAGGACACTTGGGTGTTCAGTCGAGTCCATTTACTCAGCCACAACTCATGTACCGAGGGTAGATCGGCTCCAGCTGCCACAATATCACCCACCGAAAAACTGAATACGGAGGCAATGGTCTAATGGGCTGGTTGACTTGGGAGCGTCCTAGTTACCTGCTGAAATGGAACAGTTGGAAAGCGCACAATGAGAGCTCTGATGTATACAATGTGTCACGTCTGGGATCTCAATCTAGGTAGGCGGCATCGGTTAAACTACTGAATCCACTGGTCAAAATCAGTCTGTCTTCAAGTCGTTTACAATTGGCACAGGGGTGGGCAAAATAGCTCTGTGAGACAAACGTTCCCCTGACATGCGAGGTCACCTGTGGAGCGTGACTTGATCATTCCCTCTCTCTCTATTTACCCTAGTAGTACACGTCAGTGCACTAGGTTTCTATGTACCCACTAGACCCGGGTCAAGGTTCTGAGACAATGGCGGGTCCAATACTAAGAGTTTTTATAACTTTTGCGCATAGATCTATACAGTGGTATGGTTCACAGTGCCGCAGTGTGCACTCCACCCTAGATAGAAAAACTGACGTCCTGACGGCGCCGTAGGTGCCAAAGGTGGCAAAAGCTGCTGTGGCCCTCTTGATTCGAGAAATAATCTCTTCAACCAGTCCACCAGGACTTAAACTGTGAGAATGAATGAAGTGTTCTACAGATCAGTTCACTGACATAAATGGCTGCCACCCATTATATATGGGTTTGATCCCACTCAGCCTCATAGCAGCACTGTAAACACTTCAATTGTGAAGCCCGTACAAAAGTATCCGGCAGATTTTTTTAGGCTGAAAATGACTCGTACCTTTAAAAGACCTGAACTAACTAGAGTAATCTCGTCCCGTTCCTACTCTATGTGATCGGCCGCCTCGTAAGCATTCTTACGACCGAATTGAGAGGCAGGCAAGTAGCACATCGATAGCAAAGCTGAAGAATTATATTGGCTACCTGGGGCAGGAACTTCCCACGTACCCATACACACCCAAAATTAACAACACTATGCCCGAAACACTGCTATAGTTTTTGGCAATCGACGAGGTCAAGCAAAATGATCATTTCGGTCGGGCCGCCCAGTCCAACAATAGGGTTTTCGTTTCACACAGTTTTTGCTGAGGTAAACTGTTCACCAGGGCTTCAATTTCTTTGAATGTCGTAGAGTGCAAGTCATGGAGGCCAGGTGTCTTGTGGCGTTAAAAGAAAGATATAACACATTGAATTTGTGTTTCTGGTGGAGGCAGGTGTGAAGTCATATTCCGATTCATAGGATTCTTCCGGAGCTTGTGCTGATATATTCCCTAAAATGCCAGTTCCATCGCCAAAGAGGGCAATTTTGCGAAAGTGTTTCATCTTCTCCTATATCCCTCCGTTAACCCGCATCTTCTCTTGATTAATCAATCGGAAAAAAACAAAATGAGGCACGACGATTTCCTGAAATGAAGGCTTTCCATATTCATTGGGCTTCTGAAAGTCCTCAACGTTGTCATTACATAGGCTTTTGAACGCGAGATAACTCTGTGGTTAAGGCACGAACTTACCGACTGGAGCCTGAGGGATTTGTGTGCGCCATTGTCGCTAGTTGATGGCATCGTTTTTCCGAAACCACTAGAAGCTGCTGATCTCAATGGTATCATTCAGTCCAGTCGGAGGTTTTGAGCGCACAATCTTGAAAAAAGGAAAACCTACCTCACTGACCTCTTTTCCACCAATTCTCTAAAGGACCCTCATCATCACCATGTCGGCGCACTTCCAGTAGCCTTCCAGGGAGGCGTCACTTAATGACCTCGCATCGACGTGCGAGATTCTGAGGGGAGCCAACTGATAGACGAATCCACACGATGAAGTGGTCAGAATCAAGTTGCGCACACCCAGAAGAAATAGCAGTCTTTAAGGAGGCTCTTCACCAGTGAGCGATTGCCACATGACTCCATGAGTGGTATGCGGTTGGTGAACTCCAAGGGTTGAACGTTCGAAGTGGATAATAACAAACAATGTTTAGCACACAACCGAAAGAGTCACTCCCATTATCTGTACGGTGATTATCCAGCTCGGACCTACAATCCAACTGTGCTACATGCGAACTTAACCATCTAGCTTGGGCCTTTATATCACCGGTCAAGTGCTCCATGCTGATGAAGCAGTTGTGACAGGTATCGACTGAAGCCACCTTCCTGAGATCCGGAACGGCAACTGGAGCAGATGTTAACAAACGAACATTGTTGGCCGCATCAAGCTGCATTGATTTTGATGGAACTGCACAACTTTTCGGCGCAAAAATGATTGCGTACTGGAACCCAATAAAACATCTTCAGCTCTGGGGTGGAATGCAACTACGAACCACGAACCATTGCAACAGGATGCCACAGTTAAATGTGCTAAGCCTAACCTTTCACCGATTGAGGTGCACGACTGAGCCGGTGTTTCATACATACAAATGCGCATAACTCGACAGAAAGGAGTGTCCGTTGCTAAATTTGACAGAGTAAGGTAGAAAGCTGCGAAGTAGGTGACAGCAAATAAATTCACGTCTAAACCACTGAGCTAATTCGAGCTCTTATGCGAGTGCCCAAAAAGAGGGCAGATTTCTCCTACCTTGAACCATCAGCACTAATGGAGACTGAAATCGATCGTCCAAGGAAGTGTGGTCGCTCTGATGACATACGATACATTTGTCAGCAATTAAGAATGCCTAAAGGTACGATGCTTCTTTCTAGGATGACCAAGGCTGGATCAGGATGATCATCAATGAAAAAGGAGCTGTTAGTTTTACATACCTTTTACTTTTTCAAGCGTCCCTGGTGTGGTATACTCGATTTTATTCACACGGTCGGAAGGAATTCGATGCTTAGTCATCATGAGTTTTGTAAACATTGTCCATTCTCGGATAATTGCATCGAGGTTTACCATAAACCATCGGAGTTAACACCAGCACATTCATAATACGAAGCCGTCAGAAACTTTAATTGCTTTGGCTATTAGAAAAGCGTTGACTTGAACGTAGAATTTTCCCGAAATTCCCATTACCACTGAGTTTAGTTTATTCAGTTCACCTTAAACTACTTGGTATGTGCAGTGTGTCGGACAGGGGATTGAGACAGATGTCGATCATTCTGCAAGTTTTCCGTCTAGCATCTTCATACAACCTCACTTTTCTGCTACACTGTTGAGTTGACCCCACTGAATTGATCTGACATGACATAATGGAGTTGCCTGTGTCAATCACAAGCGAAGCAATTGCTTAGTGGCTGTTATTAATTATCACCCTGACTCTAATTACTCTTAGTTAATCTGATAAATTCAGTCATGAACTCCAGAGCAACCTTGAGATCTACATCGGATCTGATAAACCGGCAAATGAGCTCAGCCAACTAGAAGCCCGGAGAGAATGGAAAAGTATATTTGACACACACACTTTGGGTACGCACATGTTTTACAAATACCTGTTGTTCATGTGTTCATGCGTGATATCAAGTTTCACATGGGTATCACAGAATCAAATTCTGAAGAACTTGAAGCAGAACCAAGTGATTTATAGGGCGGTTATTCAGCAGAAAATCGGTCTCTATGGGAGTTACGGGACGGTCTTTCGACACCATAGGAAGTTGCGAAATCACCAAGCGCACTGCTTTCACCAAACAGATCAGTCACTATCTTTAAGCGCATTACTGCGGACAGTCATGAGATAGTTACCAGAAATGATCAGTTGGGAAAGTGGTACCAAGTCATCCAGAATTTTTCCGGCTTTTAACAGCTCGAAAACTGTGCAACCAGCGTGATGCTGAAGTAATGCGACCGAAGTATCTCATATTTCCCATCTTCCACCCCTTCGATTTTATCTCTTTGCCTTTGTCTGAAACCTTCAGTGTACTGAGTATGTGCCTCTGATCGTGCATCATGTACCGTAGTCCCAAAACAGACGCCAAAGGAGAATTCCATGTTGAGTAGTGTATTTGGGTACATTGTGCCATAGCAACAGGCATCATCACAACCCAATGAGCATTCTTCAATAGTCATGTTGGTCCACGCAATCAAACCACATTCTTAAAGACCCACTGAGCCTACCATAGCTTAATGTGTAGTTTTCCAAACACCTGCTTCCAAAAATAGGCCTGACAATTCAGGCCTTACAAAGAATCATACTTACGGTGATTCACCTTCTGGAAGCAACAAAAGTGTACCCCTTATGAAGGTAGAACTCAGTTGGTACTGAGAAATAATGAACTGCACACCTCGCCCTGATTGAGATTCATGAGATGGATACAGCAGAATTAGTCGCGCGTCTCTGGCTAAAATATTTCACCGCAGCTATTAAGCACACTTGTGTGCACAATGGAACCTGTTATCCAAAGGGACAAGCAACTGATACTGCCAGTCTTCAAGTATTCGTGAGGATCATGAATGAACATGTTTCCTGACAAATCACATTACACGGAGTACACATATAAATCATTTGTCTCTTATGTTTGAAACCCTAACCATCTGTATCTTGCCCACAGTTTGTGGATGTAGACATGAGTGCGTGCCGAGTTGTCGTTCCTGAACTTATCACAGGGATGTGTGTGGATGTGCAAAAACAGCAGCAGGTCCGTGGTTCGAACCCGACCTCTGCCTCTCGACTTCCCCTGTCTAGGCTTGGGCAACCTGACAGTATCCCAGCCCTCGTGCTTGCCTCGGGTGGCATGGCAGCTAAGCACCGAAAGGGTGTTACAGCTGAATAGTTTACCTAAAACTACACCTTGCACAATTCAAGTAAAATCCATCCAGTAACAATATTCTACTGAAGTCGCAAAGGTTAGCCACACTTTGAGGAGTGGTCGATCCAGGAGACCCTGTATGATTATGTGGATGTTGCCCAGATGGGCTTTTCTGTAAACTCCGTTTTGAGCAGTGGCTTCCCTTTCTTGCGTTAGCTTTTCTGAGCCAACCAGAAATTCATTTGTTTCTCAGTTTGTTAGTTGCCAATTGACTGACACACGACTGTTTTGGAGTCATTTCGATCCATAATTCGATTTTCTACTCGTAATTCCAAAAGCAGCAACGTCTTCTTCTAGGCGATGGAGTGACTATAGTTGCCAGTATCAGTTGGGTAGCATGGGACGCCATTTCCACAAGGTAGCTGAAATGTGGCAAACTCACTACCGCTTCCGAAGCAGCTAGTCATCTTTTAGTCGGTTTTCTTTTTGGAAAGATGAGTAAACACAACTAGCATTATCAGAAGCACCAGCATCAAACATAACAACACGAGCGTTTAAAATAGGTACTCCGCCGCCATAAAGACTGAAACGTATGCTGATAGACTGCGACCTTTTCCCCTAGATTTCATAGTAAAAGCCCATGTTACCAATTTGGACGACAATGTATGACACTTTTTTCTCCGAGTAATCTCGACAAAATCCGGATAGTATCGTGAAAGGCGTTACAGACTCCTATGCAAACGAATCCCAAAAATAAATGAGCGACAACCACAAAAAGGAAAAGTGTAGCAACACAAATTTACCTCTGTAACCGATGGAACAAATGATGGAGATATCTCCGTCGGAGCAGTCGAGGGCAGTAAGTTGTCTGCGGCCCACAGACACCACTCTTTATTGGCTTGGAAAACTATGTCGTCAATAGTGCCACCAACCAACGACAAACGAATAAATTGTTCTCTCTTCCCGGGGTCTTTGTAATCTCCCTGGTCATGGATAGGATCATCGAAATTCGGCTCGTAGAACAAAAACACTAAAGCGGAGATTAGGGATTTCAAATCGTTTCCCCTCGAAGACCAATAAGATGCAGGAAAACCTACCTACTCCAGTGGGACAGAATGTTTAGGCAGATGTTAGATTCAAATAAACGAGGGTGAATATTCGGATGCCAGGGTGGATTGATGCAACTGACTTCAGGAGCTTCATTGGGATAACCCTCAGTTGTAGTCACCTAGAGTTGTCATCGAGAAGTATAAAGTGGTCGTACCACAAACCGAAATGCTGCATGAGCGTAAAGGCCTTTCTTAGGTCGGATGATAAGAGCAAAGGAAGTAAAATTGTCCTCATTCACAGGGAGCAGTTCGACCTGTCCTTTGAACTCCTGTTCAATTGCAGCAGTTAGTTTGAGGTAATCACGAATGAAGGATCGCTAGAGAATGATGAAACATATCTGCTTATCGAAATTAAAGGAATTAACTTACCTGCATTACGGAACAACTGTAAGACACAGTGGGGTACATACTAAAATGGAACAAGGAAAAGAAGCAACTGAGAAACCCAAACAGAGCGCACAACTACCATGCTCGATGCAGAAGGCAATATTATCGCAGTTGCCTGTTGTTTTTGCATGTCTCCAACTCCTCAGAATCTATGCTCCTCAAAAACGAAGTGAGTCGACCCATTTGCTAATGGTATGAACCGCGGAAAATAGATGCTTCCGACATATTGTCAGTCCGCAAGATGCTTCCACGGCCAAAACAGGTTAAGGCCGGATTGTGGACACAACAGCTTCCCATGAGTGGTGCACAGGAACGGATTCGGGTTAAACAACGGGTTGCAAATGTAAAGGCCATATTTATGGGGCTATCAATTAGAATATGCTCCCAAGACTGGCTGATCAATAATTGAGCCTAATCACTTAGAGATATCTGAATGAGATATTTGGATACATGACAGATGGAGTTGAGTCATATTGAACAAACCAAAAAGGGTAGTTAACGCATTTCTGGGTAATCCGCCATCCCAGGGAGTGCGATGTCTTGGAAAACAGCTACAATACTGTTGAGAGCAGCATCTAGCCAAATGAGTTGGAAAGCGCTCCAAATTTCAATTTAAGTATCGGACGACTTCAATGAGTCTATCAATCCTCTCCCTCAAGGGTTATAAATAGTTTTGTTTGTTTGGAAACAATTCAACATAATGGAAGAAGGGTTATGAATAATTTTGTTTGGAAACAATTCAACATAATGGAAGGCTGCAGCATGGAATCAAGTCATTTGAATGGTGTAGGCTACTTAGTGCGTTACTGGTATGAAATCAGGGAAGAACCACTCCCTGGTGACTGAAGTTACACTGGTAGGTGGTAAGGATGACAATTTCTGCAAGAAGAAAGTCCCCTATGGGTGGAAGATAGGCGTCATATTGAAGTTCTAATGACAATGAATAACTACCTCTCTTCAAATAGTCCGGTAATTCCCACATCGATATATGTATTAAAAATTGTAATGGTTCATGCATTCGAAAAATGGTCGTAAGACGGTAGCATTGAGCCGGACAAATCTGCGAACAAAACATTAGGACAGTGTAACCGCCACCTCCGAAAACTAGAAGTGCCAATCAAGTACCGGGGACCATACATCTCAAGGTGGGAAATACATCAGACTCAAAGATACCATAACTCGAAGGCAATCAAGGGTACCGCGTAAATAGGTGGACGGTTGTCTTCCTCTACAATACCTCTGTTTATGTCAGAGGCATGAGTTACACGGCAGCTTTAGAAAAACTGACTTCATTATATGTGACGCCAAAGTTCCGCACACGGTTGTAAGGAAATTGTGCATGTGAAATTAGTTACTGGTATAGTTTCGTCTTAGGTCTGATCCTTGTGCTAAGTAACTCAAAGCGATTTACCCGGGAGGCACCGAGATACTTGTAGAAGGAACTTTTGTTTACAACATTTCAGGCACACCCAAGCTTTGAAGACAATCCCTTCTCATGAAGCCGGCCACATAATCTGAGTCAGACACTTAGCTGGTTTTAAAAAACCTTGGTAATTATGTGAAACTATCACGGTCACGAAGGATTGCGACAGGGAGAAACCTCTACTCATCATAATGCAAAGCGGTAGCATGCAACTGATCACTTAGTTCCAACAAAATCGCTACGAGGCTGTTAGACCTTGCGGCGATGTTCAAAAATCCGCGTTAGGGCGTCATTTTCCGCAGACCACCTGCGTGTTGTCATTGTTGTGCACCCCATGCGCCAGTGAACCATCTGGGAGGATCATTAGAAATTTTGCTACTCTACCTGCATACGCTTCTTCATATTTCCGCGAGCCCCTTTTGAGGGAGGAGCAAAACAACCAGACGCACAGGGGTGTTCGGCCAATCTGAAGGTGACATACCAATTCAATACTGTTTGGTTGGTTATTCATTCAATTCGAAGCGTTCCCTGGCCGAAACACTGCAGAGCAAGTTTAATGTTCGTATGTTGCTGTTTGTAGACAACTGTACCTTGTTTTTTGCATTCTGAAGCATAATTATAGTGGATGACTACGGAACCCGTCTCAGCGACACCCCGCTCTGGCTTAAATATAACTATTTCCAAAACGCTCCTTTTACCAAACTCCACGCCAAACATTCTGCCAAATGGCTGTGTAACAGCGCATTGCATGGGCTTCTGCTATATTGAGGGCACACTGTCCACAGACCAGATACTACAACAAAATAAACGCACGAATTGCAGAAGCGGCACGGAATTTGGTCGCTTGGAAAAACGCATCTGGGCAATCGCCACTTGCGCATAAACCCCAAAATCGCAGTGTATCAGGCTGTTGTGCGCTAGCATGTGGCAGTGAGACCTGGACGCCATACAGAAATTTTTAGGTTCTTGACTGATTTCATGTGCATTGTCCACGCAAAGTTCCTCGGACCAAATGGAAGGACGAAATCCCGAAGATCGAGGCTCGAAAGAGAGTGAACACTGTCATGGGGTGCAGTCTAATGCGAAACGAGCCCACCGGATGCCGAAGCCCGCAGACTAAAGCAAAGTGGTTAGCTGAAGAATGGAGTTCGAAATCGCGGACGCTGGAAATTCCGCCGTTGAGACAGGCTTCAAGTAAGTTTGAAAAACTAACTCCCATTTTAAGTCATACTGAACAGAACAGTATGACCAGCTATTTGAGCAGACGTGGGCTTTGAGACGCGTCGCGCCACACTAGTGAAAAACGAGCGACCCATTTGAAAGAAGATGAATCTCCCAAAAACAGCCTCGACAATGAATATTTGCGCAGCCTGCAGACGCACGCCTCTTAGCAGGATTGGTCTTGTGGGTCACCAGCGTATCCACCGGTTGACATGAAAAACGCAATTGCCTGGAACGAAGGTAAGTTGTTGCATTTTTCATTACCACCAATCCGACAATATCATCCTAAGAATGACGACGTAATTAACCACAGGTTATCCAGGTTATCCATTACCACCTTGTCGGGATTTTAATGTTAATGTGTTAATTAGTAAAACTTTCATGGTATTATACTGGAGAGGTGCGATGTAACCCTAGAGGGACTGACGGATGACGCCTGCACCTTAATGACAAACAGGTGGTTGGAGCTGTGCTCATTGTTATGTCATCAGGTTTACACCGGCTGATGCCTTGCAGCATGCCTGTGCACTGTCGCGAGCGGATATTGTTCCCTCGGGTTCGCCTCGTACCAAGAGCTTGCGTGCAGAAGCACAAGCGGCTCCGCGCAAGCGCCTGTGGCGTTATTTACTGCTGACTACATCACAATAATGTTTCGTTGTAAACTGAATGATGAGGAGCAAATATGGTGTTCATCCTCTGAAGTTTTATAACATTCTCATACCTTTTCATCCAGATCCCACATGCCCTACAGATAACGGAATGGACTAAAAAGCCAACTATCAAACAAACATGCATGTCGTCTCCTGGAAAGAATTTGCAGCATTTGGAATTCACAGGCAGTTATCCACACACATCAAAAGCCCACAAGGAAAATGTTGAAAACCCGATTGTCGCGAAATGCTTATGACTAGTTTTAGATAGTAAACACGGGCTAACCTATGAAAACGTGCCACGAAAATTCTTGTAAAACGTAACATTAAATAATCGTGCCCCTTGACGTCCTCCCTATAAGATGGTTCTTTGAGGAATGCAGTCTACAAGTTTAAGACCCCAGTACAAGGCCATGTATGAGTTTGGTGACATGAAACGTGGTCAGTATTCATGGATCACCCAACTGTTATATAGCAGATACATTCAGTGTCATAGTAAGAAGCTGAGACAAGCGAACCTCTGTTCTCGTTGACAGGAAAATCTGGACGAGAAAAGAGTGGTCCCGTGCAACGCTAAAGTTGATACACACTTGTGAAAAAAAACGTAATCGAGGGTAAGGCGGTTCAGGGATAGATTGCATCCATTTAGTCAACAGTGATGCCTCTGGGTATTGAACAACTGAAGCCTTTTGGCCTCCCCTACCTATAAATTGGTTTAGCCATTTGAAAAATTAACTGAGTAATTGTGATTGAACGTGCACTTTCCAGTTTATTTACACTATATTTACCTGGTGACTATTAACAACATTCTTTTACAATGAATCCTAGGATCAGCGACCTTGCGATCAAAGTTCCTACTCGAAGGATCACAAGACCGATCGCTTCCTCCTGAGCAGTCCCAATAAAGGCGAAGTACATCATGAGGCCGATCTTTTCGAGGTCGAACACATTTATACAGTATGACTTCAGTCGGCAATGGAGAAAACCTTTACTGAGACTGAGCGGGACATGTCAGCATACCATTATCACAGCAAAACCAGAGCAAGTTGTATTGTGAGTTGCTATCATGCACGACTTTCTGTTCTTCATCATAATACGTTTCTCAAAATCGATGGAATCTGTCAACCCTGGTGTCCTGACCCATTACTCTTCCCCTACTGTTTATGGAGTCACTTCAAAATGTGGGAGATATGGAACATCTGCTTTATCTTCGAGCTAGTCTATTGTAGGCTCCGAAACGAGACTTTCGCACATCGTTCACTGGCAACGTGTACGCTGGAGAGCGGAAAACCTTCGTCCAATTAGACAAGAAACGAATCTTTGTTGAAGGGAAGAATTTTTAATGGCCATACTGCCTTTGGCCAACCAATTTCTTCGAAAATGGCCAAAAAGCGGTCGCAGTACCATGTGGATCCCGATGCACCCCCAATACGGCCGCACCAACTTTCTGTCAATTCACAACGATTCGAACCTGCGCTATCCTCAAATAGCTCACTTTTATAGACGCTTCCAATGAAAAACGTTGTTAAGTAAACAGAACCGAAATAGCAAGTTTGCCTTTCCGACCGAGTGAATAACCACTCAGGCCTACATCGACATGATGAGCTTGCATATGGTGCCACGTTCAAACTAACTGTGGTCCACCAATTGTGCGCAGGCATCTAATGACTCGACCAAGGATGAGTGGAAATCCACTTCCATCCATTCATGGTCGACAGCCTGGTTCTCGGTGTCCGGCTCGAAACCCTGTCTGTCAAGAAACGCATAAATTCTGCGTGTCTGGGTTTATTCCAAAGCCATTGGCCTCAGTTTTACCTTCACATGATACCACCCTTGGTTGTCTGTAAACTCTCTTTTTACACCGTCCATCAAAGACGATTCACTAAAACCGTTTATGGATACTACTGGCGATGAGGGTTACCTATCTTGTCATCACAAACGGTAGGCGTCAACGTAATCACAACGAGTAACACGTCATTTTTTAGCAGCAAAGGTATTGCTATGCAAGTGCAATACGGTAGGTACATAGTGCATCAGCATCTGGAACTCTCAGTGGGGCGAGATGGCTCAAGTGGTTAGAGCGCGAATTTACTGACCGGAAGGTCCGTGGTTTGAACCCCACCTCTGCCTCTCGACTTCCCCTGTCTAGGCTTGGGCAACCTGGCAGTATCTCAGCCCTCGTGCTTCCTTCGGGCGGCATGGCAGCTAGGCACCGGAAGGGTGTTACAGCTGAACGATTGTGATTGTTGATTGTGGAACTCTCAGTGCAAACCGTCCTGCTTGCCTACCCATTCATGGGAGTCTACAAAAAATAAATACAGCCAACTATGTAAGTGTGCGGCGTTACCATCACGTGACTAAAAACTTAAAACTCTCCATTACTCTGCCTACTCAATGCAATCATACTCTGCTGCAGACAAAACATTCATTCATGTGGAAATTAGACATCTGATAGAGGACGGTATTGAAGAGCCCCTTTAGATATTCGTGGTGGGGCTGAATTCTCATCACTTCCAATGATAATATAAAAGACCTCTTGCTGTTGGTTGAAGCGGTACATAACTTCTCGAAGTACACTAACTATCAATAACTGACCATCTGATACTGTACTTTCAGCACATTAGATCTTAAAATTGCTTAATATCACCTATCCACCATAGAAGACATGGGTAAAACATTTACAACTTTTTAGGTGTGTAGAATTTTATGTCAATCCCGCGGCATTCCATTTAAAGCATGAAACTGAGTGGTGCGTTTGAAGCAAGTAACTGACACTCACGGGAAGGCCTAAATGGACAACTATCTGTGGACAGGACATAGCTTAGAATTATTGAAAGCCAAAGACATTCATCGGCGTAACAAAGCAGTGTGGTAAGACGTTCAATGAGTCACATTCCTCCCGCTTGTAACACAGTCAAGCGCCTCGGCAACCAAGTGTTGAGCGATGCTATTAGGGCTTATAAGGACAAATCCAAACCACCATATGATCTCTCTGTACCAATCACCACTAAACCCTAACAATACACTATACACAGGCTGTTTCATTGTTGAACGGCAACGAGGCATCGGTGTTGAACACTGATGTCATGCTGTCGATGATGATGATGATGATGACACATGTTGTCTTACTAGTTCCGGTGGATTTCTCATTTTCCCCATAAGATGTCACTATTGCTGCCATCTTCAATCACAACGGTAGGCCGATTGCCTTCTTTTTTGGAAACCTATCACCTGGCGAAAACCGTCATCGGGCGTACGCCGTAGATGAATAGATTAGAAAACGGAAGCAGTTTCTCCTCAGTAATCATGTCGCACTGTTGCCAACTATTTATCAGTTAATTTTACGCACGACAAAAAAACGAAGAGGAATAGTTTAGTGATAAAGTCTCCCGCTGACAGACCGAACTGCTAGGAAACAGCCACGCTGTGAGCATCGGCCTAAAGACTTGGCGGCGGATGCAGTACACCGCGGTTGTTGTGCTCTACGGAACAGGTAAAGCCTGAAATACACATGAGACTATCACTGAAGTGTTACTCCACTGTCCATATTGTTCATTGGAAAAATCTATTCTTGGATGAGAATGAGCGCCATATATCCTTAAGCAACCCAGCGCGTCCAAAAAATCACGGTTCTATCATTCAGCCAATCACAATTTGGTGAAAGCTACCCAGGCCCTTTATTTTAAAGGGTCATCTCCGTCTGTGCTTCACCAGCGGTGGGCACTAAGACTTTTATTTTGCCTTTGCTCGTTAAGGTACGAGATCAAAATTCGTAATCAACTATTTTTATCCACATTCCGCCGTACATTCACGAAGGTTGTGGTTCCTTTATGTCGGTTGAACAAGAACATCCCTTCCAAGATAAGATGTATTCATAAGTAGAACGACTGTACAACCCATACGTCAAAAGTTTAAATGAGCCAATCCGCATAGCCATATCTTTAACTTCTAAAATCCACGGTTTGCTTCTGACGATTTGAGAGTCTTTTCCACTCAAAATACTACAGTGACTAGAGTGTCAGCTCACGAACGAATATCTTCATACAACGGAAGTTCAATGTCCAAGCTTACTTAATCTGCGTGGCGGCCACATACAGGACCATATAGCGGTTCAGTTACTGTCCCTTAGAGCTCTGAATAACTCAGTAGTTAAGGTGCGAACCTACTGACTGGAAGGTCCGTGGTTCGAACTGAGCCTCAGTAACTCGAGTGCTCCTGTCTAGGCTTGGGCAACCTGACAGCATCTCAGCCCTCGTCCTTCCTTTAGGTGGCGTGGCAGCAAAGAACCGAAAGGGTATTATAGGTGGACGATTCTTTATTTACTACCCCTTAGCCGAGGGGTATCAGTCGTAATCGGCCTGTGATTTTTTTTAATCAAAACATTTCATCTTGTGAACAGACGAACCTTCAAGCATTCTTTTCCAACAAAAAGGTGCGTCCATATAACCTGCGTTTGAAAACGATACTTCTCATAGGTTCGCGTAATTACATATGAATTTAACGTATTTTGCACCACAGTTTTATAATGACAGACACACTCTTCCTCGAATATCTTTTGTCACATCAATTCGGTACATCTTTCCAGCTGTGTTGCGTCCTACTTGTCACAGAACTTCTGACCACCGAAGCTGAGCACTCCAATGATGTTTCTACCGGAAGATGTAATGTTATTGCTCAGCATACTAGGTTTCCACCATCGTTGTCATTGTAGCAGGCGCGTACTGAATCAATCTTATTTTTTATTGTTCAAGTCTTCTCAATCACGCTGACTTATCTGCCTGTCTGCCTATCTGTCCATATCATAACACAATTAGTAGCTTGTGACAAACTATAAACGAACTCACTGATAATCACGACGAACAAGGGAGTGCGGTGGAATGAAACAGACCCTAATGAAACAAAAGCAGATACCCCCTAGCGTTACAAAGAATGGCCCAGATGCAACTTGCATGATACAATGGTCTATAACATAAGGGCCAACAGATGCAATACTGTGGTCACAGTGAGGGGGGCTGACACCTGAGGATGAAGTAATTAACAGCATTAAGCTGCAGGATCGTGCACACTAATTAGCTGCACGGAACAAAGCAGGGATCGCAATACATACAAAACTAAAAACCAGCTTTGTTTAGTGACGAAAGTAAGCAACAAATATACCATCACATTAAATTGCTAATTATGGAGAATATCCGGCATTCAAACCGTAAGGAAATCACGTTGATTCTGAGGATAAATCAGAAAACACTGTGGACCAAACTAATAACTGGTCATTCACAGCCAGGGGGAAGTACTGTCGGTAGAACGCAACGGTGGCTTTAGTACTGTGGGAACCGCCGCAACGTTTGTTGTTGTTAACTCACTCCATACACTGGAGGGATATGCAGTTTGTGCCTAGGCTGTGCATCACATGCAAAAAAAGATAGATTTATGCGACATATAAATCAGTAATCATTGAAACCGTTATCCTAGGGCTCGGTGAGCAGTTTGTGCCTAGGCTGTACATTACATGCAAGAAAAGATAGATTTATGCGACATACAAATCAGTAATGATTGAAACCGTTATCCTAGGGCTCGGTGAGCATATCGTGCACACAGCTTTGCTGACTTTAATTACTTTGTTTGCACAATACCGCTGGTTAGTTCGCCATCCCAAAAGTAACTGAAGGGCAAAAATCAGTAAGTGGGGGATTTCTGTATTCAACACGTGCTAAAACCACTGAAGTCTGCTTACTGGTCAAATATTTATCTCGGGGAGAATTCTTCGGTTCTATAGCTTCGACTACGTCCATTTTGCCGGGTTTCGCTTAGCTTTTACCCTTTATCGGGATACATCGTTGAAAAGAGCTGGAGTGGTCTTCTTTAGTTTTCGCCAACCACACCAGTACGGATACCAGTTGTCCGGCTGTTGGTTCGTTCACCGAGCTAACAACTAGGCAACACACCTGAACTACTTATATTTTACAACACTGTCAGACTTGTCTCATCAAACAGACGCAATGAAATAAAACAATCAGTCACCTCTCTGGTAGGCACCTAGTACGTGCTCGCACCATTGGAAGATGCCTGTGAAAAAGGAATCCGGGAGTGGAAGTTACTAGCTGATCTTACGTTTCGTTGAGTGTAGCTAAGTCAATGATATTGCTATTTGGTTCCCTTGTCCCAAAAACAGAAACTCTGAGACCCTTGAGTTGGCTAGTCTCCTTGTGGAAGACGGATGGACCGTTCTAGATTCGGGGTTGAAGTTCCTGTCGACGAATGTGCTGATAGTGTGTCTTCGCCATTATTCGACTGCAAGAACCTATAAGCTATACCCACAGGCCTAGAATACCAGTCGATTACGCGTCGGTATTTAGCTCAAAAGCTGACCATAAACCAGCGAAATGTCGACTGAGGTCAATGGATCGAATATTTAGCCCCTTTAACAGCGGAGCGCTCGCTCATCCCGATGAGACAGGAAAGGTGGCATACAAGAATGGACTCCGAAGTTACTGTGCAAATACCAGGTGTGCTTCGCGTCACCTTGATTATGTTCCCGAGTACTTTGGTCGCTTTAGATAACGCACCGCGCAAAGTCTGAACGATCAAAGTGGAAAGGCAACAATGCTGCTCCCAGTGAACTTTTAGGAAAAGCAGCTTAATATCTTCACACCCCTACCGCAGTGTAAAGAACAAAGCCTCCAAAATTTCCCTGTAGTACAAATTCTCGTGGTCATGTTTCGAGTGTAGACACTTGGAATCATCGTCAACATCATCGACAGCACGACAATAGTGTTTAACACTGGTGCTTCGCTGTGTTTGGAAATTAGTATGACCAAGCGATAGAAAATTAAAGCCTTCACTGTCTAACTAACTAGTCGCATTGGCAGGGGGGACCAGTAGACCGGATACCTGAGCGTTTAGAGTGACCAGAAAACAATCACATAGTCGGTGGTGCCCCTGGGTGAGCACGGAGTAACCCAGTGTTCACTACAAAGGCCCCTCTTTTGGTTGGCATGGCAACTACTCAAACAGGGAGAGAGAACTCTTGGCGTATCGTACTAGTAGCGTGGTAACCGTGGGATTTCCTCCGAGCCTATCACTAAAAAAAACTAAGTTTCGCACAAGAACAGGAGGTTGCGCTTAACAACCAAAAATATCATATTTATTGACTCCTCACAGAAGTCACAATGTTCAAATTTTACGTTACCTCAGGATACTCCCGAGCAGTACGTGAGCTTAAATGTCCACGTTCGTGGGGTCAACAAGTGCGCCAGTCTGTCACTATGGGACTGGGCGTTCTCTTATATGGTGCATACGTTTTGGAGACTTTGTAACCCAGAAAAGAAATCTGTTCAGTTGCGAAGCTGCTTTTTGTGTCATTCAAAGTGATGTATGTTCTAGCAACATAGAGAAAATGTTTAAGATTACACACATTTAGATCTCGTTTCACCACATACGATAACGTGATCAATGTAGGCGAATGTGCCTTTCGCCTGTTCGACCTTGATTATATTGTTTAACTTCGTAGAAACACGCAACTCCGTTTATCACTCCGAAAGGAATGCGTCGACACTGGCATAGGTCCCCGCCGTCCTCGAATGCGGTAAACAGATTATTCGACTCAACCATTGGAACCCGATGATATGCATTCTGAGGGTTCAGTGTACTGTAGACAGAATAGCGTGCGAGGGTTTCGATCATTTGATCCAGTCTCAGTAAAGGATAAGTGTCAAGGTAGGTAAAGCGATTGTTGGTCTGGCCGTAGTCTATGACCATGCGTCTCTTGTGGTTCGTACTGCGCGTTACGAGCACTTGTGCTCCGCATGGAGAATTTGGTGCTTCGATTATGCCACCAGTGAGCATTCGGTCTACTTCAATTGGTATGAAATCTCCACCTTTCCGTTTATGACAGCGAGATTTCGTGGTGATCGGTTTGCAACTCACAGTAAGATTAGTGGATAAAGATGGGGATTTCAGTCCCGTGAATGTTACACCGAATACAGTTAGGGTGTCCCGTTGGTCGCCGAATGGAATTTCAATTTCATTATATAACCCCAAGAAGTCATGTCCGAGAAGGACGTCTGCACAGAGGTTCCGTAATAAACAAAGTCTGAACCGTTCGTATGCAGCATCCTTGTACTAAATGGACACAAGACAATAACCTGTAATAAAAAAATCGTTCAGCTGTTACACCCTTTCGGTGTCTATCTGCCATACCACCCAAAGAAAGCGCGAGGGCTGTGATACTGCCAGGTTGCCCAGGCCTAGACAGGGGAAGTCGAGAGGCAGAAAACCGGTTAAAACCACGGACCTTCCGATTAGTAAATTCGCTTCTAACCACTGAGCCATCTCGCCCACTGGGCTTGAACCGCAAAGCCATGGACGAAAACATCTGTTGTAATTTGGGAGCAGCGGCACAAAATAACGGAAAGATTGAGGAGTCTTGAGCTGAAGCCACATGATATTTCGAGGCTTTGGACCTACAGACGCGTTGAAAATGCCCTATTTCCCCACAACTTTTGCAAATTGGTTCTGTAGCGGGACACCTATTACGAAGGTGCTTGGAGTTCCCATAGAAGTAACATGTTTATTGTGCAGCGGCAGAAATTGTTGTTTCGGCATTGAGAGAGGACGAAGGGGTGAGCACAGAAATAGTAACAGATTGTCTCTATACGCATGATTTTGATTATTTTCGAGCAATTTCGAGAGCTCGTGAGGCTTCGTGAGCTTTGTCAAGGTCAAACTTATGCCATGTCAGCAGCTTCTCCCGAATGGTGTTCGATTGCATTCCGGTCATCAAGGCATTTAGGACTGCTTCGTTTGTACGGCACACAGCAGATACGGCTTTAAAATTCAAAGTGACTTGAGTTTTTTGACGAACTGGTCAACATATTAACCGGGTTCTTGCTTGTATGTAGCTAAGAGATGGCGTGCATACACAGTAACGTGACCCACTGTTGGCCCGTGCCATTTTGTCTAACTGTGGCACAATTCGCGCGCACCTCGAGGTAAGACGGTGCGCGGTGGCGAGCAGCTGGAACTGTGACGTTTTGTGGTGGGGCACTCCTTTTCTCTAATCCCCCTATTTGGCCGTCTGGCTGTCTTCACAGATCGTTTCCATCCTCAACTCCCTATGTGTACCGCTTTGCTTGCTCCGTAGGTTGATACCAATGTATGAACCTGTTACCTCAGTCCACACAGATGGGCCGCCGCAGTGACTGCTATAACTGTTCTTCATAGCTCTTCGAATCGCCATAGTTTTTTGTTGATAGAACTTTCGTACTTATGCTACACCCATCATTTCTACTGCTCCATCTGCTGTTTGCCATCCTGTTGTCTGGGTCCATAACGATATACCCGCTGCCCAATGTCCCGAGTACGGATGTCCCTAATGATCCCCTTTCTGACCTCGGTTATGCGCGGGGTCCAGGAGCAATCCGTCATACTTTACGGATTCTACAATATTTCTACTAGGAAGCACCCCGGTAATCGGATTCCTGAGTGAAGCGAGTAACCAAACAGTTCTCTCAGTGCAGTTGAAACGTCGACCGGAATCTCTTTAAACCAAGCGTACAGTGCCAGGCAAATGCACGGAGAACCAATGGGACGCTAAACCAGCTGAGGCGCATTATTATCTCAAAACTGGGGGCACGAATACAACTCCGGAGCAGTTGTTCGGTGACACCTACAGTGTTGTGCGCCAGTCTAGATCCCTTGTCTGGAAAATATCATACTTTCTTGTCGAATCGTCCAGATTAACAGGAAGAGACAGCCCAATCAAACCAGTTAAGAGGAAAGTACTGGTTCTTCCTCTGGTTTAGAGATCTTAGAGAGTGACCGAATGAAGCAGACTAGAAGACCTTGACTCGTTATTTCACTGAGGAGGTCTACAATGTGGAAACTTGATAAAGTTCAATGTAAAAAACGCTAACAGAAGTGACGGAGACCTTGTTAGGAGGAAACAAATGCATGTAAAACTGGAGGATTTATAGCGTATCGATTCAACAATGGTGGTGGAACAATTCGCAGTAAGATTTACTCCATGCGGGCCAACAATTGGGCTGCACTTAGTGACACTGACCACAAATATCTGCGAGTACCGCACATCACCCATTGACTTATGCATTGATACTCTCATCGACAAATGAAGCCATCGAAATCCGACTACTGGCCAATCAGATCAAGACCAACCGTAGATGGGATCATTCTATGATACGGTGAAAGCCAGCTACGTTATCAAGAGACTTTGTAGGCAGCGGCGTCGGAACGAACTATTCTGCACTCACAGACTTACACATCACCATAATCTATGGTACTCGAGATAGAAGAACGCGGAACAACAAACCATTGCTTTGAGCAAACAACAGGAGGGGCTCCAAAACACACCGAATTTCCCTCACAAAACCTAGTCGGCAAGCCCACGTGTGCTGACATCCATATGACAGAGAACATCACTGAGAACACCACTGTAGAACCTAAAAACTTATTAACCGAAGTTGAAAATAAGCTTGAAGCAGCCCGAGTTGCTTAGTGACCTGTAGTTGATCCCTCCACAAACCAGATGGATAACGACAAATTTCCAGGAGCATTTTCATGTTCCAAGTTCCTAGCGCAGCAAGCCTGCTGGTAACAGAGATCTCTTGCACATAAATCCACCCAGTAAGATACACATCCCAAACCTCCTTGAACCGTTGTTCTGTTGAGGGTGATGAAGCGGGTAGCCAATAGAGTGGGATAAAATCAAGACAATAAATGACGTAGGAAAAATAAATTCGAGTGACGCGTAAAAGTAACTAGAGGTCCTGTGGATGGTCGGAAAACGAAGTGATCCCAAATCTTGAAGCCAAGGAAAAAAAGGAAACTCAGAGGCACATAGCTACACATAATGTGCCAGAATGAGCGAGCTATGGAATAAGCCTCATGAGTTGTGTCAAGTTACCGAGGGTATGGTTGTCGCTAGTGCTGCGAGATTTAACATTAGATAGCCAACTTCGCTGGTGCCTCAGTTTAGAAAGACCAAAATAATATGGTTGTGCGCTCCGTAAGAGAAAAACCATTGCATATGCGACATAGTTATGCGCGTTTATGAGGCACCGACTGGTATCCGAAACAAATCTGCCCGTAAACAGTGACTGAATGCCTGCACACTGTAGGTAAACCACAAGCGTTTTCCGCACGGAAACAAATGCTACACACAAACTGTTGATGCTGATGTGAACTCGTGGCAACAAACAAGCAGATGCCGGTTGAGATACACCAACCGGCTTAAGCATGATGGCACAGTAGTGAACACCAGCATTAGCTTATTTACAACACGGTGCTGGCGTCTCCATCACCTCCAACATTCAGAAAGATATCGCACTTCCAGACATACTGCTATAATAATGCTTACTAGGAAATGCCCATTAACGAGCCACTTAGGTGGAAATGGTCACAAATCAGTAGTCGGACAGTTACTGGTACAGACACCATGCATCATGCAGCAGCGCGCTGATGACTCATGGATACGATTTCATTCCAGGCATGTCCACCTGCAAACTGAACATATCCATGTGACCATGGCTGTACATTGTACGGCCGCTTTGTACAATTCACTCGAATTTGTGTATGCGCAGTGCCAAAAAGCTCTCCCAGTTTGTGCGGGCGGCAGCTTATCAGGCCAATCTGTCAAGTGTCGGATTTCCTCATGGATTGAAATCAAGAGTACAAGTATTAACATTTAACTTACTGCTGTCGGATTAGCGGAATTTCCAAGTCCTCAGGTTCGAGCTTAATCCTCCGACTGACAGCAATCGAGTTGCCTCGAGATACGGTTATCGGACGTTTGTTTTACGTGACCGATGAAGCATAGCCGGTTACGCATCAATGCGCTCGTGGATTCCTCGCTTTCGACAGCGCACATCTGACGATGCAGACATGTGTATGGGTCAGCATGGATTTACACCATTGGGTGGATGGATCCTCACTTCTGGACTCTCCTCCTATTAGTCCACCGTCGGACGTAAATTCACAGCAGAACGAAATCGCCAAGTCTTGGCACAGTGCCGGGAGTTTCCCCTGCGGCACGGCACTGCCACATCCATTCAAGCACCAGAATCTGGGAAAAATGCTCTCGCCAGTACTGAAGATAATTCATCCAGCCGAATTACCAGACGTCAAGTGAAGCTTAGCAAGCTCACCGACCTGGTGGACACGGAAGGTAAGGAAACGGAAGGGATAAAGGAAGTCTGAAAGGTCTGACAAAAATTTCGGTCGGTCCATGCGACCCGTGAGCAAAGCCATCAAAGATTAAAAATCGTAAAGCACGCCCTGACCGCTGACCGAGCAATTCTGGTGACCATCTGCTGCCCCTCAGTCTTACACAGCACGACTTTACCCCCATACCATCCTGCCCGATATCCGACTAGACCATTCAGTTACCAGTGTTCAGTGTTTTATCCGTCTTCCGGTGGAAGATCTGGTTATGACTCACCTTGAATCCTGTTGGAATCCTTAGAAGTCCGCTCAGTGTAGTAGGATTGTAGAGGACAGTCTCTATTGGTCTGCGAATAGCATTCTGATGGTTTCGGAGGCCGAAGTGACGGCACTCTGAAACTCTCGTCTTGAGAGCCGAGTAAGTTAGCGGTCACCTTTCGCAGAAACTGCACGTGGGCGTCGTGGTGTTTACACGTGGTATTATATAAGACCATATGGCTACCGACACTGGAACACTGAATGACAATGATTTCCACGTGGAGCCTACGCGGCGGTACACCAAGGAGGTTAGACTGCAGCAGCTTTCCGAAAGCCAGACGAAATGGTGGTGTTTAGGTTACTGGAGACGTTAAAAAGATTTGGATCATTCCGCTGTTCGGTGAACGATCGTCCATTTTTTTACTTTTCATATGCCCGTCATTTTCCGCTCTGATCCCACTCGCCATCTGCATATTTTTGCTTTTCTTCGTTTCAGTTGTCGATTGACTTCGTCCTCCCGGTTTCCTCTATTGCAGTTCCACCGATCCCGGTTTCCAGCTGATGACACCTGATACAGTCTAAAATAGGTCGCATCTACAGGACCTCCGTTCAAAAGGTTCAGGCCCGGATTTCGGTTCGATTGGAAGCAAGTGTAACCCACATGAGGACTCTACCGATAGTAGAAGGCATGAGTTATTACCTGGTTAGGTCTCTGAAATAACGGCCGTGCCTCGGCCTAGTGCCCGGTCTGGTTCTCCTACTTACGCCTCTCTCTTACTTACGCCCTGTTTGAACAAGGCTTGGCCAACAGGTTTTTCACCGTTGACCCAGCAAACACACGGCGGGGACACGGTAAGAAGATTTTTAAGCTCAGAGCGCACACCTTCATCAGGCAAACTTTTTTCTCATCTCGGGTAGTTGCTGCGTGGAATAACCTTCCTGAGACGGTTGTCCACGCCCCCTCTAGAACTCAGTTCAAAACACTATTAGACACTTATTTACGCGAGTCCTCACGCTGGCAAAAGAAGATTTTTAAGCTCAGAGCGCACACCTTCGTTAGGCAAACTTTTTTCTCGTTTCGGGTATTTGCTGCGTGGAATAACCTTCCTGAGACGGTTGTCCACGCTCCCACTAGAACTCAGTTCAAAACACTATTGGACACTTATTTACGCGAGTCCTCGCGCTGGCAAACATACTGCCCCGCGCTGAGAACTTAAAGAGCAGTGCTACACCCTTTTTTCACTTGTGCCTTTCAGGTGAACGACAGCTGCTGAACGACAAGAACAAAACCGACCCGGGAAACTTTGGCAAAAGCCTCGCTCCTGTGTATCAATCCGTGAATCCGTGAAAGCTGCATTTTTCTAACCGGCGAACAAGCGACAGCATACAGACTGTACTAAACACGTGAGACGGGTCGCAAAACCGCGCGTAGCGGGTCCTATATCAAGTATATTGTACCAAGCACAACTCGGCTCAACGCTTCCAACGGCATGCGCCGGACACTGGAGCGTAAACGGCTAATGTGCCCTTGTTTTCGACCAATCAGAGGGCAACAGTCGGCTGGACCGCAGCGCCACTCCATTATTCGCCGAATGCAATTGGTTTCTCGAAAACGACAGCGTTTTGAAGGTTACTATATCTAATAGGCTACCCTGCAAGTTCTCAGTATGGGTAATTTGTTTACGTGAGCACATCTTCGTCATCTTTCATGTCGAACTGGAGATGGGAGTATAATTTTGACAGAATATCGCGACTTGAGGTAAAACATGGATCTCTTACAACGGGCGGAATTGGTACGTAGTTCTGAAGCCGTAATAATGTACAGAATTTGCAAGACCCAAAATTGCACTGGTGGACACAAAATATGTTTCGCTGCTACAGCCAAATTCCATGGGTTCACGGACTGATACACGCCGCTCAGTATTCGCACAACGGAATTGAATTCTCGGAAGCTACGACATGTTCAGGGTTGCCAGTTCACAACCTGGAATGTCTACGTAGAATGCACATGTTCATATGCTATTGCAAATTATCTTAATTGGTGATCTGTCCAAGTGGACGAATCTTCAAGGTCAGTAAACACCATCTGTGAATAAGCCGCCTAGTGTAATAAGAAAGCACGAATTGACGAAAAAGATGACTCACTTACAATGCACACAACTGTCAGATAGTTTGACAGCTAAAATAATTCCCTGAACACTCTAGAATCTACATGGACCTTGCGGATACAAAATATGCGGTGGTGCCGTTCCCGTAAACAATTTTTGCTCGATAATTGCTGTTACAAAGTAAAGTTGCGTACGCTGCGTTCATTGTTGGCGAAAAATCGTGTAAGTTTGTTGGTAAGCAGCAGAGTCTTCCGTTATGGTTTGCAAATTCTGCTAGGAAGGCCTTGACGTTGATCAGTTAGCCGAACGGAGCTAACATGCGTGTAGGGGTCCACGATGACTAATCAACTAGCCACAAGGAACCTACGTCGATCATAGCGGGCAGCTGAACAAACCCAGCTAGCCGGAGCGCGCCCGTCCATTTCTACCGGGGAAAAGGTACAAAATGGACGACATAAAAAGTTGGGTCGTACTAGTCCTTTTGATGAGTATATATGCCCTGCCGGGAGGCGCATGGACTCCTTCGTGAGGAATGCTCATTTGGCCATTGACTTCATGAGGAAGATATAAGTTAGGTTATCGAAATAACACCATGAGGCAGGCGGCTAACAAACTAGGAGGAATAGTTAACTTAAAATGAGAGCACTTCAGCGGCTACAATGCCGTAGAGGCTTGGTTACACAACGCCATCTTCAGTGGTTATTTCGCATGCCTACTTACTGCATTCCTCAAGAAACGCAAGACTTACATGAAATGCACGGTGTCTCATTAGAGGGTGAACTGTTTGGAGCTGATGAGTCAAAGGATATCATCTTCGTCTCTTTCATCTGGCTGGTGCTCTACAGCGTTAGTCGTAGTAGTCAGAAATTCGCTAACGGCTGTCGAGGAGTTCCTCCTTGGACCCGAAAACACGGACACACACAGACTTTCGAGAAACAACGTGCTGGGATTCTGTGCTTCGGTCCGGGTCTACCTCATAAGACGTCCTCTTTGTGGACCGGGTGGCAAGCACACCTTTGCCTTTTTGGACGGGCCGGAAGCCAAGAAGCAAAGGTGAATTATTTTTCTGCGCACTCACCTTTGGGATAAGCCTGAAGAGCATCGCAGCACAGCGGGCAAGATTCACCATCACAACATTCGGCGTGATATGATACGCGACCAGTGGCAAACCAGCGGTCACTGGTAGTAGTTGGCCGGTCATGCCTCTTGTCATCGAGGAAAATACAAGTACCGGGAAGATAATAGGGCAGGTAAGATTCGCGTACACATTAAATCTCAGATGCTAGGCATTCTTTGTTCTTATAAGGTCATGCGGGTAGCCCAGAGATTAACCTGAGTTCATTAACAATTTTTCAAGTAATCAGTGGCGTGGTATAGGAGGTCGTATTGGGTGGCCAAGTTAGGTTAACTTCATTGCTACGGATTGGTGGCCGTTCATGTTCATCACTCGGTTTATTTGTTTACGAAGGGTGTCAAAAGCTGTCGGCGGTGGCCTCGGAAGAAGTGTAAGAGTTACGCCTTTTTCCGGTACGTTGTAATCCGACAGCCATCGTTGGTGGGTTTGGAAGCAAGCTAAGAAAAATCTGTGAAGAACAGTCTCTACAGTTTGGAACCGACTGATCTCTAAATACAGATAACAAACGTATGCAGGGGAACCACATCGCCTGGTAGAAAGTACATGTGCATTCTCCAGCACCGTCTGGGAGCATCTAGGTGGTTGAACCACAAGCCATAATTTAGTTAACGTGGCTTGACCTCACCTTGTTCGTTCCAACACTGTCATAGGGCAGCCTTGGTGGTCGCGGCCCCAGGTGCCTCAAAACGAGAGAGCATGCATACGTAGTCACTCAACAGACCACGTTCAGAACGTAGCCGTCGCCCTCAGGGGTTTGCCGTCTATCGCAGTGGTACGATGTATGCGGCTCAAATTCTCGCATGAGCCACTCGGCCTGAGGAGACACCTTTGTATGGCGTGCCCCAGCGTGTCGGAGTGGTGTGCCCGGTCTTTAAGGCAGCCGTTCGCATTATCTTGACGGTTGTTGCTTACACCACCAAAGTGAACCATTCCGGGCTGTGCGTGTACGGCCCATTTTCGGGTGATGTCCAACCAGCGGGCCGTGATGTAAGAAATAAACCGCGGACCCGTGCGGCGCAGAATCTGCAGATCTTGCCGGAATCTGTGCGTTTGTAATACGATTAACAAAACACCTACTGTACGGCGTTGTCCAGGCGAGCTATGCGGTGGAATATGTGCCGACTGTTCGCGGAGTGTGTCTATGACCAAACATACATGGATATTAAATAATACATACGTGCTTCCTGATGGCTTTTCTGACATCAAAGTAGCAAAGCATTACACCGCAGCCAAACACAACTCTTGCCGCCCGCATTTGCGCCGACAACTTGTCAATAACGAAAGTCTTAACTGGATAATCCTCACCCATCATTTCCTTGAATAAGTCGAACAGTATATGCATAGGAGCAAGCTGTTCGCTCTCCACGAATGCGCACATAACCGGACGTCCGGTACCCATAAAGTCCGTTACCAAGAAGGTATGAAGCTTTTAGCTGCAGGCCGAATAGTAAGCGCTTTAAAATCTTACCCAAAACGGTTTGTTGCTTGCGTTACTTCTACATTTACGACATCTGAAAAGCGTCCGAACACCACACAAGCACGCGTTCGGTCTCCCCAAATTTTACCAGCACCGAAGGCATACCATCTGCCACAATAAAATCCAACTATGCGGCGCCTACTCAACGGAGCCGGTCGACACTTCCGGCGGCAGTTGCATATATCCTGAGTGGTAAGGATGCTGCCGAATTCATCGGCACAAACTGCCGCAATTCACACGACGGCTTTCCGTATCTCAGAAAGGCCCTGCCGGTGCCCAACTCGTCTTCGGTTAGTCGCCGATTTACCGAAAGCCGATCGTACAAAAACTCTGGCAACTTATGGTTGTGCCCAAGAAAAGTGGTGACTGCCGGGTAGTTCTTTTGCCGCTGTACACAAAGACGCAATGGACAAACGGTACTTCTCGTACTGCTTTTTTCTTGGCGAACACGCTCAGCTAACTAGCTTCCTCGGATTCCTCGACTTTCCGTTGGTCTTGGAGGTTGCCTGTTGAGTTTGTGGTATACTCATTACTAAAGCAAAATAGCGTTGGTACGTCGATTACTGGATGAACGCAAAAATACCACATAGTTATCCTTTATGTATTGATTTGATGCCTTCTCAAATGCCGTGAAGGATGAAAAGGATACAGCACCAAATTTCTCAACAAACGCCTGTGAAGCAACTTCCGAAGCCATAGCACAGCAAGCTCAAAGTTGAAATTCTGTTTAAAAATTTCGAAAGGAGATTACTTAAACCAAATCACAAAAACTGACGGCAGATATGGGGTGATTTTTTATCTGTGCACATGTGCAAAGCAATGCAAGATTTTGACGTAAAAAGTTTTATTTCTCTCGCAAGGGTTTTGCAGAAAAATGCATTGTGCATCCAAGGCAGCTTGATACACGGGATGGAAGTTTACACCCGAGTTTTCCGCGTCGTTTTGTTTTTTTTCTGGTTCAGCAGCCGCCACTCACCTGAAAGCCACAAGCGAAAAATGGCTGAAGCACCGCTCTTTAAGTTCTCAGCGCGGGGCAGAGAGCTTGCCAGCGCGAGGACTCGCATAAAAAAGCATCTAATAGTGCTTTGAACCAGGTAAGAGATTTAACGTGGACAACTGTCGGAGGAAGGTTGTTCCACGCAGAAACTACTCGGACTTACAAAAGATCTTCCAAATAAGTGTCCGCTGTGAGCTTGAAAAGCATCTTACCGTGTCCTCGCCGTATGTGAGCTGGCTCAACGGTGGAAAACCTGCTGGCCCAACCTTGTTAACACAGAACTTGCGTAAGAAGTTTGTCTCCTCGGAGGCGACGATACTCTAGGGGAAAGAGGTCAAGCACCGCGAGACGCGTTTCGTAGTCCATGGACATGAGGAACGGAGCCCTGAGGAACCCTAATAGAGAACGGCGCCGAAAAAGGGTAGGTCGTGCATACTTTCAACCGGAAGTTTCTATCTTGTATGAATGCCTTGATCCAACGTAGAAATTCCCACTGAATCCCGGGGGGTTAAAGTTTGTGGAGTGGAGACGTGTGGGGCTCAATCAAAGCAAAAGGAGGGTCGCCCTCGTCGAGTGGCTGTGGAAATATCAGGTAGAACTGCTTTTCCGTTAACGACGTTTCCTTCAAGAGCTCATATAACCACAAGGCGCAAAACGGGTTTGTCTCGTGCAAGAGTTGACGCATGCCCTTTTCTGTGAAGGGCAAGTTGGTTATAGGCCGTTCGTAGTTGAGCCTTGGCAAGATGAGGCGTGGTGATTTCGCTGGAGCAGAACACAGGCATGTATAGTGTTCTCTGTAAATTTCGGATACCACTATTGGGTCGCTTGTAAGTTCTCCGTTCCAGTCCCACGAGGAGAACGCGATTGGCTTATTTCGGCGGTGATGTCTCATGTACTTAGACAGCACATTTTTTTCGAATGAAGTCTAGTAGCGTAACTGCTTTTGTATGCCTCGTTGTTTAATTTCTGACCCACAGAGGTCCCGGATCACGCGAAATGCTAGCTGATCTTCTGTACCCCTATGGTTTTCCTTTTAGATAATAGTTGGGAGTTCCTTTTCTGAAGAGGGCGAATACTTTTGAGCAGCTTCCGCTTCGTTGGACCAAAAAGTGCATGTTTCGAATTCACGTTTGAGTTTCCGGGTTCCCAGCTTAGTCGAGGGTGAAAGCAAAAATCAACAAAGAGTAATCATTAAAACTTGATTGACGAAATGCCTTTTGTTGGGGGTAAATGGGTCCAGTAAGTGGTACATAATAACACTAGTTGACATGCGCTGTAACGGGCGAGTGCAGCAACATGCTGAGTCTAAGAACTCAGTATTCATATTTGATGAGCTGAAACTCCACCCAGGGGGCCTTGGAACAGATTAGGCCATCTACCAGCTACCAGATGGAGAAGAGTTGCTCAGGTGTTTCTACAAGGAACGGGTCATCATTCGGCGAACTTCAGGAGCAAGGGTATACCAGGCAGAGAAGGAAATCGGCTACACTCAGCGGAAGTTGAATCCATGGTATACCACGAAATGGCGTGTGGTGAGCCGACCGTTGAACATCAAGAAATTTATTGAGAAGACTGAGGCCAATTTGAGGAAGTACTTCAACGCTATTTCTGCAGCGCTGAAAGTGGGGAGCAGAAGAATGTCCCGTCATCGGAAAGGTCAGCTGAGTTATTAGTTTTAAGGCTTCGAAGGGCGTAATTGTTTTCTGCCAACCTTGGTACTTCCAATACCTCTTGTTTTTGGTAGGACGGCTCCCTCCGGTTTGTGCGGACCCTTCGTATATGGAGGAGGCAATTTTTTGCTCGTGGTAGAAACTTTCGAAATTTACTGCTTGTAGTTCGTGGAATGCCATATTTTGGGCTCCTTGGTTCAACGTTGTTCCCAGGTTTGTGGTGAACGTGCTTTCGTTCGGTTCCTTGGATCCAGGGCGCAGCTTTGCCGTGAGGTCGGTTTGACCTGCTAGCTTTTATGTGCGCCAAGTAGGACCACCTGGAAGTAGTACTTTTGATGACGCTCCCAAGAAGTTCGTTTTTACAGAGGATTGCACTTTGGATTCAGCATGCAGCCTTTCGACTGGACGGGGCTTACGTGGTTTATTCGACTTCCGTTGCTTCCCTCTGTGCTTTTAAGGACTCCCAGCTTGTCCGAAATCAGCGTGACCAACTCGGTGTACGAAGGATTTGTAGGTAGTGTGTTGCCAGATTCGTGGCTTTGGTCTTCAAGTCATGAATGACAACTGGATCACAATCAAATCGACCAACAAATGATACCAGCAAGGCTTAATTTTGATGCCCGCGACGATCGCTGGAAGCAAACTGAAATTAAGTTCACAGAAACCATGAGGCTTTCGAGGTTGATCACTTTACTAAGAGTTAGTCTAGTCCGACTGTACCGTTCAATGGGATGCTTCTCCAGCTTTTTCAAAAAGGCAAAATTTCAAGGTCACCAAATGTCAGCGATTTCCGTGTAGCAACCGTAACGCAATTGAAACCAATCTGTACCTGCTAAGACGTGTTTATCACACGATTTAATATGTATTTCCCCTTCTCTCAACCTATTGCAGTACCCCCCGGTCCATATAGGAAGCTGTAACCTAATTGTACGTCCCTCTCAGTAGCGCTGACCTATTTTTCTACCTTACTTGACCTGTGCCTGTTGTTCCGGTTTCAATATACGCATGCTGCTGCCTAATCCAGTTTTCTCTCGCGCGTCACCCAACCTGTGCAGATTTGTGCTTTGCGGGTTGCGTGGCTCCAGTGATCCCAAGTTCCATATCTGTTCATTTCAGAACCGGCATGTGTCATCACTGCATGCTTGTAAACGTCGAGTACCGCTGAATTACTAACATTCCACGCTGTTCCACCTTTCCACTAATATCTCGTGAACCCAAACAAATGCGTATTTCACCTGTCCACGGTGTTTTGCGGTGAATTTCAACTGATTCCAATTGCAAAACCCACCCAGGCGGATGCATGTATAACATTTGGGCCCGGTGTAACAAAGTAGATGAGTTGGTTCACAAATGTCTGGCACTCCGCTTTTGCTAAGAAAGCTCGCCTTGCCCCGAGTGTAATAAAAGATAACTCGATGCAATGTGCAGTGCTGATTTGATTGTGTCTCTGTGAATAACCCTCTCTCGCAGGTATGCGAAACCAGCCAGTAGATAATACAGCTTTCTTTGACAATCTGCAGGTTAATTGCAGCCAACTTGGTAGCGAGCACTTCCAGTAGACACCAAAACGTCAGAAAGAGCAACTAAACTGCCAGAAACTACAACTAATGAGTGCCGCTCATCACAATATCCGTGTGCCTGGTGGCTTACCTTCCCCGTTCATCGTAACCGTTGGGCCCGCATTTGTGCTCGCTGCTGACTAAAACACTAAGTAGGCACAACGCTGATTCAAGCTTGAGTGAAATCTATTCACCGTCTTTATTGTACGCTCTTGGTCTTCATGGCTGTTTACGTGGCCGTTAGGCTGATCGCTTGATTGATGAAAGGATGTAACGGGCAAACGGTATCTTCGAGTGAAGCGTAATACCGGAACCTCCGGGAGGGCAAAACAAAGTAGGAGCTGGGTTTCATACGGTACTATTAATGTGAGACATTAATTCACAAACTATCCATATCTCGACAGTAGATGCTCGTTCACAACAAATGGTCCAGTTGGACTACAAAAGTACGAAACAAATGAGTAAAGAGACTCCTAGGTGAGACAGTCGCACTTTCATAAAGTCGGCCACAACCTGACTGGATGACCTCAAGGCCAAATTTTTGGAGTGGTAAGGACAAACAAACGCCAGTTCATCTACTTGCACTAAACACAAAAGTACAGCGGAGGTTAAAAATAGGGGCAGATGAAGCGTGGGGAATTTCAACTCTCAAAGTAACGGACGATTCAAAAGGTTCATGTGTGAGGCGGACCGGCGGCTTAAGAAAATGGATTCAATGAGACTTGTCTTTTCACTTGGTGAACCTGCCTGCAGACCTTCCACAAACAGTGGGCAGGGCTTGTTGTCACAGCAATAGCCGTGATACTCTTAACGATTCCATGGACACAAACGATCAGTAGCGCCAGCCGGTAGGCCACAAAGATCACAAGGGACATCGTCCGTTTGTGAAGAGCGCCACTTAGGCTGGGGGTGGTTGTCCTCCAACGCCATGTTCTGGTTGCACAAGTAAGTGTTTCACGCTGGTTGTGCGTCTCCAACAAATTCAGTTTTCTGACCAGGCTTTCAGGATGCTTGCGCAATCTTTCTACTGTTCACGGCTCCTGCTTAAGAACCACAGACAGATGTACCTCAGTCTGGTACGTCGTATTCGGCATGCCACCGATTATACGCAAGAAACTAGACTGAGCAATGCAAAGGTGAATAGTCAACCTGCATTAGTGCAATGGATAATCTCTGAATATATTGCTGCACAGCTGATGGTAGTTCTAAGATAACTGAGAAGGTCTGTGCACCAGCAGAAATTTTCAATATGGCCGACAATAACGTGCACTCACTACTCTTACCATGTATAAAATAAATGCAATGCGAAAATTGGAGTAAGTCAAAAAGGGACTTATCGTCTATGGATAATCCGTGAGAGCTCCGGCGTAAAAGTCCAGACGAGGAGAGGTGTTTTATCCGCAGTATAGCTGCCACACGTCTTCCTTAATTGTCCGTGGACTTGTGGGGGTTGGTTGGCTTCCTGCCCCCTGCGTACGTGTGTGTGGTGATTGCGTTGTGTCTTCCTATATATAGGAAGGTTTGGCGTGAATAATACCGTTCCGATGCGTACAAGAGCGGAACTGATTTGTCGGTCTAGGTCACGAGCGAGACAGGGTCTTGTCACGTGACTTATGCGTTTGCTGAACAAATGAGTTGCACGATCTAGTGAGCACGATTGCACTAGACAAATTAGGAGAAGTTGATTGAAGCAAGTGACCTATACAAATGCCAAAAAACAGTGCGCACCGTAGCCACATGAACTGATAGAAAACGGACCTACAGCTACTAGCTGAGGTATTAGCTGATAGAGAACATTTGGGTTCTGCACTGAAAACTGGCAGCTATTAACGAACTGTTTCTCAAATTGCGGTGGTCAGTCTGATGTTACTGCAGTTTTGGCGTGAGCGTGTCAACATGCCTGAGAGCCGGGTTAATGGTACATATCGTCATGCAATACAACTCACTAAAAACACATCAACTCAGTAGTTTCACCCACCTGTGTGCTGTATGAGACACTGATGAGGAAACCGTTGGTGGACAAGCCGTCTGCTAAGGTGCGCATGACAAACAAACCGTAATGTGAAGTCAAAAAGCCCCCACTTATATGCTATTCCGCTTACAAAATCACTTCCGAACAGTGGATTTTAGTGTCGCGGTCAATAATTGAGTGCAACTTTTTCACATATTTAGTGTATTCTTTCGCATATCGCGCCTGGCTGCTTTTGTTAATTGCTAAACCAGTAACCAAGAAAGGCAGACAGTACTGCGGGCTTAGTGGATAACACCATATCGCTTGCGCGGTGGCAGGTTAAACACATGCGTTAACGAGTTGGCCGCGAGTAAGGCACATGCTATCAAGCTGAGGCCCGCAAAAAAAGAATATTTATATTTGTTTGACAGCAATTCTTGATAATACTGCGATTTCTATCCGCAAGGGAAGGTTCAAAGCACTATGGATAGAGAGAAGACTCCGAGTTTATAACAACACATCAATTACTCGCTGCACTTAGATCACACAATTTACTTATATACTTGCCATTTGTATTAACACTGCAGCGTTTTCTATTTGATCGGCCGATTTGCTGTTGTGGTACACTGATTATTTTTTAACGAAGTACTTTTCTCGTATTTATATTCTGGAGGTGCACTCATCTGAGGGGCCGGAAATGGAGTACAGCTGCGTATCTACAGACCTATTGAAGCACTCAGCTTACCCAACTCCACGCAGCCAGGTAGTCTTTTGAGGACTAACAGGTCATTTCATTTGAAGGATTTAGTTTGGGTGTCTATTTATGCCACCAACAACCGCGTTTTTTATTATTAAGAATATTTACCAGAATGTCCGCCGCCTTTGTCGATTGCGTAAACCGATACCAGGGCACATAAATTAAAGCCGCATAGGTCCAGCGCGCGACGCAAATTATTCCACCTCGATGGCGAACGTGAGACCAATGCACGGCTGTTTCATGAATACTCCATGGCCGATGCACACCACGTAAAGCCGTTAAGTTTACAATACCAACACGATACCGCTCTTGTCTACTTTCAATTGTTGTGAAAATGCTGGACAGGCGGATCCGATTCAACGTTAAATGGCGATATGAAATTGATGCCACAGCAGCTCTCAAATACGCAGTCCCAAAGCAGCGCACAACAACTATTGCTGAGAACTTTTGCGAGATAACCCGTCAGGTGCTGGACTCTACCGTAGTGCGGCCGTTTTTAAACGCCACTAACCCACCACCTACAGTATAGGGCATTATTTCAACAGACAATTATTCTTCAACAGTTTTTCCAATAAATGGGAAGCTTAAGAGCAGTTTTCTGTTCTTCTAGGCTGCATTGACAGCTTTTCTTTACGAAAGACGTATGCTGACGTTAAGTAAACCATGTGTGTTTTTCAGACGGACCTTCGCGCCAATGGCATTACAGGAGCCGTAATTATTCTCGTTTAGGTATTAGCGTCTTGGCGATATCACAGCCAGCATGTAATCATGCAAACTACTTTTGGATGTACCATTATGTCACCTTATTTGTTTCAAGCAGAGGGGAAAATGGACAAAATAACAGAAATGCTTATGCTTGTATCGCTCCACCGGTCACACCTAATTATCCCTTTTCAATCGATTTTAGATGAAGACACTAGCAAAACCCCAACAGAGGTACCAGGGGCGTGCTACCTCAAGTTCCCCCTCTTTATGTCCCGTCGTCTTAAATTCGCTCATCATTCTATATCGCATCCTTCGGCTCATGAAATCTCAGGGCACGTGAATGGTCTGTCAAAGCATTGCCCTCCTTCTTATCATCAGTACAACCTATGAGCTACATGTTCTCATGGTCCACAAAAGCCACTTGCTGGATCGTTTCCCTAGACTCAGCTTCCCTGAGGAGATGAGTAGGAATAAGCCAGCTACTTGAGGCCAAATAGCCAGTAAGATCGCCCGCCAAATCAGCCGGCATCACCGCCAATACACTCTCCCAAATAGTCCAGCTGAAATGAAAATGAGGTTTCCCTCATAACGATCGGAGGCACTGCCACAGGAAGCCCTGTCATCTTACTGGAATTCGGTCACTCCATAAAAATCACGAAAAATTTGCTGCGCGCCACGTGGCCCATAATGTTATGGGATGCATTTCCGTCTATTCGTTTTATCCTATCGTAACAGACCCTAGCAGCCTAGATGATATAAAAAGTCCCTACGCCAGAAATATGTAGAGCTAATCTGAGTGAGTTCAGTGCGCCTTAACCCTACGTTCAAACTTGATCAAGTTCGCAACAACATTCTTCTTAAAGGGCTTTCTTCTCTAGGCATCTTCGAACTCCACACTCAATGACCCCAGTGTTTCTGAGTGGAAAAACACTTGTGGCAAAAGCCTTGTTTCCCCTTCAATCAATACTTAATGAGTTGCACCGGAATGCACAGATTGCTCTAAGCCAGTCAACAATTACAGCGCTGAACTACTGAACTTAACTAACTTCTTCGGTAAGCCATGATGATTACATCAAAATATAGCGTGCAACGGTGCTGTCAAAAAGAATTCCTTTACTGAACACGAATACGAATTCATGCACGGAAGTAGTCCAGATACAGGCTGATACACGTCAGGGGGACTCCCTTGACCGCTACTGAAGGGCGGGAAAGCGTAAGAGTCTTGCATCGCCACCAACCTCGCCCCCGAGAAGCAACCAAACTAGTGGCCAAAAGTGACCGTATGACAGACTCAGAGTGATTGACAGAAATCTGTGCTTCATAGAAGCTAATAGATTCTGGGCCGTACACATGTCCCTTTGGGCCCATTCTAGAAATCGGTATCTACTTGAAGGGAACGTGGCTCTGTGGAAATCATTCAGAAAGGTAAGCTGGATCGGTTCATCCCGTTTAGAACGGAATACCGTAAAATAAGAGGTGCATTTATAGTCGTTAGCATGAGTTCCAACTCCCAAACGATACCATCCGCAGGCAGTTGTTAATGATCTGCTTGCATCTGTATCCAACTGGTCACCATTCAACTCTCATCTGCTGAGAAGCACGTACTAGATGCTTTGGAAGCTTTATCACACCAAATTGGTCCAGGCACGCAAGCCTGAAAAGGCGAAGCAGCTCCGGTTAAAGACACTAGATCTCACTTATAACGATTGGGTGCTCGCTTTCACGGACTATTTCTCCATGAGGTAGAAATTGACCTTGCCCGGGCAGAAAGCAGAAATAAAATCGCAGTTCGCTGACCCACATAATTCAGCGGATAACTTCGCCACCGCTGTTGAATTACCCATCGATTCCCATTACTCATTTCCCGTTCACGGTCAAAAAATACAAAATAATGGAGGTTCCTAAATGATCAGAAACCAAAAGATAAAACAGGAAGAATTGAAAACTGCTTGGAGCCGAAAAATCTTCAGAAAAAATAGTAACTGTCAAATAGCACTATCTATCTTTCGTTTACCCATTTATACATCCGTATACTCATTGCAGACCGAAATCATCGCTGTATATCTATCAACCTTCAACATTCCCTATTGTAATCTCACTACATTTTCAAGCTAGCTTATTTTCTCATGAAGCGTTTCACTTTACGCAATCCACCGGAAGCCCGGGGAAACCTGAAAACTGGGAACTGCAATAAAGGCAATAGAGATCAATAAATTGACAGATATCTGCAAGGAATCCCGGTGCAAGAAGCACAGATAACTTCAGGCGGTTCCGCGTTTTCTGTGCTTCCGTCGCCTTTTGGACCTCCGTTGAACGTGAACTTGGACATTATACCACCGTGTTTGTCTACGTTGAAGAGATCGAGACCCGCAATATTCAACAGCGGGGCCGACGATGTTGTTGCCCTCCGCTAAAGGTTCGTTTTGTGCATTGTTTAGGTAGTTCTGTTCCATTTGTGTTCGAAGCAAATAGGAGAAAATTTTTTAGTTTGGATCCCACTACCGCAGTTTGATAAAGTTAACTCCCTAAATTTTGACACCCTAGATTCTGGCTGGGTATCCAAATATTTACAGCGCACGCATCTGGCAAAAGCGTGGCCAGTACTTCCGGCTCAAATATTGTAAGGGTAGGAGGGAATAACACAAAACGCGCTTTCATACCCGCACTCATCTGAAACCAGTTCGCTTACCTTCATACCGTGGATTTTTGCAATTCAGCAGTGTGCTTATACCGAATGCATCCTAAACGGGAAACTTGTCTCGATGTCAAAATGCTTGTGATCCTGAGGCCCTTGTTCAGGCTGCAATCCCTCATTGTCAGCACCGAAGCGCACTTAGCGTTGTAAGCAGTCATCCCAAACTTACTTCATTGTCTGATCTCTTTAGAACAGTAATTGCTAGCTGACATTGACTCGCCGATAAGAGATCGGAGTCCTTCCGTGATGCAAAGGGTGCAACACTATTGGGATGTACTGGAGGATGTCCGTCAACATCCACCGTCGCCTGACTCTCCAATTCAGGGGTTGTGGCAATTCGTTCGTGTAAGGTTGAGCCACTCGAATAACTCCCGACAACCGGACGACTACCTCCTGAGACAGGATTATTCAGCTCCAGAAATGTCTCATATATGCTGCCCAGGCACGACGATTGTCTGCCAGCTCTGCACAGATCGCAATCCAATGTAGGCTCCAGCGACGAACTCCGTAGACAACTTGGAGACCTGGCTGCTCCATGTCGCTCTTCATCGTACTCAGCCAGGCTTCCGGCTGTCATCTGTGGCAACAACGTCATCCTTGACATGGCGTAGAGCCTATGCCTATTACTGATTTCGGCATCGTCCTCGCGCAACGCGTGCTCAAGCCATTGCAGACATCGACGTTAAAGGAGTGTAAATAGTTGTGGTGGGTCATGCGTGCCTTTTTGGTTCTGTTTACTCAAAAACTGTAGATAGCGACTTGATTTGCGTCGGTGACAGTGGTTAGAAACCTCCAGCTTTGCTGTGTTTTTTTCACAGTGTTTACGTTTTCCCGTGCTTCCCAGCAGTGTTAATCACGCTTTACTATTCAAACGTGTTACGTCAGTATCTGTAACGCTGTCTTACAGCTACGCTCCACTCATGGGAACGCCATTGCCTTACTGCTACGGACCATGTTTCTCAGGGTATAAATCAGGCCTAGGCGCGTGGCTGCTTTGAAGACTCGTGTTTTCGCGCCTGAACTAATCTATTCTCCACAAGACGAAGCTCAGCTGCATTGTAGACCTGCCGAGAAATGTCCACACGCCGTTGGATTTCCTATTTAGTCTGTCCATTCGGTAAAGTAGTGTGACCAGAGTATTTGAAGTCGACAACCTGCTAGATTATTCCAGCTGTTACCTTGAGCTGAATGGGCACGTCCACACAGGTGCAGGAGTTGGTCTTGGACGTATTGACAAGTGCTGCTTAGTGAGTTAGATTATTCGGCACACATTAAAATTATTCCAAGTCAGGTTTTGTAACTTAACCGGACGTCAGAGTATTCCAATGCTCGTTCGAGTGACCTGCCGACTGCGACGTTAAAGAGGACCGGCGAAAGTGGGCGGCCTCGTACGCCACACCCAGCGTCGACTCCGTACCCCATACACCCAAGTGGGAGCTTTCACCAATAAGTACGAGGCTTTTGTGAGGCCTACCAGCTCCGTGGGAACACCCTCAGCTAATAGGACTGTCTACGGTGACTCACGGTTAATCGAATCTAACGCAGCGCGACATTCGAGGAACCGTACTGTGCTAGGTTGCATAAATCCGAATCGATGTTCTACTGTTCGTCACGAACAAAATGTTTAGTCCGCACAGCCTCTTGAGCATCTGATCCGGATACGTCCCGAAATATGCTCGCAAGGTCGAGATAGCTGAATGATTAAGGCTGTGGGATTGCTGACCGGAAGGTCTCTTGTAAAAGCTGCTCGACCCATCGGTTCGAACCCGACCTCTGCCTCTCGACTTCCCCTGTCTAGGCTTGGGCAACCTGGCGGTATCCCAGCCCTCGTGCTTCCCTCGGGTGGCGTGGCAGCTAGACACCGACAGGATGTTACAGCTGAACAGTTCTTCATCGGTTGATGCGTCCTTTATTCATCGTGGTCGCATCACCTTAATCCTTGATCGTTTCACTCACAGGCGGTATCCGGCGTCCGGTCGCATGGATTAACTGGTATAATCTTCTGACATTCCACACTTCCTGGGCTTCTTCCATTTCCATGACCTGTGTCCAGGTTTCACGGTCGGCGCGCACGCTAAGCTTGATCTGGTGTCTGGTAATTTATCGAGCCAAATTATGTTCCGGACCGGCGGGAATATTTCTTCAAGCAGTGCCACTGTTCTGTCGATATTCAGCACTCGAGTTAACCTGGTGGTGTCATGCCACAGGCAAAACGTTCAGCACTGTGCAAAGGTTTGGCGATCTCGTTCCAGCACGAATTGTGATCTGACAGTGGAGCAATTGAGAGTCCAGAAGACGACAGTAAAAGCACGGTAGTCATATTGAGATACGACAACGCCAGGGAACAGATTGAACAAAACAACCTTTAGATTGCCTAGAAAAGGCTGAGATGCAAGATTTGTAGACCTCAGTTATCATCCTGTGTTTAGTAGCTTCTATGCCCAGCGCCTGACGATCCGGTTTACGTGGCTCTTCACAGTTGACGTCATATCGTATTGAGTCTGGGTGGTTGCTTAACGAATGGTCTAAGAGTTGGTCGAAATACTCCGCTTATCGCCTCATCCTCGCCATGGCTGTTGAGGAATTCTCCAGCTGTTCCAAATACTGTTGAGACCGAAGGTTTCCTGAAGCTGCGCGTATTAGGCGAAAGTGCTTGTCGAAATCATCAACATTAGTAGCGGATTCCTCGTCTGCTGCCTTGTCAGACCACTGTGATACACTAATCTTTGTTAACTGATCAGGTGGCCTCTAGCCGAATGAGGTTCTCGTAACCGCTTTCTTCGCGCTTGGCCAAAGACTCAAGAAATGATAACCAATCGATGTCAATGGCGTTTTTGTTGCCAGTTTCTGTTCAGATTGGACGAATGAGTGTCCGACGTAGGCACCTCAGAATGCTTGTATTAAGCTAGCACTAAGTCCATTCCCCATCCATTTTATTCTTTACTATAAGGCCTTCAAATAAGTTGATTGTACTACAACGAAGCATCACTGTCAAACACTGATGTTTCGTCCATGATGATGATTGGTGTTCTACTGAAATGATACGTAGTTTTTTCATGCACGGTGCGAGATGGCCCAAGTGGTTACAGCGCCACAATTCGCGCGCATCCTTTGTCTCCTCGACTTCCAGTCGCTGCTTTCATTTGGGCTTCCAATAAAGATGAGAATGTTAATCGACTAGTGATAGCCGCACTTATTCCGTAAGCGTCAAACACCATGGCTGTCTCTTGCGGTAACGAATCACAAGTCAAATCGAAGAAGTCCGCCTTGGAGGAAGGGACATGCCATTGGCGAGAGGGAGCGCCTTCCCTCAACCAATCGGGCTGTTCGGTATCACCTAACAGGCTAGCGAAAGGGATAACATAATCTCAGCCTGCTACCAAATGCCTTGTAACCTGGGACGGATTTCGATGAACGTAGTCAGTTGCCTGTTAGTGGTGCTTACAAGATCTCACTTCTCCACAATGTGTCATGAAGTTTACACATGATCTCTCTGCTATGAGTACCGGTTGATCGCGCACGACAGTCTTTTGTCCCACAGTAACTGCTGCTTGACCCATCACTCTGACAGGTTACTCGTGTCAGTGACAGTTAGGTTGTCTACCTCATTACCACCAAATCGCCATAACAGCATAAAAAGACTGATGTTTAACTTCCGTGTAACCAGGTGGATCTAGATAAACTCATTTAGTGAAATGAACAGAACACAAGAGAGAGGGCGACCCAATGCCTACCTTGTGTTGACACAAGGAATGTGGACACTTCCAACCAGTCAGACTATATAGATAGGAACGGCTAACACAGCAGCGCCACGTACGCCGGCTGGTAGCCATGTATGCGACATTTTGACCTAGTGTACAAGTCGGCGGCTAGCCATGCAACCGTATCCACACAAAATCATTCTTAATGGCAGGCATGCAGCAACTTTTGCCCTGGCGGAACCGGTTGAAAACAATCGCAAACTGGGATCCTGACCCTCTCTACACCTGGAGTTAGACCGTTAATCGTTTTCCAGGATGGATGTTTCGAGGTGTCGGCAGATATGTTGACACTAGGCCCTTTCCTCTCTTGTTCTTTCACAATAAGACTATAAAGTGACGCTTGTATGGCAGTGAAGCTGCGGGTCATGTTACCTTGGTTCGATTGGGCTTATATAGACGGATTCGTTGATAGAATTCAGATTTTGGAGTATGGAGTGATAGGCTTTAGCGCTCTGAAACCGCAAACTGTGGGTATAATCAAACAGATGTTGGAGTATCTATTCATCTGTTTTGTTGGTATCATTTTGGTTTCTCTGTTATGCTGTTGACTCAAGATTGGTAAGCAGGCCGCGTGCTTGTCTGTGATATGCGATAGTGTATCATGTTGAAGCTACTGCATCACTCAACTCCTGAACAGCGAAACGTCTTTTCATGCCCGAGTAGAACCCATTAGATATTAGTCTGTATAACGCACATTTACAGCGTAATAAAAAAACTGTTTAGCTGCAACACCCTTTCGGTGCCTAGCTGCCATGCCACCAGAAGGAAGCACAAGGGCTGGGATACTGCCAGGCTGCCCAAGCCTAGACAGGGGAAGTCGGGAGGCAGAGGTCGGGTTCGAACCACGGACCTTCCGGTCAGTAAATTCGCGCTCCAACCACTTGAGCCATCAGCAGAATAACTCCTGGTCCTACCGCATTTCTTCAGGCATGCAACATTTTGAAACAACCCAACACCAGCCGTAAAGCCACCACACTAGTAGTAACATCAATCAGAAACCCTGACTTTTCTGTCGGGTAACACCCGCCAAATTTGACAGGCGTTGGGTCACTGATAAGTAGCAATCGACATTTTATTGACGTAGCACTTTATGACCTCGCCATATTTTTATTTTGTCATTTCCTCTAGCCCGAGAATGGCAGCAGTTACAGTCGAAAAAATTTGCGGAAAAGCGCAAGTTTGGGTTTGTCGAAGCTCAGAAGGAAGAAATGCCTCCAGAACATGTGCGGAAAATAGTCCGTGATCATGGTGATATGACCAATAGAAAGTTTCGGCACGACAAGAGGGTTTACTTGGGGGCATTAAAGTACATGCCTCATGCTGTGTTGAAGTTATTAGAAAACATGCCAATGCCGTGGGAACAAATTCGTGACGTGAAAGTAAGATTGTTTCTATTGCTCGTCATCAAATTTAGGTGCTTTATCACATCACTGGTGCAATTACATTTGTTAATGAAATACCATGGGTCATAGAACCGGTATACATTGCTCAATGGGGAAGCATGTGGATTATGATGCGCCGGGAGAAGAGGGATCGTCGCCATTTCAAGCGCATGCGCTTTCCTCCATTTGATGACGAAGAACCCCCTTTGGATTACGCAGACAACGTTTTGGACGTTGAACCTTTGGAACCCATCCAGTTGGAAATGGATCCAGAGGAAGATGGTGCAATAGCCGAGTGGTTCTACGACAGAAATCCTCTCGTGGATTCCAAGTGAGTCGTACTGGTTTTCGAGCAATTTGTAGATGTCAAGTTTATAGCTGATAAATTGATTGGTTCAGATGTGAAGTATTTTCGTGCGCCTCGAATTTACTGGTCATCTTCACAATATTCGCTACCGTGTAGGGAATCGCGAATAAGTATCTAGTTTTCAGACTCAGATTGCTTCCAAAACACTGCATGCACTGTAGCGCCTAGGTAACCTAGGAACAGGCATCTATCCCTGATTGACCTCTTCGTCAATGTATTATTAAGCGCATGCATTGTAGTCGCGTGCATATTATATTTTGATGGATTTATGTGAGGATATGATATGAGTGACGTCCCTACGGTCAAGACTTCCGTTTTAGGATTGCACTTCTAGCCCTTTCACAACACGCGTTCTGTAATACAGCAACGCACTTCGTGAGATTGAATAGTAGCGCCCTCACTGCCGTTGGCTTCCTTGATTAATATCATCTACAGTAGATTTGTGCTGTTGCCGTTGTTGGATTGGAATCTGAATTTGATGAGCTCACAAAAGGTCACCAACCAGGCTGTGGCATCCCGAGAACCGCCTTCGTCCTTCGAGAGCACCGTCAATAGAAGGCTCTGAATCGAACTTAACACTTCTCTTAAGATTATTGCGATCTGATATGGGTGACGACCTCTTCAAGGCATATTCCGCTCACGCTGAAGCGTTTGAGGGTAAGTACTTAACACCCCAAGCCTTCGCTTATGACACGTTGCAAAGGGCCATATTAAGGTAGACGAAAATTGACTAATATCCCCTCATTGAACGCCCAAATACGTCTTGCCTGCTTCCCTTCCTCTATTGGGTAGTTTTGTCTTCTGTATGGTAATATATCCGGTTAAGCCTCCTATCCACCGTGTCTTCACACTCAAGTTTAATAATTCAGTTAGTCCCCCTGCGATTTTTTCCTGCCTCATGTGGTTCAACAAAAAAGTGAACGTCAGACTGGAATCTATAAAGTGATAAAATCAAATGTGTTTGACGGATGATCTCCATACAACTTACTGCCAAATCCCACGTTTTTCAGAAATACCCAATGTAAGATCCGGGCGGCTATGGATCTCACAGGACGATTGCGACTACTAGATTATACGCAGTTCGTAGCCAGTGGACAATAAGAGCAGACAGACGTGGGCAGCAGACGATGTATTGAAGACTGACAGGAACTGGTTCTACAAACAACGGGTTAGTAAGCATCGTAAATTAAGCGAACGTACAATCAATAATGACGCAATCGGTCACCAACCAGGCTGTGGCATCCCGAGAACCGCCTTCGTCCTTCGAGAGCACCGTCAATAGAAGGCTCTGAATCGAACTTAACACTTCTCTTAAGATTATTGCGATCTGATATGGGTGACGACCTCTTCAAGGCATATTCCGCTCACGCTGAAGCGTTTGAGGGTAAGTACTTAACACCCCAAGCCTTCGCTTATGACACGTTGCAAAGGGCCATATTAAGGTAGACGAAAATTGACTAATATCCCCTCATTGAACGCCCAAATACGTCTTGCCTGCTTCCCTTCCTCTATTGGGTAGTTTTGTCTTCTGTATGGTAATATATCCGGTTAAGCCTCCTATCCACCGTGTCTTCACACTCAAGTTTAATAATTCAGTTAGTCCCCCTGCGATTTTTTCCTGCCTCATGTGGTTCAACAAAAAAGTGAACGTCAGACTGGAATCTATAAAGTGATAAAATCAAATGTGTTTGACGGATGATCTCCATACAACTTACTGCCAAATCCCACGTTTTTCAGAAATACCCAACACTAAATTGTTCGCGGACCTGGTCAAGCTTTATAGCATTTCACTAGCTTGTCACATGGACCTTTCGCTTCCAATAGCGTCACTCTTCCCCTTTTGCAAAAGAACACTGCATGAACGTTGGTCGGAGCTTTAATTGTGAAAATAGTCTCCCATGAGGTCTAATGGGGGTGTGCCATTATCGTACTGGCTCAGTGGTTAGAGCGCGAATTTATTTCCGGAAGGTTCCTGGTTCGAACCCGACCTCTGCATCTCGACTTCTCCCTAGGCTCGGGCAACCTGGCAGTAACCCAGCCCCTGTACTTCCTTCGGGTGGCATGGCAGCTAGGCACCGAAAGGGTGTTACGGATGAACCATTATTATTATTATTATTATTATTATTATTATTATTATTATAATATACTGGCGCCGGCCGGTACTCGAGTTCCCAGTGCTTCAATAATCTGGTAACTACTTTTGAATGACACATGAATTACTTCTTTACAACCAACCTAATAACTTCGTTACGTACAGCATTCCATTCCCTCCTTATTTCACTATCTAGACAGGTCAATGGGATCACTTATCGGCGTTGGAACCTCCCGCTCGATATCATGTCCAACTTATATCGCTTAGCGAACTCGCTTTTGACTGATCTGGTGGATGATAACTACTTTTACTTGTTTGACTTGAAGTCATTCTTCACCGCCAAAGCTTTGAACGTCGCTCTTCCTGGAGGTCCCAAGTTCGAGCCACTGGTCAAAGACAAAAATTTGGAGTGAGTTTTCTTATCCTCTCTAAGCTGATTTCTTAGGGACGAAGACTGGAATGAATTCAATGATATCAACAAAATAATCATCCGTCAGCCAATCCGCACTGAATATCGGATCGCCTTTCCTTACCTGTACAACAGTTATCCCTTTCAGGTTCACCTTTCATGGTACCATACTCCTAATGTATTATTCATTAAAACTGAAGACCCAGATTTACCAGCCTTTTATTTTGACCCGTTGATCAATCCGATCTCCCAGCGCCAGGGTGTGAAGGTTTGTTCTCGCTAATTTTTCAATAATGTATTTCTAGGCGCCTGAGGTTCTTCCGGCTGACGATGAGGAGTTTGAACTACCGGAGGATATGCGACCCTTCTTAAACGAAACACCCCTTTATTCTGATAACACAGCTAATGGTATCGCCCTGCTTTGGGCCCCAAGACCATTCTGCCTACGGTCTGGTTCCACTCGCCGGGCGATTGATGTGCCCCTGGTCCAGTCGTGGTACCGGGAACACTGTCCTGCAGGAATGCCTGTCAAGGTACTTGTGCTTCCTTTGTTTACCTGCTGCTTTTGCTTTAGGTTCGCGTCTCTTATCAAAAGCTTTTGAAATACTATGTCTTGAATGCTTTGCATCATCGACGTCCAAAACCACAGAAGAAACGCTATTTGTTCCGATCGTTCAAAGCTACGAAGTTCTTCCAAATCACCAGTTTAGATTGGGTGGAGGTTGGTCTGCAGGTTTGTAGACAAGGGTACAACATGCTGAACTTACTGATTCACCGTAAAAATTTGAATTATCTACATCTGGACTACAACTTTAACCTGAAACCAGTGAAAACGCTCACGACGAAGGAACGCAAAAAGTCGCGATTCGGTAATGCCTTCCATCTATGCAGAGAAATTTTGCGTCTCACGAAGCTCATCGTGGATAGCCATGTCCAGTACCGCCTTGGTAATGTGGATGCCTTCCAGGTGAGTAATAATTCGGTTCAGTCAGTTTTCTGTTCATTGGTGATGATATCGCAGGGGTCCGGAATGCTGTCATTCATGTGGGCAGCGTGATACCCTAGTTCATTGGCTTCCTTGTAGTAGCATTGAACTCGGTGTCATGACACTGCACCTTCTGACATAACGCTCGTTGCCAAAAATGCCATCTAGCTCTTTTTTTTGACCATTTGGTTTTCATCTCCTTCCAGCTCGCTGATGGTTTGCAGTACATCTTCGCGCACGTCGGTCAACTGACCGGTATGTACCGTTACAAGTATAAGTTGATGCGTCAGATTCGAATGTGCAAGGACTTGAAGCATGTAATTTACTATCGCTTCAACACTGGTCCTGTTGGTAAGGGTCCTGGTGTTGGCTTCTGGGCTCCTGGTTGGCGAGTATGGATGTTTTTCATGCGTGGTATCACGCCACTTCTGGAGCGGTGGCTTGGCAACCTTCTGTCACGTCAATTCGAAGGTCGACACTCGAAGGGTGTTGCCAAGACGGTTACGAAGCAACGCGTGGAGTCGCACTACGACTTGGAGCTCAGGGCAGCAGTGATGCACGACATCCTGGATATGATGCCCGAGGGTATCAAGCAGAACAAGGCGCGAACTATCTTGCAGCATTTGAGTGAGGCGTGGCGATGTTGGAAGGCTAATATTCCTTGGAAGGTCAGTTTGCCAGCAATTTCTCGTCCGTTGTTACCATATTCCAGCTCATGCATGGTTGGTTTGCCCTGGTCTCTGCACCACATCGTAGCGGAGAATGCCTTTAAATACAAAACCCTTATACAGCGTGTCCCTCCACAGCAAGTACGCCATAGTGAGATTTTGGTGGGTCTTATCAATTTCTTGTTGAGACCTGAATGGGTCCCACCTTTCTGACAGCAGCTTCGAAAGTGAATGTACGCAACAGCCCCTCTTACGGTAACCTCCCAAAGTGGAGCAGCCATTACTGAGAGGTCGACTTAGGCTAACTGAATCACTTTTATATGATACCTTGCATAAGCAACAGAGAATGTCTTATGAGGAGCGTTCACCCCCAATACGAAATGCTGTCTTATCAGTAATTAAGATAATTACACCTTTCGGTAACGATTGAGCTCGGTGTTTAAAGCGTAAACTTACTGACTGGAAGGTCTGTGGTTCGAACTCAACCTCAGCAACTCGACTGCTCCTGTCTAGGCTTAGGCAACCTGACAACCTCGTGCTTCCTTCGAGTGGCGTGGCAACAAGGCACCAAAAGGGTGTTACAACTGAACAATTATGATTTACTATTGTTCGTTCACGATTGGTGGAAGATTACCACGTCACATCTGCAAACTTCTGGGCACAACTGCAGGGAACCAACAAAGCGAAGCGAGAACATCCTGCTTGTGGGGGACAGTTAACTGACTCATGTATATCGACCTGGGAGCACGGCAAACCGTTTTGCTATTGGCTATTGGTCCAGTTAATTTCATGTAGGCAACAAGTTTCTGTACATTATAACTTGTAAATATCATAGGGGCTACTCTGGGTTTCTGTATCGCGGTTAGCTGGATGAGTTGATTATGACATTGTGATGGATGACGTTTTCATCACTTAACTGCTGTGGCATGTTTGCCTGTCAGAACAGCTTGGGTGCGTGTATGGGCCGAGTCGTTTTTCACTCGGTGCCTGTAGTGTTGGAAAAAAGGATATGTTTACCCTTCAGATCTGTTACGTGTGCCCTTGTAACTTTCCCTCAATCGAAGACGCATTCCTCATTCATGATTGTAACCGCATAACTGCTGCAGTTTGTGAGAAAAGTTTCTGATGTGGCATTCTTGTTTGCTTGGGGAAATGGATGTCTATCTATCATAGTGCGTGTCTTTAACAACGTACTCATGGGTTATTCAAATGGTCATTGCTGTTTAATAAGAATAATTTGCGTACTAATTGGTACGAACATGATATTCAATGGAGATTCGAAACAACCTATCGTTTGTACTGTTCTTTATCCAGGCGTGCAATACAGAAGATGCCTCCGGGTTCAGTTGAACTGATATTCAAGCTATGGAAGCATCACAACAAGATATCGAGAATATAGACAACCAAATTTTTCACAAGAAACTTTAGGATTTTGCATAGTGTCGGTGTTTAGTGACTTAATTTTCTGTTGTTGAGCCGTGTTTCAAACGGTTTGACCAACTACTGTGGAATAGATTTCTTGAATTCCCTCTCAACACGCAATGCCCCCAGCAAGCAGTGGAACAAGCGATCCCGTTCAATATTGAGTGTTGGTGTGGGGACTGCTGTGCCCACTTTAACTCTACAATGGTCGGTCTCTCTGTCTCTGTTCTAAAATCGGGGAATAAACGCGTATGCTATCATGCTGTACGTTTTCATCAACGTACGGACGTCAGTTTACGACATCTTTGGAACGATGTCGATCCTCGGTCACTGTTCAGCAGTTGTGAGAGGGTTTACCAATAACACTATAACACTATAATTATCCCACTCCACCGGCGAAAGTGAACCTCCCATACACAATGTCGCTGCGTTTTATGTGTGCAGCTGAGGCATGGTAGTTCATTCGTGAGTTTCCACAATATCTCCGATTTAGGTAAGCCTATCCCGACTACTTACTCATGGGGCCTCATCATCAGAGACAGCAAACTCAATGTTGAGACGGTTGCTTCACTGCCGCATGCGGTCCTAGTTTGCTTATGGTTAACTGGAACGTCGTTTTTCGTTCACCCTGTCACAAGTGGCGTGTAATAATACGAAGATCTTGTGTATTTTTTCCCAATTTACAGGTTCCGAATATGCCCATCCCTATTGAGAACATGATTTTGCGATACGTTAAGGCAAAGGCTGACTGGTGGACAAACACGGCCCACTATAACCGAGAACGTATACGACGCGGCGCCACCGTGGATAAGACTGTGTGCAAAAAAAACTTGGGTCGATTGACTCGGTTGTATTTGAAAGCCGAACAAGAACGCCAACATAATTATTTGAAGGTAAGTTATAAATTTATCCCAGGCTCAAACACCTACTAGCGAACCTATAGATCCAACTTATTTGATCGCCACTTATTGTGTCATTCATACGCTTCTTCTTACAGGATGGTCCCTACGTGACAGCCGAAGAGGCGGTCGCCATCTACACCACAACAGTCCATTGGTTAGAAAGCCGTCGGTTCTCCCCAATACCATTCCCACCTTTGAGTTACAAGCACGACACAAAGCTGCTCATTCTTGCTCTGGAACGCCTGCGAGAATCTTATAGTGTGAAAAACCGTCTGAACCAATCGCAGCGTGAAGAATTGGGTCTTATCGAACAAGCATATGATAATCCACACGAAGCTTTGAGTCGCATCAAGCGTCATTTACTCACTCAGCGTGCTTTTAAGGAAGTTGGGATTGAGTTCATGGATCTCTATAGCCACTTGATTCCTGTTTATGACGTTGAACCCCTTGAGAAAATCACTGATGCTTATCTGGACCAGTACCTGTGGTACGAAGCTGACAAACGCCGACTATTTCCACCCTGGATCAAACCTGCCGACCTCGAACCACCGCCTCTGCTGGTATATAAATGGTGTCAGGGCCTGAACAACCTTAAGGTATGTACTGTTTCATTACTGAACTATGCTTTTTTTCACTCTGAACACTAGTGTTCTCACACTGGGGTGGTAGTGATAGTTAGTTAGTGATAATGATAGTGATAGTTAGTGATATTGATATTGCGCCTCGGTTTTGTGAAGCTCTATGCACATACGCTGGTAACGTCCCTCCTGTAAGGCTGTTGCTTCCGGACCATCCTCTCGTCTCCGTTTCGGGGACCGTCAGTTGCCTGTTTTCGCTAATAATAGTTGAAATAAAAAATGAAATAATCATTCAGCTGTGACACCCTTTTGGTGCCCAACTACCATGCCGCCCGAAGGAAGCACGAAAGCTGAGATGCTGTCAGGTTGCCCAAGCTTAGACAGGAGAAGTCGAGATGCAGAGGTCGGGTTTGTAACATGGACCTGACCCTGAGCGACTTTTTTAAAGTAGCAGTGGCTATTGCTACTGCCATTTCGTAGTACGACAGTAGAGTTAAACAGGTGTGGAGTACGAACAAACTTACCTTGAGCACCCCACTGTTGGTTGAAAATGAACACGACGGATCACATCCTACTCAAATATATGTGTACCCACAAGATGGATGCTGTCACCAATAGCCTATCATTTACTTCTGCTTGTTTGCTTCTCGAAACCATCTCTGCACCTGTATCACAGATGGTCCACGTACATTGTTCTGAAGATTAGTCACGCACTCATTCATTCCTTTCAGGATGTGTGGGAAACAGGCGAAGGCGAATGTAATGTCCTGCTGGAAACCAAATTTGAGAAAGTCTACGAGAAGATTGATCTCACTCTGCTGAATCGACTTCTAAGGCTAATTGTCGATCACAACATCGCCGACTACATGACAGCGAAAAACAACGTTGTGATTAATTACAAGGATATGAACCACACGAATAGCTATGGGATTATTCGTGGTCTTCAGTTTGCTTCTTTCATCACTCAATACTATGGCCTCGTGTTGGATCTTCTTGTACTGGGATTGGAACGTGCAGCTGAAATGTGTGGCCCACCGCAGATGCCGAATGATTTTCTCCAATATCAGGTTAGTCCCTTGAGTTTAGCGTGACACCGGAAAGAGGGTTTATTCTACCGACTCATCACATAACTGAGCTGTCATCCTAGTTCACCATATGGGATGCCACACGCTTGGCCGGCGGTGCCCGATCACAACATGTTTTGCAAGTGGACGCTTTCAAACTTCGCACATTCCGAGTATCCACCGTATTTTTCGTGATATATTTCCAATTTTCAAGTTACTTCACTGGTCCTTCATGGGACTCCACGGCATAGTTACTGCTTCATAGTTGCTGAATTTGTGCATGTTTTTGTGTGTAAGCAACTAACATATGTTCGTTTGTTACATCTGTAGGATACGGTGACGGAAATCGCCCATCCCATTCGGCTGTATTGCCGCTACATCGACCGCTTCTGGATGTTCTTCCGATTCACCGCGGACGAAGCTCGAGATCTGATCCAACGCTATCTTACTGAGCACCCTGATCCAAACAACGAAAACATTGTTGGGTATAACAATAAAAAGTGCTGGCCCCGTGACAGCCGGATGCGTCTGATGAAGCACGATGTCAACTTAGGTCGAGCCGTTTTCTGGGATATCAAGAATCGTCTACCCCGGTCGATTACGACGATTGATTGGGATAGCAGCTTCGTTTCAGTCTACAGCAAAGACAATCCAAATCTCCTGTTTTCCATGTCAGGTTTTGAGTGTCGTATTCTACCCGCTTGCCGTGCTCCTAACCAAGCTGCTGATGCTAATCTTCCGAGTGGCGTATGGCATCTTCAAAATGAAGCAAGTTCACATTTCGCACTTACGTAACTATTATCTAATTGATTGCCACCTGTGCCTCACGCATCGTATGATCTTCGCGTACAAAACTTTCTAGAATTACTAATATAGGTCACAAGATATTTTAAAGAATTCGGGCGGTGAAAGGGTATGGTTAATCTTCTCGTTTTGTTTTTTCTTATCACACAATCTGTATCTCTCTGTATACATAGGTCACAAAAGAGCGCACTGCACAGTGTTTCTTGCGTGTAGATGAAGAATCTATGCAGCGTTTCCACAACCGGGTTCGTCAGATACTTATGGCCTCAGGATCTACCACATTCACCAAAATTGTTAACAAATGGAACACTGCCCTGATTGGACTCATGACTTACTATCGAGAGGCTGCCGTCAGCACAGTCGCATTGTTGGACTTGCTCGTGAAATGTGAGAACAAAATTCAAACTCGCATAAAAATTGGACTGAACTCCAAGATGCCTGCACGTTTCCCGCCTGTTGTATTCTATACTCCGAAAGTAAGTTTCACTCTGTTTGCTTCATCTATGCGACTGGGTTTCAAATCAACTTCATTAGAATTTATGAATGTTCTGTTGAGCACAAACCATCACTTTCTCACCCCCATACAATCTTTTGGCATGCTCGTTTACGCTTGAAGGTGCTTCAGTCCACAATACCTGTCAATAGCAGCTCTTCACTGCTGCCCAGCAATGGGTGGATAGTGGGAGGTGATTAGATGTTGGAATCGGTGTGCGATTACTTTCGACTTGATTTTGTCAATTGTTTACTCTATCTTTTTTCACGGTCAGAAAACACATTTTGCTGTTACTCCCCTCCTTTATATCCCCCTGTTGCTGACACTGACCTCATGGCACCTTGTTGAACTTCAGGAACTTGGTGGACTCGGCATGTTGAGTATGGGACATGTTCTCATTCCTCAGTCCGATCTCCGCTGGTCTAAACAAACCGATGTGGGGATCACACACTTCCGTTCAGGTATGAGTCACGAAGAGGATCAGGTTATTCCAAACCTGTTCTCCTACATTCTCACTTGGGAAACTGAGTTTCGAGACTCGCAAAGCGTGTGGGCGGAGTACGCGCTGAAACGTCAAGAGGCAAACGCACAAAACAGGCAAGTTGTTGGCATGTTAGCCATTGTCTTATTTTGTATTAATTAACATAATGCCCTCCTAGGGTTATGACTACTACACACTGGTGCAGTTGTTTCAAAAGAATACATTTTGTAGCAAGTGGACTGTGGACGGCTTTCTATCTTTAATATCAAAGGCATGAACCGTCTTGTCCATAACCCAACGTGATGTTCTTTCATGCTATCACGTGCAGTAATGTAGAATCGTCATTCACGTGGAACAATTCAGATCCCGTCAGTCCTCGGCGACGTAATATTAAAACTTGAACTATCATGACCTTTTCTCGTTTTCGAAAATGCCAAGTGTACTGTCTAGTGCTCACAGTATCGGTTGAGGAAAAAACAATCATGGGCTACAGTTGTGGATTCAGTCAGTCAGTTGTGTCGTCTCACCTTATAGTGCAGTCGCTCATGTGCCTCTGAGTTCGAAGACATCATAGTCCCGATAGGGCCCAACAAGTGTACAATTTTTATTCTTTTGGAGTCACTCTTCAGATGAAGCAAGGTTCAGGTGATCGTCTGGTGGTACCGTTATAAATGTGGACCTCTCCAAGCTGCACTGTTCATCTTGGGTTGTTATGTGTTTTTGTGCCTTTATCTGAAAATCTGACTTTCGGCTTCAGCTGGTCTGCGTGAGTTCTAAATTTTATTTCATTTTCTGCTTCGCTCAGACGATTAACACTGGAAGACCTCGAGGATAGCTGGGATCGTGGGATTCCACGTATCAATACGCTGTTTCAAAAAGATCGTCACACCCTGGCCTATGACAAAGGTTGGCGTGTACGCACCGAGTTCAAGCAATATCAAGTTCTCAAGCAGAACCCATTTTGGTGGACCCATCAGCGTCACGATGGCAAGCTGTGGAACCTGAACAACTACCGTACCGATATGATACAAGCTCTTGGGGGTGTCGAAGGCATTTTGGAACATACGCTGTTCAAGGGAACTTATTTCCCTACATGGGAAGGTCTGTTTTGGTAAGTCAGCTTCCACAGACGTTCAGGCTGACCTCGACTCCGAAGTACCACAGCTGTGCTTCACCCTAGGATATCCACTGTACCCTCTAGTTCTTCCCTTCTTACCAATATTCGCATATAACCCCTTTTTGTGCTCTTTATAGGGAGAAGGCCAGCGGTTTTGAGGAATCGATGAAGTACAAAAAATTGACCAACGCCCAGCGTTCTGGTTTGAACCAGATTCCCAACCGTCGTTTCACGTTGTGGTGGTCACCGACTATCAATCGAGCCAACGTACGTTCTCTCCTGAAGCTAGCCCTCCGTGTTTACTTGTTTATTTACCCCAGTTTAGTTGATATGACTCACTGTTTATTCAAGTGCTACATCTTGAGCCCATTATTCACAGATCTAATTTGCTTGTATATACCAATTTTTTTCTAAAACTACTACGGTTTTCCTAAGTTCTAACTTACGTTTCATTGTCTTCTAGGTCTACGTTGGTTTCCAAGTGCAACTCGACTTGACTGGAATTTTCATGCATGGGAAAATCCCCACCCTCAAAATCTCGCTAATTCAAATTTTCCGAGCTCATTTGTGGCAAAAGATTCACGAGTCTGTTGTGATGGATATTTGCCAAGTTTTTGATCAAGAATTGGATGCCTTAGAAATTGAGACAGTGCAGAAGGAGACCATTCACCCCAGAAAGTCATACAAAATGAACTCCAGCTGCGCCGATATTCTTTTGTTCGCCTCTTACAAGTGGCCCGTATCACGACCTAGTCTATTGGCCGACTCAAAGTAAGTGTTTGTCCGTGCATTCGGGTTTTCACTGCTGAGTCATTTCGTCCTATACACCATAAACTTTACCTCCCTTCGCTTCAGAGATCTCATGGATGGCACAACGACTCAGAAATTCTGGATTGACATCCAACTCCGCTGGGGTGACTACGATTCACACGATATTGAACGCTACGCTCGAGCCAAGTTCTTAGACTATACGACCGATAACATGTCCATCTATCCATCCCCAACCGGCGTCATGATTGCCATTGATTTGGCTTATAACCTTCACAGGTATGGAATGGGGACTTCTGTCTTGTTACTGACCATTTGCTACTATGAATATGTTTGTTTACGGGTTAGCGTGTGCCATCGGAGTTCATATGCAACCGGTCAGGTTGCTTCCCACCATGCACAGACTTCCATTGCCTACTCGAAACTGTGTTTTGCTACCCTGGTGAATTGGGCTGAAGGAACTGTGTTAGGTTTCTTCTGAGCTTCTCGATTGTTTTTTTTCAGTACAATTCATTTCTAGAGATGAGTTATCTTGTTGGGCTCCTCGATTATAATTCAGTGTTCCTCTGTTATATGAAACGCCTTGAATCTAATACTTATTGGGGAGTTTTCCTTAAAATCACTCAAGGAGGGAATTGATGTCTCAGCAGGGTTAAACGAAAAGGTCCAAGGCTCTTCCTCCGAGCTACTTGGTTGGCTTAGTACTCTATGGTACTATGGGAAATGTGATCCAAAGGTATGATAAAAACACCAAAGACGTATCCAACCATGATTGTTGATTTTCGATAAATCAGAAAATACAGGCCGACGAATTAGCACCGTTCGTGACGGCCCATTTCACGCGAATTTGCAGAGACCAAAAGGTTACTTCGTGCTCAGTTTTCCTATTGAAGATTTGTGAGGCATGAAGCGTGTTTCTTAGGCGTATCGCTTGGAGGTTTCTTGGGAACGGAGAGAAGCGCATCCGTTGGAATCCAACGGAGTAGTGCCTACAGCAGTATTTGATTCTTGCGCTTTGCCTGTCCGGAATCCGCTTAGCAGAGTACAGTTTGGAAAACATCGGATTAGAAAAAATTGTGCAGTCTGAATAACTCAGTGACAATGAGAGCCCAATTGGAAATCGGAGCACCAACATCCTGTTTTACCTCAAAGTGCTTAGCTGCTTGACTACTCATACAGCCCAAGTCGACTGAGCAGGGTTTCTGTTATGTCTAAATGCGACCAGATGCTCATGTCCAAATGTATTGACTGTGCGATCCTTGGTCCAGAGGTGCTTTTGGGTCAGTTGAATTACAATTGTTCCTCCCTAATTCACGCGGATTGTGTCCCAGGAATATACGTGGTCCTCGAATGTTGACGATCTTAAATGCTCATTTTCATAGTTTAAACCCAGAATATGCTCCCCTAACACTAAGTGCGAGATGGCTTAGTGGTTAGAGCGCGATTTTGCTGATCTGAAGGTCCGTGGTTCGGACCCGACCTCTGCATCGCGACTTTCCCTGTCTAGGCTTGGGCAACCTGGCAGTATCCCAGCCCTCGTACTTCCTTCGGGTGGCATGGCAGCTAGACACCGGAAAGGTGTTACTGCTGAACGACTTATTTATTTATTTTTCATCCCTAAGAAGAAATGCAAAGGTAACTGTTTAATGTGCACTGGATACACAACATACTGGAGGTAGCTTCGTGTTTATCATATTTTAAATGAAAATTTAGCTGTTTGTTACGAAATCAGTAGAATATGGCGCTCTTAATAAGCTAGCACTAAAACACATGATTATGCATTGTCGCTAAAAAAAATCTGCAGAAAATTGTAACTAGATTGTAAGGGAAAATTCATCGATGGGTAAAGCTGCGAATTTACGGGCCTCCAGTCTACTGTCGTATCGGTCGCTGATTCTTCTAGTTACAAGTGACACTAAGTTAAGGGATATGACCCCGTCATTGTTGCTTAATGTGGCCTGAAACCACGATAAATCAGGGTTTTCAAACCCGAGTGTAGTTCCATTTCCCCTTCCGCTCCGTTTTCCGTTCGCCACTGATTCGCGATAACTCGAAGTCCAATAATTCACTTATCCACTTAACCTGATTGGCAAACGCATTGTGTCAAAAAACATTTTTTGCATTCAGCTAGTGGCACCATTCCATTTTTTACTTTCACTTCAGTGCCTACGGAAATTGGTTCCCTGGGTGTAAACCTCTAATTCAGCAAGCCATGGTGAAAATCATGAAGGCCAACCCAGCACTCTATGTATTACGGGAGCGTATACGTAAAGCGCTGCAGTTGTATTCGAGTGAACCGACTGAACCATATTTGAGTTCGCAGAATTACAATGAGTTGTTCTCCAACCAAATAATTTGGTTTGTTGACGACACGAACGTGTATCGCGTAACCATACATAAGGTGAGTTACTTTATCCTTTTTTGGCAGCTTCAGAAGCGTTCTTTTGTTCGTGACATGTTCCTGGTGCGTGTTGTAGAGAACTGTGCGGTATGTTTGAGCGGTGCTTTCTCAATTCTTCACTGGTTTCGACCAGCTAACTTAAGGGTCGCGTTTGGTCCGAGCGCCGACCTAACAACAATTTTCGTCGATGCCACTGAATAGCTAATCGATACAAGTGCCCAACTGTCATGCGTGCTTCGACGTACTTCAGCGTTGCTGATCCGGTGTTCCCACCAGATTCGGGCAATGCTCCGGAGACATCGGTGGTCTAACACTGAAAGTTTTTTGACGTCCTCGGCGCGCAGCGACCAGGTTTCTGATCCGTATAGTAATACGGAGCGCACCTCAGCATTATAAACTCGACCCTTGACGGATAAACTGATGTCACGCCTACGCCACAGGTGACGCAAGTTCACAAAAGCTGCTCGGGCCTTCCCAATTCGGATGGAAATATCATCTTTCGCGAGACCACCGGGACTGATACAGCTGCCTAGGTAGACAAATTGGTCTACTACCTCGATCGGTTCACCCGCAAGCAAGAGGCTAGGGTTCGGGCCCACCCAGTCTTGCACTAGCACTTTACACTTTGCAGGTGTGAAGCGCATGCCGAACCGTGAGGCGGAATTAGTTAGATTATTTAATATTCTTTGCATTACCTCGGCGTCAGATCCAAGAAGAGCTATGTCGTCTGCATACTCGATATCTGTGAGCGGACGTCCCGGGAGCACTTCGACCCCACAGGCAGTAGAGGCTGATAATGAGTCTTCCATGATCGTATCAATGACGAAATTGAAGAGGAAAGGTGAAAGAGGACAGCCCTGTCTGACACCACTTGATGTGGTGAACTCAGAAGAGAGCTTCCCGTAGACCTTCACACGGCCGCGGGAGTTGGCGTACAGCGCCTTAAGAAGGGTCAAGAATTTAAGGGGGACACCTTTGCTCCACAGACACTGCCATAGTGCCTGGCGGTCTACAGAGTCAAAGGCAGCTTTCAGATCGAGAAACACAACCATTGTTGGTTGCTGGAAGCAGTGTCGCTGTTCAAGAATCTGTCGGAGGGTGAAGATATGATCGATGCATCCTCTTGCAGGACGGAACCCAGCTTGGTTTTCACGGATTTGTCTCTCCCTGTGTTCAGTTAACCTTCGAAGGATAAGACCAGAGAGTACCTTCGATGCCACAGCTAACAGGCTGATGCCACGGTGGTTTTCGCACAGGGTCCGCGTACCCTTTTTGAAAATAGGGATAACTGTCGACATGCCCCATTCTGCAGGCACCTTCTCTTCGTTCCATATAGCACCAGCAAGCTTTGTCAGATGGGTCACCAGGGATTCTCCGCCTTCTTTGAAGAGGGCTGGATAGAGACCGTCCGGTCCTGGTGCCTTCTCACGTTTTAGTACGGATAGTTCGTACTTTATTTCTTCTTCCGAAGGACGATCAAGGTTTACATTCCACTGGCCCGTATGCATTATCTCCACAGGCTGTGTTGCAGGAGGCCAGCTGAACTGCTCTTCGAAGTGTTCGGCCCATCTTTCCAGTCGACGTTTTTGGGAGTGAATTAATGAGCCGTCTTTTTCACTTATCGTTTCGCTGACCATTGTTTTCCTGGGACCAGTCGATCGTATCAGTTGATATAGGGCACGGCTGTTTCCCGTAGCAAAAGCCTTCTCCATCTCTCGAGCTTTCGACTTCCACCAGAGCTCTCGGTCTTTCCTTAGGCTCTTCACTATTTGGCGTTTAAGGGATTTGCGTGCGCCGTCGTACGCGTTGCCTGCTGGTATGGATTTCCGGGCATCAATCATGGATAGCGACCTCGCCGATATCCAGTGGTTTTGTGGTCGAATCGGGGAGGTTGGACAGACAGCACTGAACGCCGCTAACATGGCTTCTTTCACATTTTGCCATGCTTCATCTACACTCGCACTGCCAGTGCATGTAGAGAGTTGTTGGGCTAGCTCAGATCGGTACTGTTGAGCTATGGTCGATCTTCGAAGATACTGGATTGGCATGCTTCTTTCTAGTTTGCGAGGGCCTGAAGGGAAGCGAACTGTCAGGCGTGCACGCACCATGGCGTGATCGGAATCAAGTGGAGTGCCCCAAAAGGAACGGCAGTCTTGAATTGTGGCTCTCCACCGGTAGCTGATGGCCACGTGGTCCAACTGGGTCCACGGTTGATTTGCAGTTGGTGGCCGCCAGGTCACGCGATGCGAACGCTTATGTTGAAAGTTCGTACTTGCCAGAAACAGTTCATGGTCAGCACACAACTGAAGGAGTCGATCTCCGTTGTCTGTGCGGCGAGCATCGACTCCAAATCGACCGCCCAAATGTGATTCCAAGGAGCTCAGACGACCCACTTGAGCATTCAGATCGCCTGCAAGGATCACAATATCAGTGCTTTTTGCCTGACGAATGAGCCCGGATAGTTCTCGATAAAAGGTATCCTTCTCAACATCAGAACTGCAGTCCGTTGGGGCATAAGCCGACACTACAAACAGGCAGCGCTTTTTATGCCGAGAGGCATTGAGCTTGATTGAACTGGATAACCGGACGGCGCAAAGCCGACTGTTCACTGGGATCCAATCAAGCAAAGCGCGTTCAGCTCTGGGGCTGAGTGCAACTCCCACGCCATATAGTCCACGAGTCATCGCTTCTGGGTCACCGGATACACGGAGGGAGAAATGTGAAAGAGCTGAGTTCATCCTTGGCGTTCTGAGATGCATAACCACGCTTGGGTCTTGTATGCGTGTTTCGGAGACACAGCATACATCAATTTTAAGGGAGTATAAAGTTTCGGCAAGCATTGCCTGTTTGCCAAGTTGACATAGAGTACGGACGTTAAAAGCTCCTATATAGAAAGGATCTCGTGGATTTAGAAGGGTGTTATTTGGTTTACTGTTAATAGGCAGTTCAACATTCGTCCACACGATGCTTCGCTGTGATCCGTCATAAAGCAGGATGACGGCCGCCGTTATATCTCCTACACGGACCTTCAGCCTCGGCGAAATTTCTGACAACAATGTTTTGGCACCCCAAATGGTACAGTTTGATGGACATCGATGTAGTCAATCACAATTGTCACCAAAGTAGAAAGCAAGGTCTTTAAGGAGTAGTCGAAACCAATTGTGTTAAAGATGTTGGAAATTAAAGCAAATTTGGTCCGTCCTCGAGGACATCAGTAATGTGAGGTCTTTGACATTATTTTGGCTCGTCGTGTAGGAATCACTTACGTACTGCTTGACTAGAAGACTACGTGCCCGCACAGTTGATGAGTTTGATTTAGGCGCTACTTTTCTGACGAGCTTTTTGATTTAGATAACTCGTTTACTCGTAACCCACCAGATTCAAAATAGAGATGCTGATCAGGTTACTGTCCACGTGCCGGAAAATCACTCGACCACCGACCATACTTAGGCAGCGGGTTCTGATTGTGTGTGACTGACTGTAGCCGACCGTTAACTTCGGCAACAGTCAGTCCTGTATCTATAACGTCTCGGTGATCGAACTGCGCTGTACTAGTGCAATTGAACCGTAACGGCCTTTCGGTGTCTAGCTGCCATACCACCCGAAAGAAGCACGAGGGCTGAGATGCTGCTAGGTTGCCCAAGTCTAGTCAGGAACAGTCGAGACACTGAGGTTGGATTCGATCCGCGGACCTTCCAGTAATTGCTTACTTTAACCACTGAGCTAACTCGAGATCGATCACCCGGTGTACTTCAACTGTAACCGGATAGAAATTAAGAGTCAAGCAAATTCAACCATGTGAAACGTTGTCATTTAGTGGGCATTGAGGGTTATCAGCATTTCTGAATCGAGTTTTTAACCAAAAGCTAATCGATTCTCTACAGCTGTTTGGTTTTTGGATAGTCGGCGTATCAAGTGGGATCACTTTTCCGGAAGTTGCCTTAAACTACTGTCCGTATGCGACAGATCCACAGCTTTGTCCCATGAACACAAACTTGTAATTACCGAGTCCCTTCTTTCTCCTCACTATTTCTAGTTTTATTCTCTTTCCCTTGTTCGTCGAACAGACCTTTGAAGGTAATCTGACGACAAAGCCCATCAACGGAGCCATCTTCATCTTCAATCCTCGGACGGGACAGCTGTTCTTGAAGATCATTCACACATCCGTCTGGGCTGGACAGAAGCGTTTGGGTCAATTGGCCAAATGGAAGACAGCTGAAGAAGTCGCCGCCCTGATTCGCTCGTTGCCAGTCGAAGAGCAACCGAAGCAAATTATCGTCACTCGCAAAGGCATGTTGGATCCCTTGGAAGTCCATCTTCTGGATTTCCCTAATATTGTGATCAAAGTGAGTCTTTCCTCTGAGATCGCAGCGACTGAAAGTACGATCCTTACTTTCACATCTCGTAAGCTACATTGAACTGACATGTTTATCCTTCAAAACAACCTCAGAACCGAGTCTTTTGTTCTCACTTTTCAGGGCTCAGAACTTCAGTTGCCTTTTCAGGCCTGCTTAAAGGTCGAAAAGTTTGGTGACCTGATTCTTAAAGCCTCTGAACCTCAGATGGTCCTGTTCAACCTGTATGACGATTGGCTGAAAAGCATCAGCTCTTATACAGCATTTTCGCGGCTCATTTTGATTCTTCGGGCCTTACATGTGAACAACGATAAAGCCAAGATTGTTCTCAAGCCAGATAAAACCACGGTCACCGAACCCCATCACATTTGGCCGACGCTGAGTCCGGACGACTGGATCAAGGTTGAGTACCAGTTGAAAGATCTTATTCTAACTGATTATGGCAAAAAGAATAAGTGAGTGTAACTGGGTGCTTGCTGTGTTTTCTTCATAGTGTTTACGTTTTTTCGTGCTTCCCAGCAGTGTTAATCACGCTTTACTATTCAAACGTGTTATTTACGTCAGTATCTGTAACGCTGTCTTACAGCTACACTTCACTCATGGGAACGCCATTGCCTAAGCCGTCACTCTGTCTGTCACGTCTTGTGTGCTCTCTTTTCATAGCGTCAATGTGGCTTCTTTAACTCAGTCGGAAATCCGCGATATTATTTTGGGTATGGAGATCTCCGCACCATCTCAACAACGTCAGCAAATAGCCGAAATTGAAAAGCAGGCTAAGGAGCAGTCTCAACTCACCGCGACCACAACCCGTACGGTGAACAAACATGGCGACGAAATCATCTCAACGACTACGTCGAATTATGAAACGCTACACTTCAGCAGCAAAACCGAATGGCGCATTCGTGCAATTTCAGCCACGAATTTATACCTGCGTACGAATAACATCTACGTTAGTTCGGACGATATCAAGGAGAATGGTTATACTTACATTCTTCCTAAGAATATTTTGAAGAAGTTCATAACGATTTCGGATCTTCGAACCCAAGTAAGTTTCGAACCAGTTCTTTCGGGTTGTACATCACTACGCGTCCGGTCTGTTTGTACCTCACTCACTTGTTTTTCTTACAGATCTCTGGTTATTTGTACGGCGTCTCCCCAGCAGACAATTCGCAGATCAAAGAAATTAGATGTATCGTGATGCCTCCACAGTGGGGCACGCACCAGACAGTTCATCTGCCTAATGGCCTCCCTCAGGATGAATACCTTCGTGAAATGGAGCCTTTGGGATGGATTCATACCCAACCTAATGAGTTGCCACAGCTCTCGCCCCAGGTACCTGAACAGTTTTTCTCTATTTTGTTGCGCTTGACTCCATGCTTCACCCTGCGACACGCCAGTAACCTTATTTTCTGAAAAATGATGTGTACATATAATTTTTCCTGCTCCATTGGAGCAGGTTCAGGTGGGTTTTTTTACTACAAGATGTTTTGTGTCGTACGATGACTGTCGCCTGTAAAAGTTGGAACTTATTTATAATCCGACAGAGTAATATTTTCAGTATCCCGCATCGTCGAGAATGGCATTATGTTTAATCAGCACTCATTAGTGCCTTGCTGTTATCCACCTGTTTTCAGGATATCACCACGCATGCAAAGATCTTCTCAGAACAAGACGGTGAAAAAACTATCGTCATCACTTGCAGTTTCACTCCCGGTTCCGTCTCACTGTGCGCTTATAAGCTCACTCCAGGTGGGTACGAGTGGGGTCGACAGAACACCGATAAGGGTAATAACCCCAAGGGTTATTTGCCGAGTCACTACGAGCGTGTCCAAATGCTTCTGTCCGACAGATTTCTCGGGTTCTTTATGGTACCCCCACAAACTTCTTGGAACTATAATTTTATGGGTAAGTCTTTCAGCCGGGTGGTACAGCAAATTCTCATTGGCATACCCATTCAGTGTACCACACATTTCCGTTCGTATGTTTCTCATCAGTTTTGCTGTAAATGTTGAACTCTCAAGTGATATTCTGTTCCTTAGTCTGGTTGAACCTCACCTTGCGCTTCCAGGACGAATAGCTCTCCGGATGATTTTTCCTTCGGTTAACTTTTTTTAGCTGGTTATTCATGTTCCCACTGTCTTCTCTGAACTCCAAGTGTGTCTTGTGACCCATATATCGGCTAAGTGTCCTTTTTCGGAAGTAACGACCAGATGACTCTTGAGGCAGCTACTGTGTAGCTTTCTCCGTTAACTTGGAATCGGGCAGCGCCCGCTCTTGTCTCCCTGAACCAGCTTATGCATCATGCCACCATACTTAGTCGCTTAACGCGAATTGCAAAGGGGCAGTCTTTTTATTTTGGGTAATTCACTAGTTTATGTACATTACGTTACGTCCCTGGTCATTCGCCTTCGTTGTGTGCTTCCCCTGAATGCGCCGTTACCGTTGAGTACTCCCCTATCTCTTGTATCTGAGCCACTGGTGAGGTGGAAAGCTTTAATAGTTGTGAGTCACCGTCCTAGTTTTACCATCCCATTGCAACACACCATTATTTATTCATAACCTCCTTGATTTTACATCTCTGCAGGTGTTCGCCATGACCCTAACATGAAATATGAACTGCAGCCGCTGAAGCCGAAAAAATTCTATCATCGCATCCATCGGCCTTCTCATTTCTTAAACTTCACTTCAATTGAGGAAAGCGAACTGGCATCTGCTGATCGTGATAATCCTTTTGCCTGATTTTTCACGTGTTTGGCACTAATCTGTGTTCATGGTGTGCTCCTGTACATTACACTTTTATCGAAAATACATACATACATTTTTGCCCAGTGTGTATACTAAGACCAGTGGCCACTAGAGCTTAAGAGCTGAGTCCATTATTCATTCAAGAGATGTTAGAACTTGTTAATTCGTTCCTGTACTTGTAGTTTGGTCCTACATCCTGGGCGAGATGGCTCAGTGGTTGGAACGCGAATTTGCTGACCGAAAGGTCCGTGGTTCGACTTCCCCTGTCTAGGCTTGGGCAGCCTGCCAGTGTCGCCAGCCCTCGTGCTTTCTTCAGGTGGCATGGCAGCTAGGCACCGAGAAACCGCTAAAGCTGCGCGAAGAGGAAAACTAAGACTGGACTTCACTTTTATTCTGGAATTCACCCGTAAAAGGTGAACTGATCACTTGCGCTATCCACATATGTAGACAATACTAGTCCATAGAAATAGGCTGACTGAGAACACAGGAGATGGAAGAGATGTTTGGAAATGGAGCTTGCAAGCCCCGGCCGTAGCAGGCTGTGAAATGTTTTCAAATACAGAAAACGCTCTAACAGACTCGTTGACGCCACAGAAGTTCGTTATAGCGGGAAGCTTCACATCGCACTCGCAGAGACGTCACAACGCTCCACTGCCGTACAGAATGTCGTGAATGGCTTGTCAGGGGCGACCAGCAAAGCACAAACTGATACAGGCATACTGAAGGAAAAAATCCTAGACTTTATTCAGCGAAAGCATCCATTCATTCTCGCTCCCCGCTCCCGTCATCCCTGTCCCACGACAAATTCAGGAGAATTCGTATTGCGAAAAAATTCGAATTGCTTGCACATTCTTCGCGCTACGTATGAACAGTCAAAGTATGGACAAAGACTTGCTAGTATATAGGAATCGAAACTCCCATAATTGAAGTCTTTTTCTGACCTGATTTGTTCAAAATAATAACAGTCCAAATTGAAACTTCGTAGAGTTTGATGTCATATAGGGCTTCGCACCCCTGATAACCGATCCGCCCTTACATTTGAACTGTTTTATTATTATGAAACAAAAGTTCTGAGGCGAAATTCCAATGCGTTCTGAACTCGTAATGTTGTATCTAGCTGTTATACCCGCCCCAGTGCCTAGGTGTCGGAAAAAGACTCGTCAAGAGAGAACACAACAGCCCTATTGCGAACCAGCGAGTGCAAAAGTTACAAGGGGGCCTTGCGGTATTTGAAAGACGCTTTTGACATTGATCCAAACTGTCTGGTCGTCGTTTGGTGAACACGCATCCTCGTCGGCCGTTGCTGAACTTGTTGATCGCTTGAAGGTTCGATCGGGAACTGGCTTTTCTGGCCTGGATACCTGGTGGCTTCCCTACTGCGATTTTGGTGAGGTTTGAGTGTCTCAGTAGGTTTCGGGCATTCTGAGACTATTTTCAGGAATTTGCCCTTCCTCATACCTCCCATTCTCGGCAGTTCAACATAAGATTGTCGGCACGGTTAAGTTTGAAAGGGTTACACCTGTTTCCTGACAGGATTGGTACAGCACCGGGTCCGTCGTGGGCGGTACAGGTGAAGTAGTAGCTGTTGATGCTGACCTCGAAAGTTCCGAGCAACAGGTTGAGGTCTAATGACTGTTCTTCCGCCTTTGGGAACGCGCACTCAGTCGGTCGTAGCGGATTGACACGCCGATTTCCATCACGAAGAGACGACCTTACCGTGGTGTGACGGTCTGTGTACCCCCGTGACCCACTGAGCTATCCTGGGTGGCGTCCGTGGAGCACTCGCAGAGTCTGTCGTACCACTAGCGCAGCCTCCTGTCCCTCGATGTTGGGGGTTAGAACATGTGTGGCGATTTGTTCCATAAACATGGTGATTCATCTGCATTTCCCGCGAAACTGTTGCCTTGCGGTCAGGCTTTTGATCCAAAGGCTTTGGTCGAGGACCCTAACCATCCTCCCGTCTAAGTCTGGGAGCCCTGGCAGTAATCCAGCCCACGTACAACTAACAATACTCTCATGCCGCATCGGCTGTCGCGTGATGTCACCAGCCGGGTCGCCTTACTTGCTACATACAGCAGGACGGGTAAGCGAAGACATGATAGTTCTGACGCTCTCCTTTTTACACTTTCACGTTTTCACTTATTTCCCCATTCAAATTTGAACACTCCGCAGCTCTGCATCATACTCAGTTGTAGCTTCTGTACGTCCGACTTCAGTAACAACCCTAAACACTTCAGTCTGTTTTCTGCTTAGCTGCCTGTTCGCACACTGAAGCAGACAGATGCCTCTTGCTCGTACACTGGCTTCCCTCTGCATTGATGTATTCTGTCTGTCAGAAACGAGGATACCGGACACCAGTACTGTGATTGAACTGACTGTCCCCTCGCTCTCTTCCAGGTTCCGGCTGCGCACCTCTGGTGATGCAGACGCCGCTGCAGCTGGATATGCGGGGGTGGGTATTGTATTGAGCGACCGAGCGGAATTACCACTACTTGATTGGGTACCCATTGATAGTCGCCTCTGCGCGGTTCGTTTGGCAACGTCTCTTAGGGGATCTCGAGACAGTGAGGTCCACCGCACCCTGTTTATTGTTTCTACATACGCCACAACTGACTAGCTTTGGATCTGCCAAAGATAGTTTCTATGACGCTCTAGGTGCTCTTTTACAATGGACTAAAAGTTCAGATATCTTTGTGGTTGGTGGTGAACGCACAGGTAGGTAACCTAAGCGCTTCTGAGGCTGGATTGGACACGGACAACGGAGGTCGCCTGCTTCAGATGTGTGTCGACCACACTGTTCCTTCGCAGTACCAATTTCCGGAACAGCGGAAATCGCTTGACAACTGATGCCTAACCATCCCTGAATCCAAATAGACCACCTTGTCATCAGTTACCGATGGTAAAGGTCGGCCAGTAATTGCCGCTACTTTTGGAATACCAGCGTGCACTCTGACCATCAACCTATCCGCCACTTCTTTTCACTGAGCTGTCTAGGTTATCCATTAAGAAGTTGGTGGATCCAGAAATCAAACGAAGCTTTCAGACCAAGCTCCTCAATACTTGCCGGATGGCCCTATGTCGGATCGTCGTTCAGCGGGACGGTCCGATGTCGGATACAAACGGACATTTGGAAAATTATCCAAAGCGCTACTCAAACCCAGAGTCCTCTGCGGTACAACCCAGCCAACCTCATCCAAAGATTGGATCTCTGATAGGATCTTGGCTTTGCTGGAGGCCTCGCGACAAATTCCCCCTGGCTGCAACCACAGTTCCATCCGACACCAGGCGAAACTGTGTATGTGCAGACCGAGAAGCTTGGTTTGCCCGAAAGGCCGAAGTAATGGAAGGTACAAAAATGCTAGAAACGTCCGCGAACCGTTCCTCTTGATTTGTTCAGCGGGTCCTCGGAAGCCTCTTGTCGCACTGCGTTCACAATTTGTCAGGTCTGTATGTGTACAGACGACTCACAATGTTGGTGTTCCTTAACTTCAAGGATACATTCGATTATGTAAACCGGTGTATGCTGTTAACTGTACTTACTCAAGTATGTGAACATAATCCGATCCCTCTATTCACATACTTCTGGGTGTGACAGTGGATGATGGGCTCTCCAAAAGCTTCCCTACAAAAAGAGATGTCCAATCCCTCTGTTCCTGTTCAACTTCGTCATTGATGAAATAATGAGACCAACGCTGAAAGATCTTTAGAACGCCGATGTTCAAATTGTTGCTGGTGCGAACCTTGTCGATCTGGAGTACGCAGAAGACATCGCCCTTATCTTCTGAAGACCAAGACAAAGCACAAGCCCTGTTGAATAGACTGCCCACCATCATACCATCTTTCGGCATGCGCCTTGCATCTTCAAAAGGGAAGTCGTGTTTCGGAACGTACAGCCTCTGAACATACCCCCTTACAATTCAAGGAGAATCACTGGAGGTTGTGGAGAATTTCACATACCTCGATATTAGCTCTGATGGAGATGTGTCTGATGATGTGCGAATCACGTTTGATAATTTTCGTCACTTGGCGTCAAAGCGGCATATCATTACATCTTAAGGGTCGCGTGTACCAGGCTACAGTAAGGAGTGTTTTGCTATATGGGTGCGAGACATGGCCTCTGCTGCCAGATGATGTGAGGTGTTTTCAGGTGTATGACAACTGATGCCTCAGAAGCGTTGCTGACTTTGGATGGCTTCAACGGATTAGGAACGAGGTGATTAGAAAACGGGTATTTGGTTGTGCTGCAGGTACTTCAATTGGGGAAATCATCCAGCACCACCGACTACGATGGCTCGGTCATGTGCTACGCATGTCGAAACACCGTCAACCGAGACGAGTGTTGTCCTCCGTGCCTCATTCAGAATCGCGTAAATCGCAAGGTGGACAACGTATGACTTGGCAGAAGGGTGTGAAAGTTTATGCAGAGTTTGGGTAACGTTGGTGTAGTATACCCTCCAGCGTGGGGTCGGCCTGACCCCGCCTGCGCTTAGCTGGGGGCATTGCAAGAAATGGTGGCTGATCGATTTCGTTGACGCTCTTGCCGTGAGTTTTTTTTCCAGATTGTTTGATTGAGTGTTTGGATGTGTAGGCTCCTCAGAATGCTTGACATGGACTAACATAATACGTCCCTCCCTCGCCCACTGTTTTGCTCTTTTCACTATAAGGCTTAAATAAAATTTGGTGTATTTTCATGAAGGAAACCAATCACAAGGTTGTTGAAAACTCTTCGACAGCCCACGACCGGTTTCGCCCTTCTAGGGGCTCATCAGGTAGGCGCAGTCCCCGAGTTTCCGTCAACTTTATGTTCTACTTGAACCCAAATTGGACTGATTGCGAGAAGTACACTCATTTTCAAATCAATTTGGTTCTCTCGGGAGACTCAAGTGAAGCTCTCGTTTATGATGTTCGTCAACTGAATGTGCTGCACACAGGCCGCCTTATGTTCCAGTTGGTACGATATTCGAGATATCGAAGAGTTTTCAGCAACCTTGTGGGTAGTTTCCTTCATGAAAATGTACTGCGATATCTCGAATATCATACCAACTGAAACATGAGGCGGCCTGTGTGCAGCACATTCAGTTGAAGAAAATCATAAACGAGAGATTCACTTGACTCTCCCGTGAAAACCAAATTGATTTGCAAATGAGTGTACTTCTCGCAAAATTAGGTGTACTTTATGGTTGTACGGTAGTGAAGCATCAGTATCAACACTGATGTTGGTGTCTCTGATGGTGATGAGGACTTGCCTTTTCCATGTCGATGATGCCACTCAGACGCTATAAATCACCTTACCAATTCTGAGGGCGACTCGAACAGTCGAGTTTCGGTGCCCAGGGTGATAGTCTCTCACAAGCGCAGGTTTCCAGACCGGAACGTTGGTTTCCCTCCTATCGATGATTGAAAACACATGAATGTTGGCAGGATAACGTCATGGGAAAGTCTCAACTGTCTGTTCATCGTAGTCTCTGCTGGAGAGCGACCATCAGGAGACTGGATTGGGATTCGGTTCGGATGCCTGACGACTTCTCTACTACGATTTCGGTGAGACTTGAGTGTATCAGTAGGTTTTGGGTATTCTGGGACTCTTTTCAGCAATCTGACCTTCCTGGCTCATTGTTCTGTGCATGATATCTACCGGCGAGTTGCCCTAGAGGCTTCTGGTTTGTTCGCTGTTGTCTTTTTGTCCGTTGCATCATCACTTGGTGTTTTTATGACAGTTGCTATTTCCATATATTGGGTATCAAGGCTAATCTTGGTGCATGTTTGAGGTGGCTATGAAAAGGCTTCCCCGTAACACAACGCGGTGATCCACGTTACTTTCGGTTAGGGCTAGAGATAAGTAGCTCATGAAACCTTGCTCCCATTATAAAGCGGTGAAGCCTTTCCGATCAGGAAGGTCATCCAAAATGGTGTCCGACAGTTCTCTCCATCCGAGATAGCTCAGCGGTAAGAGCGCGAGCTACTGACCGGAAGGTCCGTGGTTCGAACCCTGCCTCTGCCTCTCGACTTCTCCTGTCTAGGCTTGGGCAACCTGGCAGTATCCCAGCCCTCGTGCTTCCTTCGGGTGGCATGGCAGTTAGGCACCGAAAGGGTGCTACAGCTGAACGAACGATTTTTTTTCTCTCCATCCATAGGGCACAAGACTATACCTTCACACAAAGTACATCCACTGCATAGTGGAGGTACCTATCGGCATTCCGAATAATATCATTTGGCAAGAGCACTATGGTTATTTCCTTGGGAGAGAATTTTCACTTTAGAATTTCGATTAACCCGCTGTTCTCCAACCGGCCCCATGCTCCACATCCGCGGCTACTGACCACGTTGAATACTAGGGTGATAAGGACGGGGCGGAATTCCGGGTGGGTGTCGAAGAATACGGTGTCACCGATTCTGCAAGTGCGTTCCCGTGAGCATTCATCACTGATAGGTGCGTAATGGACCACCCGATGCCGTCGCGATTAGAGTGGACCTAATGGTGGTGCCTAGGTTTTTGCGTGCCTCAGCAACCCGGTGAGGCACAATGAGTTACACCCCAGCGGCATTCGCTCTTCCTCCCACCAGGTTGGTCGATGGATATAGATCTTGCCCTCCATGTCAGAGTTTAAACAAGTGTGGTAGCCGCTACCGATGCGCCAATAGCCGATGACACTCAGTCAGGTTTGTGATCTAGGGGCTCCTGTAGATCACCGTGATCGTCTCTGTCTAAGTTACCTCTGCTTCGGGTTGCGCTGACGTTCGTATTGTTTTGTGCAAAAGACCTGAGGCCGTTTTGCCACTTGGCAGTGCCTCTCTATAGTAAGACTTGCGTGCTCGTTTCTGGCTAATAAACAGCGAGGGGACAGGTGTGCCCTGACATAGCTCTCTATCCACTTACTGACTGTAGTTCAGCTGAGGTGAAAGACACTTTACTAACACCTTCATGGTCTTCAAAAACCACAAATGTCCTGAGTGAGCGAACAGCATTTAACTAATATTAACATGAGTATTTGGCACTCGCTGATGAAGCAAACGGTCATGTGTGGATTTCCGGCAACCAGATCGACGACATCATTCATACCTAGAAATATTAATGTAAGCGTCTGGTTCTGGCCGGCCGAATTATCTTTTGAAATGTTCTGCTCATATGTCACGACAAGAGCAGATGGTAAATTAGGTTGTCAACTTTCTATGCAGTTTGGCTAACATTCAGTTTTCAATCGGAGAACTTAAAAACCAGAGGCAATGAATTTTGGCCTCTTCTAGACCATATGGTCTTTCTATTTACTCTGTTGGCTTAACGCAAAATTCTCGTTTCACAATCTGTTACACTTAACGCGTAACTTTATATATATATCGCTTCGGGTGGGACCAGCGATGACCTTCCACGCTACACAAACATTTGTTATGTGGTTTACTTATTTCCACTGCTGATTCTGTCGTGGTGACCCATAGGCTCGAGGTGGCTTAGTGGCCAGGGTACGAACTTATCCCTTGTATTTCGGCTGCTGCTCTCTAGGCTTGAGCAACCTGACAGTACCTCAGCTCTCGTACTTACTTCGAATGGCATGACAGCTAGGCACTGAAAAGGTGTTACAGCTGAACGATTATTATTTATTGTTAGGCAACACAGATATTTCAAGTAAAAACGCTGTGTTGGATATGTGTATGTCAGATGTACCCAGTCAGAATGACAATGTCAACACCTATTGTTCAGAGCAGAAAATCTGCGAATGCGTCGTAGAAAGCGTCTTTGTTGAATTCTGGACCACCTTCCGTTGGTTGATTAGCCGATACGATGAAAGATGCGCGTTTATTAAACCGGTGTCAGTATGGTTTTTTAATAACCCGACAGCGCATCACCAGCGATCAAGCTTTTCTACTTCGGAACTGGGAACGACTCTGGGTCCATTTTGTCGTCGTCCTCTGGCGTGGCTTGCATCAGAAATGATAATGCCAACTTGGCGCTATTTTCATTCGCAACGTTACTAGTGAAAGGAGGAGAGCCCTTCACCGCGGAGTTGTTTATTAGAAAACACTAACTAAACAGTTAGACTATTGGACAGGAAAGCACAACTCCCATATGCACCTTGTTTTTAAAAGCTGGATATACGTCTTCTCCTTGAACATGTCTTATTGAACTTTCCTGGGTATTCATTGACTATCACACAATTGTAAACGAATGCTACAAAGAAGTTCCGCAAATTCCGTAATGAATCTCACCTTTCATTAATTCAAGGCGGAGTTACGGGAAAAAACACATACTACTCGCATGCCTCATCAGTAGTATCCATGTTTACACCTCCCCCCTCTAAAGGTCGCTTGCAGGCCACTGATTTCCAGTTACCTCTGTTAGGTCGGCTCCAGCAGCTTGCCTATTCGGCAGCTCTACGGGCGTATCATGCCACTTCCGAAGCTGAGTCCCATTTACTCTTTTCGATCCCCGACCGTCTTAGATTGTATAGACGTTCCCCCGGCGGTTGGTAACGGCAAACGGACCCTGCCGTCGACTGCCCAACATCCGTGACCCCGGTCCACTCCTTCCAGGCTTCTTGTGATCCTTCCACTTGACCTTTTCGCCTATGGGTAATGGCCGTGCCTTCCTATTTGCCATTTTCTGTCTAGTCCTTTCCTGAACGGCGGACAATCTTTCTCGAGCTTTCCTCTCCTAGCTTCCCCGGAGACAAGCTTCCTGACCGACCGAAAGGCGCGGATGTCGACCATACATCAGCATGAACGGGTTGGCTGTGTGCCAGCATGATGAGCTAGCAACACCATCGGCGAGTTCACTTCCCTGGTCCATTCTAATTTCCGATTTTGCCCAAGCAAGTCGCAGCAATCGCGTTGAAATCCTTGACTGACCGGCTGTAGTATGCTGCTGGTCTAAGAAAATGCCGTAGGGACCGCTTTGAATTGGGGACAACACAGTCCTCGATCTTTGCTAGTTTGTCTAGCAGTGGGCTAACCTCTCCGTGATCCACTTTATACCCCAGCAGTGTCACCGAGTTTCGAGCGAGCTAAGTCTTTTTCCGCAGACCGGCCTCCCGGATACGCTTCAATACAGCCTTCAAGTGAACTGCATGCTCTGGTTCCGAATTGCTGTACACAACGATATCACCTCCTTACACGGCAACATTCTGTAGTCCCTTCGTTAGACTAAGCGTCAAGCGCCGGAAGGTGAATGGTTCCCCCGACAAACCAAGCGGCATCCTTCTAAATTGATATTGGGTGTCTCCAATCGTGAATGCCGCTTTCTCTCAGTACTCCGCCTTGGTAGATAGTTGCCAGTATCCGGAACGCAATTCAAATACTGTTAAATATCGGGAATGCCGGACAGTCGAAAATCTGCGTAACCGAAGAGACAGCTACAACCCGATTTACGGTCAGTTCATTCAAACGCCGGAAATCCACGCAAAACCGGTATTTTCCGTTCGTCTTTTTTACAAGCACAACCGGGGAGTTGTACGCACTGTTGGCTTCCTCGATTATGCCATTTTTCAACATCTCTTGAACTTTTTTATGGACCTCCTCCCGTAGATGGATCTGCAGCGGACGGGGTTCGTAAGGTCGAAAGCATTCGGACGACAGGGGAATTTCGTGTTCAATCCAAGGGCAGAATCCAAACGAATCTTCATCACCTGTGAACAGTTCGGAGTATTCCTCGACCACGGACTGTACTGACGGCACCTCACAAGACGGTAGCTTGACTGCGCCATACTTTGCCATCAGTTTTCCCCGATTTAGGTCAGCCACAGAATCTGTGCTCTTGAGAAAATCTGCTCCCAAGATTGTCTGCTCTATCTCTGGGCTGATCAGGAACGCGTGCTGCACGGACTAGGCGCATTGAAAGCATTGACAATCCGTCAATTTTCAGTCGGTCGCCACCCACTGCCCTCACGGCTAGAGCGCACAGTTTGCATGTAGCCTCGTTCCCTCTCAGCCTCAGCGATATCCCTGCTCCAGTAGCAATCAGGCACATATCCCTCTTCCCGCCTATTTCGATAACGGCCTGTATGGTAGCCTGTGTCATTGCGCAACCCACCCGGGAAAGGAGGAGTAATCCAAAGCTTTACTATTTACAAGTGGTCGGGTAGGACGACATTGATTCCTCCAGTGGCCAGGCATGCCACACTTGTAACATCGGCTCGTTCGAGCGTGTCTCCGCGATTCCGTTTTGATGGCTGCCAGCTGTTCGGTTAGTTGGTCTACTCTGGTCTGCAGTTCCTCCACTGGTGAACCATCCCTCTTCTCCTGCAACTGCAACGTGGCCAGTGGTGCCTCGGCCAGTTCCCATGCCAGATGCACCAGCTCCTCCACACTCAACTGGCCAGTTGCTCCCACCACCCGGCCAGTTGCTCTCGCCAACCGCAACTGGGCACGAAGCGTAGGCTGCACACCTTCGACGAACTGGTCAGACAGCAACTGCTGGCGACACTCCGTCCAGTACCGGCAAAGCTCGATCAAACTACTGCTGCAGGCTGGCGAAGAATACGGTCGTCGCATCCAGCCTCCTGGCGGCCAGTCGGTGTGTCGAATTCCGCTGCAAGAGCTTCCTTCGCGGCGGCCCAGTCCATCTTCTGAGGACCCCTTCTAGCCGCATTCAGCGCTGCCTTCGCCCGGTCTCTGACTTGTGAAGTAACAGTCGTGGGGCTTCTTGAGCGATCTCACCCGGAGTCAGTGACTTGAAAGCCTGATCGGCTTGGCAGTGGGGACGTGCCCATCTGGATGGCGTATGTAGTAGAACATGGAAAGCTGATCCTTCATGCTACAGCATACAGTAGCTGCTTTTTAAGCAGCACCGAACCCTTCGTTTTCTAGTATTTCGGTGGCAATGGATAAAGCGCCAACGCTCACGGTCATTATCATCATCGACAGCATAACATCTGATGTTTGATTACCGTATAACCATGAGTTATTTGAAAGCCTTAATGCAAAGAAAATTGAGGAAGAAATAGGCTTAGTGCCAGTCTACTACAATCACTCCGAGATGACCACACCTCCAAACGCTCATTCAAGCAATCTGAATAGAAACTAACAACAAGGACGCCATTGACATCTATTAGTAGCTATATCATATCCAACCAGGCTCGAGGGGTATTACGCGATCCTCATCTTGGAAGGTAAGCCGCACCAACAGCACCCGGACTATTCGTAATTTCTCTCATACCCCTCTCCAAGAACAAAGGTCGGCTGTCTTTCTGCTTGCACCACTGAACTGGGCACCAAAAACAGCACTATCTTCGGCATGAGCGTCGGTCAGTTATTGGTCCGCACCATCGGTAACCGATGGTGTTGAGGTCAATTTGAATTCATAGCTGACACACTGTTGTAGGCTACCATGTGGCAAGACGACTTCGGTTATTTCGGAAGTTAATACTGCACAAAAGTGTCTAAGAGACTCCTTCACGGGCGTTGCCAGACGAACTGCACAGAGGTGACTATTACCGGATATCTAGTCAAGCAAGAATCCTTTGGTCCAGTGACCTAGGAGAGCACAAACCGTTGTACCTCCTGCCGCAGTGGCCTCTGTATCGCCAGAGCTGCGCGGCCGAAAGCGAGTGGAGAGCGACGGGGCAGTTATCTCAAACACTGTACTTGCATATTGAATTCTTGTTTTTGATGTGCAGCAAACAATAATGTCAAGCGATTCCAGTGTGAGAGCAAGACCAATTTGTTGTTCTGCTTGCTTCAGAGTGAGGACATTAAGAGCAGCCAGATGAGTGGGACGTTGAGGCTTGAATAGTGACTTCGAGATGCCTGACTCTATCGGTGCTGGCTGACGCACAGATGTTGCGCCAAAGTCCGATGCAAGACGGACGGTGTAGTCAGTTATAACGGATGTGTCTACAAGGAGAATATCATCAGTGGGACGGGTAAAGGAGGGAGAAGTGTGAGGGTGAAAAAAGGGGGTGTCAGTAGTAGCCTGTTTTCGCTTCCCCGCCCTGTTGTATGCGGCAAGTAGGGCGACCCGGCTTGTGACACCACTTGGCGGCTGATGTATCATGATGGTATTTTCAGCTGTAGGAGTCATGGCTGGAATATTGCCAAAACGCCCGCACCTGGGCATGAGGACGATTGGGGTCCCAGACTAAAGCCTTTGGCTCAAAAGCCTGACCGCAAGGCAAAGGTTTGGCGGGAAATGCAAGTGCATTCCCATTTTTATAGAACAAGTCGCCACACATGTTCTAACGCTCAACCTGGAGAGCCAGGAGACTGCGTTAGTTACACTCTAACTATTAACCCACTTGGTATGACAGACTCTGTGAATGTTGCACGGACACCCTAACCTGGTGAACTCAGTGGGTCGCGGAGGCGCACAAACCGTCACACCACGGTAAGGTCGACTCTCTTCGTGACGGATCTCACGGTTAACTTTTACGTGACCGGAGAGAGATTTTTAGGGCCAACGTCCCTCCTCGGAGGAAGGCAGAATCACCGCTGGCCTCCTGAAGGAAAGACTTAAATGCTCGCGAACTACTGTAGCAAATGAACTCGCAAATTTACCACTCTGTAACGCAAGCACCTCTAGTGCAATTGTCCGTTGCTGCCACTTGGCCTCCTAGGCATGATTTCACCTTAAAGGAAGAATTTCAAAACAATAACCGGAACACTGCAGTCCTCAAGCTTGACTACTACAACAGTGCGGTGGCTATTGATCCAGATTGCGAGTTGGCTAACATCCTAAAATTATGCGCATTCTTTATACTTTATCAATCGATGTTTTTGCGTTTATGAAATTCGAATACAAGATCCAAGTATGACAAGTGGGTTCACAGTATCCTCGCTATTTATATACCGTCGGCTAAGAACTTCGCCCAACACTATGGATGTTGCAACGGATTGTGCAAGAACAGCCATCGCCTACCAAGCTGAGATTTTCTTGCTTGACTTGTTGCCCAGACCGGTTTAATAAACAAATGGGGCTTCAACCGGGAGCTAAAGCCAGGATACTGCTGGATACTATAACCGGAACGGAGCACGTATAAAGTGAAGTTACGGACTTGGCTATGCAGGCAACCTTCTGTTTGTTCATTGTATAAATTTTACCCTAACGCGACTTGTCAAACTGTACACCAATAGTTATTTGATAGTTTCTCCGGATATTTTCCATTCATTCATTACTCGGCCTGAATACTGACACTGAGCTTTTCAGTTACCTTTCTGACGCGCGATTTCAATAGCTCCTATGAATACTCGTTTGTTTCATGTTATAAAGCATACATCTGCACAGTCGATCGTTCTGTTTTCAGCGTAGAATGACTTCACATGCAGGACGAACCTCCAATTTAGACATCTACCAAATAGCCCCGGATTTTGAACGCAGCTTATATCAAGCGTTTATTGATAGGTAAATCACTCTTCACTCTGTTCATTATTAGAGTATTGTTACCTTCCGAAAGGCGTGACAGTATAACGGCTTTTCCGCATAAAGTGTTCAACTCCAATCAAACACACAGCTCTGCACTTGCACGAACCCCTGCACACATCAGTCAAAGCATACCTGATGCCACGATAAAGATTAGGCATGATAAACACTGTGATTCAACTAATTGGTGCATTGTCAGGCCTCGAACGATCGGCAGTCACTAGGGTGGCTAGATAGCTAGCCCATGGGAGCACCTCGAGAGGCAATGTGAATTATGGTGGGAGCAGGAGTAGGCACTCTAGGCATGGCAGTTTCCAGAGTAACTGACAAAGGTGACTTCTCTCTGGGAATGTCGCTTTATCCTATAGCCACCGATGCTGTTACTGACAAAAAGCTTCAACCATCAATTTACCATTTACTCCAATTAAGTTCTATGTATATGACGTCAAACATCGTTTGTAGTGCAGTAAAAGTAATGCAATCTTGAAGAAGCACTTTCTTTCGCAATGCTCACCTCCACAACATCCTCTCTGGTTTCTGTTGAGCACTGTAGCATTCCTCACTTCGTGACTCAAATAGCCATTCAGAAGAAATTCAAAGCATGCACACCGTAAGGCAGAACACGGATCAGATCAGATACTGTCACGGTCATTCTATAAGGTTTTCTGACGACAAATAAACATAGTTGGCCTTCTGAAATGGTGTGACAGCCCGTTAACTACGGGGAAAATATCTACATACGAATCGCACCAAGAATGTCACATGTTGCACCTGATTTTTGTTGACCTTTGTTGAATAGTCACCTTACTCTGACTGCTAGCACAGTTCTATAAGGCCAATAAAAGCATACAGTCTGGGTTCATAAGTCGCCAATTTGCTGAAAATACGCGCATGAGACTAGATAACACAGCGACTCATCGGCTTAAATGGGAGTCACACATCAGTCTGAACCGGAACAAGCGAAAATAGTACTGTGTATCACTGTATAAATCGGGAAAATTTTTCAAATCACTTCATGACAAAAATCTTTCGATATGGTTTAACCGCACTGCCCAAATGGAGAATCCAAACAAAGAAACCAGAAAAATGTCTTGGGTTGACAGTACTTGAAGTGACTGCTATGTAAAACAGTACCATATCAAGAGTCCCTGGTAGGTGTAAAAAATTAACTGGTATCATCTGAGTATCTCCGAAGAATAAGAATTAGGACTAAACTCTCAGGTTGTATCGTATCAGGTCTGGCGAGCATCTATGACTCTTGCCCAGCTGTGTAGTTCCTCCCTATCCATGGGCACGGGCTGCAGCTCTCACTATAACCTGTATATAAAAAGTCATGAGCTCGACTGCCTCCAGTGAAGGGCGAATTTTAAGTATCATTCGTTCATGTATGGCTTCTGCTAATTCTACTAATACATTTCTACGTCGGCTTCACCACGCCAACTGTGCCAATAAAGTGAAGACTAATACATTATCCCGTGGGTCCTGAAGTTCTTATTTCAGGTTTGCGTTGCCATCACCCTCGCTTACGCAAGGGGTTTCGCAAAATTCTTCCCATTCTAGGAATAAATTCCTGTCACCAATGCTTTTTAGCACATAACAAACGTCTCCGCAGTATTTATCCTATTCTCGACAGCGTATTGTAGTGACAATCCATCTCTGTTCAGCATTGTGTTCCTAGTATGAACTCGAAAAAGTAAAGCGAATTCGGCCGTATTAGAGTGGTGTTTGTACTAAGAAGGGAAAAATAGCCCAACACTTTAGAGCACTATGCACAGTCATACGGTCGTATGGTAGGGAGAGTCGTTACAATAAATGCCCTTATATAGAGGAACATTGTATCAGTAACCGTAATTCTGGTGACTCCAGCGGTCGACATTTCACATCAACCGGCTGACCCTAGTTCTATGCACTTCAGATATGAATGAGCGTCTAAGTGAGCTTGATGGCGCACCCAACACGACCTCTAAGAACAAACCACTCACGGGCCGGATATCAGGTCCTGATGACCATGCTTGCCACCAACATTTTGTGAAGAGTACTAAGGTTCATGGAAGATAAAAACACATATCGCTTTTATGTAGACTTTTGGTAATAGATACCACAGCTGAAGCTGAATTGCAAGCGACAGGTTGCTAATGTATATCATACAGATGGACATTTCGTCGTCAAAGAACGTGACAACTTAGGACTCCGGTAACTTACTAGTGCTTCAGGATAGGGCAGGCTGTGCCACGTAATACCTGAGGTCACATGATTCATGACCGTGTGGCTCCCAACAGTTATCGTATCTACTGATTTCGTCTAATTGTTCGTACAATTGGATCAATTTTACCCCAACAGTTTTTCCGGTCTGGATTCTGCTAAGGAACTCCAACTGTCATGTTAATCAGACCACCGGGTGCTTCAGAGGCACAGGCACACGTGTTTGTACTGTACTAAACAAATGGGCGTAGAATCGGTAGAAACACCTCTCAACAAAGGATACTGTTGCTTTTTCGCAGAAATCGACATGTTCAGACTGTACATTGCCCCAGGCTGCTGCAGTAGTCCGTTTTTTATTACATTGCGCTTCCTGTTCCCCTGTTCCATCCAATACGAACTTCGGTTGGTGATGTATACAATGGACAGCTAGCAACTTGCTTACGTCTGCCATCCATCGCTATATATGTCTGTTCACCACTGCTTGTTTGTTGCCGCTGTAATTGAGTTAACCTGCAGGGGCAGTTCTTCTTGCCTGGAATCGAACATCAGGACGAATTTCAGGCCGCCATCCACCTGAACACGAGCCACCGGACGAAGATCACTCCGCTCAACACATCTCTGTCTTGCGCAAGACGTATCGAAGGCCCTCCCAATCCGCGTGCGATTCCCCGTCGTCCCGTGTCCGTGCGTCTGACAGATGCATTCCGCGCACACTGTGGTTGTCGACCTATGCGATACGGTGCATTACCAAAACCGTGACCTTTTGCGGTGCAGTATGCGCCAGCTGACCACCCTTTGTCCATAAAACTTCTGTCTGTTCAATATGTTTACATCCATTCGTAACCTTTCAAGTGTCTCTTCCTAATAGTCTGGCTTCCTTTGTATGTCGTTTTGTTTGTTTCGTAAGTTCATGTAATGTACTGACCCATTACCTCGATTACCAAAAGCAGAACGCCACAGTGACCGTCATAACTATGCTCTGCATCCTCCGAATTGATATAGTTTACTATCAGTAGTCGTATGTTCTTATTTATGCTATATCTGAACCGACATGTTCTAGAACAAGACCCGTGTTCCCTACTGACATGTCTGATGTTTGGCACAGTCCATTTTTCTGTATCAGTACTGCTCTGTCTGTCATCCATTGTCCCAAGTACAAATGTTCCTAACGATCTCCTAATTTCGGGTCTGTGTGAGGTCGAATGGCAGTGCAAGCGGGTTCTGTGGAATCCGTCATAATGCCCAGTATTCAACCAAAATGAGTTTTTCAACATCACTAACAAAAAGCTTTTGTTCGAGGGCAAAAGGTTGAAAAAGTAGCTGACACTCAAAAACCTCTGACTAGACAGCTCTCTGGTTCTTCTTGAGAGGTAATTTTTCCTGAACTTTGACGCCCAGGATACAACGTATCCAGTCATACCAATAGAAATAAGTTTGATACAACGAGCGTCTGCAAACAGAATTTTACTTCGGTTCCCTATTGCTGGAAAGTATTGAGTAACTGGACACATACCAAATGCAAGTCAGTTTAGGCATGTGTATTAATGTGGGTCAATGCCACCGCTTTTCATACGCCCAGCTAACTTGCTCCCAAAGAAGGAAGTTGGACATCAATGAAAATTCGCGCAACATTTGCAATGGTTATCCGAACAGCGACCGCTTTTATAGTATAACCTAACTCGAAGAACCTTGACCCTTTACGTTATGAACAGTGACTCAAAATATGAGAGGCGTTCTGGATGGTATGCACTGAGACACGTTTCACTAGACAGCCACCCAGGCGTGCAACTTGGCAAACGAAAGTTCTTTGCAGTAGCGATTGTAAACAGTAAATGGAAAGACGATGTCTCAGATATGCACGACAACTTTGTGGACGGGTCAAGAGGAACGCTCCTTGAGGATTAGCAGTGTTAATCGAGGAGAGGCTTTGTCTTCCCAGGGGACCAAATATATTGGTTAAATGATTCCAGTCAGACCTTCCGTACAACAAACGCACTAGAGATCATTCAAACGCCCATTACTGTCTAACATTCATTGACCTAAATGACTAGTCGATGATTACTGACTGACCGTCCTTGTGTTTATCGTGACAAAAATGATCATTGTTTGCCCACTGATTGACAGGTTGTGTGTAGGCCTCATCTATGTAGTTTCAAGTAAAGTGAACTTTCGCTTACAGGGATCCAGCCCAGCACAATTCACCTGCCATTAAATAGGACGAATGCGATATAGGAAAAATTCCTGATTACCATATGGTAAGTCATAATGGAGTTAGATTTCAGACCTTGCGGTTATTCAGGTAGGAATGAACAGTAGTACGATTGTCCCGCAAGGGAAAGTCACTTCAAGAACTTCAAGCAGTTTACTAGAAAAATATATTTCAATGGGCCAACCAAACCTGACCTCTGTTGGTGGGTGATCCCTCCTGAGGGTAGTCCCTTCGGAGGAGAAAAGTGTCTTTTTCCCCAATTACGGGTATGATTCAATATGTGACTTGAAACGACCAACTGCACTTCCTTAAATCTCGGAACTTCTGTAAGTTCTTCACACGAGCGTGTCAGGGGTGTGCAACTGATCGCTTACTCAAAACGCCTAATATTAACTACTCATGAGTAGCTAATTACCTATGAATTTACGATACGCATGCGCCGATCAGAGAAGCCTACCAAAAGTGCAAAAGGTCATTTCATTCCATTGCCCATTCGGTGGTAAAGGGAGTTGGTATGTAAGACAGCATACAAATCATGTACTTATGAAGTATCATTCCTACTAAATCTTGCTAACAATATATGACGGTCCACGTTTCCAAATAATAGACTTGTACGATTTCCGTCAAACTCGCCACCCGTTTCAGGTGAGCTTTCTAATATTGCTACACCAAATAGCCCTTCCTTGGACTTTGGAGTTTGAATCCTTTTGACTTCAGGAGTTATTTACCCTCAGCTTACTGACTCTTCCTGAAAGCAGAGCCTCCATAAGCTATCCTATTATTGTTGGATTCTCTCAGTCAGTCGATGTGGAGCAGCACCAGTACTGTTAAACTCCGTGCAATAACTGGGTGACAGAATTGATGTGTGATTTTCGTAAAACGGATTTAATCACGCGCACATATTCAGAGGCATTCCTCAGGTAGTAGACTCTACTTCGATGTTTGGTGCTTAAATGACCGAGACAGCCTTTGCTCATTCGGTCAGCACTGGACTAGCTGGTTGTTATAGTTGCCCTCCTGAAACATACATCCAATGATTGACTTTACATAGTCATTACGGTGGCACATATCGTAAGGCCGCTTCCTCCGACTGATCCCATGGCACCGCTTCATTATGCATTCTGCATAGGGCTTGTGAGTGCTGCATAGCAAGTCGAGTGTCTTCACAATTGTGGGCCACTGTGCTCAGCGATTTGCCGGCCAAACAAGTGTGGAAGGCAACTGATTTCGAACGTGGTGGAAGAACAATTAACACACCCCCAAACTCCTGCTCTGGTCGATTAGCAGCTGTGGAATAGGTGAGCACTTTGTGCTACTCCTGTAACTGTGAGATCACCGATGCGATAAGCCGTTTACTTGTTGTGTATTCTAGTCTGGTCTCCATAGGTCAGTGTAGAACATCCATTCATCAAGGCCAATTTAGTGGAACTTAGAAAAGATTAGTCCCAATTAAACAAAAAAAACAATGGTAATAGAGTCCCGAAGCAATACGCAGTGCCGATTCGACAGAGTTGAAAATGTGTCCAAAAGACATGGCACACTTCAAATCTTTGTTGAATTGCCATCCGAGGAATGCAAGCGAATAGATATCATCGCTGACCGCAAAACTCCAAGCGGTGCAACAACCAATTTGTGCAGTAACTGAACTTGTGGATCGTTATGTCATCAGGTGACTGAAAAAGCTTCCTGATTTGTTCGGCAAACTTAGTAAGTGATTACCAAATGACTGGTCACTATTTGAGGAGGCATCGTCATTGTGTGCACCGAAGATGTTTCCTCGAAATGTGGCAAAACATTTGCAACTCGACTGCCAAACCCGGTGAACAGACCAACGATCAATAACCGTCCCCGAAATCAACTGTGACCTGTGTCAGTTTACGCCAGAACTGTGGTAAAACAAGGACACTTTCGTTTCCTATGTCTGTATTTATGATACAATGAAACTTATTCGATGTTTATTTTCATACCAACTTTTGGCATGCGCCTTGCACCTTCAAAGTGCAAAGTCATGCTTCAGAACGTGCAGTCTCCGGACATATCCCTTACAATTCAAGGAGAATCACTGGAGATTGGGGAACACTTTACATACCTCGGCAGATGTATTAGCTCTGACGGAAGTGTATCTGATGAAGTCAGTACAAGAATCTAAAAGGCTCGAATCACATTTGCTAATCTGCGTCACTTGTGGCGTCAAAAAGGCACCTCGCTAGATCTTAAGGGTCGTGGGTACCAGGCTACAGTAAGGGCTGTGTTGTTGTATGGGTGCGCGACATGGCCTCTACGGACAGATGATGTGAGGCGTCTCCAGGTTTTCGACCACCGATGCCTCAGAAGCGTGGCTGGTTTTGGATGGCGTCAGCGTGTTAGTCACGAGGTGATTAGAAAACGGGTATTTGGTTGTGCTGCAGGTACATCAATTGGGGAAATCATCCAGCACCACCGACTACGATGGCTCGGTCATGTGCTACGCATGCCGAAACACCGTCTACCGAGACGAGTGTTGTTCTCCGTGCCCTCTTCAGCATGGCGCAAACCGCGAGGTGGACAGCGCATGACTTGGCAGAAAGGCGTGAAAGAGATCACGAAGAGTTTGGGTGTTGTTGGTGTTGCACGCCTTCCAGGATGGGGTCCCCGTGACCCCGCCTGTGCTTGTCTGTAGAGGTTGCAAGAAATTGCGGCTAATCGATGTCAGTGGCGTTCATGCTGTCAGTTTCTTTCCAGATTGTCTGATTGAGCGGTTGTAGGTGTAGGCACCCCATAATGCTTGACATAGCTCAGCACTACGTTCCCTTCCTCATCCACTCTTTTTCTCTTCTTTCGACTCTAGGGCTTTTAATATATATAAAATTAGACGAACTTTACGGTTGTACGGCAGTGAAGCATCAGTGTCAACACTGATGTTGCTGTCTTTGATGATGATGATGATGAATGATGTACCTGCAGCACAACCAAATACCCGTTTTCTAATCACCTCGTATGATGATGATGATGATGATGATGATGATGATGATGATGATGATGATGATGATGATGATGATGATGATGATGATGATGATGATGATGATGATGATGATGATGATGATGATGATGATGATGATTGATGATGATGATGATGATGATGATGATGATGATGATGATGATGATGATGATTATTCGATGTTCATTTGTCCTCTTCGTGAACCTTCGCCTTCAGTGTAAGTGAGCACAGGCTTCTTAATCGAAGAAAAGCACTTTTTACACTGAGCAAAGTAGTCGAAAACCGCCCTGTTTTCTAGGTGGGTTTCATGTATTGAATGGGTAATTCTACAAATCTGGGTAGCAACCTACATGGAGTTTACTACTTTGCGGCTTCCAACGATAGTTCTACTCTCCTAGTTAAACATGGGAACCTACAATATTTTGCTGTTGTTGATGAAGTCTAGTATCAGTTTTGTCAAAAAGATTTAAACTACAATGCTGAACTTGCACATGGCTTTCGAGTACAGTTTTCTTATCTTAGTAGGTCTCCAAGGCCATCATTTGTGGCGTAGTCTGAGGAAAAAGTGTACTCTGCGTCTGAAAAGCATTATAACAGGTGTTTTAACGTTAACTAGTACCCATTTGGAACACAGTAGTCCTTCTTTTCAAGAAAAGTGCATTAGAAACTCGGTTCTCGATGCGACATGTCTTGTCTCGGGGTCGTTTCTACTAAATTTTTAAACTACATTTCAGTCGACAAAGTTTAGGGGTATCAACTCCCGTGCACTTCACTCTGAACTAGATAATCAGAAAAGTTCACTTAGAGAGTGAAACTGAGACGAGTTGTTAAATAAAACACCGTTGAAGAAATAGTTGTTTTCGTCGCTTCCAAACCGTGCAGCTTCCGTAACATTCTGCACTTCATAGTTGCGGCTAAACACCCTTTACTGTTCTCCAATATCACGCGGGTCAGAGGTATCACTTTTCTCGAACATTCTGTATGAGCTGCTGCCACCAGCAATTCAACACCTGTCTTCATTCACCCTCGGTCTAACTGACTTAATGCACCACTGTGGTGAGGACCTTTGACACGAACAGGATGGTCATTTACTTAGGTGACCAAATGACTGATTGAGACAAGCATGAGGCTAACTGTGATCGCCAGGCTGGAAACAATCAATGAAACATTTCGCTTCACTCTTCCAGTGGTGAGCAGGCTGACACAAAACAACCCCCCGTGATCGCAATACTGCTGAATGCTGAATGATTTTGCCGAATTTTGTCAGACAGTCGACCACCTATGCGTTATGGTGGCAACATAAATGCTAGCACGCAGCAGCGTTGTCATCAGATCTGATTAGGTTCAATGAGCTTTAATGGTAGTGGTCAAAAGGGTAACACTACGATATGTGTTGTCCTAAGGGTTGGATTAGCTTCATCGTCGTGCTGCACACAACCTCATCCTGATCGAACTTTCACACCCTACTGACCAATGTGTAAGAGATCACGCCTTATGATCTACTTCAAAGTAGTTGACATCTTTAGGGCCCTCCATGTTGTAAATGGTGAGTTTTTTTCTCCGGGAGTTTTGCTTCAGTGAACTAAATTTCCCCTCTTAAACTGCTTTCTGAAGCAAATTTCCTCTGGTTCGAGGTTCGTGTATGGGGGCTATTGGCGCAGCCCTTTTCAGATGACTTGTACAGCTTAGTCGCCGGATAATTGGAGAACATATAACGTGGAGAAATTACAGTAGGAAGTATTCGAAGTACCAAGAGTGATCAAAACTTAGTCACATTGCGTGACTTCGAGAATTTTGGAATCCTCCAACAGTTAACAATCAACCTTCAAGACTCTGGAGACTATTTTTTTATACTTTTAGCTTTCCAACATCCGATAGACCTACAAAACGCACTATCCTAGGTCTGCGCGAGTGTTCAGACAGAGATGTATTGTACTGAACGTTTTCAGACGACACTTCCAAGGCCGTATTTATACACTTTCTACTCTCGCCTAGCGTCTGACACCGAGATCACACGGCGCTATTTCCGGACACTCTCTGGGACAGTTTTTGTTGCTAACCTGGAGTACTCGCTCTCGAGTCAGACCAACAGTCAGCACGTCAACAGCGTACCCAAGTAGGACAGAAGTGAGTTGATCACCTCGGTACAGATGGGAAAACTGTGGCTTGGTAACAATGGGTGTATCTGCCACTCGGGCTAAGCGTAGGCGGTCTGACTCGGACTGTCGTGTTAGCTACTGCACACTACCTTCGAGTCTCTGCAACTCGGTAATGCAACTGGATTGGGTTTGCCGGTTCTCTCGATTCCGATGAATTTCACTGATACCTCATTACCGCATTACTGACAGGTGTCTGGTGTGTGCATAAGTTACCTGGATTTTCACAACAGCCATCGTTTGAACTGGCGGGGCGAAAAGTTGTGCTGACCAAAAGCCAGATAACTAATGGTCCAACCACAAAGTGCTTGATCTATCTCTGTCGTTTGTCATTTGTTTGTCTCGTGCCCCCTGTCACTCAGTTTAGAGCTGGTATCTCTCCATCACCGCCTGAGCACTACCACCTCCTCCACCTGAAGTTATGAAAATCTAGTGAATACTAGTGATAGCTTCCATTTATTAGTTCTATATGCATCCAGCGATCTCCTTGTCCTTTGGTGCTCCTTGAACGACTGCGAGCAGTAGGCCTATGTGTTAGCCTCTTTGTTAACACTGTGAGAGCTTCGATTTCTAATAAAAGCTGCTGAAACAAACAGTTTCCGTTAGTAGTGCGAGTAGCCATCACTCGAACAGTCAGTCAACACGTGTGACCACATGATGTGGATCCCGTTATTCAAGAATGAGCGACGCAATACCCTGTCTAATTGCAAGTCAGTTGCACTGCCGATCGGCCCGCTCGGGCCGAGCGGTTGCGGGTCCAAACTGCTAGCCGGGATGTCGTGGGTTCGAGACTCCCTGGAGTTTCGTGAGGTATGCATTGCTAATGATTCCCAATAAGGATGAAACAGCTGTACAGTGCTTCTCCGCCCTTCAGCAAAAATTGGTTTCACTCACGGGGCGAAATTACCATAAAACCATTTTCTGATGGTGTTTGGTCACATGTCCCGTTACCAGTAAAAATGACACCTAATGAAAACTTAGGAAAAATCTGTTGGGTGAAAGCCATTTCGCAGAACAGTGTATCACATTATTACTGGTCCAGATCAGCAATCTCACACCACTCCGTTTGGTAAATATCAGCTTTTTTTTCTCGACAAATTAGTACGACCGGAAAACTGACCCCTTTCACAAACATGTGAACATTCACCGCGGAACAAACGTAATCTACCTTATCAGTCGGTAATCACTTTTTACAGTTGACCTTCGGAGCGCTGCCTACTGGGGGTGCCGATACCTAAGCGGCAGGATTCAAAATGTTCAACAGTGGTTTAACTCTGTCCATGCTGTTCCAGAAGTCACACAAATCAAAACAAATGTCGTTTGCAATCCCCTGCACTCGTTCCAGTCAACAAGCCTTTGTGACTGGCCCTAGTTTTATTCATCGCCAGAAAAATGTATCAACCTGTCTCCAGTGCGTCTGATCAAAATGTGTGCATCCTGGTTTATTACAGCGTACGTAGGACGATCATCATTAATAGTTCAGTACATACGACCATCATCCATTTCCCCCGATCCAAAGATTATCCAGGAACAACTCTGATGATAGCTTACCTGATCTTAATTATGTTTGGGTAGATTGCGTAGGAGACAACGAAGCTGGTTCAAAAAATTAGAGTCGGCGTGCTTCTATAGTGTGTTGCCAAGTCAAATCCCCGTTCCGTTTTTTTTTTCAGAGCGCCCTTAATGCAAACCCACCTAAAATAATGGAATTACTAGTCTATGGTATCTGATGGTCTTTGTTCAGGAACATCCAAAATCGGTGCGTATCACTGCCGAAGCCAACGTAAGGTAAGTGCTAAATCTCACAGCATACAAGTTGAGGTTGTATGAAACTGAAAAGTAGAAAAACACGACTAAAAATCAGTAAGGCCAACAGCTTGATTCTCTCAAGAACGAAGTGGTTCCACAGTCCGGGCGTCACAAAACCGAGCTCAATAAATACGGATATGGATGGCTGACTGGCACATCAGCGTGATACGATGGTGACATGATTGTGTATTTATGACATTACTGGCCTCAATGTCCAAAATCATCTTCTTTTCACCATATTTCACCGCTAAGATTTCAATTTCTTGTTTAAGTGAAGTGAATGAGAGTGAATATGTTAATCCAAGAGATCGAGCGCTAGACGAAAGGGCGAGATCCGTGGTACCGTGGACGGAGTTCCGTCCATCATCAAGTGCTCGTATTCTTTCAAGCATTCAACCGAGACTGGCCTATGCAAGTTTCACCTTGTCTGACATGCAAACTTATTTTACCAAGCTTCCATGAGGTTCTCATAATGACAGGGTAGCTGTCCCCAGTCAATAACTGCCTACCTTATACAATTAGCTGCAGTAAATTCCGACCGCATTCTGGTGACATACTGCTAGCCCGGGTTTAATTTCACGAAGACAGAACTATTAGGTAAAAATGCCGACGAGTTTCTGCTTCTAGAAGTTAGCCGGTTTTCCATAACAAAGTCAGTATTTAAATATAGAATAATCGATTACCCTTATCGTGAAATCCACACTCGGCTCATGATGTGGACTGCGTTTGCGTGCGGAACTGTTGTAGCCACTTCAGTTTTCATACATTGCACACATAGTCATATATGGTTTGATTCCCGGATAACAAAGCTACAATAATTGTTATTCAAAATCAATGTGTATTGGTCTAAGATGCCAGAAAAATCAAAACATACCATGCTAGTGAAATGTACGCAAAGTTTCACCCGCAAACAAAAAGCTACTCTTTGATTTTTATGAACAGTAAAATGTAACTTTGAAGTAGATGTGATAACAATGATTACAAAACCAGTATTTGCAACACATCCATGTTTCTAGTGTTTTATTTTGCCTTAGACAGCTTTGTTAAGCTACGTTTATTCAAATATTACGCGAATTGGATTCCGGCATTCATTACACGATCTTTCGCCACTGACCGTAGGCACAGTAAACAACTTCTCATTCGGTCGAATCGCGACGACAGCACTATCTTTGAATGATGTGCCGTAACTAGTTTCTGCAGGTGTATGCGGGCGTCAGCCTTGTGAAAATTACAGCTACCAAGGCCGAAAAATCCCCGGGAGTTGAAACCTTCGCCACCGAATTGAACGAGACTGATTGCAACTGATTGATCACAGTTCCACCAGCTGCGTTTTTGATCTACGCTCTGGACCTGATGGTTCGACAGAAACCTGGATATAAACCGTAATACACATTCTGAAAAGCTTGAATTCTTCCCATTCTGGTCTGGTTATAACGATCATCTAAGACATTTGTCAAACTATCAGGAAGGTCAGATTCCTGAAAGTAACCGCAAAATCTACTGAGACCCTCAATTCCACTAGACGCCGACCAGACAATCCTGAATCAAAGCCAGACAACGCGAGATAGCGCTGGATCAAGGTCAGGCAACGCCCCCTCAATATGTAGCGTGAGGCCTTTGTACTATCGCAATAATGCCTTGGTATTCCTTGTCGGCGGGTCTTTTCACTGGCACTAGACACTGGAGTAAGGGAACGATTCCCATAACACTTCGGAAGGGCTTAAAATTCGCTATCTGAAAAAGAACATACTTGCTATCTGCTACATGGGATCTTCAAGTTATGTACCGAATAACGTTGCGGTCAAGTTGAGCAAACTTAGTTGACCAATGCAGACGCAGACCGTAGACATGGACAAATTACAAACATCTCAGAATGTCGACGGCACAACAGCAATGTTCAGGCCGTTGTTTCGCTGTCGTAAAAGTGTGACTGTCAATAGGTATCCAGTCAAGCAAGGATCCTTCCGCCTGGCGACTTAGCCAGATGCCAACCACTGTACATCCAGCTGCAGTGGCCTCCGGAGGAGACTAAAGAGTGATGAGGCAGTTAGTTCAAACACTGTGCTTGCATCTTGAATTGTTGTTTCTGCTAACTAGCACCGAGTCCAGTGTGAGAACAAGAGCAGCTTGTTGTCTGCTTGCTTCACAGTGCAGACACTGAAAGCCGCCGAATATACCGAGCATTGAAGCTTGAAGGTCGATTTCGAGCTGCCGCGCAAATGTTGCGACCAAGACCCGTGCAAGATGAACGAGGTCGTCGGTCTTATGGGAGGGGCCAACAAAGAGAGTGCTATCAATGGGGTGGAAAGAGGGGAGATGACAGAGGAAAGAGGGAGGCGTCAGCAGCAGTCTGCTTTCGCTTACGCGTCCTGCTGTATGCAGAAAGTAATGCGAGCCGGCATATAATACCCCGCGACGGCCACGACGGCCGTTACGGCATGACTGTGTTTTTAGTTGCAGAGATCAAGGTTGTACTCGGCCTGGGATACCGCCAGAGCTCAGACTTAGCCCAGACTATCCAGGCCTACACAGGAGAAGGATTAGGATCAAAGCTTTTGACTCGAAACCCTGACCTGGCGTGAAATTGGGTACATTACATTGCCTTAAAAGCAAGTCGCCACACTTCCCCGCTCCCAATCTGATCAGACCTATCACTTGGTGTGAGACCATGAGAGCGTCTCATGGACACCCTCAGCTCGTGTAGATCAGTGAATCAAGGTGACATACAAACCGTCACACTACGGTAAAGGCCAGTCTCTTCCAGAAGGACATTTCAGAATATAAGATATTTATTTCTTACGTTCTTACATTTGAATTCTTTATACTGCAGAATAAATAGGTATGAAGTTTTTTTGACGACAGTTCTATTGTATCAAGACGATCAGTAGTGAATTATGGTCTGTTAAGAGATATCTGGATTCGAGCCAAAACTCTGGTGCAAATGTTATCCGGATGGTAACTGAATGTACGCACAATGGCTCAATGATGACGAACAATACACTTAATGCAAGCGGCACAATTGCCTGCAGTGAGCGCACAATATAACATCTGATTCAACCACGGAGACTCAATATAAGCAACGGAAGTCAGAATTTCTATCTAAAATGAACGTTGCAAACCGGCTGCCTATTGGGATATTCACTCCCTCACATAAAACCATTTCTCCATACACCCACCATCGCGGGGACAGGCAATCAATCCCGGCACAAGTTCCCGTGGTTCCATTGAGGAATTGCGGTGCTGCTGTCTCGGGTCATAACAGCAGCGATAAACGCTGACACCTGACTGTCTCCGCCAGCCTTGTGACCTTGACGCAGCGCCACGCTAAGAGCAATGAAACTGAATATGGAATTACAGTGCTGGACAAAGCCTTGTTTCTCCGGTAGCCATGCCAATTCCATGACCGGCCTATCGGCTAACACAAGCCTTTTCTGTCTTGTCGGTAATTGGGCCGCCTTAACGCTACAACGCAGCATGAAATGCTCACGGAAGGTAGGCCATTCCTGAACAAGCCCGTATTTCTCATATCAGGTGTATCAGCCCAGGCAGTCTTACTTCATGCTTGAATTCGGTGGGTAGGGCATAGGACCAGATCCGCCAGGCGGTCCCATCACATTAGGTTATCTGTGGTCGAAGTGCATATGCTAGTGAATTTTTTTGGTTCAAGACGATGTGCACAGCACTGGACGATCCGTCGAACCATAAAAAAATCATCCGTATTTAAAATAAAGCGCGGAGACGGGCGATTGCCCATCCATCTACGGAGGGTTCTTTAACCGTTTTCATTGGTTTGCAATCTCGTAGATCTCGTAGAACCCCTTACCGTTTCTAGACTCTTATGCAAAAAACAACTTAAAACAGTGTAAACCGGAAAGCTGTCCGTCGCACAACTTATGATAAATTCTTTCGTAAGACTGACTGATAGCCTAGCCATACAGCTTACTTACCATCGATTCTGGCTACACTGTGGTTAGTAAACCCTCCTTACTTATTTATTCCTGCTGAGTGAAACAAATCAAATTGCATCAAGGATGTTGCAGGGGTACTCCCTAATATCTAGCACCTCGATTATTCAAACCATAAATTCTATCTGGAAGACGATGGGCATCGTTCAGACCTGGTTAGGGGACAAATTTCGCAGACCTATAATTTTGTGTCGTTCATGACTGGTGGGTGGTTCATTTCCCGCTGGCTTTGGATCCCCACTATTTTGAATGGTGCACTTGCGCACAAGAAGTTGATGAGGGCGTCCAAGTTAGAATTGATTCATCTGTGTAATGGTCGCGGGTGAGTTGCACCTCAGGTTTTTGTTATACTGTACTGAGAATCAGTCATGGTACAAAACTGTCCTCAAGTCTAAACGAGGAACCCACGCGCCCAAGTGCAATTAACCCTAGTCTTCGTGCGCTCGACTGATGTAAGACGAGGTCATGCTCGGTCAACTAGTGGAACCAGGTCAAGGGAACCCTTTGCGAAGTGAGACCTACAGGATGAACTGGTACAAGTTTTTAAGTATGCCCCGAACCGTGATTTCATCCAAGTATCGCTGATACACTGGTACTACGGAGCAAGCGTAAAGTCCTCCAGAAGTGAATGTTGACCCGGTGGATTTGTTCGAGCAGTGTCGATCGGTTGACTCTTACTCAGATCACAGTACGTTCCCCTGATTTTCAACGTTTTTACATGAGACGACGCATTCAAGCTTGCAAACCAACGTGAGTAACATACTCTTTCGAAGATATCTAATAAACGTAACTATCCGGCACATGCGATCATAATGGTATAGTTGAAGCAAAATGAGGCTCTCGTGTTCGATGACCAGGGAAGAAACGGTTCTTTTGCATTACTACAAAAGAAGTTTTTGCGAACTTTTCAGCTTATTCAGAGGAGAAGGTTTCTGGATAAAACGATCTCCCTTTTGACAGCACACCAATGGGACCGACAAAAACCATCCCATCGTGTTGCGAATTCTATCCAGAAAAAAAACATGATTAGGTCTGGGACTCACCAACGTATCCAAAGTTGATAACCTCATTCGTGTATCAATCCTAATTTTCGAGAACCCTGTGCTGTTGCTTCTCTAGATATTTACTTCGTCCAAACGAAATGACTGTGGGCATTTGAACGTATTGAATGTTAGGGATTCCAACCGTGATTGTAAAGTTTGAATCGGTTTAGTCCAATCTAACTTGCTGTCGGCTGTCTCACAGCTAGGTTTTTCAGCAAGTCAGACTGGAGGATTTATACAAAAGTGTAACACACAACACCTCATATATTTCATCATCACTGTTATTGTTCCAGTACGCACATGGATACCGTTATTTGTCGTTGCAATTTCCCACTGCTCGTTGGGGCTCAGCAACTGTCAGGCAATTGAACTGACTTGAGCGAATGAACAAAGTTTGGCAATATGGAACCAAGTTGAAGCTGCAAAAGTCCAATCGGTGCTGAGAATCGGATGAAGTCCAGTTGAAGCTTTGTGACTCTTTAGGGGTTTTGAAGGAGCAGGTAATGTTGTCCATAACGTTGTTAAGCCCTAAGTGCAACTCACTATCGACCGATACTAGGTTGACTTAATCAGGTAAAACCATGTGAGACATGAATGTTCTCCTGAGTCAGTGTTCGCTGCCATGTGAAAATCACCACAGACTCGGAATTTCTTATCGTCTGTATCCGGTCAGTTGTACTAGAACAGTATGAGTGACCACAAAATGCCATAGTGAGCAGTACCTCCATCAGTTGGTATTTGGTTGGACGCCTTTTCCAAGGTGGTTACCAGGAGTCAATGTCAGGGACAGGATTGACAGAATTCGTCCCCTGTTTCAGAAATTTCCTCAAAACTAGCTCTATTCAGGGAGGATCACTGTACTTGTGGTGAATGCCAACATACTGACTATCATAACATCGAATACGGTGTAAAAGCAAACTCAGCCATCACCATGGAAGAACCGGGCCCACTTGTCATCACCGACATACCATGTTCACGTGAGAATGAACATTCCCCGGATAAACACTAGGCGTTCGCTCTGTTTACGGTTTTACGATGAATATGAAGTAAAATCCCATCACTACCACAAGCGGGCCGGGTGAGGTTTCGTAACCCTGTGCTTCTTTCTGATTGGAGAGTTACTTCCCCCTCCCCTTAAATCGTGGGAAAATTATGTACCCGACTAAGCGAAATGGAATCCACCCCGGCCACTGACATAAGAAATGTGGGTATCATTGTGTAAGGTTCATCACGGATCATCCAAAGCAGACGGTATGGATTTGTGGTCACCAGTGATGTAGCGTGGAGTCTGCATGTGAATGCCCCTGACATAAAGAACATCAGTAGTATACCTCTCGTACCGCCTACTGTTTACACCTACTTGAACGATAATACTCACTACGGTGTCTCCCGCAAAAAGTTACCGTGATACCAGCTGAGGCCGAACTGCTTAAGCGGCAGTTTTCCTCAGACCAATACGCACGTGGAACATCTTGTGCTGCGTCATCGCCAGCTCAACTCAACTGGTACCAGTCACTTCGCCAAGCTCATTACAGCTTAACGTCCGGACGTGCGCTCATCTCCGAACTTCCGTTCGTTCGTTCTACCAACCTACCTACGTACCCAGGATTAGGCGAGCCTTGGTTCGACTGCGCTGTGGTTACCATGGCTCAACCGTCCACGCATCCACACTCCACATGCACTTTTGAGCCCATTTTCAGGGTCATATGAACGAAGCAACATCCAAACAGACACGTGATTCGAGTGTCTCGCCCCGATCGACGCCCACGCAGAACCATCAAGTGGCATGTTTCGTGGTATTTTTGGCAGCCATTGCCCTTAAGCGGTTTGTTCCAAACACATGGAGATTGAAATCTTGTTGGGGAAAAACGACGCATTGTTGACACTTAAATCAGGTACCGGTACCATATAATAATAAGAGGATGATCTGGTATCTTCCAGGAGTCTTAATACATGGCCTACCAGAATGAAGACTTCACTTGCTTCTAAATCAAAGCGCCAAGAAACTATTTCCAGGTCAAAGTTTTCTTTCTAGGACAGAAATCTGAAAGCGCAACAGATACAGCTTCGTCATGCCGATAAATCCGCCCTTAGTTGGCACAAGCGATTCAAAGCAAGCGAATGAACTTGGTCTAAGTTAATGTACTTGGGTGTCTAAAAGACAATGAGAGCCAAAGAAACCAGCTGAACGGAAAATTATCATCAAACTAATGACGGCGTCGTCCGGCTGTCAGAGGGACTACTAACGCCAAGAATGCGGATAAACCCCACGCTAGGTTGTCTAGCGGAGGGCTACTCCATAGAGTGAGACAAACAAGCGTTTGCCGAACGTGACGCCTACATGCTTGAGACCAACGCATTTCTGAAAAAGGCAGAATCCGAAAACCACTGATGATACATTAGCCTGACTTTCTTATTCGGTGATATCGTGCAGCTGCTGAAATCCATAGTTTGCAGTAGGACGGAATGAGAATTTTTGTAAAACGATGTATGTAAAAGGCAAACTGGAACAAGATTTGAAGAGATGCTCAAGAATTATGACTATAGGCCTCTCACAAGAGAACGGTCTCAAACGAATGATTAACAGTAGAACCTGATGTGTACATTACCAATTCGTCGTAAGTTGTGTGACTCTGGGCATAATTAGGGTTAAGTGAATCAGAGTGTACTTTTCCTGACACAGCGGTAAACACCTTGGTCTCTCCAAACTCGTGCAAAAGCGGCATGTTATTCATAGCCGTTTGAAGAGGTGGGACCTCAGGAGATGCATTGGACATCAACTCAACAGACAAGTCATCTGCTGGTTTTCTTTGTAATCGCTTCTGATGACGTCGTTGGTGGGCGAGACGGTGGTCCGTTCGATAAAACGACTTCGGGCAAACTGAGCACCGGAATGGTGGGTCCATATTGTGCTTCCTCCGATGCCGTGTAAGCTCATCCGACCTACCAAAACGCTGCCCGCAAATTATGCCGAGGATTTCATCAATTCGTTGCTTTCCCCCCATTTTAGAGCTGAAGGGAAAGGTGCAGATGTACGGCCGTTCACCTAAAATCCGAAAAGAGGACACATGTGAAGGACATAATTAGGGTAAACGGCTTTGCCAAAAACAGGGAACTTCTCTTCAACATCTTCCCAGAAAGGATCCGGTAGTTGCTGCTTACCTTATTATATCAACTTCTGGTACAAAGGCGTTTATGAAGGTGCTACGCAGGTGTGAACAATGCCCAATCACGGCGAATACTTGTCTACTGTGCTAAGTCGTCCTTTCCTCGGAATGAACTCACTGTACGAAAGGATACAAATGATTCCATAATCCCCGATCTTATTCGACCAAGGCATTGAGTGTGGTGGTAACCCTTTATAAACCAGTATTGTCTTCCACACAAAAAAGACGCACCTGGAAATTTAGCCAGAATGTCTTTGGACAGAACACTTGCGTCCGCTGGTACACAGAGGTAATGAGTCTTCTTCATTCTGAGTTTCTGATAGGGTTGTGCAGCTCTTACAGTCTGCACTATTCGATAAATTCGGTGATCCTGATGCTTCTTTGATTCCGTCTCACCAGACCCTTTTTTGGTAATGCTTATCATTGGACACTAACATGATATTCTATTTTCAGGTAGATATTATCAAGTCAGAGTGACGTAAGTTTCTTGATTTTTTACGACAGCTTTGTGAACAAAAAATGGAAACTATATTTAGGGATCTAAAACTCTCCTGAGGACCGAAATGTGTGACTCGGTGTCATCAAATAGACCTAGTAAACGAGTTTTCTGCACCGCGTTACGGGAGCCTGTTTCACGACTTCGACGTCTTAGCTTTTGGGTGATGTTAAAAAATTACTAAACCAACCAAGGCAGCTGTCGATAAATCCATCTGAGCCATTGCTATGTACTTCCAGTCATGCACCTCTGTGACGCACAATCTCTAACTCTGTTGAATGACACATTGGGGTTTGGAAACATGGCTCATCGTCGCCTGTGTAAAATTCTACAATACTCTGGTGACTTTTTGTGACATCGAACGACAACCATTAGCACAATTAGGCTCACTATATAGTAAAAACCAATGAAAACCATTGTTTTTAACATGTTATCTATGTGACTTACCTGTATGTTTTCGAAAATGCGCCTTTAAGTGGCTCGGCTTTGTATAGCTCTTTGTACAACCTTGGGAAGAAAGAAAAGAGGATACAATAGTCTGGCACATGAAGTATTCGTGAGGTGTCAGTGCGAGGCTGTGAATCTGTGTGTGAGGACCAACAAGCAAAATCTAGCCTGAATTCTCAAAAGAGAAACTCAGCTCCATTCAGACAACTCATTATCCTCAGTCCGGATAAATAGGCCCTATTATTGTGCTCAGCAGGTATCGAAAACAGTGAAACAAATCTTACCTATTGAACGACTTACGTAACCAAAGTTGACCGCATGCCAAAGCATTCTTTATTTGTGGAGGGATCTTCATTTTGGGATATGTTACAAAGTGGATGTTCACAGTATCGTCAAGCGGTGGACTGTTGAAATGGTCTTATCCAAGAGGTATAATGTAAATGTCCTAAACAGGGATAATTCATAGGGAACGTTCGTGAGAAAAGCAAGCCCTTCCTTGAGGGGTTTCGCAAACAACGAACCCAAGTCCTGGTTACCACCGTAATTTGGAAACCAAGGGATCATCACAGTAATGTATTGATCGTTTTCCCTGTTATCCAACGACCACTGCAGGCGGCGTGCACGAAACTTCGCATCCTAGTGATCCTGGGAAATATAGCTATCTAAACAACCATGAGGCCCATCTGAATACACACTGAAAGGTCTGATGCTGGTCTAGTCCATAGAAGATTCAAGCAGGTGTCTCAGGAATGCCTATATTTCTCGTATGAATTCCGATAAACCAATTCAGGGACGCTTTATCCTTCACTGCGGACACGTTATCCCAAGGATAATAGATCCCCGCGACATCACATACCGGACACTCGCGTGCAGTTCCATCATCGTTTCATCTGAAAAAATTGTGAACGCAGGTGGTTGTAACACCACGAATGATCCCGTATCATATAGCTGATTTTAAAACTTCGGAAAATGAATAACTCATGAACAATGGAGAATGTGACGTGAGCTACACGTCATCACACATGACCACCGTTTTTAACATTAGCGTGGCCCTCCTCGCAAAGCAGAAAGTCACCCATACGTAGAAAAAGTTCGCGTGCATAGCTTACACTTTCTGAACCCACGTAACAATCCCCCTTGCTGAGAAATAAATCAACACGATGAGGTGGCAGAATGTGCCTCACGTTTTGTGTCTGATAGCTATCTCTAGGTCTCATGGGAGTTTCAGTGATTCACTCGTTGGAACCAATGAATGTTCCTTGGTGCAAGATGTTCCCGATTGAGAAGTTACTGTCTGATGAGCACTATTTACCAGGCTTATAACACAGTTCCCACACATCCATGGTAGAAAGCTCTTCATTTGGTAACGAGACCTTGGAAAAATCCTTGCAATAAAATCTTGTTACATATCGATTGCCATAAGCCTTAGCTGCGCTTCACCAGCATGAGATATGAAACCGACGGGGGGCCTCTGCCTTACCTATGTTTCCTGTGTGCTGGGTGTCGGGCATGGAATGCGCGTAAACTTCTTTACTGTGCTTCATTAAGAAGCTGAAACCTAGTCATCTATTCTATTCACCTCAGTAAAATTTGCCACCGCATTGAAAGCTGGCTATCGCGGCACACCGATCCATTTGGGCTGTAATGCATCGGGCTTAACGTGGTCATTGTCTTGTTGCATGCCAACCCAAATCTAGAGCTTTGAAACCAGTGGCATCCATTCGATGTAGAAAATTACCCCTGCGGCGCTTGACTGTCTCCACGACAGAGGACTGTCAATTGGTAGTCCTCTATCGTAAGAGTCAAGTGAGCGGATTGAGCTGGAGCGGTCTTCACACGACAGAACCAGATGACGTTTTTGAGGCACAAGAGAGGCCTGACTAGTAGTGTTGCCACGGCGATCAGGCCCGTGGCTTATGGTGGGAGTATAGCAGTTCAGGGAGAGGCCTTGGATCGCCGGGCCCAAAGGCACAAGCCCGAACGCAATGGCTACCGATTGATACTGCCGCCAATATCACAAGAGAGCGGTGCGTGTGAGGCAGTGACTGCAGGACTATGGTGCGATAGCGTTTGCTGTTGTTATATCCATCATTGTAGCGATATCCATGGCAAACCGATCAGTCAGCGTATCAAAAGAACCCGTCCGTTCTCTTGTACGCTGGACAGAAGGTCGGGTACGCAACGCGTTGACGTACCTGACTAGTTGCGATCAGTTTAAAAAACACGTGTTAGCCGATGGACCGAGAAGAGTGGTAAATTCAGTTAGTACATGTAGCAACCTATCATGCACGAAAAGGGTACATGTCTATCTACGAGATTAGCGGACGCAAATTGAATCAATAAACGCAAACAGTAATTCAGAGACATCTCACGACAAACCTACGTAACAAGCAATTTTTCTGCCATAATTCCACTCCTAGTCATCATCATCATCGTCAAAGACAGCAACATCAGTGTTGACACTGATGCTTCACTGCCGTAAAACTATAAAGTCCGTCTAATTATATATATATATATATACTGCTGGGTGTTGATCAGGTGGCTTCTGATATGATCTCGGAGATTGGCAGCTGGCTTGCTAATGTTTCGTCACCATTCGAGGAGACATGGTCAGGATGCAGTTGCGTGAGAACTTCCACTATGTGTGCTTGCGTTTATATAACATATAGAGATTACCTGTTATCGCTCAAGATAGTTACTTAATATACAACGTTTTTTTGAATTTACTGGTCCGTTTGTGATTTTTTACCTTGTGATCTGCGTTCTGCGTTCCTTTTAGACGATTGGTTATTCCCAACGTCTTCCTTATTTTAGTAGTTTCCTCCGTTTCTTTGATTGGCCCCTTTTCATTTTGCATTGCGCTGTGGTCTGATCTTGAGAGTGACTTGTTGGTTCCACTGCCCTACTTTCACCAGTTTAACAGCTGGAGTCCTTGCGCTTGCCGGTTAATTTGGTACTTTGGTTTATTGGCTGAGCATCTTTTCCAATCAAACTGATGTGTCCGTTTGAATCGGGGTCCCCTGATTCTTCTATGAGTTTGTCGTCTCCAACGCGATGTCTGACATGAACGAAGAATCCATTAGATACTTACGTACTCCAGACAAATCGTTAACGGCTGTGTGGAGCCAAATATGGTTCTGCGGGCAAGGTAAACTCCGAGGCATAAGACCGGCTAGAAAACAGGCAGAGGCTTTCTAAAAGTCATCAGCAGGTTTCAACATGATGACATAACAATGGGCAACAGCACTAGTTTCTTATACCATACCATACAATCTGTCAAGTCCCTTGGGCTTCAACAGATACATCACTTTCCAGAGACGAATTCTTGCAGCATTGTTCTCTGAATAACACCCACCCACCTATTTAAGTTAGAATCGATAGCGGAGCGGAAAACAAGTTGTAGGACTACTACTGATACTGTCAACTCGTAGTATGATCGTAGGATAGGGAAGGCGTTGACTGAAAATGAGAGCCAACTAATATCTTGAAGATGCCGGCTAGAAGAAGAATTCTATTCAGACGATTTTGTGGTGGTTCAGATTGAGTTCGCCGGCTGTTGGTGGGTCCGACTCTGCGCAGGAATATAGTCCCTCAGTTTATGCAGATCAAGGTGACTTTGGTTCTGCCTCATTGCCACAGCATGCTGTGGAGTGAACATTAACTTTAATATAGGCTGTCCGTTATAGCAGTTAGGTAGAAGACGAGCTTTTTATGCGCATTTATTTCTGGACAATTTCTATCCCCGAATGTTCAAGTGGAGCACAGTCATTGCAAAATTAGTGTATGCGCAGCAGCGGAGGAGCTTTAGAGTTGAGGAGGTGACCTTCTAGAGGACCTTGATCGAGAGCTTCTGCACAAATCATAGTAAGATACGACGAAACAAAGTTGGAGCCAGAGTCCAAACTTAATTCACTCCTCTGCCAATATGGAACTCAGCAGAGCTGGTACTATAGACGTATCTTCTGGCGCTCATTCCCGTGTGAATGGAACTGAAGATGTTCACAGATTTCTGCCGACCATGTGAAGAGCCAGCCACAGCGTTTTCCTGTTCATTGAACCAAATACTTTCTGAAGCCCATGGACAAGTTATATGACAGTTGGTTCCTTTTCCGGCATTTTTCTTTGAGCTAATGCGCTGCAAAAGAGACCAGTCAGGGTGGTTCCGCTTGGCAATCCATACTGCTCTCCAGCGACATTTTATTTCAGAATGTCAACGTTTGTGCGGTTGAGTAGAGGACATTCCGGTATCTTGTCGCTCCATAGCTGTCCATTCTCTGTCAGCTTCGTGTAGGAAAGCTTGTCGCATGATAACAGTTTAGACTGTTGTAAGATGTTTCATATCCTCTGTTAAACTAGAGGATTTCTGATTTGTCTCAATGGCGAATTGTACAAGTACGACCCAGTCACGTTGACCTGTCTCAGTGAATGCATTCCTCAAATGGACTTAACAACTTGGTGATTCAACGAAGTGGCTTTTCTGGACCTGTGGCTCTGGGATACCTGAAAGTTCTCAACCGCTCACAAGTATCATGCGTTTCAGGCATAGAGCAACTGTTCCAGATGATAGTTGGTCCTGTGCATGTTGTTCCAACTACCAACACACGTGGAGGGCCCTCCAGCCTCCAATGGTTTTCCTAGGTTTGTACATGTTTGGAGGGTGGAATCGGCTCCACACTTTGTAGCAATTGGCTCAGTAGATAAAAAAAGAGTTTGATTATATTGATGTGCAACTCAACACACACCAAGAAAAACCGAATAAAATGATGTACAGCACTTAGTAAAAACAACCACACTTGAATCACCGTTCGAAATTAGAGGCGGTTGGTTTGGAAACGCAAGTACACTACCATTTTTACGAAACACGTCGTCACACATGTTCCAACCCCCAACCTGGAGGACCAGGAGACTGTGTTCCTCAGACATCTACCCAGACCTCTACCCATGGTATGAGACTCTGTGGATGTCACGCGGGCACCCCCCAGTATAGCTCAATGGGTCGCCGAGGTACACAAACCACCACACCACGGTGAGGTCCAGTATCTTCGTGGCGGCTCCACTCCTAGTGGGTTGAGATGAGTCAGTTTCATTCAAAAAGTGGCGAATTCAAGAGAAATCAAACACATCATGTAATAACACTTCAGTCAACTGTTGCAAATACACGGAAGGTGGAAAAATGACTGCAACAAAATCATGATATCACAAAGTCGATCTAGTCACTTCGTCTCGAAATTTTTGTAGATCACTTCGCTACACTTTTGTTGAGTGTGTGGATAACAGTTTGACCGACGCGTCCCCATTCCGGTTACGAAGTGTTCACAAGCTCCGTTTTGTTTTCATCGAGCTTCAGCATCCTTAACGGATTGCTGTGTAAGTGTACTTTATGCAGTCCAAACCGGGTGATAAATAAGACTGGAAATACGCCACCATACGTCCGATTTAACGGAAAAAGACCTTTGAACACTAATAAAGTCCGTGTCCACCTTACGTTTCAAGATAAGATACTGTGAACATGAGTTCATCTGAACGCATGCCTTCTTCATTTCCTTCGGGTTAAAAACTTAAAAACCGGTTCCTGTGTACGTTAAACGCATTTCGTGGACTCTCTGATAATAAATACATTTTCCTTGAATTTTGCTGAATCTATATTGGAATGGAAAATACTCTCAACTCCGGAAATGCTCAACCTAGCGATCGCAAGAAGTTAAAATTCCTCAGATTCCTAAATCCAGACGCCAGAATAACTGAAATTGGCACTCATTGTTTCAAGCTAACAAGACAGGGTGACATCTTTGAAAAAGATAACAGTGTGATTCTCATCTACATTGTCAAACACTGCGTCCTACCTCGTTTCACGAAGATTTTGGACTGGCCAATTTCCCGTCCGATTTCCCACCTGATTTGGACTGCGACTGGTTAAGGGTACCGAAGCTCGGTGCAACCAAAACGGAACTTGTGAATACTTGATAACCGGAATAGGGACACGTCAGTCAAACTGCTATCGGCAAACTCGACAAAAATGTAGTGAAGTAACCTACAAAAATTTCGAGGCGAACTGACCGGAACTAGTCATCGAAGTCTCCCCGAAAGGATAGCACGACTTTGTGGTCCCATACTTTTGTTGCAGTCATTTTTCCACTTTTCGGGTAATTACATCAGCTGATTGAAGTGATATTGTTTGATTTCTCTTCAGGTTAACCTTTTGCGATCACTAAGAATGGAGTTGTGCTACGAAAAAAGGCCATCCCGTAATTTTGTCGCCGGCATTGCGTTTATCAGGTAGTCCAAAAAAGCTACAGTTCATGTCCAGCGGTTCCGGTATCAGCACACTGTCGTCGAAGGTCAGCGACTTAGGATTGGATTGCCTGCGTTGGATGTCTTCATAAGTGCACGCAAGTCCACAAGACGCACACCAATATACCTTAGACTCTCACGAGTATTTCATCGCAGACTTGGTCCGAAACTGCCTTAATATGTAATTATCGGCAAAGCACGAAGACAAATCCTTCGGAACCCCATCGGGTACATCACTGTTCCCCTTGTTTGAACCACTGGGCGTTGGGTGTTTAAGGTATCATACAAGTTGAAACCTGCGACGCCGACACGCAGGCATGTCTGCGAAATGCTACGAAAAAGAAGCCAACAACTGAAGTCTGGAACGCCCGGTTCCTCTTCGTAGGCACAACTTGAGGATTGTCGATAGTTTCTCCATAGTTCATCAACACGCAGCCGACCGGCCAATAAATCTACCTTAAACAGGACTTATTCTGCGGGACCTGAGACAGTGTTTTTAAAATCACCTTCCATGGCAGAACAACCCGATAATTGAGCTCAGATAGAATGCCAGACAAAAAAGTCACAGGTCGTATCAAAAGATCCACCGACACATTCACTCCGTACGTTTGTCATGAGCTTCACACCAAATCGCGAACAGTTTGGGCGGTCACCAAGGTTGCCACGGTGTTCGACAGACGGTCAAACGCGAAAATATGGCAACCATGTGTTGTGAATGATCAGGTGACCAAACCACCTGATAGCCGAGTGTGTGGGGGGTGAGGAGTGTTGCTTCGGTGTTTCTGAAGTCGAAAAGATGTAGGACTCAGCAACCTTATGAGTAGTGTACCACGTACATGTAGGATTCCATTTTACGGAGGACGCTGCATATGTGCAAGACCACACCAAAGAATAAACGATTTCCAGTGTGTATTTAAGTCAACACAAGTACAAGTACTTTTCGATTGAACTATTGGGTCCCAAACACAGCAAAATACGACAGTCTCATTGGCTAACAAGGTGCTAAAAAGTGGACAAAATGAACTGCGTTAAGTCAAGTTGGAGGATGACGCCTACCTACAAGAAGTTATCTGCCTTTCTGAACATTTCGTTGCCACGACCTTCGTTCTGGATGAGTAGCCTATTGCTTTATTCGACTCCGAGCGAGCCAGTTTACCGGTCTATTGTTTCGTCAACCCTCGGATGGAGTGAGCACCACAAAGGCAGTTCAATTCTAGTTCAGGCTATCCTTGCCAGCACAGAGCGTACAACTTCTACGAAATGAATAAATCCAATACCGAGAGAAGTATATTCACCAAATTGCAGATTAAACATTTTCTACACTGGAGTTACCCTAGAAGCCTCCCTCCATGGGCATAGTTTCATGAATTCCCATGATTAAGCTTGCACAATAATCCCATGCTTGAGCAAGCGAATGCCTATAAAGCCCTAAAGTTTTACCTCTTGTATCACATCTCGTGACATTTACTCATCATAACCTCACCACTAATAGATGGAATGAAACACTATTTTATCAGTGCAAGGTGAATATCGTGGCAAACGGAGAGCAGAATTTACGGGAATACACCTTAAAGCGGCTGGTGTAAAACCAATCTGTTGCGAAACTGGCTGCTACAAAGTATGGGCAAATCGCCATGGGACAACTAGCACGCCAAGCGCTCAGAGTTAGGAAAATCTAGGAATGTCATGAAATGAGAATAGGGAACTGTCCGTAAAACGTCATTCAGACGCTCATACGAAGCACACAAAGCGTGTTTCCGATTTATTAATCAAAATCCATCACCTTCCCGCCCCATGGGAAAGGTATCATCGGCTGGTCATTTGTATGTAGCGCGCACACCCTTAACTTGCAAACCTAATATCCGGCTCTTCAAAATGCATTCTTGTGAATTCTCTTTTTCGTTTCTAATGGCATCCATCGGGTACTGATTAAATTTCGTCCTACTACAGCTATCAGTAGTGGAGTTGTGTTCAAAAATCTTCTGTCACAGTGTGCATAATGGCTGAAAACAGGTCAATGCACGGGTGTGTATGAGAAGATAGGGTGACGCGCAAAACGATTATGCGAAAACCATGTTGTCCTAGGTTCCTGGCCTTCATTACAGTATTAGTGGTCGATGATAATCACTAATTACTTTCGCCCTCTACCGCAAACGACGACCGCATCCTACTCAGAATTGAAACCATCGGGTTGCAGTTTTACAGCGGCTTGCTTGAGATCATGAGCTGACGCTATTGTGGAATCAAGCCTTACTCCTGATCAACGTGGCAACATGTAGTGGATGCTATTGGGGAATTAAAGGCTCAACTCCTCATTGTGTGGACTACCGGAACACAGTCCAGTGCAGACGGACAGGATGTAATCGGTCCTGGAAAACGCAACCCATTGCGTGCAGGGTCCTATTCAGAGTTTACCAGAAGAACGGAGCAGTGAAGATTAGGTCCCTGGCTTTCACTACTGATCGCCACGTCACTGACCGGTGGCAATGGCTGTCTGAATGTTCACAGGTTGAACACCTAAAGGGTTTGCTGCATGCGCTGCCGGACGCAACCAGTTCTTTACCTTTGCCTTTCAGACATAATACAATGCTAGGATGTAGGCAGACATCTGTTGAGGTACAGTCACACGTGAATGACCGTTGACTCGCAGAGTAGCCGTGGATCGTATCGTCAGCTGTAGGAGGTCCACACACCAATAACATATGCATGCGACCATCCATTGCCGGAGTAACTGTTACGTAATCTGGCATCCAGAACATTGAAATTTGCAGATAACTAAACAATGCAGGAACACCTACATGGTCAGTGTTAGTCCTCAGAGAGGTGGAATCGTCGGAGCTACCCCTAAACATTGGTTGTTAGTTAACTGAAAATGAACAGTTACCGCACTATGAATAAAAAGTCAGGAAAATTCCGTTCCAGCAGTTATCACTATCCGAGACCTATTTACGTACCCATGTCACTGTAACTTCGCTGGTTTGCTAGTTTTTCTTGTAATTTTCTATTGTACTACTCAGTGGACCTTGACGAACTGGCCGTAGCTTACCTGCAACGGATACAAAAAACAAACGCTACATCACTCTGCTACGGTTGAAGAGTGTGAGTCAGGGTACAGACTACACGCTTGCATCTGAACCACAACGGTCTTGCCAACTTTGTAGCTGTGTCTGTCATAGCGAGACACTCAACCAGTGTTGTCTTTTCGTAACGCCCACATAAGACGCAAGACTCCAGAACCAACAAACAGGGCAGTCACAAACCAAGTACTGTGTTGGAGAGTACAGTTTTGGTGGCTTGATTACCGAAGTAGTCTGACCAACGAGACCACACACCTGACCACAATTAGCTCGAAAGCCAGCGTGTGAGTATACATTTCGTCAAGAATACTATGATATACGGAATATCGCACCAAAGGAAATATGCGGCAAACGTTTTACAGCATACTCAATTGAAGAATAGCACCTACGAGACATCCAGCTGGGCTTCTTTTGAGTCCCAGAGTTGAGAGTGAAGTAGTTTGCGAATGAGCGAGTATTCGGCATAAAAGTTTGAAGTCAATCCGACTTTTCACTGGTGCACATCCGAGACTTTGCAAAAACTGCGGTGTTGGATGTTTCCTACGGTCTAGTTAACAATAAAGGTTCAAGGCTTGGACTCAGGAAGTTTGTGCTCGAAAAGCGATGCATCCAAAATTTTGTCGCGAATTATATGGGGTGGTAGGATGATGATGGTGCTGATGACGTATTCAGCGGTATCCAGTAAAGTTGGGTCGCAGACATAGTGCGTGATAGTTGGAACAGCCAAACCACACTAATATTGGGTAATAATACCGAGTGTCAGTTTGTTGTGGGCACTATTAACGACCTGGAGGTGCCTGTTCACTGGTTGTTCACAGCCTCAGAAAAGTAGTTTCATGCGCAGAAACTGCGACCAATTTGTGCCAGTCTACAGAAAACGAACTTTCAAGTTAACACCGTTGTGAACAACATAGATAATCCCCTGAGTGTCCCAAAATTCTCTGGACTTACCTGGAAAAGTACAGTTGTACAGTCGTTTGCCTGTGCACTGTGAGCTCTGGACCGGTGGCTCAAATGATAGCTGGTGTTTCTTAGATGGCGCCGCTTCCGGGGGAGGTATGGTATGGGTGAGATTTTGCGGCGAGGAGTACCAGCCGAGGTAGCTTCGGGCATGGGGGCAAATACAAGGGCAGACGAGTGTCTGTGGCTGTATATTGTATGAAGGATGCCAAATATGGTTCGAGGAGCCCGGAGAACTAACTTCATTTTGTTCTCTTCCACTAAGGTCAGGCAAATTATTGGGCTGGAAGCCGCAGTTTAACGCGGTGACAAATCCCGTTGGATCCCAGTTGCTGTTATGCCGATGCCATCGATTGTTGAGTTCATGAAGCGGCACTCGGCTTCTCTCAGTTGTAGTTAATGGGGCGACTGTTGCAGCTGCTGCTTGGCAAGGATCAAGCTGCGTCTGCGACTCAAACGGCATCCAATACATGTCGCCGAAGACCGAAAAAGACGCGTGGACCACTATCCCGGTGCTCGGGGCGGAAATAGACGGATCCATGTGCGTTGATTCGATAGTCTTAACAGCCAATCAGGAAGCAATAGCGACTGTCCCCCTTTGTCCCGTCGCACGCGGTCAAGCGTTGATTGGCTGCTCCGTCGTCCACCGACCCGCCAGTGCGCTAGAGACAACCAATCATGCTGCTCCACTGTGTGAGGGGGTGTTTGCGAAAAATGGCCTTTGAGAAAGTCAACTTGTCCATTCGCCAGGTTCCGCTTATGCAGTGACGGGCGATGGCCTGCCGCAGGTTATCGAGGTTCTATCTCATACCAACTGCCAATCTTCGACTCAGTTGCATACGCTGTCGGTCTTTCGTTTGCTATCAATGGAACACGAACCAACATACCTGAAGGGTAAGGTTGGACATGCGCAATGATTCACTTGATTCAGTGCATAATCTGATATATATTGTTATCAGATGTTATATATATAGCGATAATACGCCGGTTGTACTTAAGGTCAGGGGCTGACCTGATATGTTTCAATCGAATCGTTTGCAAAGTGTTGCATACATGAGGCAAGGTCGAGAAACTAAACTAAAGAATGTGGTATGATGTCACTATTCTGTTGACAGAGTGTCTTCTACTGGTTAATGTAGTTCGCCTACAAAATGTTCGCATCAGCAGCAACTGAAATTGCAGTACTTCGTCTTGATGAGATACACCATGCTGGCCCAGTACTTATGTTCCCCACTTCGGAGCACTGTCCAAGTGGAGGTCTGGACAAGATTTCATTAAGATGTGTCTTTAGGAACTTTTTTCTCTCACTGTTGGAGTAGGCACTAATTTTACGAGCTTCTCTTGGAGTCAAATGTCTGTCAGTATTCGACCAAGATTTCATAGGTAATATTTTCTGAGTTTTGCCAAGTATGGAAACTTCAGACTAGCTAAAGTAGACCTGGACTTATGTTCTCCACCGCACTGTTAGCTATAGTCTACCCACTTCTAGCTATTTGTAAACAATGGTTCGAGATTTTTCATCAGCCAATCATCTTTCGTATCGTAGAGTACGACAGATCCAAAACAGCTTCAATATATTGGTGACACAACTAAGAATATGGTGAAGTAAGCATTGGAGCCCCACATGGTTGTTTTGTGATTATTTGACAAGGGAAAATGGCCATTAGATGGTCATTTCGTGGGTTTAGCTATGCAATATCCTCAACCTAACAGTGGTTGGTATATGGCAATAAAATTACTATGAAATCTTGGTTAGAGTAGGATAACTAAGAGTTGAGGCAGTATTACGACCGAAAGAGAGCAGGTCTCAATTTCGTTCCTATCTAGTCCATAATTGGAGACTAAAAATGGAAGCGGATTTGCCGATCAGCAATGGATACCTGAAGATAACCGGTATGCCGTATGTGACCTGAGCGAAGAAGAACCTGCCAGCGCTCTGTGCAAGCCATGAGTAGGCACACACATGAAAGCATTAGACTGAATACCTGACGCTTGTGTTCATTATAGTAGATGAATCGTGCTCGTGACAACCAGACAGCACCACTAGTATATATTAGGTGATGTACGAGTACACCGGCCTTCATACATAGGATATCGCATATGTAGGCAAGCAACGTAATATTTAAAACTGGGTTTCCCCAGCGGTTTTGAGCCAGGGCCAACGAGAATTGACAGAGAGCCAAGTAAACGGTCTGGACAATAAATTTCCGAGCAGTGGACGGTAATTTTCAATCCAGGCGTTCAGCTGTGTTATCTAACACAAATCAGAAGTTGGTTTCCCTTTTACTGGTGAACTATCGGCCAGCCAAAAATTGACTGTGTAAGCGGACAACTTGTGTCCTGTGCGAGCTTCACGGAACATGTCAGATTTCTGGAGTTCAAAACCCGGCACGGTCAAAATGCGCACTGCTTTGATAGGCTCGAACAAGAGCAAAAGTCGAGTTTTTTTTGTGTGAACTCAGCAGAATAAATGCGCCAGGACGGGAAGATAGAGGACTGCTCAGACGAGAGTGATGTGAATTCAACTTCCCTGACCACTTCAACAGTTCGACATTTCCATCACAAATGTCCCTAATCCACGATTCTCTATGCCAAGCACCAGTTTACACGGAAATGCGAACGATACTAATCTCTTATGCCAGTTACAGTGCTAAGTGGGAACCGAAGTCTCTGGGTTGCAGCGGTGACTTCATCACAATCTGTTTAGTTTTATTCGGCATCCGTCCAGCCGATCCGTCCATCCTTGGGATCAGCATTCTAAATATAGATATACGGTGATCTGATAATCGATGTAACAGAAGTAGAACCGTGGGAAAGTGTTATATCTGACTGCTGTCCCCGCTCCAGTGCCTAGTGCCCGAGAACAGACTCACCGACATGGAATACAACAGCTTTTGTGCGAACAAGTGAGTGAGTGCAAAAAGTACAAACGCCTCAGGCTACATATTGAGGGGCTGTTGTCTGACCTTGATCCAACACTGTCCCGTATTCTCTGACTTTGATCCAAGACTGTCTCGAACTGTATTTTGAAGGACACTGTCTGACCTCGATCTGATAGGCGTTTAGTAGAGTTTGATGGTCTCAGTAGGCTTCGGTTATGCTGGGATAATCTTCAGGAATCTGACCTTTCTGACAGGAAGGAATTAGTTTACTTGCCATGGGGAGAGTTGTTCTGTACCGAAAAAGATACGCAATGCTAGCAAGTTCTTTCCAGAAAAGTGACATTTTTGTCGGAGGGGTTTCGTGTGGGGAAAAAGCCATTTGACTAAATCACGCCTAACTAAAAGAAGGCCTATGCAAACGCCGCAGTCCGCTTTCGTCACCCATAATTCTCAAATCAGACGAGTATGATCATTTCAGCAAACCTAGAGCATCCCTATTGTTAAACAATGTGCCAACTAGACTAACATGTATGGCAACAGCCACTGAGACCTTCCGGGGGTTTCACAAGACAGCAACGACTGACCAGCTGACGTTATGCCATTGAGCTGCACGCAAAAATAAACAATTCAGTCGATATGGCCCTCCGTTCGATCGGTTTTTGAAACCCTAGTCTTATTTCAGCCTGGCGGTTCCATAGCTGTTTCCGTTGTCTGGGTTCCGTTCATCTGTAGTGGTTGACTAAGGTGGTCGCGGCTGTCACAGTTTCACTTTACGTGCTCTTCATGTCGTTTCTTGTGCATCCTGGTGTCTACTCAAATTTGGCACCGTTTCTTCATACTGTATATCAGGGCACAGTTGTTGTTGCTGCTCCGCCTCATCTCATAAGTACTCAAATGTTTTCTCACTATTGATTTTCTTCAGCACAAACGACCTTGGTCGATGGCTGCTCCCGTTGCCTGAGTGATCCTGGATTTTCAGCTTCTCTCTAAGACGGTCCAATGGCCGGTTGTACTTTTCTACGACATCGCTTTCCAGTCAAACTTCATTGGTCTAGAGCTTTCAGCCGCGGCGATCCAACTGGTTTAGGCGTAGCCTATACCACATACCTAGATAAGGAATCTCGAACCTACTATTCACCTGTTCATGGGCAGATATCGACTAAGGGCTCTAGTTGATTTGGTTGCGGCACTATTCGATGCGTTCTCAGTGCTTTGGGTCGAGTTGGATATCAATTAAACAAGCATGCTAAGGTTAAACGAGCATCTTCGCCTGTTTAGTGCTTTCAGTTATTCTATGAGGAACTAATGGAAAATCGAAGAGAGGCTGCTGGCGGAAGAACACATGGAGAATCACTAACAAATCGAAAGTAAAAATAGAAAAGCGTTTTCTATCATGAGAGGAAACTAGAACTATTCACAACAGTTGCAGTTCAGTATGAGTAAGTCTACATCCAATTCTTCTATTTTTAGCAGTAACGCGATCCGAACTGAACTAATGAATGAAGCTAATAAGAAACAAGATACGAACAACTCTGAATACCTTCTCAACATAGAATTGATAGCAAAATGTGTTTCAGACTAGGAATCACCAAAGAGAAATCCTTGTGCACAAGCGAACGATTTTTGAATTATCTAGCGGAATGTTTCCTGTCGCTCCATCTAAATTGGAAACACTGCATTTGTTAGATGAAACCCAAGGTAATCAGGGACCAGGAGCCACTGTTTTTTTTATGAACAAGCATTTCCTACGTAGGTAGCTTGACAATCTGGTCGAAAGTTACTCACAACAGAACGAGTATGGTGTCCAGGATGCTCAGTTGAGTTTAAAGTCTGTTCCTATTCTGACCACGATGGCAATAACTTTGTTAGTATTATTTTCGTAGCTGGCGCTTTCATTACTTTAGAGCACCAGTTGTGTTGAGGTGGGTCCATGCTGCTATCTGGTCTCCTTGCGATAGATGCTGCCGTGCTACCCGAAGGGAGCATGAGGGCTGAGGTACTGCCAGGATGTCTAGGCCTGCACATGAGCAGTTGAGATGCCTAAGTTAGTTCCTTACCACGGACCGTTCTCGTCTTAACCACCAAGCCACCCCGGTAACACTTGGTCGCTGTTCAGGAGGTAGCACGAGTTCTAAAACTCCAGAAGTATCCGGCGCGCCCACGCGCCATCTCAGAATTGACCTTTGAATTTGATCGTGTCTGTTGGATGAACGACGGGGCGCCTTGGAATATGAGTCAGAGGACGCATCTCATAGTGATTGCGGAGACTGACTCTGGCTGTCAGTGAAGTGTGATGCCTAAGTACTTGTCATATGCCGTTCACTTCATAGAACTGGTCTTACATTGGCAAGAACTCTGGATCTTGCACTACTCATAAGGTTGCTGAAAATTCTTCGACAGCCCACGACTGGTTTCGCCCTTCTTGGGGCTCATCAGGTAGGCGCAGTCCCCGAGTTTCCGTCAACCTTATGTTCTACTTGAATCCAACTTGGACTGTTTTTCGAGTTATACACTAATTTGCGCCTACATGATGAACCCCAAGAAGGGCGAAACCGGTTGTGGGCGGTCGAAGAATTTTCAGCAACCTTATGAGTAGTGCATTACGTATATACATGTATCGCAATATCTCGAATATCGTAGCAACTGGAACATGAGGCGGCCTGGTGCAGCACATTCAGTTGCCTGGACACATCACAAACGGGAGATTCAGCTGAGTCGATCGCAAAAACCAAATTGATTTGCAAATTAGTGTATAACTCGAACTCTGGGTCTTGTTCATAGTCCTCCTATATACCTGAATTTAATAGCCATCATAAATAAAACATCTAGCTGTGGTTCAGGGAACTGTGGCTACCTGACGGGCCCCAAGAAGGGCGAAACCGGTCATCGGCTGCTGAGGTATTTTCACCAGCCTTATGAGTAGTGTATCACATCCATACAACATGTTGCGATATCTCGAGTATTTTACCAACTGGTGCATTGCACTCATTTGAAGAGAAACATCATAAACGAGAGATTCAGCTGGGTTCCAGTAAGGTCTCCCGTCAAAACTAAATTGGTATTAAGATGACTGTATTGGTCGAACAACATGCTTTACTTTGAAGAAGCAACGTCTGCTATTTCGATCTTGTAAAAATCTATGCATTATGCCCTACATTTTGTTGAATTCAACGCACATGGGTCTGATTCCAGACAGTGTTGTCTGAGTCCAATGGGTAGCGCTACCTGTCACGTCGTTCGGTATCCATAATCATAAGGTGATTTCAACGTCACGATGAGTTCTTTATTCACCTCGTTCCTCTACTGGACCTATAAACGAGCATCAATAAGAAGGTCTCAGAGGACGAGGAAGTTCAGACATGCGGGATCTATCAACCTCATGAAAAGTTTTCCACGTATCAGTATAATTTTATCAGCCGTCCTCTCGGCTGTCCATCAAACCGCTCCTGCACAGTGCATTTTTGAATCCAGGCTGCTATCGTTAACCTACGTTACAGAGGATCTCCTCCAGTTTCAGTCCTTTGATGAAAAGCTGTTGCTCTATATGAACGTTATATAGCTGATCACAGTTCTCACTTGAACGGTGCGTCCTTTACGTAGTTTGTGGCACGTGCCAAGCGACACAACTTCGCGCCTTTTCAGCTCCCAAAAAGACCTTTTGTGGTTAAGTGCAAGTCATGTTCCGTATGGTGTGTGGAACAGGCACTCTGCGGCGAACATTTAAAATTTTCTAGTTGTCAAACCAATCGTTATTCGAGCGAACTTCGAAGACATTCATAATAATGAATTCTGTTATTTGTCTGTTAAACTTGTCTTACACCGCTGATGTACCATCAGCTTGTTAGTACAAGGCGATCACATAATTTCAGGGTCTGAATTTATCCTGTTGATGCCGTAAAAAACCCCGCTGAAGAAAAACTGTCCCGAATAGTCTTTTTGAAGAGGTCTGTCTCGTCAAAGTGTTCTGTAGTCTGGCGCCTGTCCATGTTCAGCTATATCTCATAATGATATCAACATGCGTTACTTGACCGCTTTAGAGAAGGGTCACTATAGGTGAGAACGTGCGGCTCGACTTACACTAGAACAGGGGGAATGTCCTCTAGGAAACTAAAGTATTGGAAGGGACCAATCTAAATCGGCAGTTATGAAGAGGACTTTTGTCGTATATTTTTGGTTCATTATTTCATTTGGACAGGGAGCCTTATCAAAATGGGAGATCGACCATCAGTCTAAAGTGGTTAAAACTTCTGAGCTAAGTTGTAAACTGAAACTACACTCGGGTTTATGGCACTACAAACAATAGAGCAACATTCACTGTTCTTCACCTCCATGGTGGAACGTCTACCCAATGATTCGCTACATGTTTGACATAACCGCAGTCATTTTCTGACATTGTTATGGTTTGACAACTTAACATTGGATCACGCTGCCGGACTGCATCTTGTGAGAAGACCAAGAATAACAATAATTTTACGTAAGGGCTTGTTCGTCTTACAATTGTAACAATGCTTCGTTGACGCATGGCGCGATGAGGGCAGTTTTCGACACCGCTGATGTTACGATGTTAGGATAACCTGTCACTAAAATTGTAGCAAGGACACAGATGGGAGGTTTCAGATGTAGCGGGTACACTATCATCAGTTCAACGAGTGTAAGAATATGTGCTCCCCACTTCAAGATAGAGAGATACAGTGCCAAGTAAAATACGGCACTCAGGCGTGTTCCTGTTTCTCACCCTTTTAGAAAGGACGTCCTATCGCCCGGTGCACTATAGTTTGGGAAGAGGTAAATCGAGTAGCATAGGTCAACTTGTTAGTCTTCAGGTTGTTCGGCATTCTTTGTGAGAAGTAGCTTTACGTGGGAGTGACAGAGTTGTTTGTCGATATTCCCTAATTGGCATTACTTTCGACTGACATCACTAAGGTTTGGCATGGGGATATGTACAAAGAATGTCAACAACGTGTCAGTGACCCTGAGAATCCACCTGGTCAGGGTATTCCAATTAGTCAATGGCGTACTGTCAAAGGAAGCTCAAATGAATGACGTTGAAATGGAAATCTGCTGTGTGGCGCAGAATCGCGACTAGACTCCGTCGTCTTATATAAAACCACCGATTGTTTACCAAAGCCTCTTGAATCGGTTCTATACTTTTTCCAGTTGATTAAAATCATACTTTGTTGTTGACGTAATGCACTACTCATAAGGTTGCTGAAAATTCTTCGACAGCCCACGACTGGTTTCGCCCTTCTTGGGGCTCATCAGGTAGGCGCAGTCCCCGAGTTTCCGTCAACCTTATGTGCTACTTGAATCCAAATTGGACTGTTTTGCGAGAAATACACTCATTTGCAAGTCCATTTGGTTTTGCGAGAGGCTCACCTGGAACCCAGCTGAATCTCCCGTTTGTATACATGTATCGCGATATCTCGAATATCGTAGCAACTAGAACATGAGGCGGCCTGGTGCAGCACACTCAGTTGCCTGAAAACATCACAAACGGGAAATTCAGCAGGGTTCCAGGTGAGTCTCTCGCAAAAACCAAATTGATTTGCAAATGAGTGTATTTCTCGAATACTTTGTTGTTCTTTAATTAAGTAATAGAGGTGCGAGACAGTCGTGATAGACTTGAAAGCAATGTTCATTTATTATAAGAAAAACACCAAGTATTCGTTCGCGGAATTCAATTGTAAAGGAACAAATATAGAAAGCATATCTCAAGACCCTTTTTAGATATAACCACTATGAAGCTGCTAGATGGCTACTGCCTACAGAACCAATGTGTCGGAACTGTCAGCCAATACTCGTTCTCAGTGAGCATTTGAAAACACCGCAAATTCCTAGACAGCTGGTTGCAGAGTCTTCGCATAGGATTGTTCACAAAAGTCTATCCAAAGCTTGCTTGTTGACTGGGTCATTTTGGCTGATCGTTGTCCTGTGTTGTTCCAAAGGGAGCACACAACGTAGCCACTGCAAGAGCTGCAGGTCAAAACTAAAGTTAACCTCATGTGATTGTGTGCAATCTGAGACACACAGGACGAAAACAAGTACCCTCGTAAACGGTGAAGCTGGAATAAATATACGCTTCAAAATAACGATGTAAACATATGCTGACGGAATGTTCCAACTGACAAAACAAATTTATTCATGTTGTTGGACGTTTGTAATTTGTAAGCTTTGTAGACTGTAGAAAACATTGTCAAGGTCTAATTCTCTAGCCTAGTTTGCCGGCCTTCTGGTTGTTGATTGTGACACCTAGGAGTTTGATAGCCTCCGCTTGGTTTCAATGATTACGTAAACCCAAATATTCTGGACAAGGCAAAGGCATTTATGGCTTTTTTTCACGGAGATGATTGTTCGATCTTGAATAATGTCTATTTCAAGCGGTTTACAAATTCAATATGATTATGCAACTAATAGTGATGTGATTCTTCATACACTCTCATTTGCACACTAATCTGATTTTAACGGGAGATTCAACTGAATCCGGCCCAAGATCTGCTTTGTGATTCATTTCTTCGCTCGAATGTTCTGCCCCATGCTTCAGCTGGTACGATGTTCGAGATATCCGAGTATACCATAGACGAGAGATTGAATTAGTTTCCCTTGAGTCTCCCGTTAATAAGAAATTAGTGTGCGAATAAGAGAAGTGGGTGAATCCCGTTCAGTTGAGATTCAATTAGGGCAGAAAGTTGGCAGAAACTAGGAGACTACGCTTACCTTAAGAAGGTTGAAACCGGTGGTCGGCTGTCAAGGAGATTTCAGCAAACTTATGAGTAATGAATTGCGTCTAAATGATGCGGTTAATATTGCCAGGATTATGGGCCCCACTCTAAGATGATGTACGGTATGTGTAGTGATTTCAAGTGAAAGGGGTGATCTTAGATTGACCGAATCAGGATTAACTCAATACGATAGCGCGATGAAAGAGCAGAATATTCTTCCCACGGAATGAAAAGAATTCTGGTAAATATTAAGTGCGTATTCTAACTGAAGTGTTAGAAAGCCAGTTTGGCTATCCTACGACATAACCTTAGAGTTAATACATTAATATGAAGGTTGCTGAAAACTCTTCGACAGTACACGACCGGTTTCGCCCTTCTTGGGGCTCATCAGGTAGGCGCAAACCCTGAGTTTCCGTCAACCTTATGTTCTACTTGAACCCAAATTGCAGGAACTTCGACTTATACATTTAGCTGCTTGCCATTTTGCTTTTGACGGGATACTCAACTGAATCTAGCTGAATCTTTTGTTCATGGTGGTTTGCTTCTAACTTATGAGTAGTATGTTACGGCGTGCAATTGGGTTCAAGTGGCACATAGGGTTGATGGAAACTCGGGGACTGCGCCTACCTGATGAGTCCTAAGGAGGGCGAAACCAGTCGTGGGCTGTCGAAGAATTTTCAGCAACCTTATGAGTAGTGCATTATGTCTATACATATATTTATACACATACATACATATTTTACATATATTTATCGCGATACCTCGAATATCGTACCAACTGAAACATGAGGCGACCTGGTGTAGCACATTCAGTTGCTTAGAAACATCATAAACGGGAGATTCAGCTGAGTTTTGGGTGAGTCTCTCGCAAAACCAGTTTTTTTGCAAACGAGTGTACTTCGCTAGTAACTTTAAGTTCTTAAATACATTTGATGAGCGTATCGGCTTTTGAGGTTTGTAGAAAGAACATTCAAACATCAATCCTAAGCAATCCTGCTAGTAGTTTTCCTGCTTGTTTGTAAAGTGAATCACTTCCAGTAATCCTACTCCTATTTTTTCATCAAGAGAATAATGGAATGATCTTCATGGAGGTCCGTCATCTGCCACAATGATTTTGGTTGATGGCCGTCGTGAGTAGAGAGGAATGTTGTGTTGAGTAGGTCGAGTCCTCGAGTTCTCAATTGTGTTGACCTCGGGCTATTTGTGGCAACTCCCTAGGCATAGAACTAGGAAACAGACGGAAGTAAACAAGTCTTGAGCCTGAAACTTGTCCAGTCTGTTAGCTACAAAAGTGGTTCTCATCGCGGTTCAATATTACCCTGCGGGATTGAGTCATTGTTTTTTTAAGTAGGTACACGTCTTTTAGTCGTTCCGCTGCTCATTTTACTCTTAGATACCATGACCTATTCCATAAAAATTTCATCCTGTCAGTGAAGTCAGTCTATGTTGAAAAGCCGAGAAGTACTGTACAGCCCTTTGCCAATAAGGACTGAGAATAATCAGCAGTGCGCATCCCACGAAGCTCAGCTAGTTTCGAACTCGCCACCAGTGGTTGAACACTTAACCGTTTGGCCATGACTGACTGCTCAGCAGCGTGTTAGTTGTCACTTAGGCAGGACAGAGCGCTGCTCATACCTCAGTAACGGAAACCACATCATGTAGTCACCTGCTGACTAGCTCCTTGAGTGACAACTTCTCATAAGGACTTTCCACACATCCGGTTGAAGTATGCCTCCTCCGGGCTGTTTTTGATTCATGTTGATGTGATGAGCTTCAATAGAACTTTCATCCTGTCAGTGAAGCCAATCTATGCTGAAAAGCCAAGAAGCACTGTACAGCAGCTTCATACTTGTTAGGAATCACCGTGACATAGATGATCGCCTTTTTTTTGTTCCGACATACCTTGAAGTTTTCGACGGAATGCAGAAAACCAAGGGAATGCACAGTCGGGATTTTAATTCCACCTGTGGTGCCTCACCAATTTCACTACTCTCTTTTACCCAGAGATTTTTGTCTTTACTTTTTTGTGCGTTAGTCAACACCAACGATTTGAGTACTACACTTATTCGGACAATTCTCGAATGTCTCCAGTGGACATGTCCTGTAAAACATCGGTTAATTCCCTCTGAATCACACTGAAATTCCCGAAATTTTATTGTTACTAAAAGTGACCAGTTCCAAACGGTAACCTGCGACTATCCACCTCTCCGTTTATGACCAACTAAACTTCTTACGAAACCGGGTGCTTTACTAACATTTTCAAGAATGCAGCATCTGGTTTAGAGGTTGATACGAATGTACAATTTGTCACTAATAAGCAGATACGGAAATCCTCGCAGGAGAATTTTTGTATGTACTGGCAACATGCACACAAGCTGGCCGCTCATAAGTATACCAGCCCTAGAAACCGAAACCTTTCCCTTTTTCACAAGATTAACGGTGAAAAGGCGAACAGGCTGACTTCGAAACAGGTCATTTTGCCGAAGCTTTTACTTTGATATGCGGGTTTGCTTATCGTTCGATGCCCATTGTGTTTCCGGTTACTGGGACAACCTGCCGGTTAAGCTGCTCCATGCAACCATGACGGACCTGTTTGGCTTGCAATTTTACTTGTCTTGCCATGTGACCAAGCGAAAGTGTCACGATTGGAGATCGTGTTCCGGAAAGTGTGTGTGGCAGAAGAGCAAATGGTGCGGGCTAGCTGTTCATCCATATAATCCAGATCAATCAGTTCATGTACCTTTCAAAACATGCTGAGAAGAGTTTGGTTTTTCCTCGAAGCCCCCATCCAGTTCGAACATGATTGGCAAACTTGCGTTCAAGGGCAACTAGGGAGTATGTTAGGCCTTTTGATAATTTTGAATCGGATGTCTACTTGGCGCTGGATGGACATAGCCAACTAGTGCAGTGATCTCACCTCAGACCAGACCACCTTAGAAAGAAGTTCACACACTCTAGAGAGAACTCCTTCGGTCTCAGAACACACTTTGCACAAACGATTCTCAGCGAACTTGACTAGTGCACATTCCAGGATGTTTGCAACATCCAGTCTACCCATGAATGGCGGAAGTAATCCGACCTTATCGTCGAACTGCTGGCCGGAAAGACATAACAACCAGGTGCAGCGTCTGTGAAAGGGTTGTTTCAACAACCACCTGAGCATGAAAAGGCATTCTTAACTAACTAGGTTTTATCGTCGCCTGGGAACCTGTAGCGGCCCCTTCACCAACATACGTGACTTACAGCCCACGCCACTCACTAGATCACGAGATCTGTCCTTTTTTCACACTCACAAACCACGCTACACAATCGTGACTCATTTGACTACACAGCTCACAATCGCTCCCTAGATCACGAGACTCGCTTTTTACCCTACACTTACAAATTGCGACACACAAGGGTGACTCATCTGATATTGACTGTCTCTACCGGCCAGTAAGCGTAGCAACAAGTCATGTGCTGACACCCACGTACACGCAAACGCACCTACATATAGGAAAGCCGAGCATACTCAAGACACACAAAACTCGCGCGCGCGCAGGGAGCAGGACGTCAACCGCCCTCCACAAGTCCACGGACAATATGGAACACGTGTAGCAACTATGCTGCGGAGAAAACACGTTACCTCCGTCCGGACTTTCACCAAGGGACTCTCACAACCGATAAGTTCCCCTTTTTGTCTTGCTCCACATTCCGCATTGTATTTATTTTTATACGTGTTGCAACTCACCATTGCCAACCATAGTAAATACTGTTATTAGTGCATATATACCTTCTGAATCATATTATGGCTATCATCAACTGTGCACTAATAAACCTAGGACCGACAGACAGAGTTTCGCCAGGTAGTGGACCAACTTTTTATAACATCCAGTTCAGTCGTGATTAACGAAACAAAACTACGCAGAATGAAGTTGGACCTCGATGCCGCACCATTCGGATGTCAGCAGTGGGTGGAAAAGATAGATATCGTTTAAGTGAGCGCAGTCTAGACACGAGAGTTCCATGGTTCTCTCTCTGATCTCTTCGCCTTACTTCACTTACGTATTTGAGTTCCCGATATGCAAATCGGGTAATTCCACATGGTTGCGCGTTTAGTCATCCTGATGTAAACGTTTTGATTTTTGACTTAGCATTTCATATATGGCATTCCCTGATTTTCAGTCCATTTGGTTTGTTCCTGGGTCAGTCGTTGACAAGAAACAGGTTTTCAGTGCTCCCATAGTCTCTTGCAGTTTAAACGAGACTTGTGCTTACACTGGTACAAAAACTTCCTATATTAAAGTTTCGGAAAGAAAAAAGCAAATACGTCTGCAATAGACATGTAAACGCACTTCAGAATGAATACCAACCTATGTCTGTGGAGCTATCGACGCAGCTACACAGCTGTGCAATGATACAGTTCGTTTCATGTCAGATGGGCATACAGAAGGAGAACCAGGACTTCGTCATTTCGAAAATTAAAAGACCAGTTAATCAAGCAACACTTAAGCTACAGTAATTCCGCCTCAGCAACTGTTCTACGATGTCTGGTAATTGTACTCGTACTTTTTGGAATCGACATATTGGACAATCATCGTCAGAAATGTACCCAGAGTTTATTGCTCTGTATTTCGACCATCATTCAACTTTAATGTCTTTACTCGAATTGTCTAAACCTTTGTGATTTGGCAAATTAAGGAACAACAAATCTTATCAAATAGCACTGACTGGCCCTGCACTGTTTTCACTCAAGCCGAAGCTTCCTATTTCGCAATATTGACAGGAACTGTTTATTTTCATGAGTACTGTGTCTTGTAATCTTCCGTCCTTCAAATATTTTTCACCGACGTTCACTTTAAAAACGTCGTTATAGTTTCCTCCATTTTGTTTCGCACAAAGCTCGTGTAACCAAGGTGAATAGTGCTTGATTTCACCGCGTCAGTTGAATACATCGATGTTTCGCTGATGTAAGGCGTAACTGAAGATACAAAAACGTCCTTTGCTATGCCCCGTAGCCTAGCTGATGAAGTCTCAGTTGATACCTCCTCCGGGATTTGTGAATTGGGAATATCTTACTGTATTCTATCGGATTTTCCCCAGCTTCCTCTAGTGGATATGTCCCCGACTCCATATGCTACCCATGCCCAGTGACCAGTAAAACACGAACATCAAGGCTGAGTAGATTGAAACCAGCAGAGTGGGGTGATTTTAACACAAGTATGTCGAATCTGTCCTCGTGAGATTTCATTTCATACACCAAACGGTTGACTGCCTCAAGGGAGGTGGAATGCACGGATTACGAAAGCAAGCAAATTGACATTCATTGCAGTAAAGCACTATCAACATCAGACGGAAGACATTAGCATAAGGCTGCTGAAGACTTCTCAACAGTCGTCGACCGGTTTCGCCCTTCTTGAAAATCATGAGGCAGAAAAGGTTTGCGGGTTACCGTCACCCTAATATTCTACCTGAAACCAAGTTGTATGGAATTCACCAAATACACTCATTCACACACCAGTCTGGTTTTAACGCGAGACTTTCTTGAATCCAGTGAAACCCGAAGTGGCTTTTGTGCAGGACATTCCGTCAAAGAACATCATAAAAGGTAGATTCGGCTGTGATTCAGGTAAGTCTCCCATGAAAACCAAATTAGTGTGAAAATGAGCTTGTTGCGCCAATGTCAGTTTTACTTTCATCCCTAGGTAAGTTCAGCGCGGCCTAACGGAGTTTTGTCAGTCACATTCAAATCTACCAATCAGGACTTCAGGGACGAGTTTGTTGAGCGCTTCTGTGCTGTTGTCTGCGCGAAACATAAGTAGACCTTAACACATTGTTACACAGTGACAAATGAGATTTGTTTACAACAATCAAGCTCGCAATCGGGAATCTGGATGCGGCGTTTTCGTCCACGTTTGCGCAGACACCACTTGGTATTCACACATTTTCACATTCGATTGTAGGACCTTTAGATAATGGACAGGGAAGCGAATGTATCAGAAGTAACTAAATTCCTATGTACGGTCTTGACAAATCCCGGATCAACGCTTGTCTTAGCGGTTTGAAACCTTATAATTCCACCAATTCCTGCTACTATTGAAACTAACAGTAGGTAGATAAAACAAAACAGCTCAACCCAGCTAGTTTGGAAAAGCTGTGCAAGTGATTCAGTTGAGGGTAGACATCGGACGGCCATTCCGATCCATCTATCGCTTCCAAATCAGGGTACCATAGACGTTCACGATTTTGTAAGCAGGGTAACTAGGTTCCGAGTAGGGGCCGAAGAAAACATACCACACAAGTTATGACTAGTTTCCAGTAGACGGCGATCACGGATAGCCATAATAGAGGACAGATTATTAGGTTCCCCTGACTGAATGCGGAGCAGTATGCGGCATGGACGATGAAAAAATAAGGAAATGGGTTTGGGTACATATATCACATAGTGAATTCACAGGTGGTTCAACAACGTAACCAACTGGTATTTCACATATATTATACCTGGATTTTGAATATTGTGACCGCCGGGAATTTGAAACAGGTGTTACCTTGGGACGGCAGAATGGAAAGACTTCGAATTGCTGCCATACCATGTCACTAATATGATGAGAGCTCCAAACATTTCTGTAAGCAATCCAAGCTGATGTTAAATAGATCATAATTTCACTCGACTCATGTCACCTGTGATGCAGAAGCGCTTTGATGGAACATATAAACGACAATATGTTTGTGCTCCTATCGGTGCTGCTGTCATCCTGTAATAGACCAATTATCTATCAAGGATACCGCCTTTTCTAGCTCTATGTTATACAGCAGAACGTGCCACTGAGTACTCCCAACTGAGAGTTGCCTCCAAAATGGTGGCACTACTGCTATTCTCCATGAATTCATTGTTGAACTCCCTTTTGAACTGAGAGCGTTTCTCAGACCCAATCATTTGGTGAGACTTTAGAGGTTTCGAAGAAGACCCTGGATGTTCCGGAGGCATACCTGTTGGTCTGAACACAAAAATGAATATATCTGAATTCAAGAACCAATAGAGTTGAAATGAATTTCTTTACGCAGGCTGAAAGAGTCCGGCAGTCCAGTCTAAACCACTTTAGCTGATGGCGAAATATGAGGCGCGTGCACAGTTGAAGCCTCATAAACAGCAATGCAACCCGGAATCCCTGCTTCTCTTTGAGGTGCAGTCAATTTGTGTTTGCAGTGTTTGAGGAATACCAGCAATATGTGAGAAGGATGGGATTCCAGTTAGGTTCGTCTAAATTTTGGGGCCGTTGTTGCCACCATACAATTTTGACGCGGTTGGACAGCAACTGCGTTTCGCACAGTATACGCTTTCAACGAATGTCTTACACAGTGAATATCGATACTTATACAGTTGGGTAATTTTCAGCAAACACTTTCGTTCCGGAGGTGTCCAATTCAAGATTGACCGTTTCAGGGCCACGCAGGACGAAAACTTCTAAGTCTTCTACTCTGTCTGCTATTTCACCTTGTTCCTCACAGGCGTAGAAAACCATCAGTAGAGACCATTTGAGAATATTATTGACAAGAAAGCGCCGGGTCAAGAAAAAGCTTTGCCTACTGGTATGCTTTGACTAGGCTTGGAGCAAATCCCGGATACTCTGCATTGGTCTATAGCGGAAAAGTTGTTTTTAGATCTTAGCGGTATTTTGCTATTTTGGACGAGATTTGAGTGTTCATTTGCGATACTGACAGGACGAACGCTACTTGCTTTCAAAAGGGCCTAGAATTTGGCCCAAACCGCCTACCTGAACAAATGAATTGATTTATGCACCTATTAGCACTTAGGATGGCAGAATTGATGTAGAGATTTGATAATGATGAATGAAGTGAAAGACGTTGCAGGCTTTCCCGATCGATTAGTGTCTGGAAAACCACAGCAGTTTGGCAATTTGTGGCTTCACACACTAACACAGGGTTGGTGACCACCACTTTCCTGCCAGGGATCGATAGCACCACGAATCCTGATGCCATAGGGATGATTCACTACAAGACTAGTGGTCGTTGTTCTGCTCCGTTGGTGATTCAATAAACTATGAAGTGTGCTACCGCGCCGAAAATTACAACCAATGCTTTCTTGTGGACAACAATTGAGGTATGGTAAAAAATGTCGAACGACGTTATGGAGCATGTCAAACGAAATTTTTCATCACCATGGTAGCCATTTGTGTGTGGTGTCAGTGGGCATATTTGCGGCCTTGACGCACACAGAAGATCAGCAACGTGTGGGTCCGGGTTTTAAGTGGTCGTGTGGGACAAAACACGATGAATGACAATGGTCTTATAAGCTGTTATATCAGACATAATCGTAGTTGTATGTTGTCGACCAAGTGATTCTAAATTAAATGGCCTGGTTGCTACATTTCTTGTTGACGCCCAAAGACAAACATCAGAACTGGTTTTGTTCCACTTATGTGCTGATCAATGGTGCATATGTTCTGTCTTACATTAAGTTGAAACCAGTTTTTTACAAATCAGTTCATCAACCTTCGATTTATAGGGCTGTAAATTCATAAACTTCCGATTCGACGAATCCACAGTTGAGTTATTCCGAAAGAGAAATGCATTTTGAATATTGTTGAAGAGAAACATGAAGGCATCTCATGGGAGGTGGGCCACTGGGTAGCAAAGATGAAGGTAGCCACTTGCAAGTACCAAGTATGATCGGTTAGGGCCCGCTGTTGGTTTTGTTCTGTTTGGGACTCATTCGTTGAAAAACAGCACAAGTAGAGTATACGGTGTCTGCCAGGTTGATGATAAATATGTAAGTATTGGTGATGTACAACCTTGCTTACTGGGCTTCGGCTCATGTGCTTTGTTTCTGTTTTCCATCTACAGAAATTGTCGTGAACACCTGCCTTCGGAGAATCACTGTCCTCTGGTGTTTCCATAGCTTGAATATTACATATTTGGCGACCACGCCAGGATGGTTACCACACACTGGTGGATCTACCACGAAGTTCCGGGCTCTACACATGTGCATACAGGCCTCAGAGCTAATGTGTTGCTCAATCACACACGGCGGACGGAGCCCCAGACACAGCAACCTCAGCACACGCTCATTAGCCTCACGCAGCTCACCACTAGCACCGGCCGGTTCACCTAGGCAATGGTACACCGCGGACGGTGTTCTTCAAAAAGGGGGCCAGTGTAGTATATGGTGTCTGCCAGTTTGAATGATAAATATGTAAGTATTGGTGATGTACAACCTTGCTTACTGGGCTTCGGCTCATGTGCTTTGTTTCTGTTTTCCATCTACAGAAATTGTCGTGAACACCTGCCTTCGGAGAATCACTGTCCCCTGGTGGTTCCATAGCGTGCATACTGTACAAGGGAAAGACTTAGTTAAAGGTTTTTAGCACCTCTAATTCATATTTAACCAGCATTTAAGGCTGATATCCATTCCCGTTTGAGGTACCAGAAAATCTGCACAATTCAATGATAGGCAGATATGTTCTTCAGTACGTACGTTTGTTAGACTCATTAAAAATAAGGTCACATGCTATCAGTACATCATGTTATTAGTAACAGAGTGGAACGGCAATAGACTGAACCCATTTTGGGCTCCGGCCAGTGAAGTATAAAGCGATTCCCATTACACAGTAATTCACTTCGATAAGTTTTCTTTTCCGGCAGCAGTAACTTCACCGTAACGAATTTTTACTGTATTCGAATTTTACTTAAAAGACTGTTTTCCCAAAAGGAATTCCCTTTTAACCTAGTTTTGCCAAACAAATAACCGGTCAACGCTACCTCACAAGTATTTATCATGTGAAGTGCCTACAGATGTCATAGTGCGCGGCATCGTTAATTACAGTCTGTTTTGTCTATTTTTAGAAGCAGCGGCGGTATTGAAGTTAGAACAGGAATACAATCCAGAAGAGGTTGAAAGCCCCCTAATAACTGACACTCCTTGTATAATTATCTGTATTGTACCCCAGCGAGCTTCAGTCCCTAACCACACATGTCATTGTGTTCAGAGAATAAACTGTTAAACTGTGACCTTGTGCTTCTCCGTTGCATTCTTGTTTTTAGCCCCACCTGGCTGCCATCTTCGGAAGATCCACCCAGTGAGTTTGGATAACTTTCTTGCACACAGACATTCAACAGCTATCATGACTAATTACGAAAATAGACAACTAAACAACACGCAACTAACTGTTCCTTCCTAGTTGGTGCAAACATCACCCGTAACTTACTTTTCGATCCATTCATTTTGCGAGTAATCATTTGGGTGAGTAGTGTTGGCGCAAATTATTCTCAAATTGGGGAGGTTGGATCGATAATGGCTTTTCCGATAGTCATTGAGCGATTTTCAGGCGGATTAGAACTTTCTGATCGTTGCAGTGGATCCTGCTATGCAACTGACCGCATTATTATCGTTATTACAAAAAATTTCCTTGACATTGGAAGACTACTTACTTCTTTTCCCCTTGAAGTAGTCTTTAAATACCTCATGGACCTCAGGGACTGCTCTCTGACTCGGATAATATAAACCTCAGGGTGTGACACGTTTTATATGAACAGTCATAATATGAATCTCCCATGGAGTTAATTGGCTGCGTTCCGAAATGCATATAAGTACTTCCTTGCAAAACGTAATAGTTGCGGTTTACCTATTTGACGTTTATCGTGCTAGATTACATCAACACAGCTAAAATGTGCCCCTCTAGAAAGACGGTCATGATCAAGGCGCTCAAGCCCTAAAGTAAATATGAGCCCCAATGGGATCGATTCATGTGCAGCTGCTCTCGGTAGACTTCAGCACAAAACACAAAGCACTTTAAAGACCTGAATCAAGTAGTTTGTAAAAAAAAGTTTATAATTGCGTTTTCCACACTGAGATTTGTAAGACAGTTCTTTCAACTTCATTTCCCATACAAAACACTGAATACAGGTGACAAGAGAAACAGACTCTAAAAGATGAAAATAGAATCCGGTAAAATCAAATGACACGATACTTGGACGGTATATTGAGGCAGCTGTTGTTGTTTGGTGCTTCACAGCTGTGAGCAACTTGATAAAAATGACTGAAAATCGAAGCCGTTTGGTGCGATTTAAATTTTCATTGTGAAGGTCGCAGGAAGTGGAGGGGTACTTGTCGTGATACAAGCAAAGGAGTAAGGATGTTGATGCTGCGTATCCATGGAAAATCAGCTCAAGGTTACCAGGGAAAGAAGTGTGGTGATAAGAATGACCTCCTGGAGAAGAGTGGTAAATGTAAAAAGAGGAGGCTGCATCTCATATTTGAAAATGTTACTTAAAAGTGGGATTACTGCGTGGGACAAGTTAAGGATGTACAGGTGAGAAATGATGTTTTCTGTCCCAACTAGGTGTTTCGGAAAATGCTATACTTGTGAGGGATTAGAGTTTTAGACGAAAAAGAACACTTCACAGTATGTAGCAGTAAGTGTTCCCATATGACGAAATAAAAATATACAAAGTATATCTCGGAGTGCAGTACAGCGATTTGGCTACTTCTAGGATTCAACAGTTCACCTCAAACTGGTAGTCTCAAGCTACCATGGCTGTATAGGATGTACGAAACCTCCATGGGCCGGAACACTTATGGAGATGAAAAGGTAAGTAACGGTTCGCATGTGATTGCGGAGTTGGCACCTAACGGTGGGTGTACAGTCCGAGTTATTGTTCAGCCGCAAGGAGGAAGGAATATAAGGTGCGTTTAGCGTTGTGGAGGGTTCAGCCATGACGTCGTGACGCTACCGCATCTGTTTCAATCAAGGACCAACCAATCGCCATGAAGGTCACCAGAGATATGCATTGTTTGCTTTTGTAGCTTTCCAGGCAAAGACAGTATGAGCAACAGACAAGTCCTGCATCTTTAGGAAAACGTTTGGGGCGATTTTTCCGGGAGTGGCGATAAACGAAGTAAAATATCTTATAGAAGAAAGCAAAGCAAATTGTGCAAGGCATAAAAAACTAGGCATCTAGAAAACGCGCTCTGCGAGTATTTTCGGTTTTGATATCCTAGCAGAGCCAGAAACTAGGCGTAGGGAAAGCAAGTGTACTAATACGATTTAAGGTTTGCGTCGTTTAAAATTTGATGATATGATATTCATAGAATTAGGTTGTAAAAGAAAACTTCCATTGAAACTATTCAACATTTGAAGATGATTTTACCCAACCAACTGTAGAACAAAGACCGCAAAGAAAGAACCGGAGATGTTCTGCGGACACCGCATGCTCATCCGTTTTAGGATTTGACCTATTCCAAACTCCTCAAGATAATGCAAGGTTGACAAACGTTAAGTACTTCCAGTCAGATTAAACGCGTGTCCTGGATGTTGTCATCAGTCTGCTTCAAACAAATAACCAGCTTTTTCGTTGGCAAATTACAGACTACTTTTTCTCGGGAGATTGCCCAGTGGAAATAAAGTGCAATTACAGTGGTTTTATCAGAAACATCCAAAAAACAAGCAAACAAAAGTTGCGAGAGGCAAACATTTTACTAACTTTCTTCAGTGACATTATATGACATCACACATAGAGGACGGCAAAAAAGCTTGAGCGTTGATCGTCACATCGGGCCTTTTGACACGAGACTGTATAGAGTCAGTTCCAGATTACCTGAGGGAGCAATTATGGGCACACCGTGTTAGTTACTGTCTTCTGATTGACATCGCTTAAAAATAGCTCGAGGTGTTGAGCTTTGGTTGCGCTGAAGGATTCTGAGCACTTTACAGGGGGTCGACTCCATAACCTGTTCACAAAAAAATGATAGGTAACTGGGGATCTGAGGCAGCGCAACACAACGATTACACCAAAGTCATACTGAATATCCCTATTCCAGTCTCCTTAACACGTGACTTGTTATGGCGACAACTTTTAGGTTTGTGGTGTGTTTAAAACGATCCCTTTAGGATCTACCTACGATCTATCTATCTACGATCTACTTTCCCTGCGGATTCGACACAGTGGCTGTTGAGAGTTTCGTAGGTTTACCACATCACGTGTATAGCGTCACATGCGTCTTACGTGTTTTATTTCAGAGGTGCCAGACGAAACGTTTTCCGAAGGGCCGGGGGTCAAATAAACGCATCCTATTTAGGCCCCCGATGAATAGCATTAGAATACAATTTGGTTTTGTTTTAGCATTTTTCTGCAATCATAGAGTTACCTTATTTGAACTGTATCAGCTTTCGAGATCTTGCATTTTTCTTACCATAAAGGTTATTTTCACTGAGTTGTGTTCCCACACATGTCTGATACCACTTTCACCCCAGCTGATGCACGGTAGACACCCGCATTCAGGTTTGATGATATTTCTTGCTCCAGACTCAACCTGATGCCATACAGGGCCAGACGAATAGAAGTTGGGATAGAATATCATCATGGAGCTTGTAAAATGCCGTGGATGGAAAGGGCAGCTCAGCTGAAAGTGAACTGGAACTTTGTTCGAATGTGGGTGGATCGTCAAAATACGGGATCGTAGCTATGTAGTCTTCCTAAAGACCACAGTGGTACATTTCTACGGTTGTAAATTCTGACTTTGAATTTTCAGGTAAGGAGTTTGGAATGTGAATCGTTCCAACGACAGCTCATCCGCTTTGCCTTTCAATCGTAGGTTGTACTCAATTATACAAAACAGCCCTATAAACAGCCTAGCCAAAGCAAAATACTTGCCAGATTTTAAGCGATGTAGAAGATTTATCATCAACCTTGACCGGCTGCGATCTTGTGAATTCTGTCACGAGGTTTTCTAAGAAAGTATGGATGGAGCAGATTCTGAGTCACCAGTTTTGTTTAAAATTTGTCACTAAGTCTAAAAGCTACCTATAAAATGTGTTTTTGGAATGTCTTCAGGTGAAAACTCATCCTTTTTCACTCTCAACAAAGAAAGTTTTCATTGAAAATGATCACAAAGTGACTCCTGAAAGGAAGTGAGTTTCAGGTTGTAATGTTGACAACGTAGAAAACGACTCGCATCAGAGAAATTAACTTTTTGGCGACAAGGGATGCCAGTGAGTTTTCACCGGAGGAAAGGATTCACAAGAATGCTGTTCTAGAAAGGGATGGTTGTCCAGATTGGCTTTTGTGTGCCACGTAGGCTGAAAAACGCGATATTCAATACAACCAAGGTTCCACAGACAGGTGATTAATGTTTTTCCGACAGCGACTGATTTTCTTCCGACTTTTTAGGTCATGTCTGAGGACTACTGTTTCTAGCCAGTGGAACCGTGTCACACATTTGTTATCCAACCGAGTTTTTATCGGCACGCAAATAAGGCGAAAACCCATACATTTCTTTTGAAGTCCTTACGAAAGACGTATTACTTATAGGTTCTTCGTCGTGTGAGTGATGTATGTTGATTCCAAGAACTGGTGTGTGGGGAAACCGAACATGACTGATTTCCTGTCGAATTTTCCACTCGCCCTCATACTGCTGCTGATACTGCTACCGCCGTTATTGTCATTGTTGCTCTGCTGCATGTTTGCGCCACGACCGACATTAGTCTTGTTTGCTACAGATGGTTTTCCAACTGCACCAACGCGAATGAGTTGAATGGAATTGTCACTGTGACTGTGCATATTGTTTATGAGAGGAACGATTGGGACAGGGAGTTAGTCAGCAAGAGCATGACGTGCGGGATATATTAGGTGCAGTTGAACTTTCCCCAGGAACACTTCATGGTGAAGGATTTTTAACCGCTTCTGCTGTAGAATCTTACTACGCAAATGGGTGGTAAGAAAGTTTTTAAAAGAAATGAGAAGGCAGAATGGTTGCTCGATAAAACAGAGTATACATAACTCTGGGGTGTGCCACATTCAACCAGCTGAATTAGGATGGCTGTGGAGGGTGGCACAAAGCACTTGTCAATGTAATTTGTTTCAGTTTATCGGCCGTTGGTAAAGTAAATTTCTCCTGCCTACTAAAACTGCAATCCTGAAACAGACGCCGCAAACATCTAGAAGTTTCACCAGCGGAAATTTCGCTGAAGCGTTTCTCGGGTGTAAGGCGGGCTAGCCGGTTAACTAAAAGGAAAGAGTGAGGATTTTATTCTATAAAGTCCAAAGGTAACGTGAATTTGGTTAAAGAAATAGGGGATTGGATGAACTCATGCCTCTCATGACTTCATTTGCTGAACTTTCTTCAGCAGTAGTGTGTTTCGCCAAGAAAAAATATTGTAAAATTTGGGATATTCTATCAAATAAAGTTTAATGCGACTATCATACATTAGATTCATTTGCGAATATTGTAAAGTTGGGATTTGCCATTATTCTGTTGACCCTCTCTTTAACGCCAAATGACCAGGTTCGGTCATACTATGAGCTGGTCCTAGGATAAAGAGGGTAGTACGCCCACACTGCAGCAGTAGTGCACAGACACGTGGTTGTTTTGGAGAGCAGTTTATCTAAAAAGGGTGCCGTAAGTGTAACAAAGGTGGACCGGTGGTGCACACCGATACGATCGTATTGAGATGTGTTATTCGTCACAATGCGAATACTTAAACTCGTCGCTTGAAACTTACGAAACAGAATAGTCGTATGATTATGTGATAAACTGTTTTCCATGGAAGCCCTGACCGCTTCCCTTATCAGTGTTTCACTAAATCGAGGAGAAGGAGGATTTTTCGGAGATATTGTCTCGGATTTTAGCTAGGATATTTCTAGTGGCCATGTGACATACACCTTATTTCTGGAAGGACGGATCATTTAGAGTCTGATACTCGAAAATCAGCCAGGCAAGTTTCTGATCCCCCGATTTATGTTTTTAACGTAGCCTGTTATAGACCCTGTTATAGACCCGGTTGCGCACATTTTATCACACTTGTATATTTCACTTTCTCTTACCAGTTGCCAGAATTCAACGAAAAAACGGAAAAGAAGGAGTATGTTCTACAGCCTTAAGCTGTGCTGGTCAGCAAGGATATCTTACCAACCCAATTTACTAGCCATGCAGGCTACCGACAATAAAAAACAACTTGTTTTTGTCTAACATATCTAAATGTATTTTGATGAAGCTAATTCCATGTTTCCTAAAGACTCAAGCAGTTTTCAACCTAGGTTAAGTATATGTTGCATGGTCAGGCAATCTGTGAGCTTATGGGCAACAAAAACGTCATTTTCAACGCACGGTTTATTATCACTTTTATAATAGTATGTGGTATATACATACTGCCAAATCAGGACAAAAGATAGACAAGTTTCTTAAACTGCACACGGCCTAAGATATGAAAGTGAGCATAGTTTATATATATATGACCTGGTGCGGCGGTTTAAATGACTGAGAGAATTGAGGGATTACTTGCCTCCCATCATGTCAGCAGTATGAGGATAGCGGAGAGAGTACAAAAATGGTCACTAGAACTACTGTGTACAAAACCAAGGAACATAAAATTTTAATAAAAAAACAAGCCTATGCTGCATGTCTTAGTAGGACAATGAAGCTAAAGTGTGATATTAAAAGAATAATGAAACAAGACACAAAACTGGGATAGAAAATGCAGACATGAAACTTATTGCTTGAGGATAATATCAAAGAATCACGCCTGATAAATACAAACAGATAACGGTCAGTTGGATAAGGAAAGTCGCAAATTGTGCATACAGATTGCTGGGTCCAGACTTGAGGCAAGGTGTTGAGCGGTTCGGGTGTGAGTTGCCAAACAAACGGGAGGACCGGCCGTTAAACTGATTCGCAGAACAAGTGAGGCTACCACAGAGAAATGGGGAAGTCACATCTGTCAACGGTAGATGTTTTGAACTAGTTGAAACTGAATTAAAGTCTTCAATGTCCAGCGGAGCAAGGGGTCCAGTAACTATGTAATAAACTTATATTGCTCCATTGTGGAGCAGTAAAGTTTCCGTAAGTAATTCAGTAAGACCAGGTTTACTTGTTGACGAACATTGTGCAAGTAAAATTCCTTTTTAATTCTTTTACTTTAATAGGCCTACTTGGATTCATTGTCACGGGCAGTAAGAGAAAGTTCTAACGTCCGTGTGAGCGGTTGTCCACAAACGGTTGGTAAGGTGTGACCTAGTGAATTTTACTTAGCTTTTGTCTACAGAAAGCTCGAAGGGATATTCCTCCTTTTTCCCGGATCACTGAGCCGCACTGCAGTTTCATCCAAGATAAAGTGAACGTATTTGTGATAGACTTGGTGCCACTTTCAAAGAGAGGAAGGTCTCTTAGGCTTAGAAGATAGCGTGTTCGGAAGTTTTGGTGCCACAGTGGAAACAAGACATGCATTTTCATATAAGAAAAACTAAAAACACAGAGAGATTTTCGCACTTCAGACTTATTTCTTGGGTTGCAGAAAAGTCAGTGCGCAGCTTTAACCCTGAAGACTAAAATATTAAAAAAAACTCATGTTCAGTTTAAGTCACGATCACGATTTATTTTGACATCTTTTGACTGAAAGGAGATTGATAGATTATACAATAAGAGAAGTCATGAGGAATTTGGAAGGTAGTTTAGAATGATCTCCGAACATAAACTTAGGAGGGAACAACAGGGACTGTTCTTAGGGCTGAATGCATCATAACTGCTACGATAAGGTGAACCGGACACTCACGCAACACTAAATGGCGAGAATGTAATTTAAAATTTCCTTATTGTGTAGCAGTGAGTAAATTTCTTATGTTCTAGAGGAAATAAAACTCAGACTTTGGCTGATCAAAATATTATCTGCATTAGTGGAAGACAAGAATACGATTGCATCAAGAAAGTTAACAAGTGAGACCATCAGGTCGTCGATTGCATTTGAGGAAACATCTGGGAAATACTCACTGGATCAACTAGTCAAAGTGTGAACATATCTCGTCCAAGTACTAAGTTAATCACTCCACTGATTAGCTGCCCATGGTGCAACGCTTTCTTGTTGTCGGCTGATCAACATAGATGGACTTCATTTACAGGACTAAATCTCGATTGAAATTTGAATACTTCTTCATACTACCAATAGATCATTTATGTTCTCAACTCGTGAGAACGTGAAATACAATCGGATGTCTCAAATAGCTCAGCTGAATGTTTTTGTTTTGGAGTTTTTCAATCACATACACAGTTGGTAGTTTGCCTCAGGGCCAGGTTATGTCCAAGTTTGTTGTTAACTTAGTAACACATGCACCAATGACAAAAACATGGATCAACTGTCGATCCAAAGTTTCTCCTGGAAGATGAGATCGACCGTCCTAGTAAAGGTTCGTTTTCAACCAGCTAGACAAATCAATCTCTTTAAATAAAAATTGGTTGGTTCCGTGCGTTCTCATGATGTTTCCCATTATTCAACCTAATCTTTTTTAAATGAATTTTTCCTTTTTTCATTGCTTATGGAGCGTCTCGATAAGATTGTGATGGCGACACGGGTAGAAATTAAGTGTCCCGAAACTGAAGGTGACTGGATCCGAATTTAACATCTTCTAATACCATAATTGAACGCCACTTCACATGACATGAATTTTTGTTAGATTCTTTCAAAACACTTTGAGATTCTAGTTGACCACTCTTATGAAGTTCATTGAGGTACCTTGTAAACAATCTCGTCTACTACTAACATGACAAAGTTTCGGCATCACTGTTCTCGTTAGTCAAAATCAACGCGGGTCAGCAGTGTACTGGAGTTTCGCTGTCAGTACAGCTCGTCAGAAGTACATATCTTTACTCGTACAGGGTCAAGAACTCCAGTCGAAGGACTTACGGATCGAGCATGCTACTACTAGAACACCAGAACCGGCTGGATGTACCTTAGTCATCAGGCGAGTGTTCAGGCTGGAGCAGTGTGGTTGGTTCGCCGGATGTCTCGGACAGCGACCAGTCTTGGCTGCGTGTATCGGTCGCCACAAATCTGAAATCAGCAGACGGATTGTACTAGATGAGGGTACATGCTGAGGGTGCTTTACATCCTTGTAGAGTTGCATGGCAGTGCACGACCTGTCTGAATGATGCACAACGGTTGACTTATGTTAGCATTTTTATGGACCGAAAGATACCACTTATTACTAGCTTACGCTTGCAATAGCAAAGTACCTGTTTAACCCTGCTCCTCGTTTTTCGCCACCCCACAGTCTCTATTTACTTCAGGAAGAAAATTATCGCCCATAAAAACATGCAGTAAACAGCCGGACCAATTTTTATAAGTTATTCACTTCAGCTCTTCTGTTTATCTGAAGAAGCTAAAATTTAAGACGGAACAGTTTTTTTCTCAGAGCAGTGAACCGAAAGACAACCGTATCCAGCGTGAAAACCCAAATCGTTGTTTACCATAACCAACCCAGTGAATATGAGGACACAAACTGAAGCTAACTTCAACCGCTGAAAAAACATTTAGATACAGTTGTTTTGGATATACCGCTACGTAGATACAAAATCAGAAATATGGTGCAAATCTGAAAGTATGGGAAGCCCGGGTGGTGCGTTAGTTAAGTGGTAAAATTAATAAACACCAATGAAAAAGGCTGTGGTTGATAATGGTATTTTTAGGTTAGAGTCCATGAAGTATCAAAGATTCTACCGAACGAAAGTGAGGGACAGGACAACCGTTAGTCCTTTGAAAGACTCATGTACCGCCGTAGAAATCGAACGTCCCTCCACACACCTGAACAAAATGCACACACGTGCCTTGTCATTTCCTAATCCCTCAATGTTTTACAGTAGATCAACCATTGATTTTATTGGTTTAGTCACAGACAAGATTATTCAACCCCCTTTTAAAGACTGACATTCGTGACAGTTGCTAAATAAGGAATTTGGAGTAAGAATATTGTCATACTTATTATCCAGGATTCTGTTACAAATATTGGACGCGTAATTTAGTACGCCATGCCGTCATTTGATAGAGAACAGACACAAAATTCAGACGACCAACCTTTTCTCATTAGTAGACAATGGAAGAGCGCACACAGACAAGTTTTGACATGATTGACGTACGCATTCATTGGTTTCCTATACAGTTGAAAGGTACCTTAGTATACAAATATAGCTGGTACCTGCAGGTAAAAGAATAAGTGTATTTGCAGCCAATAATCAGAACGTACACCATCACGTTTAGAAGTTATCCTGAATAAGATTGGTGTCGATCCCATGGATTCTTCTTTTAATGCGGCAACACTTGAACAAACTAACGGGCAATAAGTGTGCTGTTTTCATAAGCTTGAATCGCTATTTCTGCAGAGAGCGGTTATAATGAGCTTAATGAATACAAGCCTAGCCCGAAAAAAAGCTACTGTTCGGATACAGTTTGCGCTTGTTTTGGTCAGCAATACCAGTGATAAACGGGCCGTAAGCAGACAACTACCAAAAACTTAGACAAGATATGGAAATCACGTGTTGCTATCAGCTGACTAGTTAACACTAGCGCCTGTACGGTCATTTTCGAACACGAAACAGCCTGAGACATTAATATATTATTGGCTGCTACATGTACGGGGATATCGAGGGCACAGCGCGGATCCCTGAGTATTGTTTAATCGAGTCTTTGCTGGATTGACAGTCGTCGTGATCAGTAAACTATCGAAACCGTTGGCCAGCGCTAGCGGAAGCTCATGTAAATTCCCATGGTATCATCTTGTTAGTTTTATCAGCACCACGATGTTTTACCAGTAAAATTCATCTAACTGCGAAAGTATTATAAATCTCAAACGTATTACATATGGTATTTAGAATTTCTGTTCCTATAGACTTCTCAAGCTCAATGGCACTTTGTAAATGGATGCAAAAGTCGGAATTCATTGGAAGTGTATCTTTCATTAGAGTGGTGTTGTTCCGAAGTAACTGATAGGAACCCTCCAAGATCTGTCACATAATATTGACCCCTCTGTATAGCGACCTCATCCAACAGAGGTTACTCCTAAAGAGTCCACTACAAGACAGTACCGCTTAATTTCTTTTGTGTCTTCACCTCTTGAGATACCAACCCTTTTTAAGAGTCCCCGATCTCATTCTCCAAAATGAGCTCATAGCCCTGAAGACCTATACACAATACGTAGATGCTGTAAGTACTTGAGTGGCGACGTTGTAATTCTGAACTTGTGGGCCACGGGCACTAGCTATCGCATTGATAGTAGCGAAACCATTCAAAACTCCATTGATTCAGTCGAAAACATATTTACTAAATGAAAAACATTGAGTGCACCTTTACACAGCAATAGACGTATAAAGCTGGAGTGCTACTCTCTATTCACTGGCCTCTCAATGCGAACGTTGGTCATAATTCTTATCGTAAATTATTTGTTTAATAACTGCAGATTACAGAGAACAAGTAAGCAAAAACATCACGTCTTGAGCGGATAAGCTTTCAGTTAAGGTGAGTTTCAGATGAATCCATTCTCTGCTGTTGCCTTCTTAGGATACAATATCTCGGGTGAGTAAAGTTTACGGTTAAAAAAAGCGCAGGCATTTTTGTCTGTGGAACAGTGATACTGGGTGTTAGTTGGTCCACGAAAACTCTAGATATCAGACAAAACGTCAGTACTACTTGGATCTCCGAAAAATGTCCCCGCTGGTCGGGAACATAATTCGGTCCGACGAATTATCAGACTGCGAATCCTGGTGAACACGAAAGTCTAAGAAAATGAAAGTGGCACAGAAATCAGGGAAAGTCAAGATATTATTTCAGCTGGTCTGTGCAATGGGTTCTTGAAAACCGCCTGTGAGGGAAACCATCAAGGGTCAAATTGGCGTGATCGTCTTCAAAAAAGAAGGACGACCCAACGGCTGGGTCGAGCATTCTGGGGAAGAATTATCGTGGCTACTCGGTGTCACTCAGATGAATCCTGAGACTGTAGTAGAACCTTACAACTGAAATCCCCACAGCATTGGGGTCTATGGCGGCATATGTTCCCTCAAGTGCCACGGAGCTCCTGGTGCAGATTACCTTCCACCCCAATCGTTTAAGGATAGAGTCGAAGTTTGATTTATTCACGTTCATTTAGAAATAAGAGACTGTCCCAGACAACTGGGGAGAGCTGGTGATAGTACCCACCTTCCAAAAAGGGACTCGTAGGTGTGGTAATCACAGAGGGATCAACCTGACTTCAATCGTAATGAGACTTTTGGTGTCACATGTCATTCGTCGCCTCATAGTCACACGTGAGACGCCGATCCGAGAGCAGGGAGCGGGATTCCGGCATGGCAGGTTTGGTGTTGACCAAATCTTCAGACTCCCCCAGGCGCTAGAATAGCGCCATACGTATAAACGCCCCACAAGTTTGGTATTTCTGGATTTCCAAGGAACATCAGACTCGTTTGAACGGTCTGTTTTACTTAACACACTTCCCCAGCAAGGAATGCTCCGGAAGTTTGCAAACACAATAAGTTCTTTGTATTCCAAGACTTGCGGGAGTGTGACAGTATGAGGTGAGCTCTTCACATCATCCGTACACAAAGTAGTGTCTTACAATCATGCTCACTCTCTCAGTTCCTATTTAATTTCATTAACAACAAGATAATGAGACGAACGCTGGAAGGTCTCCAAAACCATGGTGTTTAAACGGTCGCTAAAGAAGACCTTTCCGATTTAGAATACGGAGACGGCATCGTCATCAAAGAGGATAAAAACGAGCAAATATTCTTGGATGAACTGACCAAAGTCCTTTGATAGACACTTTCACCCACAGTGTAAGTTCATGCTCGTGGACATTCAGTAACTGAACACGCCACTTACAATCCCAGAAGAAGCACTGGAAGTTATGGGACGTTCCACGTATATCAGATGTTCAAGTGTCGACTGCAGTATGGCACGAATACATGAATCTGTAAAGCTCGTGTTTTCTGATTTGAGACACCTATGGCATCAAAGCCATATATTCCTGAATCGCAAGGGACGTGTGTATCAGGCTACAGTACGGGCTGTTGTATGTTTTTAAGGCCTGACCTTGAGCAGCCAAATCGAGACATTTTCAGGTCCTTAATAATGATATTTTTAGAGCTATGGTTGATGTGGGCTATGGTGAATCCGCAACGGGGCAATTAGTAAAAAAGCGTTGAGTTGTGCAAGGGGAACTTCACCCAGAATGTGTTCTGCCCCAAAGATGCATCGATTTGACCATCGTTTACCGAAGAGAGAGAGAGAGCTGTTTTCCATATCAAATTCAGAGTGGCGCAAGCAGAGAAGTGGCCAACCTTCTACCTGGCAGATCACGAGATGTCTGTGTGCTGTCGGAGTGACTCGCCTTCCAGAATGTGGTCCGTTTGATTCCCGTGTGCCCCGTTGGAGATACTCTAAGCCATGGCTTTTAATTGATGTCAATGACGATTTTGCTGCCAGTTTCTATTGAAATTACCTGGGTGAGCGCTTGGAGGTTTAGGCAACTCGAATGCTAGACTAGCAGTGAATCTCTTCCACATCCATATTGATTCCCTTCTTCACAATAGGGCTTTCAAATAAATAGTTGTACGGCAGCCAAACATCAGTGGTGAACGCCGATTTTATACTGTCGGTGATCACGATAGTTTTTGGAGCCTCTTGTAAATATTCTGTCATTCCAGTAATTACAAGAAAAATACCATGAGATTTTACCTTAAGATGTTTCGCTGTGTTTGAGTATGTGTATAAGGAAGTTTGCCTCGTTCTTACATTCGGGAATGACCATGTTGCTCTCAGCGACATACTGATGTCATAGGTCAATAGTCCTAGCGTTCGGTTAAAAACTGGACAAAAGGATTTTACGCCAGTACACTCCAGAATGTATACTTTAGACGTACAATTGGTATATGACAACTTGAGCTGTACTCTTTTTCGCGGCGACGGCTAACACTACAGGTAGTTAAAGCATCACAAAATGAACACAAATTTTATTAGACCAATGAAGTAGCTATAGACGTTTGGTCCACCAAAATTATGACCTTATCACCTTTAATTAAGGGGAAGGACTTTTGTCATACCGTTCCATGTAAAATCTCGCCCTCTATACGGCCAAACTATGCTGACAAGTCGCAAGATATACCAACCGGGTCAGAAATCCCTCAGAATGATATTGAGTCAGCTGGTGGCATTTTAAAGTAAAGGACCGACTAGCCTTCTCGCAGGTATTGACTCACGTTTGACAGGTAGCTCTCCTTCAGCTAACGCATGGTTTTCAGGACTATTCAAAGTTCTGGCAACTTTGCACGTACTGGTGTAACGGTGGATACTACTGATGCGGCATGTGAGTAGCACGTCTTCTCGTAAAACTGCTTTGCGTCTCTTGAAAAGTGAGATCTGTTACGGAATTTGTGCAGTCTCTTTGTAGCATTTGCTTGCAGTTGAGTAGTAGTCAATGAAAATCCAGATAAAATTCGGGAAGGCGCGTTCAAGGAGAAGGTGGATATTCAGTTTTGTAAACGAGATGCATATGAGAGTTTTGCTCCCCTGTTCAATAGTCTGTAACTGTTCAGTTGACGTTCTCAAATAACCAACTCCGCAGCGAAGGCCTTCTTCCTTTCACTAGTATTAAAGTTAAACATACGGAACGTCATCGGTGTAATACAAGATTCATTTATTCGAGCATTTCTCCCTATAATTAGAGTCAATCCGTGCCGGAAAGCCAAAGGGAACTGTACAGATTTTTCATATTTAGTTGGAATAAACAGTAGTGTGTATCTCACTACTCTCCTCTAGGAGATTCGAACTCGCAGCCATTCAGCTGGCGGCCACGAGCGGAAGGTAGGTTGGATTTAGCAGCACTCATCCTTAAAAAATGGAGCTCACGCCACATGGTCATATGTTGGAATTTCCCTTCAACAGAAGTATTCTACATGTAAACCCACGTACAGAATGTTCGTTAAGCGTGTTAGTGAAAGCCCCACCTAAATTATTCGTCAAGTGACGTTAATATTTGGTAAACGCTGGTAATGTGTTGGTTAGTTAGACGAAGTATAAATATCCAGTCTTTATGTGCGTTATATCGTCATATGTTTAGTATCGAATTCTGCCCCACCAAACCACAGGTTCCGTCTCCAATGACACATCCATTTGCAAGAGAAAAAAGTGCTCAAACCCGCCCATCATGAACGCAGAAAGTATCCAGTGGCATGTTTTTGCTCTCTGATAACGAACTGGGGTCGCCCACAGTGCTCCATGTTCAACTGCTCTGATTGGTCTGTTGTGAGTGTTGTACCCTCCGCAGGTACAAGTCAAAAGACTGTTGCCTAAAGGGCATGGAACGAGGTTTCGGTGAGCAGTGCAGTGGGCCATGAAGCAGCAAGCAAGCAAGCAAGGAACCAACTAAGTAAGTAAAGTAAGTAAGTAAGTGAGTGAGTGAATGAGTGGGTGAGTAAGTATGTAAGTAAGTAAGTAAGCAAGCAAGCAAGTAAGTGCGCAGGCACAGCCAGTGGTGAGGTTCCAAACATGTGGTCGAAGCATCCTGGGTACGTGCAATTTGAGGATGGGAAACCATACTCACATATCTTTCATGATTCATGCCGTATATTTCATTACACGAAGTTTCTTTACGATTGGTCTGTTCGTGTGCGTAACATTTGCTGCATTTACCGATTGCTTTGCTGATCAGTTTGGCCAAACCGTTGAAATTTCGTGGCTGTGTTCCCGCGCAGGTGGTCCCAAGCAAAAACGAAAAAATACCGTATAGATTGTGTCCCACACTTGCTTAGTGATTACAGGGTGCAAAGTTTACCCCCATTATTCTGGTCACAAGCTATTTATGCTAACCACATATTAGAAATCGGACCACTTGAAAGCTAGCTGATAAATGAGTCCCGTGTGGCACTTCACCGATTAAGTTGCGTCGGGACTCTTAGCGGTGATCAGTGGGAGGTAGTTACATGTGGCTGCTCTTTACAAATTATGGCTTAAGAGAGCGACGATTGCCCTGAGCACCAAGTTTGTTCCTGGCAATCTAAAGGACGACTGAGTTGGACAATCCAAACGGACGACTATCTGTTTAATTCATCTGTCGTAGGGCCAGTTCCCACAGTTACGGGCAGTGTTTCCGAAAATCACTTTTCATTGAATGGTGTTAGGAAAAATTAGTAGCTTTTGGGAAGACGGTCACAGTAGACGCCAGTGTGATAAATAACACTCGAACACGGGACAGAAAGGTTTACCTTTGATATCCAACCTCATTTGTTGAATTGTGCCATAATTTCCGACCGTGAAGGCCTAACGGGATGTAACAGAATTCATTCGAGAACCCACTGAAAGCTTCAGATAGCAGACAATTCCCGGATTTCAGCCTGGATGTCAACCTGGTGATGTTCTTCGTGATCAACAGTGAAACATTATTTCTCAAGATTGTTACCGGAAATTAAACTCGTTGTGAGAAAATCCTCAGATACATACAAGCCCACAGAGTTTGCAACTCAAATATGCAAAGAGTGGCACAAGTGCTTTAAGTCAAAAAGAAGAATGACGGGAAGGTTCAGGGTAGCTCTTCTGACTACGTTGACTAGGTTCCCGAGACCCGACACTCAAAGACATGTGACTCCTCCTAATACTACTACTGAGGCACGCTATAGGCATAGAGTCATGCGGAAGAGAGAGACCAAACCTAAACCAACTTTTGTTGCATCGTATTCAGAGAGAAAGTGTTTAAAGCGCTGGCGGTATATCACAGGGAACAATTCCAAAAAGCCTGATAACTATTGCGGCCCATGAAATTAGTCTTCGCGTGCAATGAATAATGCGCTGTTAGTACCAGGTATGGTTTACCGAAAGTATCTATGGCTAACCTGAAGCGATTCAAACTACCCAATGGTCAGATATATGGCACGATATTTTTGTCTACAAAGCATGTTGTTAACTCAGTCGATTTTGCATTTAGCAATGATGTAGAACCCCGTTGCCCTGTTTTCGCTGTGTTTGGGACCACTGAATCCTAGAGGTTTTTTTGACTTAGAGCTGACGGATTGGTGTTTCCCACCAAGTCATTGCCATTAAGCTAGGTTATGTCGTGGGTAGATGCAATGTCGCCCTGAAGTTGCGGCAGCTAAATTGCCAACAAAAAGTAATGGCACATAGTGCCAGTACAGTCCACCGGTGCTGGTGGAGCTGGCCTGGATCTTGCTATAAGTTGATTCGTTCGCACAGTCGGTGGACCTTCTCACACTATTCACTTACCAATAATTATGGAACCGACACCTGTGAGGACTTTCGCGTTGCCATGCTGAACTCACGAGCTCCGGGCTTGGAGGGACTCACTAGAAAATGGCGTAGCCATGGCGTGCTGTGGTCACAGCGTTACAGCGTACACAACCGCAATTATGGAATGATGAGGGTTCCGGAACCAAGACAGTGGCAGCTAGGTAGTTCAGTCCAAACGGACCATTGCTGACAGCTACTCCGCCAGTTTGGTTTTACTTGTATATCTGGTTCAGCTTACAATACTTGAGCAGAATATTTTTGTGAAGTAATACATTATTTCTGTCACTCGGGTGTTGAACATCAACCGATCAACGGATTTCATTGAAATTGGGGGAGCCCATGTAGGCTCGAACTTCAATAAATGTTGGTCAGAATGGTGGTTCGCAATAGGAATTGAGAAGATGGTTACACCTGAGACTCAAGGTACAAGCAAAAATAGGCCTCGTCATATAGTGTTAACTGTTTGGTGATATCCATTTCATAAAAAAACCGCGAGCACATCACTGAGATACACCAATAACCGTAGGACACATCGTCCTGTCCCTGAATACTACATTAAGCCATATGATACTACACAAGCATAACCCCCTGTACAAAAATATATTGCGTACAAATCCTGTTCGGTAATACTGTGGTCTGGGACCGGTTATGAAATCGGTTCCGCCTTTGGGGTAAATACAACACGACAACCTAAAAAAGTAAAATGTCGAAAACTGCAAAATCCAGACCTATTCCATTCAGTTTATAATTATGAGTATGTAGTTCACCAGCGTATTGCTGCAAAGTGAAAAATGTTCCACGTGCTGTTAGATTACTTTTCTCCACAAGAAGTATGACAGTCCACCAGTGTGCTAAATAGAATTTATGCTCGCCATCACGCCACAGGGAGTGTTTTCTCATTATGAGAGAGGATGACCAGTTAATAAGCCCAAAAAAAGATGCAAGTAAAAGACTAAATGGGAGACTAACTTGAGACCATGACAACGGTCACAGAACGCCTGTTCTACTTACAGAGATTTCGTAAAATATGAACTTTTATTCCTAAAAAAGTTCCGTGTTTATCGTTGCGAGCTTGGAAAGTGTGACTCTTCCGGTTCACAAAAGCGTGTCCCTCGTTTGCTTTTCTCCTTTTGTGTAACAAGTCAAAGTAAACTTTCAGCCCATATTTTGGAAAGCACTTGTTAACGAAATATGTAAACGCAGTAACAAGGGTTGGAAGGATCGATAGAGGCACACATTGATATGCCCTAATAACCGTAATATAAAAGAACAGTCATTACGCATCGAAGCCTGACACAACCAATCGGTTCAAATCGCGTTTGGATACGCAATCCACATTTCGTGCAAAACGGTGGTTTATTGTCCTGTGTGTGAGTGAATATTGCTAGTATGTTGTATTCCGCATTACATACTAGGGAATGCGAGTCCACAAACTGGCATTGCTTTTCTTCGGAAGCCTTATGCGCTTCTCGAATCGCAAATTGTTTTTACACCTGACGTTGAATGGGGTCCACTTTTATATTCACTTGATACCCAACGAAATGAGATCAATTTGTAATACATAGGGACTCATCTTTGGTAAACAAATACAAATATTCATACAGTAAACAGTAGATTTCATAATCTGAACATGAGGCACAAATTGCATGTGTGTATGATATCACCAGTCCTTATTTTCAGCAAACCAATACACACGGACCTCCGTTTGCATATTTTACCTGTGATGGTTCAGACTGTCTTTCAGTGAGTTACTTGCCGCTAGCGGTCTTATTGCTCTACTTGAAGAAAGGGAAGATAAATCATGGGAAGCAACATTACTAACAGCCGAACACGGCTGGTTTGCGTGTCACTTAACACAGACTTACAACTCGGCTACGGTCGTTTGTACGCAGGCTTGAATGACTAAGATAAGAGTAAAAGAGATGTCAACTGTTTCCGCACTATACCAATCAGAGTACGTGCGTCAAGACAGAAGGGTGACTGCTCAACTCAGTAGAATACGGGTACAAGCGAAAATCCACTTGACTCCACCGAAAGTGCACCTAACAACAGTAAGTTTTGTCCAGGACGCCCGTTGTCAGTGCAGACTGAAAGTTCCATAGTCTTATAGCGCGACCCTCAAAGTTAACCCACAAGTGAAAAAGCCGCATTCACTTCCACAGAGATTTAGCGTACGATCTGCTTCCAATTGCTGAGCAAATCAGGTGAAATAGTCATGAGGATCATTTAGGCGTCAGGCGATGGGCACGGGCCACAGTCCATCAAATTAAATTCGTCAGCTGCTTACGTGTGGTCAGTGATCATGTGCTGTTGATGCCAACAATGTGAACTTCCCAATTAAGTTCCACGTGACCAACAGCTCGGTTCCCACTCAATTAGTTTCACTTTTAATGCAGAGGCCTTGTGGTCACAACTACCAAGGATCTGAAAGAATTTCCTCAATAATAGCTAAGATTTTGATTATGTTCATTAATTTGATTTTCTTCCGCTGGTTTATCATTTAAGGCCATCTTGTTTATTGTTTCTGAGGCACACTTCAACCTACACCGATCCATTTATTCTCACATTTAAGTACAATGTAGGACGCATGTTAGAAACATGGTTCACTGGTCATAAATCTTTTTTTTGCTGGAAATGGGAAAATGCAAACAGCAAGATGCCCGAAAATTATCGAATCACCCGGAGATTTGTAGTTGTTCTCAGATGTGCAGCTTCGAGATGTGTGACAACCAAAGGTAGTTGGATGCGTAAGTGGACTTTTGGGATAAACAGTGCACTCATCTCTTCATCATTTATCTATCTTTAATGTCCATTTTCAAGACAAGTCATCTCAGATAGTTTGAGGCAAGGTTGCTACTATCTTCTTGATAGAGAAACATATGGCGGTTCAAGAGCATGGTCCGTAGGAGACTGTGGTATTACGTAGTGGTGGCCTAGGGAAACCTTCAACCTACAGGCTTCTTAGAATAAAAGAGGATAGCCTTCATGAAGCTACGAACAACGACAAATATTATGAGCATTTCTTTTTTAGCAAGAAATTCCGATTGATTATCCTCACGTCTTTCCTACAACCTTAGCAGGAATGCCGAAAATTATCAGCGAAACACGGATACCTGTCACCTGTTGGGGAAGAAGTGATTTTATTTGTTTGGTTGCAGATGGTTGCGGAATTAATAAAAGCCGTACTCACATCATTCTTTCTCGTTTGAACTCTCCTTCTTTTGTGCTGGCGCAATTATTCATCAGGCAATCACTACCAGAGGGGCTGTACTGGGCTCTAGTTTCGTTCATACTGGTGCTATTGACCAGGAGAGTTTAAAAGCTTCCGTTGGAGGCCTACATCTCTCAAGTGTGAATATATTCACCTCTTCAGACGTGATTATTAAGGTACGTCGAATGTGCGGTGGCGGACTAGTAGCAACACAGTTGCCCACATTGCAGATATTCGTAGTCCATATTCCAGCCCCACAGGAGATGTGGATTAGCAATTAGCCATAATAAGAGCAAAGCCCGGGTCCCTCGGGTGTGTATTAAGCAGAATAATTGCTCCAGTATAAGAGAAGGAATATGAACGACAGTGATATGTGGATGAATTGATTCGTACATATTGTTCAGGGAACCAACACCAACTTGGGAGAACTTTGACTGATTTCTAGCAACCGGCTACAGATTCAGCAAACACTCCATCGATTGCGACGTACATCTCAGTCAGTAAGTGGAAGCTGACAGCGTTAGATTAACTGCAGCTTATTTAGCCCTCACAATAAGATATGGTTGACGCGTGATTTGAGTGTGGACATTTCCCTTCACTGAAGTGGCTGGAGAGTGCATTTCCTACCTGACTCGTGTAATGCATACTTTCAAGGGCATGTTATTCTCTTAGTACACCGGTTGACTTCGTGCGTAAGGTGATGTTGACTTTACACCTGCAGTCGGAGATTATTCTCAGCACCCTAGGCTTTCGACAAGTGCAAGGCTCGTTCGGAGTTTCACAACACTGACTCCACCTTATGACTGTATTTTTGGATCAGTCAGTGGGATTTCAAATACGGTGATCAGATTTGATGCTCACCCTCTAAGGGGGTCATGTTAAGTTAGAAAGTAACAATTGACTACTTCCAAGTAGTCACATTTCCGGTAAACTATGTCTCCAGGCCTGACGCGATTAGGACACATCTGTTGAGAAGCCAGTCTACAAAAGACAGAATCGCACCAAAGATTTCCGTTTTGATGCATACTCGTACGCGACTGTGAATATTTTCACTTTTGCAAACATCAGAAACCCCGTACGTGGATTTCTACGATAAGGGTGAAAGGAAGAAGGCCTTCGCTGCGGAGTTGTTTATTTGAGAACGTCAACTGAACAGTTACAGACTATTGAACAGGGGAGCAAAACTCTCATATGCATCTCGTTTACAAAACTGAATATCCACCTTCTCCTTGAACGCGCCTTCCCGAATTTTATCTGGATTTTCATTGACTGCTACTCAATTGCAAACAAATGCTACAAAGAGACTGCACAAATTCCGTAACAGATCTCACTTTTCAAGAGACGCAAAGCGGATTTACGAGAAGACGTGCTACTCACATGCCGCATCAGTAGTATCCACCGTTACAAGGGTAGTCTATCCCGCTAACGGGACAATCTTACGGTGGATTGCAGTAGAATACAGCACACACTTTGAAGGAAAACTGATATACGGTACCAGGTGTGCATATGAGTATTTGTAAAGGTCGACTCCTTATCATAGCGCTGTAAGACATGAGACGACAGTTTCCGCTCATATCGTCACACCCACACATGAAAATCAGCTTTGAAAATGTCATATATTTTGTTTGCCAAGAGTACCCCTTATGAGATGAATGACTACCGTATTTGGGCAAAGGACATCTTCTATGGGTTGGACCAGATGGCGCCCATTTTAGCCTAACTGGAATCAATGTCCTTTGTCAACCTGTGGGGACATGCTTTGGAGAAATTAACTAGAAGTGATCTTTGCTGAGAATGACACTGAAATGAGCTTAAAAAGACCAAGCAAAAGTGAACTTTATGGGAGCTGGCTTCCGCTAAAGTCGATACACCCAATCGAGAGCAACTCTGGCATTGCAGCCAACTAAAGCTGGGCTGTCATTGCCATCATTTTAAGATCTCGACAACAGGGGACAATCATCTGCATGTTGCATCATCAGGACACACCCTAATGTAGCAATTTGAGTTACCATGATTTCCAGAGGCTGCAGTCAGAATTCTATAGTATAGGCCGTTCATCTCTAGAGAGATGAAATTTAGAAATAAATATCTGAGATGTGAAGCCCACCTAGGTAGCAAACGTTTTTCCGGAAGTAGCCGCTATCTGTTCCTTGGGATGAACTTTCAAAGAGGTGTGAATATATATGGATTGGACTTGACCAAGTATCTGATTTCCAAGCCCTTACTACTACAACAGAGCCTGTTCATTCAAGAGCACTTTGGTATGCATGAATTCGTTGATGTTAATTCTAAAGCTTCGTTTACTTCTTTCACGAAACCGTGTAACTCCTTTGGAGCCACCACCCATAAAGAACTATCTCAGTTGGTCCCTCAAGTTTGGTTCAATATCAAACTCTTCACAGAAGAGGAGGTTTCTAGTCCGTCCTTTTGAATGGTCTCCCCAGAGAGGAACAATTCACAATTATGTCCGTTTGGAAGGACTAAAATTCAAAACTGATCACTTCCATTTGACCTTTTTTGCTTGTATTTTAATTCGAGGAATTGCACTACTTCAGCATCCACTCTCTCTCTCTGGCATTATGCTTTTTCATCTAGTCCCACCAAAGGCACATTCTAGTTAGGGAGCAAAGTCCTTCAAACCGAGATTTGTTACTCACTCTGATGTCGTTACAGGTTTCTGTTTAATGAACTAGAAGTGCTTGTTCTAGAAACCACATTTTTATTGACAGAAAATTCCGAATCAGAAAACTGTGGTATCCTAATCAGATGGGAGAATTATTTATCCATAATATGTGACAACTTCCAATATTGCGTCGCTGCTATTAATACTTTTCTACTGCGTCCCATTGCGCAGAAGGGGCACAAAAGTTAAACTATCTAACTAGTTTCCCAACAGTCTGTCACGAGTAGGGTTGAAAAGCATCGCCCAGGTTTTGGCTGAAGCAATAAAAGCGCTTCTCAGCTTTCTTAGGGATAACTGAAATATGACATTCTCTGGGTGACTGTGATAATACTGTACAGAGGTACACTGTGTTTACGGTTCAGCTAACATCCGTATCCCTCGCATCCGATAATTTGTAGCCGGCAAGTACAAGTCGCCTACCTCACCAGGTGTACACGGACTGTAAAACAGCGAATAGTTGATTTGCTGTGCAGCTGCGAACGTAAGTCATACTGAACAGAAAAAATGTTTTGTATCTGGTGCGTGTTGCGGCTGTCAACGTCACAACCTCACAGAAAGCTACCTGTTGTCACTGTGTTAGTTACAGGTTTGGGATCTTTGGAGTCCTAGGCATTCTTCGACGTCAGATCGGCAGGTGTATAAGAAAACGCTTTTGGTTTGTGCTTCCGGTCTGGGAGTGGTTCAGGATATACATTGCCATATGGAGACGTAAAGATCTGTCGGAAAATGGCTATCCAAGCATAGAACGTATGACCCTCGTTGTCATGACTACTAGTTTTCACATATTTGAACACACCATCACGACAATGAGACGTGGTTTGGCGCTTGCGTGCGTCCAGGCGAAAGGCGGATAAGTTGTCCGAGTGACCGTCTGATTGAGAAAATTCCGGTTCCGCAACTTTGTGAACGTCGTAGCTGTCCTGCCCTAGCAACCGCATATACCAACCATTGTCCTTAACAAATCGGTACACTAGAATGTCTGGTATAGCGGGTAAACCGATACACGGTAGAAAATCACATATTGCGTGAATCGTTAAAAAACTGATCCCACCGGGGGACTTTGGTGAGGATTACAAGAAACACCTGACGCTTCCAGTGTTCGCTTGACTGTTGATGTGCACTTTGCGACAAAATTCCCATGGTCGTCCCAAGCATAACTTGCGTCGTTAAACTACTGAAAAATTTCCATCAAACTACAGTTCATTCACAGGCTAAACGCTAAGTTCGGGAAATTCCCAGGAGGTACACAATAGAGGTAAAACTGGAAAATGACTATGACAGTTATGTGACCACTCAGATTTTTTCTATCTCAAAAATGCCGCTGTCTGGACAGAACTAGTTTTCGTGTGTGGACCACACAGAGTTAACTAGAAATCGACTGGAAATAAGGGGAAAATGTTTTTTGAGGATGTATCTGTTAGGCGTCCCACAAGCCGTTGCCATTTATATATATATACGTTTCTCTATACTCTGGTATAATTTGTGTTCCCCACAAGTTCTGCGTATGACAACGCAATCCATTGTGACTAGAATACACAAATAGGCACTAAGATGAACGACAACCAAACAGTGGAGTTTAGGAATAAGTAAGCACGACGCATCTCTATGTTACTTTATGGTTAAGCAATAACGTGATTTCTGATGGAAAAATTGGACGCAACTAGTGAAATAAACACAGTTGCAAATTACATTGGTGGTAACAAGAGATTCAACGGATTCCCAACTGAATCTCAACGAAATGTACCACACAAAGGTTGCCTTGTATTTTATTTGGTATGATATTCGAGATATCGCGGTGGAACATGCTACTCTTAAGGTTGCTCCCAGTGAGAAATAACTTAATTTGCAAATGGTAAAACTTGGTGTCCAAGCTGAACGTAAGCTTAGCGGAAACTAAAGGGTTGTTCCTAGTTGGTGAGTTCCAAGAAGGCTGAAACTGGTTGTAGACTGTTGAAAAATTTTCAGCGAAATTTTGAGTAGTAGGTTACGTCAAATACTTACTTTCAGGTTGTCTGCGGTGCTTGGTTTGTGGTTAGCAATGTAGTGACGGCAGTTCCCCGTAGGTTGCCTAAGCCTCCAAAACACAGTCTTATGTTATTCGTAGACTTTCCTCTTCTGTTTGTGATTCCTTCTGAAGTAGGGCTTAGCGTCTGAAAAAACAAGACAGTTCCTACTTAAAAACTCATAATTTTGAAGTGGACCATCATAAACGAAAGATTCAGCTAGATTCAGTTGATTCTCTCGTCAAAAGCAAATTGGTGTAAAGATGAGTAAATAAGTCGAAGTTCATGCACTCTGGGTTCAAGTAGGACATAAGGTTGACAGAAACTCGGGGATTGTGCCTACCTGATGAGCCCCACGGAAGGGGCGACCGTTCGTGGGCTGTCGAAAAATTTACAGCAACCTTATAAATGGTGTATTACGTCTGTACTTGTTCTTTATTATTCGTGCACGACATATTATTTTTTGGAAAGTTTTTTGACAAGAGTTTACTGGTCAAAGTCAGCCCTAGAGTCGTTGAAACCACAGCAGTCACAAACCGGCATCGAAATGCTTGTGAAATTGCCGGGCTGTTTGTTATTAGAGCCTTGTATTCTGGGGGCGTTACCATTGTAACGGTGGATACTACTGATGAGGCATGTGAGTAGCACGTCTTCTCGTAAATCCGCTTTGCGTCTCTTGAAAAGTGAGATCTCTTATGGAATTTGTGGAGTCTCTTTGTAGCATTTGCTTGCAGTTGAGTAGCAGTCAATGAATATCCAGAGAAAGTTCAGGAAGACGCGTTCAAGGAGAAGGTGGATATTCAGTTTTGTAAACGAGATGCAAATGAGAGTTTTGCTTCCCTGTTCAATAGTCTGTAACTGTTCACTAATCTACCTTACCCTATTTCTTATCTGGTCGTCAGTGTAACACAATCTAATTTCAGTGGAGGCCTTTCTGCTAGCTGTTTGTTCTGAATGAACACCCTTTCTCTCTACGTCCTTTTGGGTCAGTAAAGTTCAGCTGAAATTATCCTGCTGCAATGAGGTGAATTCACTTTTTGGATTCGTGAAGTGCTTTACTTATTTTACTTAGTTTTACATTTGCTTTTATTATTCGATGCTTTATTAGTGTTTCTTGTTTGTATTTAGTACATTTCCTCCGTACGATGCGGAAGTCGTAGAACTCATGTTTGAGGTAACTGATTGTCAGGATGCCACATCACCGGATAAATTGTCGAGTAAGCGGGAGATCCGGGTGTGAAATGGGAATCGGGAGATAAAAACCGGAAGCAAGGAATAAACTCGGTAAATCCCACTTTCCGAATGGGTGCTTGCCAGCCGTACTACTGAGGAAGCTGCTACATATTGCGCGTATTCTTTACACACGACCAGACCATCTCACACCTGATCCACAGACTGTCAATACTACTGATGAGGCTTTTGTGTGACTTCCATGTTTTGTCAACCACTGAGTTGTCCAGATGTATTTATACGTTCGGCATGCACTTAGAGAAGTGATTTTGTTGCTCCGGAAAAGTTTGGAAAACGGCCGGTAGATGCACTACTGGACAGCGGTTCGCTTTGGACACAAAAGCATCGTCGGGCCAAGCGAGTAGGTCAGAGGTCCGCAGCGAACAGATTTGGAATCATAACACAAGTGTTAGGTCAGGAGTTTGTGGGTTTCATTTTTTCTGTTTTGAAATTTTTTTTATCGCTCACCATGTACTATCAGGAGTCCTAAATGAAATTTTCCTCACTGAGAATTCGAAATAAGGTTTTGAAATTTGAATCATGTATCATCCGGCTCTCTCGAAGACTCACTCTTAGGCGTGTTCGAAGACAACACCGTTCCATGGTTGACAGTAACAAAGCTTCTTTTGCACCATGTTTTGAGTTTTTGCCGTCGATAAGCATCTTTCGTACTCGGATCATTTGCAGCAAAAAAACCGCTTGATAAAACCCCGAAAATTGTTATTGGGGATTTGGAGTTCTGTTTTTTGCATTATTACAAATTAACTATAAGCCCAGTTGAAAAAAACGAAGCACCATTACACCACTACACCATTATTTCGCCTGGCACAGTCAATCAATTGAGTTTTCCACCTGGAAACGTGACAAATATGCTGATATAGATCTTCACCCCTCATTTTCTTCCCAAACTGACCTAATCAACCCCCCGTTGTGTGATCATTAGCCAAATGCGCAAACAAATGTGTTGGTTTCTATTTTTAAAAGTGCACCAAATCTATTCTACTAGAACAAAATTTCATTAAATTTCTGGTGTGTGATCTTTCCCTTTCTTTTCTAATGTTTTAAAAAGATACTTACCGGGAGATATAAGTAAGAGAATTTGCACACTTTTAGCGCAATATGCCAGTTATTTGAGTCGCGCTTAGCAAGTTTCCTCAGATTTCCTTGTTAAAGACGAATCAATTGGTCTTCCAAATACCGCAATAAGGGAAGGTACGATATCTTTCGTGGGCACCAGCAACCTGTTCATCACGATCTTTTTTATTCACCCCATTCGTTTTGATAAAAGCCAACAATGCTCTTCACTATGAATTAATCCCTTATGTTGGTCCGATCATATTTTTTGCGAGGACACCCAGAGGACGAGTTTCAGTATTTGTCAGAAGTATCTGAAGCATACCTCACGCATATCGTCCCCAAAGCTGCCAATGCAGTGAAATTAGAGTCAGTGTAAATGATGCAAATACGCCATAGTTAATGGAGAAGCACCGAACTCAGTCGGGGTCACCATCGTTCATTGTTCTGATCAGTTCTCTGGGAGGCTCTGTTGAAATGACCTCATTTATTACGCATGGTACACGTTTGGTATGCATTACTGACTGATGCAGAGTATACATAGTTTTGCACGAATTAGAGCAACAAGTGTGCTTTCTAGTGGAAAGCAATACACATGTATATTTGAGTATCAAAAGAAGACCGTTGTTGGCTTTCGTGTGACGGGAGTATGAATATCTCCCCCCAAATATTACACGTAGTAACAGGCGTTCTAATTACATTGAGGTTCCCTTGCTTAGACAGAAACTACTTGCACCTAAAAAGTTAGAAGCTTTTTTGACTACCCTCAAAATTCCCCTTTGAAACCCTTTGTTCTCTTACCAAACAAATGAGCTTCCCTTTGATGTTGGTTTACTCAGCTGGATACGTGAAACAAATTTTGTCATCCTGATCAATGGGCCATTGATTTTCACACGTTTAATTCACGATGTGAAGAATTGTTTAATCGTAAAGGTCATCACATGAGATTGCTTTCGGTAGCTAATGGGAATATAAGAAATTTCAAATACTTTACTTCACATTCCAAAGCATTATCAGCAAACGACACCAGACTGACGAACCTCCCGGTAGGCTTTGATTTCCGGAAAAGTCTGTTGCAGAAAATCAGGGTATATTCGCAGTTTGATTGGAAAAATACTCTTTCTGAAACAAGTATACACATGACCAGGATAAGAACCAGCAAGCAACACGAAAACGCCCATTTGTGGTGGACCTGTAGTGGTCGAAATGGTAATATCATCTACTAACTGTACCTGCTGCTAGCACGTATATTCATGTTGAAAATAATGTTGTTGCTGCTGTAAATGATTTATCGTCAGCTTGATGTTGCCAGTCCATGAAAGAAGACTTTTCGCCTTAAAAAATCATGTTTTGTCAATGTTCTAGCACGGATGAACCTAACTTCTTTTGCTCAGATCTCGTTATCATTCTCCACTATTTAAAACTGTCGAATTTAGTTAAGACGACTCCCGTCTTTTTGTCCGCTTAATTTACTGCAGACGAACCAGTTGAGTTAGGTGAGAATAAACCTCCCAGCTGCTCCAGAACGTTTCCTCTAGGCTGGCTGTCGAGTCCTCTTTCAGCTTCTAGAGTCAAATAGAACAAAGACTCATTCCCTCTCTTCCTCGTAAAAGTGGTGAGTTCACTTGCAGTTGTGTGTGGGATGAACGAGTATTCTGTGGAAGATGCACGGTGGACTGAATCAGGTTTGCGGATCATCGGAACAGACCCGATGACTTTACAATGACTTAAAAACAGTTCCAATTGGTTCACCTTTCCCCCCACCCTATGAAAAACGTGTGCAAACGTATGAAAAACGTGTGTGCAGACACAAGTGATCAATCCATCCAATGTTACGCTGCCTGGTCGGCCCCTCTGCTCAGAGTAAGTACCATGAGCCCAAATCCGAGTGACCGCAACTTGTACTAAAATCAGTCAGTTTCGGAAACCGTACCTTTTGGAAGCCGATAAACTGACTGAATGAACTGAAAGTGTACAAGAAACCTCAGCCCAACGTAATCGCTTTGAACCGCACAGTTATTGGAATGGCGCAATGTGTGGAGGCCAGTCTTTGCTGAAATAGGAATAGATTCGTTTTGGTCACTAATGGCACACTGGTCCAGTTGCTTTTCAGGCCGATTGTAAAATACTTGGACTTTCACACCAGGTTCCAGGATAACGATCAGTACTAGTGGACGTCTTTTAGTTGGATCCATTTGGGTGAGCTTGAGAGATTTGAACATGGACGGGATATGAAGGAAGTTTTTTTTTTAAGAGCGGGTGTTTCCCCGGACACATCCGTGGGTCTTAACATTTTAGGTGTACAATAGAATGCGGTTTTAAATCCGCCTGAAATTTAGTTTTCAATGCTTAAAATTTGCTTGTCTAGCACAGACAAGTATGTCTGAAATTGACACCATTAGTCAGAAAACGTGTGATGTCTGCTCGTTAACTGTTGGTGTTATATTCCGGTTTGACTTGTTCTTACACGCTCAGACAATGACAGGTTTTTGAAAGTAAAACCCGAGTGACTGGCTTGCGGCTATAGGCTGTATCTCCTGGTTTTGATGGCGCCAAGTGATGACCTTGCTAAGTAACCAGCCTTCGCGAATCCGCATATATTAAAAAGCAAACTCTATGCCGCCCAACAGCTATCGGTGATTCGATGGATTTAAGAATCAGATAAAGTTAGCAGTACGGTATCTGTTCTTCACCAGGTTACGTGGAATAAAACAGTTTCTCTTCCGGTATATTGGTGCTTCATGCCGATGACTGATAATTTCTGCCGAAGATGGCAGACCTTCGAGAACAGCATGGTTCCTTCCACTCGCTATGATGTTTCCCTGATGGTTATGTGAAAGTTTCTCGGCTACCCATGACCTACATTAATATTTGATATGAACCCCTAGCTTACATTCAAACATGCGCGAGTATTCAAAAGGTTTTTTGCTTGAGGTAACAAAATGCCACGCACTCCAAAAATGTTGGGAGCAAGTCCTGAGGAAGCAGTTTGTACCAGTATATTTCATGCACCAATCGATAGGTCCAAAGTGATTTAAGAAATAGGTCGCTAGACTCCTTTGGTTATATTAATGTGGCTTAAAAATGACTCTTGGGATCCGCATTTGAGCATAGCTCTTCTTAACTGCTAAGCCGCTTAGGACTGGGTTCATTTTACGGATCTCTAACATCAATGGGAGGTTCAAGACTGATCAGAAAGTGAACTTGTATCTAAGACGCACGTTTGATAAGTGAGTTGTTACATTATTGTATTTGTTTTAGTTTATGTTCGGAGGAAAAATGAGCAAATAATCAACCTAGTCCGGGGAACAGTTTGCTTACCACGTACCTTGATGAAAGCCGGTCGGGTGTGGAACACGCGAGACACTGATCAATTTATTTTACAAAAAAGACGTTAATGAGAACTGTGCTAATGGAGCCAATTAAAGGATGGCTGCACGTAGTAGTTTACCGCAAAACCAACATGTAAGACAGTCGACTGAGCATGAATTAGCATCTTTCAAGCTCCGTAAATTGCATTCCCATTGATAGACATCACCTAATCATACTTTGTACGACAGTGTGTATGCCGATTCCCTTAAGAGCCATGGTATTTGCCAAGTGATTCACCAGACTGATTTTGTTTTGCTTTGCGTTGCATTTGCCCATGATACAAGGTATAAACATTACAGGGTTTCCTAATGTGTCATACTTGATTGGACATGAATGTTCTCCGAATTCCTACCACCCGCGGTAAAGGAAATGACGCCGGTGATCATACCACAATTGGCAGTGACTCAGCCACACATTTTCGAGTTCCGACAGCTGAAAGGTCAGGCTGGACTAGTGGTCTATAGACTCATTGTTACACATTTCAGGCTGTCAAAACGGTGCCTACATCTTCTCAGGCGACTAAGTTTGCGTGGAAGTTAGATGTTTTACTGAACATTTTCCCACAGGACTGCGCAAATTTTGATCGCGAAGTTTTTGGACGAACTCTGTGTAGTACTTCAAAAAGACAATCACAAACGTTGTCACTATTGTCCAGAGGGACCAGCAGAAAGCTGTCTGTAAACATCTTGTTGTTGTGATGCTTCTTAGGCAGGTAAAACCCAACCGCACTTAAGTGAACGCTATCAGAGTTTCACCGCACAGTCAACTGTGTTCACTGCGGTGCTGTTTTAGCTGTGCTGAGGAAGTAAACTTCGTCCGTTCTTACAAACCTACTGATAACGGATGGTCACCCCTGATGGCGTCTCGCCACAGGAGAGTTCGTGTGGAAGTCCTCAAATAAAGACTTAAGATTTGGTTAAACTGGGAATACGTTCCAACTTGACCTTTTGATGCTTGTGCTTTCAATTTGACAGCCGGCTTGTACCATTCACCTAGGATCAGATTGTAAGTTAGTTCTGACAAGTCACCGTGAATCAATCGCAACTTTTTTCAGGCTTGACAAATTAAAATTCGTGTGCGTTTTCGTGGAAAGGAGAATCTAGATCAGTCACATGAACATAGCTACATCACATGTAGCTATACAGCTACAGGTACACGGCGTTTACTTGCCTTTTAGAAAATAGAGAACAAAAAATCCGTTCGGAAAAACTGCGAGAGTGTAGTGTGAGAAAGTTCGGATGCTGTGCGAAATAGTTCAGTACTGAGGGGTCTACATTTTGGCTCGAAATCTAAATTCACACAGTTGGGCAGCATGTCCGAAATAAAGAGTATCGGTGGGATATCTATACAGGTTCTGCTGTTCATTAATTTCGCGACAAATAATCAACTTGTGCTCAAACCACTTTCCCCTTGCAAAGTAATTAACGGACTATATCGAGTGAGTCACATTAATTCTTATTTTCTCAATAAAACTTATTGTCCAGACAGCACTCCATCTGTTCGTTGACCATCCTAACCCGATAACGCATCTACCGCGGTTCTAGACTACGCTTACCCCCAAAATATGACTAAATGGTCGGTTCGAACGAAGTTATTTGACGTTCTCGAGGTTATAACATAGACAAATTGTTCTACCGTCCACACAAGCGCATATTTCCTTTTAAAGGATTAAATAACACCACTGGGGTAAATTTAAGGTATTACCGCTTTTCTGGTGGGAGCGAGTCAAATGTGGTGGGATTTGATACGGAGCTACCCTGAAAAAACCCCACATTAGGAGGCAAAACAAACTTCATTTAGAATTTCCAGGTGGATACGCTGCTCTGAAAAGTACGACATGTGTAAACTTTGCCCGTTTCCGGTTCTACTAGGTTCATAGTTTCTGAAAAACGTTTTAGCCGTTCACAGTCCTATAGAAATAGAGTCTTGTTATTCCTGCAACTTAACCACAATGTATTCCTTACTGAATGCTACCTGTACATCTGGTTGGTTAGTCCCAGTGATGAATCTGAAGGAGCAAGGAGGCCAGTTGGGGGTTTCTTTCAAGACCAAGCACGTTCTGTCTCCATGATGCTTCTGCTCAAATTCGAGTCTCATGGACTGTGTGATCACCAAGGGATATTGAAACCGAAGGAATAACCATTTGTCTGCTCCCAAGTGATTGTGCGCATGGAAAACTTCACCACACAAAGGTTGCCTGTCCGAGTTCCAGAACAGTTTCACGATACCTCAAAAATCTTATCACGTTTCCCTGAGTCGGTCTTATTGAACTACTTGCATTTTCTAATCACTCTAATTGTATATTGATTTCTAATGCCTCAGGTGTATGTGCTGCGGAAAAATCAGGTTATCACCCGCTTTTTGAGGTACTTGCCTTATCTCATGCCCAATGCGTTCATCATCACTTACTAATTCCTTGTATACTGAGTTAAAGGCCACGCTTATAAACTTTTTTCTGATTCTTTCTTACTTAATTTCTTACTTTTCTGTGACAGTTTTCTCAGTCGCTCTTCTCTTGTCACCGATTTTTCAGTTTTCGTTTCGCTGCATTGTTAGTTCCAAAGTTTGTGAGCCCTAAAATTTGAATTAATAATGGAGCGTAAACAAATTATCGCATTGGCTTTATCTTACTCGGCAGATTCATTGTTAGACACAATCTCACTAAATTCAAAAACCAGACGAGAATGTGTTGAGCGTCGTGAATTTTGCATACGACTAGAAGATAAACCATGGAAGCTAGCAGGAGCAGGTGTGTGACATACCGACGTGTTGGACCAGACATTGACATTTGCGTTAGTTAGTTAAAATTTTCTACCCTCTTTTTTGAAAAAAAGGACGACACACAATTTATCACAAAACGAAGTTGGGGAGGGAGAGTTCATGCAGAAAATATGCCTGTTCTGTTGGCTGTATGCCGGCGCGATCTTTGAAATCGGTCTTGCTTTCTACTAGTGGTCCACGGGTATAGCAATAATCACCTTTCTAATTATTCGAGCTCGGAATTTATTTACTCGGTCAGAATTTTACGGTCACGGTGTGTTCCTCAGTTGCGCATATTTAGAATTTTTTATGCTTCACATCAAACGCCGTCAATTAAATATTGTTTATTCCGTGAAGAATTGTCGCGGATTGGTAAATAGCGAACAGACTGGATTGTCGCTACCAGATGACTGAACGTTAATAAAGTATATGTGGTGTCCACTGTACCGACCAATATCCTTTGGGTGCCTTTAAGCTTTGGCAATCTTCCAGCTTTGTCGCTTTAAGAAACGCTGGCTATTTTCGGACGCCGAGAATGCTTCAACAGCTCCAGAAAGACGCGATGTACTCAGAATTGACCGACCGGTGAAATATCGTGAAGAGGGGTGCTGCCACTTACATGAGGCAAACCTGATGCAAACCCACGCAGGATTTTGGATGATTTTAGCGTTGAATACACAAGTCGTTTGTTCCTAAGTATGGGTTGTGACTATTGCTGAAATGTCGATCATCTGTTTGACCCTGGAACGGCAGAATCGAACTGTCTGTGATGTCAGCTTTCCGAACCTAGTTTGTTTTTTGACTCTATTCTGTGCCTGAGATTAGGCGATAACAACAGATTCCATGACTTTGCATGGTTTACCTAGTTGACACATTATCCATAAGTTTTATTATAGACCTGATGCCTTTCTTAGTGTATCAAATGGCTGCATCATAGCCTTGATTTCACAGTAAATACAACCACTGTTACAGTCAAACGGTATCTTTGAAAGACGCGTAATACCAGAACCTCCGAGAAGGCAAAACAAATTCGGAGCTGGGTTTCTAAACGGTACTATTGATATAAAAAATACATTTACAAAATATACTAACCCGTCCACAATAAATGTTCTACTTGGGTTACAAAGTTACAAAACAGGTTCACACGTGGGTAAGTCATGCGTGCATAAGGTAGGCCACAAAATGGCTGGATGACCTCACGGTCAAAACGACAGTTCGAGCGCATGCAGCAAAAGCAGAGGTGAAGAGGAGGTTACAAATAGGGACGGAAGAAACAAGGGGAACTTTAAATAACAAAGCCAAGGTACAACCACCCTGGCTATTTACTCTATCCTTCAAAGTTGGTTCGAGAGAGGGTGCTGCTTGTCGAGAACTTGGAAAAATTGAAGCACAAGACCACTTCTTATGACTTCCGTCTGTTTGCCCAATCAATACCTTAGCGTATTCCGCCACAGGATACATAAATTTTGGTCAAGGATAGTATTGTCCAGCTGAGTCCTCGTAAGTCGATCTACTCAATCTAAAGGGTAAAAGGATAGGCTCGCAAGCCCACAGGGCAGGTCAGGAATAAACGTCTATCAGCACTTGATAAAAATTGAGGCTGTTTGTGAACCACTAGAAAACCAAAGTTGCCATAAGAAGTGGCCTGTCTTTGAGCAACTCTGTGACAGCGGATCCGGTGCAAGTACTGAATGATGTCCATAAGGCCAAACCGCAGCAACCGCCAAACTCATATCCTCCCTCACCTATTACTCGGACTCTCGAATGTGATGTCGTCTTTATCTAGCACGATTAATCACTGGATGGACAATGTAGGGACAGTCTTCCTGTCAACTCTGGCGTTTTTTCAAGGAGATGGTATCTTTTCTCTGTTTTTATGCGCAAGTCACTTGTCAGCTACAAATACGCCGAAGACATTGTTATCGGTTGCCAATTTCATGGTTTCCGCACTTTGAAATCCGGAACCCGTTCATCAGGCGACTATTTTTGCCAAAGTTACCTCGTTGAAAGAAATATTTGTCCAGAGTTTGATGGACCTTGAAGGTGTCAGTTTCCTGCGGTTTTGCTTAGCAGTGGTAGACGAAAAGTAGTTATCACGTACAGACGTAATACGTAATGCGCAATACGTAATACGTAATTATCACTTACGTAGTTATACCCAAGCAATGCGATTGGCCCAAAGGACATTTTCCCCCACGCTTTGGAAGAGATTTTGTTATTTTGGGGTGTTCTGAAGTCCAAAAGTTTCTGTTTCCTGAACTTTTTTTTCAACATGGGGGATTCTATGTGTTCTGAGGTCAATTTTTTGAGAGTGCCTAAAAACCAGAAACCATTTACTTTACATCCAACTTTACTTGCGTACTTCCAGTCATGACTTCATTGGTGACACAGTCAAAAAGATTGGGAACGCGTTTAATAAATTTAAATTTTCTCCCTTATTCAGTGTTACATCCAACTGAACTCCCATGTCACTATGGTCTTTTTCAAGTGAAATTATTAATCACGACCGGGTTTCAAGTGTTCAAATGATCGATAGAGATGGAGTTTTGCGTGCGGATTGGCGATAAGTCACAGTGTTATTTAATGTTGGTGTTTGAGGTTTCGGTAACCGTGATGATGGGGAAATGTCCCACTCTTACAGAACTAACTTCAGCTGTTATTTAGCGACACTTGGGGGATTTTGAGGCACATTAGATACCATGTTCTCACTGACTATATATATATATATATATGAATATAGATGCTGATCAACAAGGTAGTAGCTAGTTATCATTTATTAGGTAGAATGAACTACTTGTCACACTGAATGGTGTATTATGCACCTAAGATCATTTCCTTGGTGAGTGGAATAGTAATCTCTTGACTGGCTTGAACTCTGTTTTATACAGTAAATTGATTTCATGGCTCATGGTGTTTGCGGTGTAAAGTATAACATCAGCTCTCTTTGCAGTGCGATGACGATGCATGAGTGATCCACCTGATGGTCGAAGTGACTCACGTTGCGGCCATATCTGTAAGGCATGAATAAGTTCCTTGTTAGTTGTGAAAGCTCCCTACCTGGACAAGACATAGCTGGTCCGTTTGGGAGATCTATTATAGTGTGGGAAGTTAAAAGGTCGAAATTTGACTTTCCAGACCCTGAAAGTTGGGTGAAAAACAGTGGAAAAGTTGGGCAACTGACTTGTTAGGGGTGAGTGCAGCATCAACAGAAGGTACTACAGTGGGCTTCCAAGAAATGCAGCTGAATTCATAGATTCAACCGGAAACCGATTTGTGCTTAGGCGATCATTTCACTTGTCCTTTTACACACCCCCCTCTAAAACATGTTAGTTCAATCAATGGCATTCAATGCTTCGACGCCTAGTTTCTCGTGCTTCAGCATAGCGTAGAAACGGCAATAACCGAGACAGAAGTAAATGAATCAATCATACCTTGGACATGCGGCCGCGCCATGACTCACGTTCGGTCACTATCTGACTACCTTGGCTTACTATTTTACACACTATTAAGGTTGCTCAGAACTATTCCGAAGCCCACTACCGGATTCATTCTTCTTGGGGATCATGAGATAAGCGTAATCTACGAATTTTCACCAATTGTATTTCACACTTGAACACCGATTTTTACGTAGGTTTCGATAGATACTCCTTTGCAAACTAAGTTAGGGTTGACGGCATATTCAGCTGGGACTCACCTGAACCCCTCGTTTATAATGACATTATTTTCTGAGCAACTGGGGCATTCACTGACTTTGTATCCATGCCGTCGACTGGCTTATTCATGACAACCACTGAATTCGTGCTTACATTATTCTTGTCTAAATAATCGCCATACTGCCTCGAAACGATAGTATTCTGGTCACCACACGAGAATGATCGTTTCGAGACATTACGGGAACTGCCCAGACAAGAGCGATGTGGACAGAAGTTTTACGAAGAACGCAGCTATCTACGGACAGTCGCTGGTTTATTGTTCTGGACGTCGACCTAAGTAGGTTACACGCGTTAACACGTTTGCTTGCTCGTACCCGGTAAGACAGATGTGTCTGGCGTCTGCTTTTAGAGCAGTCGAATATCAGATTGTCAGAATTGAACTCTCATTACGCCCGATGGTGTGATCTCCAGAATGGCTCGAGTTAAGTGCTCTCGTTCTTTCGTGTGGACTAACCAGAATAATCACGCTGGGAGTGAAAAGACCTTCCAAAACGGTGGATACTTGATGTGTGGAGGGTACTTGGAAGCTAGCCATGTTTTATGATACATTTTTTGCGAGCCGAGAGTGCCAAAAACACGTAGTACAGCGGAGTTTAACTTTAATAACTCTAACCTTCAATGCTTGCTTTATACCGTGGGGCAGTGTCACATATAGACATGCTTCAAATCTCTATAAGTTAGTGTTGAATCCATGTATTGCATATTACTTTCAAAGCGTCTTTGTATGTGTGGCTAGCGAATAGTACTGCCAAGGGCCCTACATGAATCTCCCGTGCTCCACCAATTCTATTCCAACGACCTGGTAGGAAGACAGTTATTTACATAACGCTTACCAGCCCAATTTTCAACCAAGCAAGACAAAGCTCTTTAGCGGCTGCTATGTATGCATAACCTCTCAAGCAACAATTCCTTCCTCTAACAGAAGGATACCTCATCTACTGACCCAAATGTTTACTTACCAGGCACAAACAACACGGAATCGATGGATCCGGACTTTCGGCATGTCACCAATGCTTTTGAAACACCACCGGCTTCTGATCGATTTTTTGGTGTCGTTTTGTGTCTTGACAGATAATCGTTGCCCAGAAAAGTTCCGTCACTCAAAGGGTAAACTAGTTGTCCCAAAGCCCGGAAATTGCATTATGTTTGGCCCAGATTTTGTTGTGTCAGGATCGGAACATGCCCCAGCGCACATGAAAGGTTGACATTCAATGGGGATTTAGCGACCCGGTTCCCTGATGTCACACCCCACTTACAGTGTGGAGAAAGGGACGGAATTCCCGTAGCTTATTGTCGTACAGTATCAGCTGTTTAGGTATGTTGTGCATGAAAACAGCGCAGATTTTCTCATTAATTCAACAAATGTCCTTACCTGTGGGTTCTCCGAAATGTCCTGCTTTAAGGCAGTGAGAAAGTGGGACTCAAATTAAAGCCCATGGTGTTGTACCAGAGAACAAGCTGACCGAAAACAAGACCGAGAATCTGCATGCCGAACACAACAACTTTATACCGGCAACAGAAGGAAGTACGGACTCGTTTATAGCAAACTGACTCGTTACACATCGCGAAAATCTAAGCGCTCATATTCGTAAGAATTGGTGCCTTATAAGTGGACATTATGAAATAAGCGAACAGTCGTAAGCTGTTCAGTATTTTGTGCCGGAGGAATGTTCTGATGTGATCTTGCCCAACAAATATCACAAAACAAAAGAGTAGGGTATCCTTGAGGAGGAAATTGAATACAAACCAGAGGACAGTGTTAATAGAAATAAAGTGCCGGAAAACTACAGCTGCCTCATGGATATACCACAGAGTCTCAGTTTGAATAATTAGAAACGACTGTCACTCAGACTTCTTGAAATGGAATATTGCGGGAGCTGCACAGGTCACGTGTTCCCCCATTATCTGCTCTGGATGCGAACGGCCTCACGTATCACGCAGTCGCCCGCTGGTTAGTGAGAAATCTGGATCCAGTCTGAATAGTAATCAAGCCTCATTTTGACGGTAGCATGCTCATGCAAGCTGATAATATGGAAGTCGTATTGGTTAGTTAAAAACCGAATTTCCAATTAATGCTGTGTCCTTTTTCAATAATACCCCACAAAAAGAATGTATATAACATTTGCGCGGTTCTAAATTTATCCACCATATACTCACTACTGAATATAAAATCTCCTAAAAATCTTACCCTTATGTATGAAGAATGCGCGCCTCTCGGCAGTTTATTTTTCCGAAAAGTCGATGACTTATATAATAGGCAATTTTTAATCATTATCGCACTTTTTCAGCCTCTTGTGGAATGTGCCGGGTCTCTGCATACATCAGCATCGACATCCGAGCTTGTGCGATAGCTCGGTTATCAACTACTTGATCGTCGTGTATGCTGGCCGAAAGACTACGCGACATACAGTTGCTTTGGGTAAAATGTCTTTCATGCAATCACTATGCTTTCTGACAGCATGAGCCAACACTAACCGAAAGTCAAGGTATATCTCTTCGCTTATAGCAGCTTATCAGTCTAACAATAAATCGTGTGGTCAATTCCTTTAAGTAACCTTATGTCCAAGTATTCCAGTCGCAAGATACAGGGTGTTTATCCATCCGTACTGGACAATCACCCTTATGGAGCTAATTGGCGTTCCTTTTTGTTGAGTTGGTATTTCATTTCGTTGGGTGCTCAGAAGTTTACTATAGATGTTTACTATGATTAATGAAGCAGTTATTTCCCAACTAGTCAGCTCGCTTCAGTCGCAGTGTTGCATTTTACTCTACTTTCTTTATTAGATAGGCTCTCCAACTTAATCTGGATAGTGATTTCGTAAGGGTTTTTGGGTTGTATAGAAAAATGGTACTTGATGGTACAACACCTGTCTCCGTATCTAATTTTAATTTAACTGCGTTGTCTTTCTACCGGGTATCTTTGAACAAAAAATCAAAAAATCCAAATTGCTGTTCGTAGGAAATTGGCTCGGTAGGTGATCTCAATGGTTTCTTTGTCCGCATCAACAGTGAATGGTGGTTAACTCTTCAGATCGGTTATTAATTTCAAATTAACTCATCTTGAAACTAGATCATTCAAACAGGGTGTAGGAAGAAGTTTCTTGTTTTGGCATGAGGGCATAATGGGGCATTCTAAATGATACTTTAATAGATAAGAAACGGTTTCCATACATAAGAAAGGCCCATTGTTGAGAAATATACTAGTAAAGCCGTTCGCAGTAATCATTTTGTCAGGCATATTTGCGAATGACAGCCACAAACAGCATAGTTTGAGCAGATATTAAACACATTGAGAGTCTAATTCCGTTCAGGATTATTTGGTTATTCTACCTTGGTGTGTGATTTAGTTCGCATTTCGTGTTTAAACAGTCCGGTAGCCTGCATGAATCTGGAGCTCAGGATATCATGCTGTAGAACAGTAAGGAACGGATCCGTTGACAAGTTTGTTCCTTGCATTAGCAAGAAACAGGTACATTTGTGCGGCGTTGCTAATCTACAGAAATCTACAGGCATTCACGTAGGTGTTACCTATTATTCATTCATCAGACAACGCTCTGAAAAACGACGAATAGCTAATGGCTATTTTGCGGGAAACACTAGCCTCATCTATTTTCACAGCGAACTAGTGAGAATAATATGTAATGGGACGGATGATGTGGATGTTACGCTTATTTGCATGATTTCACGATTGTGTCCATCAGCGATTCAGGTTCACGTTCATTAATATTTATACCTGCTGGAATGCAAGATAAGTTGTGTTCATATTTAGGCTTTTTGTGATAACCATTCGATGTTTCAACCATTGACACAATCGCATCTCTTCGTTGAAGAGTTTTGTTCAATGCTGCCGTTGATATTGAACTCAGTGACACATGTATATTAATGAGTTATAACACATCCTGTCTGCAATACACACCCATCTACTAGATTGAGACGTCTGTGAAGCTATATCTTCACTTATTCTTCGATTGTCAGTCACTGATGCCGAGACACTCTGGAAAAATGATTTTACGTCGGAAAATTAACATCCTAACATATATATATATATGTTATATATATATATCTTGCCCCTGTCAACGGAGGAGCTACAACATTCCAAGAATCCTGCTAAAGAGTAAATGGCTACTCAGTTCGTAAAGAGTACCGCAACTGAAAACAGAATGCACAGAAATATCATTTCACATTCTATGTGCGCAAAATTATTACGGTCATTAAGGGTTGATGAAATTTTTGGACAGAATACTTTCTCATGATTGATGCGCAATGCAAAATATGCTTCAAAATGAGACTTTCACTGTTTAAGGTTATGCCGTGCCTATTGCGCTGTCGAGCGCGAGTGATTTAATCTGGTTGGATGTGCTCCTAAAGCGAGCTGATTGGGATTCCATTTGAACCAATTGGAGAACTGCACGGAACCTGAACAAAGAAAAATACTGGCGTAAAATGAAAAAAGACCAAGATACAGACTGATTGCAACAAATGTGATCAGAACAAAAAACAAAATATGGCGTCATTTTTCCAGATCATTGGGGTATGGCTAAATAGACCAAAATGACTCATGAGATAGATGTCTTGGAAAGCAAGAAAATGACTGCCGAGGAATGCACTTAGATAATAAGTGGTTGGATTTTGAACGCACTCTAAGTCTCAGAATGAGCATCAGGTGTAGCTAACTAGTATTCAAGTCTCATCCTTAGTTAAAATAAATGGGGTTGTAAGAGGTTCCATTTTGAACACAATCTACTTGCTATAGAAATTGAACTGGACAGAGGATTGCGCCTTTGGAGGATGCGAGTGAGAAGTAATGTTCTGTGATGCGAGATTTATTCTGGAAATGTGCTGTTGGCAGGACCTCAACAAAAGACATCTGACTTCACCAGTAAGGCTTATGGTAACCCATATGGCAATTTTTACTTAGAAAGCGATCATCTAGCAAAGCTGGCTGGAAACCTGACGAGGTATTCACACGCGGAGCCAAAGAACTTCCCCATCTCTGGAGCTATTGTTGGCGGTTTCTATGTTGATTTGATTCGACTATACTACATTGTATCCATGCGCTTACTGCGCAAAAGGATTGCGGATAAATGCCGTTTTCCGTACTTGTTTGTTGCAAAGGCGGGTATATGGACAATCAAAGAAATGGCAAAAAAAGGTTGTAACCTTCCTTGCTAGTTCAATAAAGTGTACCTCTGAATGGTGCCTTCAGTAATTAAAAAGAAAGAGACGTTTGTAGTATGGTATTATGTCCTTATATCCTTCACCCCTGTTGGTGTATTTGCGTTTTGTACTTCAGTAGTTAATATTTCCACGGGGTTATCCTCTAATATCAACCGTTAATTTGGCTTCCTTAAATGACTGGGTTTGGGTAAACTCATTTCAAGTTTGGATATCCGGATTTGCGATCGGAAAAGATCTTTAAAAAAATAATGCCTATAAGCAATGGAATTTGATGCACTATACAGTGCAGCTCAATATATTAGGCGGTTGGTTCGCGGCAGTTGATGTCATTGCCCCACTAAGTCCACGTCTGGAATTCTGAAAGTGAATGAATTGCCCTAGCCAAGTATTTTCTTATTTTGCTTTTTAAGTCGATCTGTTTAAGTGTATTTACACCCGGAAAAGGTAACGAATATGTGTTTTCTTTTGTTTTAATTTAACCAGTACTGTTGCGGGTCATATCACCGCGGTACTGTCGAGCCAAGTAACCGTGTTCTGAAGGAAGGCACAATTGGTGTAACATCATTGTACGGTTTGTATGCACATACCAATGCGTTTCACTCGAATTTTGGAAATGAACATGGTCTTCGGACTTTGGTCATCACATAGAACGGTTGCTTTGGTTGGGTTTGTGGTTGTCCAAGTGAACACGCTGAGACATCCATTGCCGTTCTTGCATTGCTGATAATACTATGCAGATGTTGCGGTCGCAAAAAAATCTTTGCAAAAAGTAACTAAGATCTGTGCATGCGTTTCTTGAGATTGGTAATGCGCTTATTGTTGAACAATTCTACTAATCCAAGCGTGCGCATTAATCCAGATACTTATATTTTGGTTAGCCTAGTTCCAAAATTTTCGCTGACCAATTCAACTAACTCTGTACGTCTAAGTCTGTCGAAAGTTAATTTTGAGTGGTATAATGTCTATAGAACGTTCGATGCTAGAACACTGGTTCCCATCGAGCATGTTTAATCATTAGCCTTCAGACTACTGCACACGGGTTTTTCCTTGACAAAGAGTATTCGACATACACTCTTTACTACTCTTCCCATCCTGGAGAACCCAAAACAATGAGCAGTCTTTCCTACTGGCATCTTATTAAGTACATGAATCTCTCAAGTAGAATCTTCAAGACGAGGCAATAGCTGAGTGTTGTAGAAGTGTGACCGAGGGCCCAAGATAACTTCAAAGCTTTCACGTGCTTTTTCTTTGGCGTACAAACGGATCAGGTATCCGAATGGCAATATGTGTAAGCTGTTTTAAGTGCTCAATTATTTTTTGTGGCACTCACTAGATTACAATGCATGATTTTTCCAGGTTAGCTGGGCGGTTTGTGCAGATCAAATAACTGGCGACAGCTCCTGTTACGTAGTTCGCTGTTCATTTTCTGCGGCGAATTGAATGATGCTCCTTGATTGCATGAGGTAGATATCGAGTCCTTAAATTTGCGTAGGTTATGGAGTGAAGGTAATTAGATGAACATGCAACTATAGAGAATTTGTGGTCCGGCATTTTGTTTTTGAAATTTGAGATATTTTTGAATGTGAGTATCGAAAAGTAGTCTCAGGTAAGTAACCAAGTGATGGATCGACATTTGGGATACTATGATGTTTTTGAAACATCTCACTGTGGGAGCGACTTCTGGGCCTCTTCTTCTACTGGATGTCGGCTCATGTGCTGCGTAACCTTTCAGGGGTAATTGCTGCGTAAGAAATTTATCTAGATTGCATCATTATTGTCATTTGTTTAGATTCTATGAGCTTAGTAGGCCGGGAGTTTGGCAAGATTCCTGTCACATTTGATATCAAAAAAGCTGTAAAAGTTATATTGCTAGCCAAACCATGCATTTTTGTTAAAATCCACCTCTGAAATGGTCCGTCTTGACCTATGATCAACGCAACATAAAGAAAAAAGAATGTTTAATGGGATTCGGCTTTCCCGGTAAACCTCGGTCTTATGTGAGCAGTTTTGAAAGCGGTTATATTTCGAAATGTAAATGTGATAGAAAAAAAACAATGTATGACATGTAGAATGATATCTGACAGTTTGCTGATTTTAGAACGCCCTGCTTGAACTCGACCGCGAAACTACCAGATGAGGCGGGACAGAGTAAAGGACCTATCACAACACCATCTTTTTGTTAAAAATGAGGCCGCTGGATGTACGCTACAAGCTGTATGGAAATCTTGAAAGTGTTCCTTTCAGGGTAATACTTCGGGCTGTTAAATACCTTTGAAATCAGTGATGACCGCATATAAATCACTTTGGAAGCTTGGCATCTTAGTATATAAGTAACTTCCACTTAAAACTTGGGACAGTTTGTGACATGCACATTCTGAATTTACATGAAAAACTCGGTGATGTTTAAGAGACTATACGTGTGCAGTTGCTATCCATCACAAAATACACATCTCCCGTACATATTGGCAATTAGCAGGCCTATTTATAAGGGCAGTGTTTGTTCGCATGTCAGGCTCTGCTGGAAGACTGCTCAGATTATTTCTCCTCTCCCTTAACACGAGAAAAATTTCTTGTTAAACAACTTACGGTCAAGAAAATGCAGCTTTGGTTTATGGAAAATGGACTCAACCTCAAGAATGAAGAACACAGCGAACTGGTTATGCTGCTAATGCGAATTTCCAAATTTTGTTTGAATGTGGGCAAGACTTTGTATTCTCATTGAGACGCAACTTGAGCTGAGTACGGAATAATTATGAGCATGTTTCTGGTTGATTTGCGGAACTTGTTTGTACCGTTTCTCTTCGTGCTAGTTTTGTGCATGAATATTGGAAGAGTGCACGATTGATTTTTGGAGGCAAATGCAGAGACCTCATTGCAGTGTTCAGTACCTATTTTGTTGTTTCCTTCATATCCGATAAGTCAGTATATCATTGTTTACTGTATCTGGATGTTTCATCACAGATAGAAGTGTCATGGAATACTAGAGTATTCAAGTTTTAGCTCATAAAAATCGACGCTCACAAAGTTTAGACGCTACATTATAGCTGTCTGTTGGTTAAAAATCACACTGCGCATTGCCACTATTCACACACAGATTAACCGGAAGAGGACTTTTTTGAGTATCACGGCTTTAGTCTTGAGATAGGAGCAAATGTGGCTCCGCAACTCCCGTATCGTCGCTTTGAGTGTTGCGCACTTTAACTTATCGACTACAAAAATCAGTGTCAGAAGGGTCGAGTGAAAGCTCACAGTTCTTTTATTACAGCAAGACGGCAACGTGTAAAATATTTGCTTGCAATTTCACGTTGATGAACACAGCCTGAACTTTTCTATACGCAAATTTGTCTACAATGTGCCTACTCCTATATTCCTAATTCTTTCCTTTTAGATTCCATTCCTATAGTCATATTTTGCATACTTGACCGTGCTAAACAAATTCCTCGTGAACAATTATAGCCCACATTTTGTTTTTTTCTGCTAGACGGTTGGCGCCCTTGTTAAGGAATCCAGTAACTTATAAACAATTAGGTCGTTTATCCAAAGTGATTCACAGAAAAGGACCAGCAGTCACGAATCCAACAGCTTAGAAGTGTAGCCAGGTGTTGGGCGGAGATGAACTATCAGCCGGCAGCTTGGGGCATAACAGTGATCCGTAGAAAACTTGTCTTGACCATGTATTTGTCAATCTACATATTTTTTTTACATGGTTTACTAAGTGCCACTGATGCACTCTCGCAATTACAGGGGGCTTTGTTTGTCTGGTTTTGTCCATGACGTGGCCTGGAATATGCACATCTTCATCAGTAGGCACCTGAGCAGAATAATAAACCTGAAGCATGAAATAAAGCAACGCAAAGTTCCTAAAAATTACTCGCCACATTATAACGAGGCCTTTTGAACTTTCTTTTCAGGCCAAATGAGTGAACTACGTGAAGTGGCATGTTTTATGAAAGAGCTTAAAACATTTGGCGTTTCCACATCTAAACGAAAATATTCTGTAGTACATTCAAGAAAACTGTCAAAAACACGCGAATATAACAAAATTTGACATTATACTTTTGGATTTATCATGCGATTTCTTTTCACTTCTTCATTTCTTGGAGAGAACTACCGGTCACTGGTGCTATGACGTACATTTTGATTATTGATCGCTTCTCAAATAATAAGAATCGTTCAGCTCGAACACCCTTTTAGTGCCTATATTTCGAATTACCTAAAATAAGCACGAACGCCGAGATACTTCCGGGTTTCTTAAGCCGAGACAGGAGCATTCGAGATTCTGATGTTGAGTTCGTCCACGGAACTTCCTGTCAATAAGTTCGCGCCATTACCGTCGAGCGCCTTTATGTTAGAAGAAAAAACAAACTGACAAGTCTGAATCTGGTTCACGGATGCATTTAAAATGTGACTTTTAGTGTGCACAGCTGAACCCCCTCATCCAACTTTTACTTGGCATCCTCAGCAGATCTTGTGCTTACTTTCTTCCATTAATAAATTTTTTTTCTTAAACATTCTATTGTGAATGTGTTCTCTGACGCTATTTGAAATTCAGGCCAATAGCTTTGGCTACATAGGCTCGAACATACGTTCTGACCTTGAGAATGACCAACTTGAGCATGCGGTGTTCGTGCTTGTAGTGAGAAGATATTCGTTAATTTTCAACTGGGGTATCATCCTGTAAGTAGGCTGAAAAGCATGGAAGTACTGTAGAGCTGAGTCATCCTTATTGGGGATCATCCGTAGTGTGCATCTTACGAAATTCTAGCGTTTTGTGAACTCGGCTAGTGTCTGAGGACTGAGCTTTCCAGCCACGAATGGCTGATCAGTGGTGTGACTAGCTAGATAGATATAGATAGGCAGGATAAAGGGTCACTCATCCTTCAACTACAGGATCCATGTCAAGTGGTCACAAGTGCGCTGCATGCTAGGGTGAAGATGTTTTCATGATAAATTAATTTGTGAATAAAGTGGTCCGACATTGTACTTCTAGGATAGGTTCATGAAGAGCGAATTAGCCTCTTTTTAATCGAAACACAAATCAGATTATACATCATTCGTAAGTTGAGACTAGCTATATAAATTCTAATCGAAAGACTGGATCATACGGACATAAAAGTCAACCACTTTGCATGAATATGTTATCTTGTAGTTGGACGTACAAAAATGAAAGACCACTCTACCAAGCATTTTATTTGCCAAAGTTTAGAAGCGCCTTATTTCAACATCCACAGCTTGTCTTCTGTGCTCGTGCATTAATGTAACTGCAAACTAAATTAGGATTACCAATCACCAGTGTTAAATTTTTTTTCCCACTTTTCGGAACCATGATGAAGGCTAGGAACGTCCTCATGGGGCTCACGGTGTTGGTTTCTTGTACTTTTAAACTACGATCCTTTTTTCAAAAGAGAGTGACGTTCAATGTCTTGGGGAGGGCGTCATCAAGCCAGTACATATCTAATAGTTTAATAGCGGTAACCAAATAAATAAACAGTTACGATAGCTCACCAAATCAAAAAATGAGGAAACATGAACGATAGATTATCAGCGAAATCCAAGTTGTACCTAACTGGTTGCTGTGAGGTTCTCTAGAGATCCGTTAAGCGACAAACAAAGGAAAACCGATCGCTCGAATCGTTTTTGACATCAAGAACCGGGTTCGTAGTCGTATTGCGACTGATTCGGCTTTGGTCAAGTAATGCCGTTGGATCGATACCAATAGTCTGTTAGGTAGTCGATAGATGACCTCCGGATTAATCACATGACCAGTGCCAACTATATGTGACGCAATCGAGCTTTTGGCTGAACCCTTGAGCCTAATGATGTTCCGGCAAGAGAGATGCTCAGGTGTTCTTTTAGCAAGTTGCCGTTTCGTGCGCCTAACATATTCCGCTGTTTTCTTCATCCTTTCCAAGTAACGACACTAGTCAAATTTGGAAATCTGCCTTAGCACCACAAACAAAATTTAACTAGGGACACAGGCGAGCGATAATGATGGACAAACCTCGTAGTATAGGCAACGTTCAAGATAGTGCAATCAATTTAGGCACAGCAGCTGAGCTAGCCAGTGTTTTTGCACAGCTCAGCTCTGCCTGTTTGTGCAGCCGGTCGACGAAGATAGAAATATTTTGGCTTTCACAATATTTATTTTTTTCCTCCAAACAAGGTTAATTGGTAAAGTGCAGTCGGGTGACATAGCGGCAAAGCCATCGATTAGTTGCAATGAAGTGTCTCAGTGGACCACATGTTAGGCCAGGAAGCTTGACCAGCATAGGCTAAAAGTACATTTTATCTAGCGTCAGTATGTCAATTTGCCCGGGGAAGAGCCTCCAAGAACCGATCCCATTTCTCTCTTGAACTATAGCACAGCTTCCGAGTGCGAAGATGTAGCAAAATGGGATAGAATTTACTAGAGGTTTCTTCAACAGTTCGTCCGGACAGGTTTATTATTATTTTTAACAGACTGGCAATAATAATTGTGATTAGCAGTACAACTCTAACCTTTTTACGGGATTTTCAGCATAATACACAGTAGTATCGCAGTATTGCAAAACTTCGAAAATAAAAAAAACTATTTGTGAATCACCACTCGATTCTGTAAAAAACGCTCAAAAGTACTGTTTTAATGCACAGTAGTAGTGGCAAAAGCAGAATAGCTGTTTGGACAATTTACTACAGTTCACAAGTCACACAAGTTCATATGTAGCTCATCCGAGTACTGCTGCTGTGACACGCTGTGTTTATAGAGTCCTAAAAAGGAGTCAGACTGAAACTCCATAATGCGTGCAGATATAACAATTAAACCACTTTCTTTATATCAGGTTCTAGAGTAAATGGACGTGGACATTTTGAGCAATAGGACGAAATGACGTTTTACAAATGCTGACACTTTCTGAAATGGACTGAACTGTAACAGGTAAGAACTTGGAAAAATCCGTGGGTGGCGGGACAGTTCAAATAGTTTCTCACTCACTGGGTTGATTGGAAACGCCCAGTAGCAGCTGCATTTCTGAAAACACTTTCAGGTTTGTCAACTGCGCTTTGTATAAGGACGTAGAAATCAACGACTGGTGTCTTCGTTCATCCCAGCACCCGTGGTTGCTTTGGATTTAAAAGCGTGGATTGGTTTTAAAAGATACCATCCATCTAATGTAGGCTTGTCCCTCCAAAACCCGTCAAAGAAGCAAATTTTCAGCATAACTATGGAAAGTAAATTCCAATTTAAGTCGAGCTCATGGGGCCGACCTATGCGTGTATGCTCAAGATGATTAAATGATTAACTTCATTACAAATGGTCAAATAGTTGCCACATCATCATGCTATCATCATGATGAAGATGACTGCATTATGCGACAACAGCTGGTAAGTGAAGCTTTAGACTAATATGCACAAGGTTTTGGTTACCATCAGATAAAGAAGCAGCAGACTTGTTCTCCTTCCTCACAAGCTTCTCAAAGACAAGATGAGAGCCCATCTAGAATATCCAATCAGGCCGGAAAGTTGATGGGCGCCTTCTGATCGGGCTTCAACCTTCTTGTTCGAATCGTCCTACTAGGGGCGAAGTGGGTCTACTTCGGTATCTGGACTGAAGATATAATCCTACTTTTTGCGGAGACAGTTGGGAATTGCACAATACACTGCTACCGTTTTGAAACGCTCAAAAAACAGTTGACTTCAGTGATGCAAAACATACTATTGCGCATAGCATAATGGACAGGGATGAAGAAAACTACAAAACATGTAATAACCGGAGGTCAGCAGCATTCATTTCTGAAATACACTTCTTTTTATAAAACCGTTATTCTAACTTGATCCAAAACCTGCTAAAGGAGGTCAGTTTAAGCAAAACTTCCAGGCTAATTTGGGAAGCACTTGAGAAAGCCTAATTGTTGTTTCAGTAGGAATTGTTTGTTTTAGAAAGCTTTGAAAACAATCGGTGGACTTGTTTGTTAGCTGATTGATGTTTATTCAGGAACGGTGCATGAGTGGTTTTGGCAAACATATATAGATAAACAGCTCTGGGGATTTCCTTGAGGTGAATGTAGTCCAGCTGTTGGCAGTTTGACACCGTGCTAGAGCAGGTAACGCAACCTTAGAGAATAAGACAGGCAGGGCATCATCAACAGTGACGATTTGCATTAAGGAGATTTTAACCGTCTCTAGTAACTCACTCTAAGTAAAAGTAAAAACCGCTGGCAGAGTAGAGTTCTTGCCACAGGGATGTCGGTTTGCGTAAACGGTACGTGTTTTTAGCTTGGCGTTTTCAGAGAAATCATTCTTCATCTTCAACTCGTGAAAAATTATGTGGCTGATACAGTCCTTCTGGACGCAATGATCGCTGTATAGATCTAGCATTTTTCACTCCGTACCATTAATGGATCCTCAAAATTATTGTGAAAGCGGGTAGCCTACTTGATCAAAAAACAGATAAGAGGAAAGCAGACTTAGAAACTTTCTCTTTTAGTAGCGGGCAGCTCCACTAGGATGAATTATGTGGTATAATTTTAGTTGTTATTTTTACAAAACCATAATGATCCAGGTGTATTACACATTTATTAGTATTTCGTGTACAAAATATTGGGTCGTAGGGGAGCTGAACGACGTGAGCTAAGCGATGTGACATGAACATGAACTTCATCCCTGGTGATGATGTCCGTCGGACATCTGGTACATCTGTCTGCCCGATCAGCCAATATATACACGGTAAGCAAAATTTGCCATATTTTCCCCAAATAAAGAATGCTTCCTTTATATAATTCCCGTTCACCTTGGTGTTTGGAGGTGTTCTAATGTAGGTAGATCATCATTCCTCAGGGGGCCAGATGCAGTAAGAAAATAACCCTCTTGAAGCTGGTCGTACACAGTATCGTCACATCTCGGGATAAATATTCAGGTTCACATTTGGTAACTGTAACTTTGTATGAGAACACAATCTACCGAGGACAAATATGAGTGCCCTGGTTCGTGAAGCCCTAGTGCTGCAGTGTTACTAAGCCTTATCTCCGCTACGGTTTGTTCATACTTTCTCGGATAGGGCAGCTACGACTATCTACCGTTCGACCAGACTTTTCTCATGTATCATCGCTGACGGAAATTCACCGCAAAATATCGAATTTACAATCACGTCTACCTTTGAAACCACTGAGCGCTGTAGGTCGCCTCTTGCCTTTGATCACATGGCGGTTGATCTTGCAAGCGGTTTTTTAGTGCATGCACTGAGGATGTCCCCTCGTGTGGTGAAGAAACGTTCACAAATGTTACCTGATAAACATCTGATTAGCACATTCGAGGTGTCGACGTCTCGACATACTGTCAAACCTTTTTTCTCCAATTTTTGCAATCGGCTGAGGAAATGTGGCTAATTACGAGCATTTTGAGCACCTTTTCTGTAATTTTAACTCTGCGTGATTTGAGGTTTACTTTGGTCAGACTGTTTATTTTAGATGTTTTCAGTTTGTAAATAGTACGAAATCAAAGCTAAGCTGATGAACCCCGTCGTCATTTTAGCTGTGAGGAAGCTTCATGAGCCAACCACTCAGTTATTTAGCTATTAATCATGTATCAAAGTACAGTGCCTCTGAGGGCCAAAGTCTCGTTCACCGAGTCCACGGTAAATACGGGGATGATAGTCTCTTATTAGTAATAGGCCAAGGACTGTGCTATCTATCCAAATCTAAGCGAGAAAAACGTAATTCGAAAGAGCAGTGCAAAAGGAGTGTTTTCTTTTATTTTCTAACATTCTTTAGCCTCTCACTTCAGTGTACAGTGCCATTTTGTGGCTTGTTCCGGAAAAGAACAACACAGTCGTAACTAAAACAGTCGACCAAACTTATCGGTGTCACCGGATAGCAAGTTTGCAGGGTTGGTTGTTTTAGTTAAAAAGTAAACATGGGTTAGACGTAGAGGCTACTAGTAACTGTAATGTTTCCGTTACGTAAGGGAGCTGAATATGAATATGGATCTAGAAATGCCTCCTTCAAAAATATCCTTCAAGGGAAAACTTTTGTCGAACGCTTCATTGTTTCAGAACCTTCCCCTTCTTTTGGGTACGCTTTTTTGGCAACACGGTTTTACTGGCTTTATTTTGCTCTTGAAAAGGGTTTAACTCTAGACCTTAGAAAATGTTTCAAGGTGCGGCCCCCAGGGTTTTATTTTTTGTCTAGAAAGGAAACTTTTACAGTTATTTTCAATGCCTAAAAAACGTACAAAAGTCGTTTAAATTAACTGCTAGAATAAGGCTTCTCGTATACTGGTTTACTGACGCCACTATCCAACTGACAAGTAAAAGCCTAAAAAATCCCACCAAAACGCAGACTGGAAACTTTGGTACACTGGGTCGTGGTATTCTCAGAATTCTGGTACAACATTCACTTTTTGAGAATTCTTGTTCTAACGAGCAACTCAAAGAAGTAATCGTCTTCCGCAATTTCTATTTTGGTACATTCTAAATGCTTTTCCTAAGTTCAAAAATTTCCCAGCTAAGAAACACCTGGAAATGTTACTGCTTTTTACATTTTCGCGACTAAAACCCTCTCTACTTGTAAAATCTAGTGACCGAGCTGGGTGCGCTCCAAAGCATTGCAAGACTAAACACATCAACCATCGTATGAATGGCTGACACATTCACCTGTAGCTGTCTCATTTCGCTTTTTCCGTGAATTCAGACAAGTCGTGATTGATTCATCCAAAGCAAGTCAAGATATGGCTGGTGATGGTCAGTTTGTGAAGAAATGCAACTCACATCATTGGCCTAAACCTGAAAACGAAAGTAACTTAGTTTCCCTGAAGCACATTCACACAATCCTTTGTATTCGCTAGAAAGATCAAAGATCAAACCGGCACAGTAACCGAAAGGTTATGGATGCGTGCTTAGATAGCTGTTGTCGGATAGGATGTATGGTGAAAGACAAGGTCTAGATTTTCAATGGAAAATGGGTTTTGCAACGGGTTACTTCTTCCGCGACCCAAAAGAAAAGATAAAAAAATGATCTACCGGGAAAAAAGGTTTTTCATGCAATATTAACAACACGTTCAGTTGATGCTCTCAGCTGTTTGCGAAATTTTCGTGGTAACCGATTAAAAGTTCTATAAAACCCATCATATTCTGGCTTGGCTTTAAAAAAATCTCTAAGTAAACCATATCTCGGAGATAAAGAATAGTTGAAGTGTCAGTGAAAGGTGTCAGCCATGAAAAGGAAGTGCAGTATTGAGAAGGACCGACAGTTTCCAATTGGTAATGTCGTAAAAAATTGCCCCTGGTGATCCACTCAAGAGCCGATATCATCAATCGTCTGCCATCGACCATCATCCATTTCAGTCATCAGTTTTAGTTAGGTGGGGTGTTGCATTTACTGACCATACATACCAGTTGGGATGGAGGGCCATTCATTTCTCTACAATTAGCTAAAATCTGGTGAAACTTGGTGAAAATCTGAGTTTATGACTGAATTTATCGTTTTTTCATGTACAGTCAGAATGTGAGTAGTCTTTGGCAGCAATTTACTGCACGTTTTCTCCTGACTAGAGCACGGGAGCTGACAGGTCACGAACTGCCACGCTTTGCTTCGGTCTACTGCTGACCACTCTACCACGAGACCTGTGACCAAGCCTGCGTTCATGTCAAACAAGAACCGAATTGACCCAATGGATAAACATACATGACCAATAAATAGAGAGATTGACACTCTGGAAGATGCAGTGTGGTTATATTTACTTTTAGCCGGGTTCAACCTCTAATCCTTAAGAAAGCTGTCAAAATTATGTGCACAGATTATCAAGGACTCAGTTTCATATATTGCTAATAAACTCTACTATCATATCCTCCGCGAGTGACTTTCGAAAGTATTATATGCTCAAACAGGACCCAGTCCAAGCGACTCCTGTCTCCTGGACAAGCTGTGTGTAAAAGATGTTCACTACGTCGAATTCTGCAACATGGAGCTAAAGCCTAAACAACAAACGTTTGTCTGGTTTAATGACTCTTACTGTCTGACACCCAACTCCATTTTGAGGAAAGGACTCATTTATCATTCGTTTTCACTGGGCGATAGATGCACAGCGCAGTAGAAGGATGTCTTGACTTTCGAGTCTTCCAAAAGCAATTCGATTGTGAACGCAGAGTACGCCACTCACATGGTCTTATTAGACGTAAACGCAGGAGAGCTGCATGCCATTCATGGTGGTTATCTAGTATACAGGGTTCGTCGGACTAACGGAAGCTGTGATGCTCAACCAGAGGTGACCAAGAGGTAACCCTCCTTAAAGAAAATGAGATTGAATGCGCCATAAAATTTTGACAACTGGGTTCCGGCATTCTGCCCGACGAGAGAGCTTAAGCAGAGAGCGGCCTTTGTACTTCTGCAGCGGAGTGTGCTTATGTGCAACACATGATGTCCCGCTTGTCCAGAAGTTATGTTTAGAAGTTTCATGTATTCAAAGAGACGATCCACCCACTTCGTAGTTAGGGTTTTCAAACTTGTTCACTTTGCGCGCAAGATATCTGCGAGCCCTTGAATTTCCACCGTTGGCACCTGAGGCGTGTCATTAATCTTTTATTTCTTGACAGAACACTCAGCCCAATGGTTCCATGAGGTGGCTTCGGGATCCTACAACTCGGGTAATTACCATAGAAAGAACGAATTCAGCCGTTAGGTCAAGTCCAAAACCCGGACAGGAGGTCTTCAAAATTATACTGACTTTTGAGTCTTGCATACAGTGGTAGTATCATCGTGAAGAATAGCCGAGGACAGGGATCAGCACCCTCACGACTCGGTCTCAGCCTAGCATCCGGTTGTCGGAGGCCAGGCCTGTAGAGAGTTATGTCCGCTACTGTGAACGACATCAGATATGACTCTGTACGGATATGGCCTTCGATAACTCTTCGTGAGCGTCAAAAGCATGATTCATATGATCAGGGCAAAGAATTGCCATGAGGTAGTGTAAGGAGGGCTCAGCACCACCATGGAGGATCCTATAAGCATTATGATCTACGACTGGCAAAACTTAGGAACGAACACACTATTGCTCTTAATACGGCAAGTCTAGAAAGAGGTCTTTTTAAAATATAAAATCAACGGCATGCGCTGCTGAGAAATACGAATAACAATAGGTTTCCCAGTGGCAAACGCTTTCAGTGCCTGCAACGAAAAGTGACGTTGCGTGCACATCCTCAAGTGTCCATAAACTCGGTCAGCTAACTACATAAACCCTACCGTGGTAGGTATTGCGTGTCGGCTTGGAAAAAGTGAAAGATACTAGACGGTGTCGTTCACTGGGTTGGTAGGCGGATGACAAAACGCAGGTGACGGGATCGATGCGGTTGAGTGCCACAAAACCAAGTTAATGCGGCCATAGCCATGGCTGGGCCTGGGAACACCGAAGACGAGAGAGATATTTACGACGGCAACGAGCACCAAGACGGGCTGGTTCTAGCTAGCACCGAATGACCAGGCAAAGACAATGATAATGTATGAGTAGCGCTGTCATGATGATAATGAGGCTGGAAGTTGATTCAGTGCCGTAGTTGATGAGATTCGGCCAGTAATAGAAAAGCATGTTTTGAAGTTCTGGCGGAATATCGATGCACTAGCAGCGTAGTCAATACAGCGACATCTTCCTTCAGAAAACTTAATGTCTATTTTTGCACAAAGCCAATTATAAATCCGAATATATATATATAATCTATACATATATCACCTCCCAACAGTCTAATATCGAACATTATCGTTTATTTTTGAAGAGCATGGTCACAGACGTAGAAAGTGAATGCAAGCGATGAATGCGAAAGGGTTACAGGAGAATATGAGATAAAAGAGAGAAATGTCTCATTCGAAGTCATGCCACCAACAGTTCGTCAGATAAGACGAATCCCAACTTACGTGAGAATTTCGGTGTGGAATCATGCACGTAAAGTCTAACAACCGAAGAAAGGACAAACAATGCTGAATGCTCTTCAAGGCGCGGTAAGCGCTAGCACAGTCAAGACTCGCACATCAGGCACAAAGTGTCCGTCATACTGGGTCTGGCGTGAGATTCAATGGCAAGAATGTACACTCAACGCCATGTGCCACGCATAAAAGTATCGTACGTACGCAGAAAACCCACAATGGCGAGCAAACACAAGTCACCGATTGTGACTTTAGAAAGTCCCAGTCCAATAACAGCTTTGGGGGATTGAGGAAAGCAGATCCCTCGATAAGAGATGATCATCGGTTGGTGGACCAAAAAGTCCACATCACAACTAATTGCACGTAGGACTGAGAGTATGGCGAGTTAAAATTCATCAGCACCATACTTCTGCTTTTTCTCACTCCACACAGTCATTCCGCGCCCATCCGAGACTATGCTGACGTCTATTACAGTCGCTCGGCGCTCCCGAACGGCGATCAGGTCAGGCTTGATGAAGGACGTCGAAGTTGGTGCTCTCAACTCCTCAAAGACGGTGTATCCCAGGCGACGGAGGCGTTTTGCGAGTTCCCTTGCAACCCGATTATGACGAGCACATCTGGCGTCATGCGTGATCCAGCAGGACTGCAAAATATGCACCAAACTCTCTGGTTGGCCACAGTTTCCACGACATAAGATCGTCTGGCCACCGTGACCATGTCGAGCGCTTCTAACTCTCGTCCTGAGCAGGTTGCATCGGAGCTGGATACCGCGGATAAATATCCGAGGAAACACTCTTTCTGGAAATACAAGCCATCGATTAGAAAGAGGCGAAGCGACCAACTCTCGTAAACCGCGACCGTCAACGCTGTTGTGCAGGCTATCACCCCAAGCAGCCACCAGTTCTTCCTTGGTGTTTACGCATGAACCATGGACACGGATCGGAAGGCTGAGATCCCGAACAACCTTGCCAAATGCGGAATCGTTGACCACATTGCGTAGTACACGGCACTGAGTAGAAAGCAGCTTTTCCATACGCACTCTCCGCTGCATCGGGATTGTTGCACTCAGACTTGGGATACCAAGTCCCCCATGTTGTTTACCGGCATGGATGTAGCTGATCGGGGTATCCTTCGGTAGACGTAGCCAGCCGCGAATAGATTGCCTGATGTAGTTGTCCAACCTTTTGAGCGTGTTTCGGTGGACTTGGCCAAGCACGAGCGAATATGTCAGCCTCGGTATCAGGTAGTTCCTTGTGATCTCCATTCTTTGATGCGGCTTCAACGGGGCACGCGTCACCTCGTCGAGCAGTTTGAGCAGATGCTGTCGATGGTTGAAGACTCCTTTCCCCTTGAAAGTAAAGGGGATGCCCAAATATGTTACTGTGTCTGTCGGACCCAGAGGAGTGATGAGTTCCTCGGCGAAGCAAAATGGTTCGACTGAGACTGCTGTCGCCCGATGTTTCCTGTCCCCACAGATCACCATCGCTTTCGTCTTCCGGGCGTTTATCTTCATACCAGCTCTTCCCAACTCAACCGCGGCAGCTTCAAGCTTCTCTTTGAGGCGAGCTTGACTTTCTGCACACACGACCCAGTCGTCAGCGAAGGCAAAACCATCTACTAGGGTGTCATGGAACTGGTATCCCAGTTGCGGCATCGACAATCCAAGAACCTCATCCATTGCCATGATGAACAATAATGGGGAGAGTGGATCTCCTTGCCTCACACCTCTGTGGCAGTGAACCTCGGAACTGGGGAAAACTGCTACAGCATTCTCATAGGACTGTGCGATGTATCGAACTAGAGGTGACGGTGCTCCAAACGCCTCGGCAGATCTGACGATTGTGTCATGCGAAACCGAATCAAATGCTTTCGAGATATCGACGAACGCCAAGCTGAGGTTAGAAGCAGTCGCTGAAGAGTGACGAAGCAGGGCATGTAACAGCGATGTAGCTTCCAAACAGCCGTCCCGATGTAGAAATGCAAACTGGAGTGAAGGCAGTTGCAATCTACGACTCCAGCGATCAGCAAGCACCTTGTGAAAGCATCGGACAAGAATGGATGATACGGAGATCGGTCTCAGTTGATCCGGTGAAGTCGGATTAGGGACCTTCGGAACTAGAGTAATACGAGCACGACACAGGTGTGGGGGACAACCCCCAGCTAGTAAGAGTAAGTTGAAGTACCCAGCAAGTACGTTCGCATTGAACCGGCGGAGCATCCTGGGTGTGAGCTTGTCCAGGCCTGGGGACGAATTGCCCATTGAACGGACCGTACGGCCGACTTCCTCTCCTGTGATGGGCTCAATCAAGCTCCAATCGGATGGTACTACTACGCGACTGGGCCGGCTGTCCACGTGTTTTGGGGCTGAGAGCACCTGTTTCCAGTACTGCTCGGCGTCTGGAGGTAGGCCGCAGTTGCCTTTGTACAGATCTTTCCATGACCCATCGAGCACAGCAGACGCTGCATCTTTCCGTCTTTGGTGGTATAGGGTCTGGATGGCGGCGTAGTTGGCTCGGCGGATCTGCTTTCGGTTGACCGGCATCCGATGGGCTAACTGACGACGGCGTCGGGATACGGTTTTCCAGGTGTGTGGAAATGTCCTGGAGGCGTGGAGGTCCAGAAGCGAGAGGACTTGTTCCGGTGTCATGATGCCAGACTGCAACCCTCGGGCAAATGCCAGAAGGTCAACACTAGCAAGTGAACTGTCAGCATGGGATTCTAAGAGTGACACGGCGCAATCCACGGTTTGTTTAAACCAGACGCTATAGTCATCGGCTTCTGACGAGTAGGCCGCTATTTGACCGATAGTTTGGTCAGGGCCTCCAGATGATGATTCGTCCTGTTGTGCTTGCCAGTTAAGCACCCGTAACCTGGTTTTGGTGCTGATAGCCGATCGACCAGGAAAATACTGCTCCAGTCTCGCGAACAGCGCGGTTTGCGTTTCACAAGACGGATATAAATTGTTAGCCAGGCGCAAGAGCGATTGTGACTCTTGTTGGGACCAGCGGGCACCGGAATGCTTCACTCGGCTGAGCTTATCTGCATTATGCTGGGTGGGGTGTGCGTGCCGGCGATGTTGACTCAGGCCAATCTTCGTCGGAAAAAGGCGGGAACAATCAGCGCAGGCCAATTGGGCGACCATGTTCGTACCAACACTATCATTGTCGTGAACTCGATGGGGGGCTACCAAGCCAGCTTTCGGTTTGCAGCACTTGCCACATTCCTCACACGTGAGCCTCACGAGTCCCTCCTGTGTACTGGAGGGAGGTGCCAGATGATTCGTAGTCTACATTGTCGAAAGTAACCATCACATCGAAACCAAACAGGGTGGTTATCCCTGTCTGGAGTTGCTCATCTCTTAGCTCACCCAGACTGGCGTCCAGGCTACCCAGCCGGCACCACGAGGAAGTGGTTCAGCTAGCCGACCGAATACAAGGCGCTTTAGTTGTGCTCCTATGACGTTGGATAATGCACCATTTGAACGACTTTTTGTTTGATCGTTGGTAATTTACTTTCTGATGGAAGGACATTGACTCACTAACATAAGATTCGCCAGTGATATTTTTATGTTCATTTGAGTTCATGTTAGAGGTAAGCACACGATTTCCATGCAAGCCGGTTTCTATATAAGGCGAAAGTCCCAGCAAATTAACCGAAATCATGCTTAAATGCAGTGACTCTAAGCGTACCTTGGTTTTCGGCTCCTATCGAGTATAGTTTCCAAAACGCCAGCATGGCTGTATTTTATTTTGTCTACTCCTGTTCAGCTCAAGAGATCACACAGGAGCTCAGCTGGATTTGCGGTCGATACCGACTCGATGTGGTAACTAGGTGCAATCGAATTGCGCGATGCGTAATAGTTATTTTTGCAGTGTTCCCGTTCTTGTCGTTACTCATCGATGGGCTACATCCCAGGTACGAGAAGATCAATGTTTGGTTTTAGTCGATTTGATGTAGTGTTCCCACTATCGTCACCATTGGTGGAACGAAAAAGCGCTTGGACGTACAGAGCCGTCCGAAGCCAGATGTCATGTAGCAAAGTTGTTTGGATAGGTATCCTGGCTGCTATTAGTTCTGGCTGGTGATAGAAGGAGGGGCAATTTGCGCTGCGTGGTATCATTTCGAACCCACTTATTAACCACAGTACGCAGCGTGTGAGTAGCGGTTTGGGCCGGACGTTTGTTGACGAAGAAACGGGGCTTGAATTAGTTTCTTCTCTGGTAAATGTGACCTAGTGTTACATCGTGTCCCATTCAGTCAGCATTTGCACTTTTCACTTTCTGTTACTGCCTTTTAGACTCGTTTACTTGTTATATGTGCGATGTCTACTGCGCTTGTTCAGAGGACGAAGGGATTGCTGGGAGATTTACCTAAAACCCAGATGAAACTCTCGTTTATAGTGTTCTTAAGGAGTTGTTTTTCGACTAAAGCTTAGCCTAATTTTCTCCTAAAACGCTATCAGGCGAACGTTCTATTGCACTCTCTACCCAACCAGGAACAAGTGTGCAACCGGAGTACCTGTTCTTGGTAAAATTACCGGCCTGTTAAAGGATAATATCAGACGAATCCGGCAAAAAGATTTCATCCTGGAGGGAGGTTCTTGTTGGACGTCTGTCTGGTTATGCGATGAGTGACTATTCCCAAGTAGACCAATTGTTTTTTAATACCACATGTTTTCCTTTTAAAAGATGTTATTGCAATGCTGGTACAATTGGCTAATGACTGCCATGATTCTTGAGGATAGAGTTGCGCTTTCACAGTGGTGCTCTGACTACCTCAGCAATAAAATATCTCTGTTCAGGATGGATGGTAAAACATCTGTCCCTGCATATGCCTTAAATGGCAAGATACTTTATCTTTCAGTCGAGAATCCTAAAACGAGGGGAGATACTCAATCCCGCACTTATCCATGCCGCTTGAGGGCTCTGAAACCACTCAATTCTGCCCTACGTCTGCGTGTCTGATAGTTGATTAATTGGATAAAGTTTTAACATTAGGCAGACGTACAATGATTTCTTAAGGCACAGTGGAAGACTGGAGAACCCAAGGTCAGCGGCCGAATTGTCTCAATTTAGTGACACTATATCTTGAACGACATACATATATATTTTTATATATCGATCTCTCTCATAAATTTTCGCCTGGAGAAGGCAATGTTTCGGTGTCCAGTGTTGCTTTTTCACATGTTCTGTTTTAAATTTTTATGACGGGTTCTCACGGTTAGTGGAAAAATTTCGAGACAGATCTTAGTTTTGAGCAATATGGAAGCCTTATCCCTCCAAAAGTGAGCACAGACCAGTGAGAAACTTTTTGGTTTATCCTGGGGGTGACCTAATCTTGAAGCATTCTACCTTGAATCTTTGCTAATAGGAAATGTATCCCATTCAAGGTTTTGGTAAGTTTTAAAGGCGATATTCTTTGAAAAGCTATTTTATTAGGAAGTTACTTGAGTACTTTGTTGAGTATAAGTCAATAAGTGATTTTTGGTAAATTATGCGAAATGATGCAAGGAGGAAAATTTCTCATAGTAAATTAAGAGGGAATGGCATAGGATAGTCCGCCAGACACTTGTGACAAATAGTTGGATTGCCTGCGTGCCGCAGCGTAGACATTCAATTTGATCCTCTATTCTCCGAGACAGTCAACTGATTTTAGATTGCTAGCAATAAAATTTCGCAGTCGATGATGAGAATACGGTAAATCGGTGGGCTTAATATTGTCAGAACAGCAGCTTCCCAAAGTTAGTCATCAAGAATCGCGTATCGTTCAGAATTACATAACAAGTGTTACCTAACCAAGGAAGGTAAAGAGCGTCATTGTCAACCCTTCGTGATTGTGCTCACTTCTGAGACTGGAAGTGCGAGTCAAAGATTGTGTGCAGATTGAGGGGACAAATTTTTGCGGTTTTCGTAATATATGTCAAGAAGGTTTACTGTAATTACAAGTTTTTTCGAACAAAGTTCACTGGGTCTGCTTCCAGACTTCGGTTTCATTGCATCCTGTGGTCCTAAGTTTAGCTAGCAACAAGCACCTTTGCAGTTATTGACGCACTTCAGTAATTTAACACATTAGGTTCTTTTTATCCATTTAATTTCTACGGCGAGAAAACAAGGGCTGAGAAGTGTCGAAATTTCGCTTTTACCTCTAGCTCCAATACTAAAGACTATCAAGTTCACATCATAATGATGAATAAATAGCAACAAAATGGTGGAACGTAGCCCTTGGTTTGGTGGCTAATCAAGTTCGATTCTTCGGTTCAAGACAGGCTGTACTGCGATCAATTCTGTGTCCACTGGATGGAATGTATTTGGCGATCGACAAGGCAGGTTTTTGGGTCTCAGACTGTAGGCATCGGTCACCAGATTCAAATAGCGAGGCAGATGTGCTGAGGCGTCTTCGTATAAGCGCCTATCTGTTCTGCCATTGTGTTTCACCACAACTGCATGTGAACCAGTACACAACCTGTGAGGCAGGTAAAATGGGCGCGCACATCGTTAGTGTGTCTCATTGGTGTTCAGGTGAGAGTATTAAGAGAAACATGCTTTTACTGCGAACGTCATACTCAGTAACTGCTACATGTTTGTCCTACCGGTAGGGTGCATCACCAGCAAACGCCTTTCATCCGTGGCATCCTAGAGACTCAAGGTGTAAGATATGGAAGATCCATTTTTTAGGGTGAAGCAGGAGAGCTCTACTGGAAATCGACAACAGTGTATCCTATGGGACGATACAAACCATACGAGAACAAATTCTCAATTCAGTACTACATAGCCCGCCTGTTATATACTGCTGCAAGGGACCTGTCACTGCCGATGGTCTGGAAACACGACTGTCGGTTCGAGGTTTATCCGTCACCATAAGAATTCTAGACAAAACAATCGTGCACCATTGTCTCACTGCCGCCCATTTTAACCGCTCGATCGTTATTTTATGGTGAGGTGCTCCTGCTTAGAATTTGCTTGACTTGTTACTGTTGCTAAGTGTGTCAAAAGAGGTTGTTGCAACGCTGACTTCGACTTTCCACTTCGTGAGACAATCTTTTATTAGAAGCCCTTGCACAAGACAGTTTAGTCCAACAGTTCTTAGTGGCTGAAAGTGCTACAACGGACAATACTTATTACCCGAATGAACAGTATTCCATTGATTGTGATAATTATAGATGTTAGTGAAATGCTTCCTGATTTATTTCTACGACAGTTCACGTCATGTGGTGTATTCGGTGCGGTTGGCATTTGTTTTCTACAGGTTGAACATTTACTTCCTCCGAAGTTGTGGAACTAGTGACATTTCAGTAGATTAGCTGTTTTCTAAGTTGTGCACTGCCATGTATATCTAGCCTAGAAGGGAATTTGTCGAAACAAGCAAGCTTGCCTTAATCTATCAACCAATTCGACCTGTGTGCCGAGTTTGATGAATATTTATTAGGCGGGTCCGAATGGTCTCTGATTTGCGCAGATATGTCCGATTCTGGAAACCGGTACGGTATCCTAACGAAGAATCTATTCCATGTTTAATGATTAGGCCGAATATTCTTGAACTGAAAGGCACGACGGGTCTTTTGGCGAAGTGCCTTTGTTCTACATTTGCGAGTCAAATACAAATCACCAAAATGCCTCAAATGGCTTGAGATCGCTAGTTTTTTCGAGTGATTTCGAAGGACTAACTTGAGCACACAAGGTTGTGTGCCTGCTCATACATCAACCCGTTACCGGCCGGTAAAACTATTTAGCTTTGTGTGTATATGCACGTAATGGGAACGTGCTAGTCAAGGCAGCGTACAATTAACATAGATAAAATAAATAAAATACATAAAGAATAGGATTTTTACGTAAACGTTTGTACATTTACAAGGGTTAGTTCCCTGAACGAGAGACGGATTGCCATATCAGCTGTTCATTAAGACTACTCACGCGAGTAATGACAAGTCGGTTTAAATATGGGCGAAGTGTCAACTTACATGGAAATCAACAATAATATGCCGTAGATGTCCCCTTCCCGTATTCCGAATGTATCGCGCTTGCCTCTTCATCTTGCTCACTTGAAAATCGGATTGCAGTGTATGCGTATTCGGTTGATTGATACCAACGTTCTTCATCCGTTTAGTTACAATATGGAACGGTGTCAAGATGCACCTTGGCGGCAAAAAACCTGAACCGGTATTTGTTCGATTTTCCTGTCCAGCCACGGACCTCTAGACTCCAGGATAGACCAAGCCACCTTTAACCAATAGTATTCGTTTATCACTTGTTGGTGGATCATTCACATGACTGCATCTCTATCACATTAAGAACGCTTTGAATTTTGACACCAACTTCCTGATCACCGGTTGCTGACAACGTATCTGGTTCCATTGAAATATCACGCTAAAGGCGATTTCTCAATTGTAGAAATCTGAGTAGCAACTAGACTAAAAAGGTAGCATCGTAATCCTAACTTTGAAGGAACAAAATGTTGTTGATAACTTTTATGTCACTTCAACTGGGTTGTGACATTATTCGCATGCGTGTTATTACTCAGTTTTTCTTTTTGAGTCTTACTTAAGTTGCCTCACCCGACCCGCCATAGTCTTCGAGACAGTAAAAAAAGATGTTAAACTAGATCTTAGGTCTGTTGTTTGACGGGAATCTCAGCTCAAAAGAGTGACACTCAGGGACATGTTTGGTCATCTTCTCTTGAACGATAGAGAGAAACAGATTTACTGCTGCCTTATTGCGTAACTTTTCTCATTCTAATAATTATGCTGTTATTCGCCACCGAGAAGAATTAGATACTCGTTCATATGAAGTGCATTAGGACTATAGTAGGCCCAAAACAACAATTCAGAATATACTTTACGCTGTGCACAGTGGATTTTTCCAGACTGGCACAGTTCATTATGAGGGTATTGGACATAGTACCGTTTCCTAAAAAAATTTCACACTTATTCAACTTCAAAAAACATCCTAAGCCATCCTACCTCAACAGCTTTGTCGCATAAAACAATCCGAATGAACCGAAGTGTTTTCTCCTGGAGGAACAAGCCCGTCAGTATCATTCAAGGGTATTTTGTTTTTAAAAATATAGGGTTTACTCTCAAATTGTAAAATCATACTATGTAAAGGAAATTAGGAATTCTGCTATCATCAAGGCGCAAGGTGACCCTAGCACCACAACACATACAAGTTCTTGTGGATACCGGTTTATTAAATCGAACGGTATCTCTGAGTGCGTCGATCAGTTACGATGGTCGTTGTGGGTACCTATGTCCACAAACAAGATCAGAAAACATAAACTGATCAGTTTGTCACCAGGCCAGCAGAAAGTAAGCTTGTTTTCCATCATGACGACAATATTTTGTTTTTCTTGCGTTTACTCACTACTTGTAAGGTTGCTGAAAACCCCTTGACTACCGAGGAGTCACCGTCATCTCGCGGTTTTTAGCGTTGCTGTGTCTCAAGTGCAGATGTCCGTGGTGCTCAAACATCTGAAGTTGAGGGAACATAAGCATTTGACACAATTATCAAGGAAGTTGTGCGCTGGTGGAGGTATAACTACTCTTCTAGTTGGTAGTAGAAAGCGCGAGAGAATTATAAGTTTTTTCTATTATCTTTTGAGAGATATTTGTGTGTTCTGCTTTTGAGAAGAGGGGACAATAGGTGTGTACCTTGAAGTACATACGTGGTAACTTACTCAATATAGCTTATTTCCTCAAACACTTCTTTTCCAGTAAAAAGTATAAGTGAAGCGTGAATGGAACATCTTAAGGAAAGCATACGCCGACACCTGCATAAATGGCTCCGATGTTCCTAAACAGGAAATTTCCTCAAGAGCTTCCTTGTACGAATATGACACGGTGGATCTCGATTCACAATAACCCTGCTATAATTAAAGCACTTTAGTGGATAGTATCTTTCTGTTTTGACAACATTTACTAACACAGACACCAAGAAAACTGGCACTGAATCGACTGGACAGAACTGCCCGCTAAATCACCTACGTAAGGCCTTTGAAAGAACAATTAAAAAGTCGGATGTGAAGAGAGAGTTGCCGATAAAGAGACGAATAATGACAAAATTTCTTTTTATGTGAGTGCTGTTCACTATACAGTGTAGAGTTAAACGGCTTCGAACAGTTGGTACTGATCATATTACGAATGCAGAGTAACACATTGTTCTGGAATCGGGACAATGCATAATGTGGTGTTGTGTGTGGCTGGTCCAGATTTGCTGCTGCCATGGAGAGTCGGAGCTTAATGGTTGATTATAGCACCCCTCCTCCACACAACATGTTTCCCCGAGGAATAAAGTATGCCGAAAAATTACTTCCTCTTGTTGGTAATAGTACATTCTCAGCATACCATGCATGGTCTTGTGAAAAATACTTTGTCCCTGTGGATATCTTGTCTTATATTAGAATTTCTCACTGGTACTAAGTAGATGATTTCCCATATAGTGGGATAGGCATTGAAGTAGGCGAATGTACATACAGTTGGCACCTCGTATGAAGAAACTGGGGAAACTGACGGTGAAATTCATCAAAAATCTATCAGCCATCGGATAATCTGGGATAGAATATTATGGGAAGTGTCATATGGAAACAGATAGCAATGAGTTTTATGGAAACATCCAACGGAGATGGCTATATTGCTCCGATGAATACAGTTACACTGTTGTGCAACAGTCTCACGGGCATGTTTTTCTCTAGGACATGTTTGGAGCCCTCCAAACTTCATGCAGTATCGAAAATCGTTCATTGTTATCGATTAGACAGAGTCAGATGACTTGTGGCGGATGTATGCTATGTAGGAATACCGAAACAGGTTACATAATTTGTTCGATCTTCTACATCTCCGTGCTTACTATTTCTTGGTGTCTGTTCTGTATATTCTCTGTGATTATGCAATTTCTGTAGCTATTCCGTGAAATGTTGCGATGAAATTTGTTTGGCAAAACGTTTGGATAGTCCGGCTAAAACCAACCGTGTTGTTCGCTGAAAAATGAACACATTCGGTCCTGTTTGCTGTTATCTAAGGACCCGCCTTCTTTTGGGTTGTCGGGACTTATGTAGAGTCTGCAAAACGGAACCCATGAAAATGTCTCATTAGTGACGTGTCATGCTACAAGATGGTGACTCCTATTCTGTCGTTACTATAAGCTGTTTTTACACGCATCTACCAAGCGCTTTTTAAAGGTGTTATCTATTTTCCGACAAGAACCAAAAAACAGCGGAACTTTCAATAAAATTGGAGTATTTCTTGGACTCCGAAGTATCGGCTTCTCGCTAACACTTAGACCAGAAGTCTACATTACTTTTTAGTATATAAGCCTTGACATGTGCGAGAATCTGTTGCAGTAAACAAGATAATAAGAAAGAGCTGTGTGGGTAGCAGACCACGTCCGCTACATAAATCTGATAAACATATTTGACTCGTTGCTTAAGTGTAGCTTTGGCACACCCTGTTGGCTCCCATAACGAACAAAGCAAAATAAGTTAGGTTTACTAGGGCATATTTGCGCTTCGGTAAACCGAGACAACAATCCATTTATCAACAGACAGCACCGGTGTAACCATGGAATGAGATGACTAACAACATCTCTGATGGTGCTTATGATAGGTCTAAAGCATTTACAGTGATATAGGAGCTGAAAGCAATTCTTGAGTGCTCTGGCACCATCGATTAGGTTGCCTTGCTGGTTGCACGGGGGCTGAACGTGACATTCCACAGGAAAAGCAGATGGTGTCTACATATAGATTACGGGTAATCTACGCAAAGTCTTCTCATATTCAGCAGCGGATCGTTACTCCTATTCGGAAGATGAGTGTATGTACTGATCAGTGCTTAGTCAGAGATGACAATTCTTTGGGTATCCCATTTACATACTCAGCTAGTTTTATGTTAAATTAAAGTGGCATTCGTCAAGTGGTTAGCAAGGTATTACACATGACTTACTCTACAGTTCATCAGCAAGCTTGTTGGAAATCCACATTCACTTCATACCTTTGTAATAGTTTCTTTTGCTCACTGAAACAGCCCTTTTTCGTGTTCTGCAAGAATTTTCAAATGGAACTCAGACCTAGGACAAATTGTGTTTCCGAATTTAGTCACCATTGGTTCACCCTCTTGAAGTAATTCTAGTTTCAAAAAAAGAAATTGGGCTCACGAACACTGAATGAAATTGAATGAAACACTTACTCTGTCTATGGAATAAAAATACCCAATAAAATCCAACTGAAAGAACAGCTTAGCGTATGCCTTGTCCTAGTAGACGTTTTTTAATTTACCGCAACGAGTGCCTGGAAATTACTTTTTGTTCCTGATAGATTACGTCATCTAAAGCTAGGCGGTGGCGTGTTTGCAAGTTAAATTTTTCAGTACTTCCAGGCTAGCCTGTTTGATACGGACCTCAAAATATACAAGGAGCTTTTCCAGTGATGTGGTAAGCTAGCGGTCCGAAGTTTTGAAAGACAAAGCTTAACTGGTTTATCACACGAGTATTTTTATTGTCACTTTTCAGATTTTACGGTTGAATTAGCTTGTTCACAGCATTTGTCGGTAAATCTTTTGCCTACCAGTTGACAAGTGGTACCACGAATTTATCCCACATGTCACGTGACCTAACTAACAATTTGATTCTTGCGATTGGTTTGTTGTGAACAAACTTCTAATTGGTTTGGACTGTTGGCGTAGTCACTTGCACGCTATTGGTTCGGTAGTATTTCTGGCTGGCCACTTACGCTGTTGAATCTTAATGAATACGACTTAAAAATCCGTGGCGCATGACCCACAATGTACTATCATTCAAACACGTGTTCCAGAATGGGTACAGAAGTTGGGAACTACTGGCCCACGTGAAGGCTGTGTGCAGGCATACTTAATCACGAACCGCTCTACCTTCCGCTCAGCGGTGGTACAAACAAAGCATAATGAATGCAGACTACGTGTGGAAACTATCGAAGTTTGGTCGGCTCACGTCGACTCGACTACGCTTCGATGACGACTTTGCTGATCGGCTGAATTACCAGTTGACCGGACTGCTACTATTTGTGTTTGTGGGGATCATTGGAATACGGCAGTATGTAGGTAAGTTCGCTACGAATGGTGGACATTAGGATTGTACGAGACTGGTAGAGGTAGATCCCAAGTAAATGTTAAACTGCCTTGATAAAAAGGATGACCTTTGTATGGTAAGATGCTCCGAGCTAAAGTACCGGTGAGCCATCGGTCCCTAGTCTTAGTCTTGCACAAACTTGTTGACACTGAAGACGGCTTGAAAATATCAGTCTATCCCTAGAAACCTGCTATGAATTATATTGGGACGTAATGAGAATACGGCACGGTATGCTTTATAACATCAAATTTCTCTGTGCAGCACACAGCATCGCTCTTTTATTCTTCTGAACCCCAAAGTACATCCTTTCGTCTACTCCTAAGCAAAACACTTTTGACGAAGGGGGCATAGCATGTATTCACCAGGACTTAGACAATAACGATCGGGTAATTTAGAAGAAACAGCTTCCGAGCTGAGCCGAATTCACGTGTCACTCTGTGTACCAGATGAACACTTCGCAGTTTGTTTCTTGCAGATGTGTTCAGAATTTGAGCAATCTTCATTCACAGCTCCCTTTCGGTCCCTTGCGAATGTTTGGAGTGTTTCCTTACCTGAAGTTGCCAAGTGGTCATTTCAGGTCACGAACTTACTGATATTGTCATTTTGGTGTCATTTCATGATAAGTAGTCCTAGCGTTAAAAAAGGACCGAAACTTTATAGACATGTAGGAGGGCAAATGTCATTTTAATAGACGAGGAATTGGATTCACCATTTGCTGACTTCACTCTCACTGACAACTGAAAATGTGGAATATTGTAATTTTATGATAAATAAGAAACAATAAAGCCGACTGTTCAGCGCATATCCAGTGTACATTTGGGGCACAGGGTGAGTATTATCAGAGACAGATCGTCAGCTATAATTTGGTCCCTAAGTTTGAAAAAAAGTTTGGTGCTCAAATTACTGTTGATTATAATACGAATGACCGGAAAATATCCTCGGACGTTCTTGTTAAATGAATTTATCAATGTAAAGTAGATCCTGCATACTACTCATAGGCCAACAAAAAACTTTAAGATTACATCCCTCTTTGAAACTATGAGACCGCTCGTGAGCCAAGCAATTTAAACGACGATCTCATTTGCGGATTGAAATTTAATGTACGTTGAGATTACAACTAAGAATATTTGTTACCGAATTAAGCTTAAAGGGAGTGGCTGTTTTAGCTTAAGATTTTGGGCTTGTGGATGGCTTCAGAATCTGAAATGTTATAATTAATGTTTCACAAATCTGTTTCTCATGCGGTTTCTGTAAGACAACAGTAATGAGGGGATGATTAAAACATTTTAAGTGTTAATTTAGTAAGATTTTAGATGTCTTTTCTAAATTCAAGTGTGATAAGATGAACACACCAGAGCTGTTTTGACCTGTGTAAATCGATGAAGTCAGTTTCATCAGAGGACCGAGTTGGGCTTACTCCTATTTTTATTATATACTTTTGCAAACAGACTTAAGCCACAGCGCCAACACTAAAACGTTTTCATGGTGTACCCTCCGGTAATGATGACCATGTTACTTCGGTCATAACAGTCTCTTGATCTAAATATCTTATTGTAAACCACAAAATATAAAGACACTTTTTGTGGCTCCTGTTCACATAGAATTGCACTGTTTTCCCATAAAACTTGAATGCAGTTGAACGCATATTTTCAAAGAAAAGTTTCTTCTACGAAAAAATGTAGGTAATCGGTAGCGTAGAGTGCGTTCAACTTCCTAAAGCCATTCCTTCTGACCGATTCTGCCATTAGTCACTGAGGAGGTTAAACCAACTCCAACAGGTATTTCCAAAGTACTTCAGCTGTTCTTTTCTATGTGTCACAAGCTTGATCCTGCAACAAAAAAGGACGTGATGACTGTCATGGTCTGACAGGCCGAATTTGAACCTGCCGATCTACGCCTTCTCAGATTTTGATCACGGATGAGTGGTTCGCACTACCTGGCGAGTATAGCCCTAGATGATATTTTGAGCTTTGTTTTTAGTTTGTAGATAAGTTTAACCAGCAGTCAATCATACTCGACCTGTCGTCATAGGATGGATCATATCTTTTCTGAACTATGATTAAACCGGAATTACGGACTTATGAACTGGTTGGTTTGGCGTGCCAATTGTAATCATGGTTTTGATGTCTTCATTATAGTTTCCAGAATAGACTCAATGATTGGCAAAGCAGAGCAAGCTATCTACGCGTAAATGGGGTACATATCCCAGCGCAAACAAATGCACCCTCTCTGGTGTAATATGGACCAAGGATAAAAGGTGTGTAGCACACCCCCCTCAAAAAGAACGTCCGGAAAAATGTACTGCGGAGTTAATTTCACACTAAAAGTAACAAAGAATGATTGAGAGGCTGTGAGTAAGGAAGCGACATACTGACGCGTCCATGATAGAATTCGTGCCAGCCTTCGACTGGCGGAATCACGTTAATCTATTTTTGGGTCAGCGATTACCCAAAAAGGGGATCGACAAACTGCCGTAATAACTCAGGTGTACGTCCATTTAAGCACAGAACATAATGTGAAGGTGACAGTGAAAAACCTGAAGGTTGGAGTTACAAATGGAAGTGGCTCAACCAAAGTTGACTAAGGTAGTCAAATCCTCTGGGGTTGTCCTCTTATGTACTATGGAGGGTATATTATGTATTCCATCACATTATAATCAGACAAACTTTTCGGTTTTGAACTGTTCAAAGTACAGTAAAAATTTGTACGACTGCTTAACAGCCACTTAATTCGAAGTTGTGATGTGGATATTTTTTCTTGTAATCGCAGGCGTAAGGTAAAAACTTACCTTTCTAAGCCTTGTTTTAACATCTGAAAAATCCCGTTGTGCGGTATACCTCCGGCTAGAGGCATTATATATTTTCCCAGAATAATCTGGTCACACAGTTATCCTTAAGCTTGCCGTTAGTATGAAGCTTCTAGTTACAATATTGACAGCTTTACTTTTACTCATTGCGCGCACTGTCACCAGACTCAGTTTCCACCGAGTAGTGACTGAACTGTAGGATTTATGCCTAGCGGATGTCTAGCGCTTGCCTTTCTTACCTTGTGGTACTGATTTATTGACGGCAATATTAGAAAACACCCAGCTGCTTAGGCAGTTTAATGTGTCAAACGTATTTTTACCGTCTGAACAAAATAAAATACTGACAGCCCAATTTGGTTTTTTAGCTTTAAGTGCCATTCAGGCTGAGAGATCCCAAGTGCAGTACGTTCCTAAACAATCAATGGATGTATACCTACTGCATTAAATGAGAGACTCGTGGACCTTTACGGAGGATGGGAATTACAGCCTCCAAAATACATCTGTCTGGGTAACAAGCGAGACTGGTGTGCCCAAATTTTCACCTGCGTACACTCTACGGTAAAACCGTCCGTTGATGATGCGGTTTAATCTATCTTAGAGAGAATCCAACTGGTGAACATGAACGATTTTATCGACCCCGGATGGACTTATTCATTAGCGTAATCAGAGAGCCAATGTGCTTCGACAACAAGAAGGGGTGCTTTGATTATTAAGTAGGAAGGAGACGAAACTGACCAGGTGTTCTGTAGGTATTCCTTCCATATTATCGCCTCTGCAAGTTGCACAGGCACTTATTTGCAAACAACACCTCACCTTCCGTGTAAATTCAGTATTTTTATAATTTAAAAGTGTGCTTTTGTTATTGAATTTTTACGGAGCTTAAGTCTTCTGGTTATGTAAAAAAACAAACATTTGTTTCGGGAAAGTTGTTTTATTCCTTGTTTTTTTTATTTTAAAGCTCCTCGACTTCAGTGGAAAAATTAATACACACGGCTGCAGATTTTGGGTGCCGAATAGTTGTTCCGCCTGAATTTACTGACAAATCTTTGTGTGCGGAATCACTGCGTTTGAGTTTCGGCGTACCAGTTGGTTAAGGCCACATAAATCAGTGTCCTTTTGTCACTGATTTATCGATTTCATCTGTTGAAAACACTTCTTGTGTCAAAACTGCTCCAGTGGTTATGAACTCGTTCGCGCCTAAGCGTCCAGCCAACCCAAACGCACGTTGAATTTACGCGAACGATAAGAATGATGATAGTCTACAATGTCAGTTCATCACCGCTTACAACGATTCCGTGCATATTATTCGGTTTATTCGTTTCTACACCACTGTGAACACCAGGCTAATCAGTGCGTCATTTTGTTCCCTAGGCGCTGATAACGCTTTTTCATCTCCTGTAATGTCCTGATATGTTCCTAAATATTGCGTTATATTTTCAGTATTGGAGGATCACACGACATTACCATTAGATAACACAGAAAACAGACGTTTGGTCAGTCTAACAAGGGCGATAATAATGCAATAAAGTGCTGCCTCCCAAAGAGGATTTTTTGAGAGAACAAGCGCTTCAGAACGCAGTAGTAAAACAACCGGTACTAGAAGAGACGAAACGCCTTAATGAGGGGTTTCTCACAAGGCAGAGGCCTTCTTGCCTTTGCGTAATATATACAGGGGATTGATTGTTCAAAGAAGTGTCTCGTCCTGACGATTAGCATACTACTTCCCGTACACACCAATAACTACCGTGGAATTAGCGCAGTTTAGGTCACTGAAGAGGATGCTGCTTCATGTTGCTGCCCAGTTTCAACACTGAACAGTATCAAATGCCCAACACAATGCCATAGAATGTAATAAGGTCAACTTTGAACCAGTTATGCAAAACAATATGATTTTGTAGTTGCACTCCTGATGAGCAACACAACTATTCCATCGCTAATTTTCAGAGAAAAGCCCTGTGTACCCGCAATTGCGCGTCAAGAGAGATGTTCAAGAACAATCAGTTTTCTTAAAATTGTATAAGATCTGTTAAACGCTGATTTATACCCTCACCTACTGCTAGTCTATTTAGTTACTTGCGCTCAGTATCAGCTACTGTTGACCGGTTTGCAAGAAAATTCTCCAAACAACTGCGTTCACGGTGTAGCAAAGGAGCAGCTTTGAGCTACATTATTTGACCCAAATGTTAGCCAGCACCACCCAGTGATTCCCAATGGGAATGAATAAGTTAGCTCTGAATCAAGCTTTGTTTTTAAATTGAGCCTTGTTCAATGTAAAAGCACTCATTGTCATAAAATGTTGCTCACAAGTGAGGTTAGTATAGAGTATGGATGAGTAAGTGGCATTTGAGATGCTGTTGACGTAAGCAGTGAAGTTATTGTGTTCTTTTCCTTCACAAACGGACGGTCAAAAGCCAGAAAACAAATCTTGACTTCTTTTTTTAAAGGACCCTATACCCTTCTGATTCTCGCAAGATACCCCAAGCAATTGATGAGGGAGTCGTTTACCTCATTTGACACACTCATGGTTTACTCATAGACACGCTCTTAATGTAAGCTGTATTTTTTACTCAAATTTAGCACCTCGGCTTATCTTTATAACATATGGATTCACATCCGTCCCGCTTCACCTGGTCTCAGGGTGAGATGTAGCCGTCGTGAACTTTGGCGACCAAACGTTTAGCTAGTTCATTAGAGGGCTGTGACTACCGATCAACAGACCCCGCGATTTTTAAAGAGAACAAAAACCCCACTGTATTCACACTGTTCTACGAAAAGCCTACTATGGGTCTATTATGGACCCTATTCTTTTTGGTGTTTAGCAATTCAATTTAAATGACATAGAAAGTGTTCTCTAGCTTATGGGTGCAGAAAAAAAGCGTCCAAAATTTAAGGATGACGCAATATGCACAACACCCTCTCAGTTATTTCGGTGCTCGTAGTTATGCCCAGAGACAAAATGCCCCACAATGCAAATTGGACGAGACATAGGTTATAAGCAACAACCACTCCAAAATGCCACGAAAGGAGCTATTTTTGGGTCTTTTTCAAAGCTATACTAATGAGGAGGATCAATCAGTCACTGTTTGCAACATAGGCTTGGTAAAACTAGATGAAATGGACACTTCTTCGACTGTAACTTATTGGATTGCGCCAGGACAAAATACCGTAGATATCGTTTCTTGTAAACTTCGAATTGGAGTTGAAATAATGTCCTTTTGAAGACTCCAAAATCTGGGGTTTCTCATTCGATGCGGTATCTCGTATTCTGCCACTTACATCCAGTCCAAGTAACAATTCGCGGATTGTACCCTGATTCTTCAGTTTTTCATATTCAGTCTGTCTAAAACACTTTTATAACATTTAACTGTGCTTTTTTAGGTTTGAGAAGACTGGAGGCAGGATATAAACACTGAAATGGTAGGCTGAAATTGAAATGATTTGGCATACCACGCCTGACTGTTTTAAAAAAATACCATCCTTCACCCATCCTCAGAAGTTAAGAGAAAAGAGTTCTTCTAGCGAGATTGCATTTGCTGACTGGTGGTGTCAGGAGGGAAAACCTGCATGATTTACCATCACTGAGCTTTCTTATATCATTTAAGATCTCACAAAGTGCAAACAACACAGACTTTCTACGAAACGCTCTTGCGTCAGCTGATAAATCCGATTCTCCTGACTAGTTTTACTTCCCTGTTCTTCTCGTGTGAGTTATGGTGCCCCTGTTTAACAAATCAGCCTTAGGTCGGATGACAGACGTTTCTAATTGGGATAGTTTTACTGGAAATTTTGGCGTTTTTGACAAATGGAACAAGGAATGTTGTTGGTTCGTTTTCCAAAACATGGCAACTGTTAGTTTTTTTAGCAAGACAATATACCAACATCAAAAACAAGGTGTGTGACAGTAAAGGAAACCTGGTATTGCGCTTACATATTACAAGTGTTTAACATCACATAACAGCTAAGTGCACGGACATCTCATCTGAAGTAACCGTGGATTAGCTTTCCATTTTGTTTGTTCAGTTACACAAACAAAATAGTGTATTGTGATTTAGCGCCCGGTTGCCGTGACGGTCATCTTTGTGCGAAGCTAAAGCATGTACAAAGAAGGCGGTTTAAGCCGTGACTCCTAGAATAATTTCAGTCGAGATGAACAAACAGGCTAGTAATGCATGACAGTTCCTACAACGTTTAGCTGCAAGACCAACACTGTCAAACCTAAAGTTGCTAGGCCGGTGAGGGTTCCGTGCATTTGACATTTGATATGTAATCACCTATAGATGTTTAATCACTTTCCCAATGTAAACACTAATCCACAAGCTATAATCAAGCAGTTGCGGATTACCCTTGAGCCATCAGAAATGTGCAGGCTTAGATTGCTACGGCATGCGTTTGAACATATCTTGTAGGTTTTTCACTGAATTCAAATGGATGTGCGCGTTTATATGAGATGTTTTCGTTAGCGTTTCAGATTTTCTTTGTGTACCAGTGTTCCACCGACTTGAGTGAAGTTTTCCTGCAAGAAATATTAGTCAAATCGGAAATTTAATAAAAACATGACAGCATCTCTAAGCACCTTTGTGTTCATACGAATATATACATTATTTTATTAGGGTCTTTTTATAATTTACTTAGAGAAAGCTGAAGTCAAAATATAGTTCATCTGCTTTGGTGTGAACTCTGTAGATGGGACGGTTTCTCGGCCCAGCCTGCAAGTTTTATTCCATTCAATCCCAATTTTCTAATGTTTTAGCCACATTTCCACATTTTTGAGGCACCTCCTTTAGCTGGCTTATCATGTTAACCATCACATGGGCCTGCTACGCAGTAGAATCATGATAAGGTTTGAAATATGCTTTTGATTTGATTGTGGTGTGTATGGGCTTAAGGTCCCTGGTTAAAATACGGCTTGCAAATCGAGTAGGTAAATGAAGGTGATGTAAATTGCTTCTTTACGTGATATTTCCGGACAGACCAAAATTATTTATCACAGTGCTGCTCAGAGAGACCTGCTAGATTCCATACACAACAACTGTGTAAAATATACCCTGCAAAAAAGGTAGTACCATCGTGTTTGAAATTGCGCGTCTATTGCTTTCATGGTGTCAGCCATACTATTACATTACGCAGTGATATCGGTGAACTTCGCCTGACTGAACCTGGTTTCCGTTGCTTGGTATTTTGGCCTAGAGTACCAGAACGGAAGTGCAGAGTCTGATAGATAAGTGGTTTTCAGATATCTAATAAACAAAAATGTTTTGATAATCACTGAAGAGTGTTATTCTAAACAGAGTTTTTCACTGGTGATCCACATTGGACTCTGCTTAGATTGCATAAAAGTCACGCATGATGGCCAGGACGACGAATGCTGACAATTCCTTTGGATAACCATAATGTTATTAGGCTGGCTTTTCTTAGTTACAGACGTGTTATGGCAGTAATCATTTGATGAGTTAACCACCTTAAAATGTGATAAATCTCATGTTCTAAGGCATGCTGCTGAAAACGTCCACTGAGAATAAATCAAGGAATGAACACAAATGGTTCGTTGAGAAGGGATGTTTGCTTTCAGGAAGCACTTCGACATACGTTGAAAGTAAGTATACTTTAGGAATTTAGGTGGCACAACATCCATCAAACCAATCAGCCAAATATGTTTGTTTTGCGATCCTGATTGTTTCTTTCTTGGTAACGAAATCATCTGCCGGCCGGTATTTTAGTAAGTTTTGATAAAAATTAAGCACTATCATTCATCCCTAGGGATTCCATAGAGATGTTTGATGAGAAAAAACCTGTCCGTTGAATTTTTTGAGGTAAATAATTGTGATCTGATGAAAATCGCCACATTTTTAGTCTATTGTCAGACGAAAAAGGGTCTTTTAACAAGACATTAATGGTTCCACTGAGTGGATGCTGTTCTCTGATGATCTACCTAACTTTTGAATTTTGTGCCGCTCCTTATATGACATATATCATATGAAATGGTATTCTCGAAATATACTCATTTGCAAGCAAATTTGATTTTGTGGAAGACTCACCTGGAGCTCAACTGAACTGCTCGTTTATTATGTCTCCAAGCTACTGAATGTGCTGCGCCAGACCGCCTCATGTTTTAGTTCGTACGATATTCAAAATATCGCGATATATGTATAGACGTAATATAATAGTCATAAGGTTGCTGAAAATTTATCAACAGCCCACGACCGGTTTCGCCTTTCTTGAGGCTCATCATCAGGTAAACGCAGTCCCCGAGCCTCCGTCAATCTTGTGTTCTACTTGAACCTGATGAGCACCAAGAAGGGGGAAACCGGTCGTGGGCTGTCGAAGAATTTTCAGCAACCTTATGAGTAGTGCATTACGCCTATACATGTATCGTGACATCTCGAATATCGTACCAAATGGAACATGAGGCGGCCTAGTGCAGCACATTCAGTTGCTTGAAAACATCATAAACAAGAGGTTCAGCTGGGTTCCAAGCGAGTCTCCCATAAGACCAAATTTGTTTGCAAATGAGTGTATTTCACCAACTTCGTGTAATTTTGGTTCAAGTAGAACATAAGGTTGACGGAAACTCGGAGACTGCGCCTACCTGATGAGCCCCAAGAAGGTCGAAGAAGGATTTTCAGCAACCTTATGAGTAGTGTATTACGTCTATAAATGGTATTTTTGTCTTGAAATCTAAATCGAAGCGGACTAAACAACTAATCTGTTTCCTGGGTTCTACTACTGGGCCGTCGGTGAATATCAGTTAACTCAACTTGGCGTAAATCCTTCCTTTTTTTAGGTACTTTAATTAGACCGGATACCACATCATGCAGAGTTCTTCAAATGATCTTGGAACATTAAGTTCAGTGGGAATGAACAAGTCTGTATATCCACCTAAATGAGAGAGATTTACTTCTTAGTTTGGGTTTCTATTCAAAGAGAGAACGTTCTTTATCCTCCATCGGTTTGCCGTTCCTCGGAGTCGGGCTAAAATAGCTTTACCTCCCGGATATTACTAGGACACCATCTTCTCTCTTACCTCATCGTCATCACCATAACACCATTCTGAAAGGTCGCTACAGGCAATTAGTTTGCAGCTGACTTTGTATTCGAGGTATTATCTGGGAAGATGTTGAAGCTACCAGCCACCTGGTACTTCTCCACATCTGAAGCGTAACATGACGGAATTGTAAATCCGTTTCCGATTATACTGACCAGAATAGTCTTTTACCTTACAAGCATAACCAAATGTCCTATGCCTTACATTAAAAAGCAGTTGGAAAGCGATAGAAATGCAGAGATAAATGGTAGATTATATACTTACCCAAAACGACCGGAACTTAAGCAAATCGTACTTTTCATAAGTTTTGAATCCTGTTGTGAGAACAATATGGCCAGTGAATTAGTTTGATATTTTGGTGAAAGTCAGTTCTTGTTGAGCGGAAATAATCAGTCTGGAGATAAAATTTGCGGTAATTTAAGCTTCGCTCGCTTTTCCGTCGTTTGAATGACCATTTTTCTTCGCCAAAGCGATTACTTCAGTTGGTTCACAACCAAGAGCAATGCACCTGGGCTCGACCCTTATTAGAATTGGACATTGGTGAGTATCCTTGGAGTAGCCTTGGTGTTTGTATGAACAATTTCACCTTATATGTCTCAAACATCGTCTGGTTTTTGAAGTTCTTCGGTAAGAACTATTAGCTTGGTATATCAGTCCTCATTTGTTTGATTTCAGGAAAGTGATTTTTAAAAATATTTACACTACATAGGATGGTCACCTAAATCTTCAACCATGTTACTAATAATAGTGATTGGGTTTAACAATTTAAACAATAAAGGGTTGAAAATACGAATAGATCTCCTGTTGAAACTTTCGTTTGCGTCACTGCGGCTAGCAGCACCATGTTATGGAAATCTCAAAGTTTTGTGGGCATCGAAACCCAAATAAATGACTAGTATATTCCAAATTAAGTTTAGAGACGTGAGACATCTGAGTACACGCAAGTCGCCTATCTCAGAGTCGGAGTTTGCCTTCTATTGATCGTTTTCTGACAGTATTTGATGTCAATTTTACCGTCTCTAGCTGAGAGGCAGGTAAATTTTTCCAGAAGACAATGAAAGGTTGAAACTGCAACACGGTTAAAATAGGAATATAACCATATCAACTCAATAGCAAATGATGCAACGTTGGGGGCGGGATGTTGGTTTGTCACTAATGTTTGGCCTTGTGTCCGAGTATACAACAATGGACGGTTTGGACTGCAGCTCTACTATTATGGCGGGTAGCGAAGGTGTACTAAAGTGGTGACTGATGTATTATTTTATGAAGCAGGAAAATTATTGGAAATTCAGACTTTTCGTATAGCCTACATTATACGTTTTCCTGCACACACTATTAGTCCGATGGCTATTTTTAAGTTTTGAATTGGGAATTCCTCTTGTAAGTAAAGCCACTCAGTGCTGAAAAGCTGAGTACAGCGGTTTCTGTGTTTACTGCTCACTTCTGATGAGTCGCAATAAGGATGAAACAGCTGTACAGCGCGTCTCCACTTTTAGCCTAGATTGGCTTGATATAAGGACGAAATATCAATTGAAAATCCTCAAATCTCCTGACACTACCGTCAACCACCGGGTTCCTAGTAGCTAGGGGCATTTCTTTATGGTGACTCATGTTTCTGGAGATCTTTCTGAGTTCATCCCACTGACAGCACTACGTGCCCCTAGTGACCAGGACTGACTCTCATCGTGCAGTTTGTCTGGGTTGCGTGAGTATGTTATTCATGGATAGGCAGCGGTACAGAGTATCAAAAAAACTTGCTTTTAAGAAATAAAAGTAGCCTAGAACACCAAGGCACATGTAGAACCTCGCCACACGATTCCCCAACCGGTACAACAGATTCCAATTTTCTGACCTCACACGAAGGAACATCTCCAGAACGCACCAAGGCAAGAGTTTGTGTATATAATGTTTTGTCACAATTTTGATGCATAGCTGCCCAGAAACTCAAGGAAAGCAAGAATTCCGAGGTACCATTAGGCTATAACAGGAGTCACTGGAAAGCCAGAAGTGGATTCGAACAATGTTCCTTTAGAGTAACGTAGTAACTGATGAACCATTCCAAGATCTGCAGCTAGTTTAGAAAATTTGCGTAATTTCCAATTAGTTGGTAAGATTGCATACTAGCTTATTTTAGCCGATAAAAATAAAATTTTTAAAAGCGAATACTATTCATGATAAAATGAACTGGTGCCATGGAATGTTCTTTCAAAATGGCCCATTTTATTGATGCAAAAGCCACCCTTCAGAAGAATGGAAGAAGTGCCTACAGTACAGAAGCATCAGTTCGTTTCTTGGCTTAATGGTTATATAAAGAGATTTGGAAATTTTCTATTTAGATCTTACCTTGTAAGTAAAACCCATTCATGCTAACAAGTTTAGATACAATTTGCAACTGTTTTGTCTCCACTGGGAATCACCAGCAGTTCGTGACTCACAAAATTCCAGGGTTTTGAATCAGTGCCTTCCCGGCTAGTAGTTTAAACTTTCAATGGTACAATCATAAATTCACAAAGAATATATTCCGCTTAAGCAAATATAACGTTACCAAAACTACTGTGACCACTGCAAATGTGTTCAGCAACAAATTCGACCGACAAAAGTGCCCGAATAAAAGAATGTTTCAGTCAATTGCTGCATATAATTAATGAGCTACTGGAACGCTGATGATAATAAGCGCGAACATAATAGTGGATTTATTTTATGGAGTCTATTCACGGTTGCTTCTTGTAAAGGGAGGCCGCATTTGGTTTGCCGATAATAACAAGACAAAAACTGAGTAGAATTACTTTGGACGACAAAAGGGTTGTTAAAATGACGTGCTTGATCACTTCAACAGCTTATCATATACATTATATATGTATATTGTAACTTTTTATAGGGATTTTTAATAAATAAACGTTTTTCAAGCAGGTATGACTGAATGCATGGTTTATCTGTGTTTCCTTCCTCTAAGTACTCAAGGTATTCTCAGCCACCGAAATCCTCTCATTTTGACTGCTTTCGTTTTCATTTGCAGCAGCTTAAGGCTTCAGACCATCGCGGTTTTCGTTGGTGCTACTACCAATAGCAAACACCTCGTAAAATTTTGCCATTTTTGGTGCGCTCAAATGGTTTTTTATCGTCATGCCTTGAGAGGTATTTTTGGGTCAAACCACAACGGAGTTCAGTTGAATTTGGGATTCGATATTCGTCAGCTGTCTAACTTTTCTCACTTATTCGGTTCAAACTTGAGAGCAAAATACACGTCCTCGGAACACCTAATCTCACATCCAGACACCCATGACTGACGCGATAATCCCGTTTTCTTCCGTTGGGTCGGCCGTTCAGTTAGACATCTCTTTTGTCCAAGTTTTTAACAGCTTTGATGGACAATAAAAAGTTTCTTGCCGTTCGCTAATATGCATGTGTTTCATTACCTCCGTACAAGATTGGTCACCCCCTACCTTAAGTGAAATCCTACCAGTTGTTAAATTCGTGGAAACATTGCACGAATTCTGATAAATTTCTGAGTAATCTGCAGATTACCCTTGGGCCTCCGCCCCAAAAACTGATTTGCTGAGATAATAACAACTGTGTTTCTAGACTCAAAAATCAAAAAAGCGTTCAGTATCAGGAAGTCTGAGATGGGCGTTTCCACGTTTTTATTAGCCTTCCGCTAAAACCCTCGGATATTTCTCAAAAGTTGTTAGGCACATAGGTATCGGTATTTAACAGAAGCAACTGATTTTTGTGTTTTTATCAGTTTATTAATGCTAGAAAATCTTGATATGCAGTACAATAGAGAGTATCTACGAAGTTTGGAAAGTTCGCAAAGCACGTTTCAGCATAGTCCGGTATCAGTTAATCGTATGGATAGGAGAAGCCTACGCCAGTTTTTCCATGATATCTGCGCAGATTCTATTCCAGGTCTTTTTCTGCAAGCACTAAATATTCCAGAAGTTAATGATTAAACCTTGTTGGGATTTTTTTTTCCAGAAGAATCTTCTGGAGCATCAGTAGGGCTCTTAGGCCGCCAACTAGTGCTTGTACCACGTAAACCAATACCCATTCTTAATAAATGTCTTAAAAAACAATTTTGACATTTATTTATTTATTTATTTGTTTGGTGAATTACTTTTGTGATGCACCCCCATAAAAGCCCAAAGGGCTTTGAGAGTGGACTTTCGAAGCGTTCCCTACGGCTTTAGAAGTACTGTTCTGCTAAAAAACATTAAATGTTTTTTGGGCTGCCAGGTAGACTTTCACCGAGAATGAAGCGGCATTGTAATAAACAGAAATCCCCATTTAGTTTGAAACTCCTCGGAGGCGTCCAGTAGACTATCATGAACAAGCACATTGTTTTGAAACGGGGAGCTGTAATGGCAGAAAAGCTTACGATTTGGCTTTTTAATCTCTTTTCACTTGTGTAAATTTCGCTTCAAATTTTCGAGACCATAAAGAATAAACGCTGCAAATACAAACGTCAGGTTGCCAAATTGACACCACCATGAAACTCGTGGAGTCAAACAAACATCCGGTTGTTAAAAACACTGACAGTTGTGTCCTCCAGTGCACTGATTTAAGGTAAACAATTGACATTAAACGCACTTTAGAATAAGGCACCGACTGTAAGCACAGCCGCATTGAATGGATTATGTATGGACAAAAATAATTTCTGTTTGTATCCTCTTTTTAAGGTCAATTTGCTTAAAACAATATTTTGGAATAAACTCATCTGGATACATGACGCGAACAATTTGTACATAGCAGCTGTTGAGCGTAGACTTTCTTCTGGGTTTACTGCCAAAGACTTTCCTTGATGACCCTTAAAAACAGAACACGGTATTTGGGGGTTAACTGTAGTGTACGTCATAAGAATACAGCGATGGTTTTAGGTGTACATTGGGTTTGCGTGGTATTATTGGGCCAGAAAATCCAGAAGTGACATTCTTCATCTTCAGTGAGGACTCAATTATATTGACAGTTTTAGAATCAATTCTGGCTTCACTTGCATCAAGCCATATTTTTAAGCCAAACAAAGAGTAACAATTACAGTAATAACAGCAGACAGAAATACCTGTGTGCTTAATTATCATGTAACTATATCGGCCATGATAGAAAGTCTGACGCAGAGAGTTGGGATGGGACAGATACCCAAGATATCTACTCTCTAAACACTCACAGTGACCTATGGAGAGAAATTCACACGACCACTTTCAATGACAGTGTTTTTAACTTTCAAGTAGAAGCACAGGGCAAGCTAAAACTCACTTCACAAGGTGAACCGCAGCAAATCATCCAAACATTTAGTATTTATTCTGGTTCATCCTGCCAAGTCCGCATTATCCATCGCTTCTCTAAGGCTACCCACAATTCCGCTGCTCTCAGTTTACGATAGCAATCGCATGACGTAATTCTTTTGCCGCGAGTTACCAAGAGCGACCCTTAGATTGCATTACTAGCGTGCTATGTTTACCAAAAGAAAAAAAGCAATTTCCAAGGTATATTTTTTGCCTGTTCAAAGACTATATATATTACAATTGGAGTGTGCCTAGCACACGCGGATGGAAGTTATAAAGTTATATCTTCAACAAAACCATCTTGGATTTGTAAGTTTCCCTAAAAACAAGAGTACAAAAGACAAAAGAACAATGACCACTGTGTTCACCAATTACACTCACTACTGTTTTTCATCTTTTATACTATATTCAATACATAAAATAGTCCAAAAACTTCTTGGTGAAAAGGGGTTTTTACTCTTCGTTTCCCTACTATTATTTGACGGCCACACTGAACATGTTAAAGCACATAGGAAAAACAATTGTTGACGGAGGACAAGGCAGTCGGGGACTCTTCGAGACCAGTAGGTTGGGGGCGTTATAAACACCAAGAACTGTCCGCCGCTGTACGTTTGACCTCCAGGGTTAATCTGTTGGTAATAGAAAACCAAACAAAGACCGGTGGAAAACTGACTTCTTGTGTTCTACTGCACCTACAGATACACTCGCTCTTATTTCCCATTGATCTTTCTGTTTGCTTCCGGCTTTTCTTATTTCTGAGTCTTCGGTGTCTCTCTATTTTGTAGACGTATGTGCACCTACAAAGCTTCTCAACTGGTACAAAAGCTTATTTACACCTGCCGCCTGGTAATCTACTCTGATGGTTTTTCGTCCCCGGATTTCCAATATTGGCGTCAGAGAATTGAGGAAAATTGAGTCCTTGTTCACTTCACACTGTTGCCAAGATGATAGTGCTGTTTCATAAACTACACCTGGTCTTTTTCGGGGCTGCAAATTTGGACGGGAATCCAGATTAGGAGATCGACCGATTAAGAAGGATAGCAGAAAGTGGTTCTGGTGATTTATTTTGTTCCAAAATTGGTGATCTTCTCAAAGGTGGCCACGCATATTTTGAGTGTCTTTTAAACGGACAAAAGCGCAGAGGACGAGCGCTTGGCTGGAGTTTATATAGGTGTTCTAGAGGGGGTAAGAATCGGAGCTTATTCCGGGCCACCCGAATGCCGATGACCACTTGTTCGGTTTGTGTTTTTGCGGCTAGCTATTATGTGGACTGCACTTTGACCAAGAGATGTGAGATAGCTTTCAAAGTCGCTGCTGAACCCCAACAATTTGTGATCAGCACACAGAACAGAGGCTCACTGTCTTCCATGCTTCTTCATTTCAGGCCAAAATCGCTACTCCAGTAGGCCTTTGTGGCACTTTATCTACCTTATCTCATGTCCACATCTTTGGTACCCACGACCATATTTGAGCCTTCAGTCGCTGCTATGGATCGTCCAAAACTTCCCATCAGATCTGCATAATGTCGAATCATAAGCAAATGCAATAAACAACCAACAGTCTTCAGTGCTTTTAAGGTATACCATCCCATGCATTTACAAACAAACTGAGAGAGAGACAGATAACCAGAACCAGTTAAAGCAAGCATGCATGATTTAAAACACTATCAACTACATGTCCAGCTATTTTGACACATTTATGAACTTGGTAGATACTTCTTATTGGCATGGGAAAACAGGTACAAAAAGGGTAGGTGCTCTTTGAAGTAAAAAAAACCCATGACCAAGGTTTAACAAACTAATCGGTAAAAACATAAGCTTACTGCGGTTTTAGACAGTCTTTTAAAACAGTTATCTACTGTGTTACTGAAAAAAACATAAATCCAACTTTCTCTCCTGGTATACGAAATCTGGTAAATTTTTATATCCTGTATGCGGTTATTCTGGACATTCGGCATACTCTGAGTTGATACTATCTACCGCAAAAATCTCTCATTAGTAGTTTATTCAGATAAATACTTTCACTCAGAACACGGCAAAATAAACGTATTTTTTACAATCTCTCGACCCTGAAACTCGATACCAAAGTACGGATAATCTATAGACGTAATACCCTACTCATAAGGTTGCTGGAAAGTCTTCGACAGCCCACGACCGGTTTCGCCCTTCTTGTGGCTCATCAGGTAGGCACAGTCTCCGAGTTTCCGTCAACCTCATGCTCTACTGGAACCCAAATTGCGCCAAATTTGCGAAATTCACTCATTTGCAAGCAAATTTGGTTTTGTAGAAGGCTTACCTGGAACCCAGCTGACTCACTCTTAAAACATCATAAGGATAATCTAGTTTAATCAAGCAATTTGAAGAAAGGAGCGTCTTCATTGTACGCGAGTGAACTCGCATACCATATGTTCACTTTGTCGGTCTCGAGGCCCCTGGACGCATATAGCAGGACTGTCCACGTAGTAGATGTGTTCAAATTAAGTCACGCTAGCTGGAGTAACACAAGGCGAACAAATACTATAATTGTGTTGCTATGGCTGCATGAGCTCGCTTACTAGAACGTGTAAAGTTGTTGAACTCGATAACACTGTTTGTCGAATTTTGAGGATTTACAACATGATCATATGATCTTTTAATCAGAGGCGCCTATTCATGTAGGTTGTGTAAAGCAGTGCTTCCTGTCATAGTAGTGACACTGCGGGTGGTGGAACCGGGATTCATAGACCAAAGGATCCCAGAATAAAAACTTGCTGCAATACAGCACAACTGAATGTTATGAGCAGGAGTTCTATTAGTCATCTTTACGGAAGGTCACTTCTCAACTACTTCTAAAAGTCATCCTTGTTGAGTGATCAAGCTGAAATAGATTGTTCCTGTTTTTAATGTAATTTGAATAAGACGCTCCAGGAAAATAATAAGTACAGATGAAGATTCGGTGGTGCGAGACTATTTAAGTTCCGTAAACCTTCGGTTAGGTGTCAACATAGTCAATTAAGTTTTTGTTTAATCGAAAGACTTTCGGTCGCGGAATCGGTTGGAAATTATTTCTGACTAGATATCCGGTTATATTATAGTATACATAATGTAGTTGGCCAAGTTCGTGACGCGCATAGGTTATAAACATGAGATGTCTTCAGTATCATACAGCAGTATGAAAATAAAGGGAATCCTGAGTAAATCTAGTAAAAACCAAGATGTGTACTCTCTCAGAAAGCGCGCAAGTAACCCATGTTTACTATTCAAGATATCTGCGTTGTGGGCTGGAAATTGCACGCTGCACTTTACCTTAATAGTGTATTTTTTTAAGTCAAACAATGTTTCTTTCGGCTACCTAGGAGTATTGCACACAAAGGAAACTGATGATACAACCCTCACTGCATAGTACCCTTAAGGTTTTGATAATTTGAGGAGCTTACCTGTTAACAAACTTAATCGATGTACCAGTCAAGTACAGTGGCGCTGTATCCTCAGCTGATCGCACTGCTGCTCGCTCATTCGTCGTGAATTGGTAGTGGGTACAGCTAGAACCAGGAAAGGCCCGGTTACCAATCGCTCAAGATGTTTAACAAATGTGCAATACAGGCAGTTTCCAAACAGAGCAAAAAGCTATACACTGTTCAAATTCTTAGAATATATTGGTTTTACTGGAATGATAAAATATCGGTTTAGACTCGTGAATGTCCTCAGAACCGTATCTCAAGACTCCTTCTATTTACTTAAGAATCTCTTTTACTTTTAATAGTCGTACACTGCCCTAAGCCACCGTAGTTTGGGACCCATGTTTACAGAGAGCATATATTACTGTTTGTTGGTAAAATTAAAATCTTAATTCAGCTGACCAAACTTGAAAACACACTTACGGTTTTGCTAACGAGTTGCTCTATAAAAAGCCTGTTTTTTAATTTTTAGTCGTACGCGAGACTCCGCATATAATTGCTGTCAGCTTCTGCATAGAGATAGACCAGAGGTTGTTGCGAGCTACAATACTCCAAAAATAAACATACACAACTTTTAGTTCACATGGTTCCCAGACACAAACAGTCTTACCGTTTGCGAAGATAAAAGCTTTGGATTTGATGAACGTCTTAAAGGCATTTACTGTACGTCAAGCTGTCAGCTTTGTGCATTTCTGAGCAGATTTGTCATGGGTGACTTTCGAGACAGTTGTTATGATCCAGAATAAAGGCCTTTTGCGCGATGATTGGCACATTTAACTGCTAAGTAGACAAATTTACAGTGGGAATCCAAACCTCTTACTCCGGGGAGTGGTTACCGTAAGAGGAAAACTTTATACCTTGATATAGAAGGAAAATCAGCTTTATTGCCGCCCGGCGATGATCAGTACCAAGATGATTTATACCACCAAAAGGTAATTTAAGTTTCATTGCATTATACAGCTAGGACCGAAAAAAAGCGACATGTCTATTATTCTGGAATACCAGAACAATTAAGTAAGCTCCTAACGTGAATGAGTATTTAATCTTATATCAGAAGTAAAAAACAGGTGCCAATCAGAAAACACCTAATTTCTGTCCAATTTATCAAAACCAATCTTCGTCCTAACTCTATTGTTTTTCTATTTTTATGATCGTAGCATAACCTGTCCAATGGAAACGTCAACACATTGATATTTGGTCATCCAACAGAATTACCAACGCTGACAAATTTGTAGGGTAATAATGTTTCTCACGGAGAGTTCTAAAATTTAAAAAATCACCGAATGTTATGGTTGGGGAGAAAATTCTATCCATCATATGTTCTCACATTCAGTCTTGGTAGATAAGTTATAATTTAATTTCTACTAAATAAAAATTACCTGATGGTAACAGGTGGATAAACAAAGTTCTAACTCACTTTCCATTACTGCGATAATGTTTTTAATAAAACCACCCACTAACATGTCTCTCTGGACCAAACTCAAACGACATTCATGAGGTAGAAAACTGCTAAGATCTTATGAAATCTAGTTTCGTGTATCTTATCTATCTTTCTAAACAATCCATGAAGATGTTTTTCCGAAAACACTGATCAGAGGTCGCATTTTATACATTACCTTTACGTGTTGTTTGATTTTTCCGCTAAGGGCAACAATAAGCATGAGCTTATGGTTGATTTTGTTCAGGGTGCACAACATCCCAAGTTTTCACAGGGCTTTGAAAAAAGCTTATAAAAGCTTACAAATTTTTGAGCGCTGATACTACTTGTTATGACAACTGCAAGCGAAATCCAGTTAAAAAGAATTGAATAAATATTTCTGGAAACATGAGCATACGAGGGCTTATATCCTCACTGGGGCCTACCAGGTGGGTGTGAAATTTTGGCTGTGAGAATCCGCAGAAAACGCGTCCGCCGAATATCTTGTACGGTTCCCAACTTCGATTTGACGGAAACCTTTGTATAAATCGGCCCGAACGGCCTTCAGTTCCCGAATTTCAAGGAACTCGTGCAATTAAATTTGAATATTTGCTTCGATGGGTTTATTTCGAGTGTATATTCATCGGTTACAGTTATTTTTGATGTGATATCTTCATCATCTTCTTCATTTTATTATCTTCTTCATCTTTGATATCTTCATTCAAGTATGCTTCTGTAGGATAGACAACCGTATGTATATAATGTCGTCACACTACAATGCCATGATTTATGTGAACTGGGCATTCAAAGGTTTCTTGCGTATTCGATATATTTGAGTCAGCAGTCAGCCTGCGGTCTTTTCTCCCTTTATTTACTTTAATCCTAATTAAACTTTTAAAGAAGCTCCTAAGTCACACGCTTACAGGTTTATTGATCCACGGAACGAAACAAACTTCAAATTAGGGCCAAGTGGATGAGTGAAAAACCTTTATTTTTGTTTATTAGCAAAAATCAGAAACGTTGAAGATAAAAAGAACATTCAGGAGATTTTTATAGTCACCGGCAACAAGTAAACGTTTTAAAATTCCGAAGGGTGCATTTCCAGAGAATATATTAAGAGGAACTAAAATGCTAAGCTGTTGGGTATCACAGCATTTCGTCCGTATGACTACTGCTTTCGTCTTGCGTTAGGATATCTACCATATTTGCGCATTTTGCTGCATCCGTCTGGAATATAAGAGGGGACATAGCCAACTATTTTGTCAGATAAAGTGACGTGTCCGCACAAGTTAAGCTAAATGATGGGTGCATTGTGGAGTTACATTTCCGGCAATTTACCATCTCAGACTTTGCTGACTGAGTGTGAGCTGCGGCAGATATGTCTATCCCTTGGTGTGTGATTTTCCAAAAACTTTGAAACAAGTTTGAAGCTCCACGTCATCCTGTTAGAGAGACCAATTTCCACCAGAACCAGACGTAGTAAATGAAAAACAATGGGGGCAGTGCAGACTATATTACTAGGGTTTACCGCGCCTCCATTGTCTGAATGGGAATGATGATTCACAGGATATTGCTGTCAGACGCAATCACAGGGCCGTTTGTGTGAGAACATGTATAGGGCTCATTTTGTCAGACTAGCACCACATCAGTAGGCAGACGTTCTGGAAATAAGCCCATTGGCATCGCTATTGGGAATGATTGTGAAAATTTCTTGGTCATAAGCAAAAACTCAGCAAGCTGTATGGAGCTTAGAAACCGTACCTAAAACAGGCTAATCTAACCTTCGCTGAACATGCTAACTGTCAATAAAATCGCACACCAAACACTTTTGAACAACGTAAAACGGTATTTGTGGGTTTTTACATCTCTTTGGGGTTTGACTCTTTTGCACCGTGAGAAAAAGCCTTGTTAGTGTTGAGCGTAGGCTGGATGAAGAAGAAAAAATTACTCACAGCTGAAATTTTGAGGACAAAATGTAGTAGAAAACACATGTGTGCTCGTTATCAAAAGGACAACGATACTGTTTTTTGACAAAACCCACTTATAATCGCTATTATTTGTTGCAGAAGCAAATAAATTTTCCACGATGCAGCTACGCCAACGAACCGGATAAAACCGCTCTTCTACTGGAGGTGCTTAGTCAAAAGACATGAGTTTCGGTCTATGTGGTTGTGGTCCAGGTTCCGCGCAGCATATCCAAATACCAAGCTGCACAGAAACCAAGACATTTTGGTGATTCTCCATTGGTTAATCACGAACAAGGCTAGCTGACGATGTCAACAACAACCTGCAGCAGAAGAGCAGTCTGGCACTCGAAGCGTCAGTCGTTTTATGAATGCAATTGCCGACATGTCCTACCGGATCTTGTTAAACCTGTACAAGTACAGCCAGATGAAAGCCTATTAATAATTTTAAACTGTGACATGCTTTCGGTGCTCAGCTGCCACGATCTCCGATGGGAGCATGAGAACAGAGAAATTTTTTCCGCTCACTCAAGCACAGACAGGTGCAGTCGAGTTGGCTTGGAACCACGGACCTATCGGTCAGCGGGTTCGCACCGTAGCTCTCTCGAGCATAAAAGTTTTTTTTTCTGGTTTCTTACTTTTCGCGCTTACGAAATAGTCTCAAATCTTTACGCTTTTCGCGCAACTACTCTCTCTCTTTGCCCAAGCCTGAAGCCGCTTTAACCGAAAGGCAGCAAGTTTGGTTGAGGTGGTTATGTGAGGCGATGACTGTGTGATCGGGTGCTGGCTAGCAGTTCGGTACTATGTGTAAAATTTATGTTCGTAAGATACAGTGCGTAAATTAAGGTGACCCAAATTGCAAGTTTTACTCACCTCTGTTCCCGAAGAATTGCAATATAAGCTGCCATCTTTAGACCAGTTCTATAAACTGGTTGTATCCTGCCTAGAGTAGCTTTTTGTAGAACGTGGCCATTGTGTTAATGTACTTACATGCGCGAGCACATGTACCACCAATTTTCAGGAAGACAACTCTTACTTTTTGATTTCTTGTAACACTTGTGATGGCCCCAAATGGACACAAATATTTATCAACCTAAATGTTCACTATTTTCTTGAAGATGTTTCTAGAAATTAGCCTATCGATTAATTTACGCGGTAGCAGGTTATTTTTCTTCTTGGGAACACTTTTCCCACACATCCTGCGAAGGAAGAGAACTCATCTAAAATAGTGACCCGCTCTCATCAGCTTCAAGCCATATCTCTATCTAAGAGTGAATGTTTTGCATGCGGTAGTATTCCTCGCAAGCTGTCTGAATATGCTTTTATACAGTAGTAATGTTTTCCAGTTTGGCCCAACGTGCTTTTAGTATGCAAAAAGGAGCGCTGCACAAAAAACGTATGGGAATAGTCAGCTTCTTCTGGTAGGTTCAGTGTAATTTTTATGTTTATGCATTGAATGATGAGCATCTTGAAGCGTTCAATCCAAATTTCGCTACGGACGTGAGTTAATAAAAAGATAAAAAAAGTCTTGATAAGTTATTAGAGAATTGGTTGCATGTGGAGTTAAGGACGAGGCATTTCGTCGGCATAATTTTGGTAGCATGATTTCAAGAAGTGTTGCTTCAGACAAGGGGACCTTTTGTGGGGCAATTCGTACTGACCTTTGGGCTTTAGTGCCATAGATATTAGGCTACGTCAAGCTAAAATACTGAAATTGTGCATTCCAGTTTCTTGGCACATAAGTTGGTTAATGAAACAAATGCACGCCTAAATAAGCAAATGGACAGTGTCGAGCTATAGGCTGAGCGATCCGTTTTGAGGTAAATTTTGTAGGAACAGAACTGGTCGGTTTTTTCATGTTTGGATGCAGCCGTTGTGTATATTTACTCGATGATATTTTCATAACTTTGAGACTTACATGCATATTCTTCTCACTGATATTTCAGCTGTTTGGTGAGAAACTGAAATTTCAAATCAGTAAATGTTGATTGTCAGCTGGCTCCAAACTAAAGAATTTGAATGCTGTTCAAAAAGATGACAGTCGTCAACTGGCCTTCTGTCAGATATGTGAAAGTGCAATCTACTTAGTGGTTGCAGTGTGGTACTTCTACATTCTAATGGACTATCAGCGTAGGTTGACGGGACCCAACAAAATCCTGTCAATGAGTAGAAAGGAGCAGAACAGGAATGGCCATAGGTTCATTAAAAGTAATAAGTCGTTCAGCTGTAGCACCCTTTCTGTGCCTAGCTGTCATGCAACCCGAAGGAAGCACGAGGGCTGGGATACTGCCGGATTACTTAAGCCTAGACAGAGAAAGTCGAGAGGCAAAGGTCGGATTCGAACCACAAAACTTCTGCTTGGTAAATTCGCGCTCTAACCACTGAACCATCTCGCCCCCCATAGGTTCACTACTTATGATCTAGATTATATCCAGATAATTACATTGTCACAAAAAAGGTTATTGATACCTGATCAACTCACAACGGGAAAACGCTGCATGTTTCATCTGTTCGTTTTTTAATCAGGAAAGCCAATTCATTGCTGGACTCCTCAGGAATTCACTCGGAGTTGGGAGGAATATGCAGAAAACTACTGCTGGGTAGCAAGTACCTATTTCGTCCGCTTGCATAGCTATCCAGGCCCACCTCCTCCACAGATGGTTTATCCACAAGGAACTATGACATCCGGTGGGTACCTGGTCCCGGCGGGTCATCGTTTTCCCGCACAACCTCACTTGCCTCCTGTTCCGGCCTACCCACAAATGGGGGAACGACCACCAGCAGGACGATTTATCAGCTACTATCAGTGGGCTCCAATCCTACTTGCTATTCAATCATTTCTTTTTTATCTTCCCTGTTTAATTTGGCGTCTATTCTCCTCCCGATCCGGCTTTCACGTAAGTGTCTCATTTTAGCCTGTTTTTGGTCGGTCCATAGTTTGTGACTAAGTTTGATTCCACCCATTAATAAATGTGACGATTATCCGATATTAAACAATAAAGACCGTTGAACTTCAAGAGGGGGTACACTTCTTTAAATAGCTTTTTGTGTGTGTATTAGAAAACGTCAAATTAGCACATCCAGATCTGCCAGGGTTCTCATTCTACCAGCACTTATGCCCGGTCCACTTCACAACATGAGTAACACACATCATGAAGTGCATTGGTTAAATTTCTGAAGAATGAAACCGAAATATTTGTCTTTGCAAGCTTTTAAACCGATGACTTTTCAGGATAGGTTTTGTCGTTACTTTGGGACGAAGAACCGATATCAGCATCCGGAAGACAATTTAGGACTGTCTGCTATTGCAATTTCCGGAAAAGGTGATAAATTCCGTTTTCCATATGACTGAATAAATTCTCAAGAATAAAGACCGAAGGATAAAGCTCTGACTCCTCATCCCCGGAACCACCACCTTGAGCAGTTTGTGAGATAATGCACTGCTGAGTCAAATCAGTGCTGAATGGATGTGGCCGATATTTTAACCTTGGTCGTACACAAATAGCGGGAACATTGCATAACCGTAATACTGACCTGAAAGAGAACCGCTGGTGCGGCAATGCAAATTAGCTTGATAATTGTCGGATTCTACATATAGTTCATTATTAGTTGACAATCATGATAAATTGCTTCATTTAGTGGTTCTTATGCGAGCTCAGTTGGATGTAATACCCATTTATTTTAATGGCTTGAATGGTGAAGAGGGATAGATGTTTTAATCGTGGCTACGAAGGAGTATTGAATATTCACAGCGGTATTCTCAAACGAAACAAAAACACCTGTTCTTCTTTTATTAAGTTAGTTTAACACATCCTTTGGTCGGTGACGCTTTGCTACTTCAGTGCAATGCAATTTATGTCGGCCACCCCAACTAAGCAACTTCTCATCCAATGCATATTCCGTTATTCTGTGAGTATGTTTCCTCAAGGGGTTCTGTATCTGAAGAAATACATTCATTTGCACACCATTCCGGGTTTTACGGTAGACTCACCTGCATTCCAGCTGACACATTTTTAATGATTTTCTCTAGCTGAATGCGCTGCACAAGGCGCATAGGATACTCAAGATATCGGAATACATTTTCCTGAAGGAAACTACCCACAAGATTTCTGAAAGCTCTTCGATGAGTTTCCAACCTTGTGAGTAATTCCTCTCAGGCGTCCTCTATCTGATCTTAGATAAGCTGTCTATCCCCATTCTAGACATGTGTGCTTAGTTGTAAGTTTTTACCCCAGAAAATTCACGTGGCAGCACTTAAGCTGCTTCCAGCTGGTGATCCAGAGCACCCACATACTACAATTAAAGGCGGCAAGTGAGCCAAACGGCACATAGTTGTACGCGATTGAGTCTCCAGTCACAAAAGTCAAGTCAACTAAAAATCTGGGAAAATGTACCTAAATGAACCTTGCGTGTTAGTTCTCTTTTTTGAACGTATAAACATACACAATAAACTCTTACAAAGTTTATTTTCTCTATTGAAAACCATCTGTGGTTTGACTACTTGACAACGCTAGTATGAGTTTGAGTGAATCGGTTTACAGCTTTAGGGAGGTAGCGAGATAGTACTGGCTGAAATGCGTTGAATGGTTGTAGACTATCGTTCACAAGGCGATTTTGCTACATGAGTTCTCCATAAAAATATTCACCACCTACAATTTTACACAGTAAAACAAATGGTAGGTAACATCAAGCAGGAAACTTAGCAACATGAAGACACGATACATCCTTAAGTGGGAATCCAGCCTCGTGGTCCCCCTATAACATCCATTTTCAAACCACCACAAGGCATCCAACTCTCAAAAGCTAAGGAAATTCCAGTGTCCTTATTTGCGATCTGGTTATTACTCAGGGGGGGGGAAGTTCATTCGACTTCTGATGGCCGAAAACAGGCTGATATTATTGTTAACAGAGAGAAGAGACTTTGGGGCTTCATGATTTACTCTATGTGACTCAATGGGACTTGGTGATCCTTGGTTGGTTTGAAATGACAAAACTAAAAACTGTATTGTCACCCAACCATTGTTGCAAAAATTAGTTAGATACATGAAAAAGCCCACAATACACTTCCTCAGGGGAACGTTATTGTCCTATAATTTACGTTGTGCTATGCTTTTAATTGAATTTCACCTATTCCTGGTGAATCATCTTGGCTAAGAGTAAAACAAAACAAACCTGAATTGAATGATTTGTAGATTTTAGGAATGCTTTTCCGCTGTAATTCTGTCCCATACCGTGTTTTAAAGAAACATTAAATTACTCTCTTCAAACTGGTCCTTCAGGGTGGTTCTCTATCCAGGACACCTTTTTACCACTATGGTTCACAAGGAAAGGCCTAGATGCTGCGATACCGAAGATTAATGACTATTGTTTAATGTTTTGTCGACATTTTACCTGGTTTCGCTGAACTGCGTTGACTGTACTTGTAAAATGTCGAAACGTTACGAACGTGAACAACGCTTCCTGAATGTCAATCGATGAGCATCAGCTATTCCCAGTGGGCGTAACCGTAGTGACCTTTGGTGCACTGTACATGTTTATAATGTCCACTAGTATTCCGAGTGAAACTGAAACACTGAGTAACTTTCAGAAACATAACATAGTAATACATCAACCGCTTTTGTAATACCACAGATCAGTCACGAAAATGATCCGAAGCACTAGAATGTTTGTCACAGTTAGAGGAAACCTCATTGCTATTGGGTGAGTAGTGTGATTTTAGGAAAACTCAGGTCATCTGGCCGGTGCAACAACTCCTCTTAGTGAATTTTAAAAGAGAACACACGACTTTTCAGGTAACGAATACATTTGAAGAACGAGACCTGAACATCTCTAAAATAGCTTTGATTACCATAAAATGGAGGCAAAAGCACAACGGCTTTTGATTGGTAAAGCAGCATACCGTAATCCATGTTCAGATGAGGAAAGAGTTGTGCATTGGGTTGAGACCCCAGAGTGTACACTGTTGGAGTGATCGAGGTCTCCGATTTTCAAATTCTGCAATGTAAAAAGGAATAGTTCTTCACCGGGACCAAAAACTTCCTAACGTTAAACAACAAACGACTAGTTGGCAAACCACCGACATCCCGCAGCAAATACGATTACTTAGCCTAAATTGGGGGCATTCATCTCAGTAAAATCTGTTCCGTAAACTCTGTTTGGCAGATGGTTGCTGCCTACTTATTACAATGCCGAAAGTAAGGAATTTTGTATCTGGTCATGAATGAAACGCTGTGTTCAGCGTACCTTAGTGTATGGGCTATATTAAGATTACTCCTTCTCCTCAAATTTCTATCGTACTAGTCGCTCTGAAGTACTCAAAGTTTCTTTACCGTCTTCCTATTGAGCCCACTGGTGCCTGTAAATTGACGAGCACAAAACAAGCTGGCTAAGAGGTTGTGAAAGCAATTGCGGTCACTTCACTCTAGGTACAGGAATGGAAGATTTTTAGGATTTCCTTTAATTCCCAGTCATCTGTTTAATTCCACAGGATTTTCGATTCGAGATTCCTTCGTATACTCAAGTCATCTACGGTGTTAGAGAGCACTTATCCGTTGCTTATAGGTTGCGTCAGTGTTCACATTCAAACTGCATGGATGGCGAAACCATATTTGAGTGTTCTGCGGAGGACATACAAGATTATATAAGTAAGCGAAATGTGCCGAAGTTGCTTCTTCTGAGAGGGACGGAGGATCCTTTGGTGGGCTGATACGAACCTTGTTCGTGATTTTCCTGACAATAGTTTAATAAAACACGCTTTATACAGCACCAAAAGAGCACTTTGAACCGTAAAACACCCTCTGGCAAACTAAAATTCTACAAGTGGGTCTTTGAGCCATCCCTCCGATTATTCCGAAAGATAGCCCCGGCAATTAGCTGTTCATTGGTGTTTTTTTACGTCGTTGACTGCGTTGCAATGCATTTATCACTTGTGTGGTGTCGCAAATGTCAAAGATCTGTGAAGACCACCACCTTTGACGACAATGGAATGTCTAAAAGTGAATAAAGTACCTGGGACTGTGGATCCTACCCACAAGCGGATGATACTGGGTAACGGAAACAATGCATTCGTTATTCAAAGGCCCAACTGAAGGACTTTAAACTCAGGGTTCGAAATGGACTGGATCAGTGAGGTGCTGCTAATGTCCTTTTCAAGGCTACTCGACATTTACTGGGTACTGTGCATCAGATCAAATGTCACCTACAATTTGTCAAATAACTGAGTTGAATGAAATTTCAATGGAAATGTGAGTGGCCTAGGTTGAGTGCCATCGGCTTACATCGTGGGCCTGGTAGCAATTCACAAAGTAACTCTATCACGAATGGTTGCATGATTCGTGCTCTTCCTGCTCTACTTATGAAATGGATCAGGAGACGGAGTAATTCAGGTAGCAAGTGCGTTTTGTTTGGAGCCTGAGAAGCCAGTAGAACTGCCGAAAGTTTTTCTAGGTTATGGAAAATAACTAATGTGGACATAGGTAAGCATTTTTATGGTGGGTTTTGTTTTGAATTATATTGTTAAGATGAACTTGTGGTGTTTACTTTGTGGAAAAAGCTAAAAGCTCTCAACTTTGAGAGGGAAATGAGTTTTTAAATATGTGAATAAAGAAAGTTTGCGGACATAAAAGTCTGTACTGGTTTTATACTTTCTGCCGCGTGGTGTAAAAAGGTTTCGTGGTGAAAATTTGTGCCAGAGCAGATGGTTTAGTAAAAATACACCAGTTTGTTACAACGTTATTGCTGCTTAAAGTTCTGCCAGCCTTACATTTTACAGCACAAGAGCATCGCGCTTCCAAAAGAGGTACACACACACTTAGCCGAAGATGAACGCAGCTCTACCTGCAACCGAACACTTCGAGGTGCATGTGCATGCACGTTTCATTTTACTTTGCCTGATCAGTTAGGGTGCGTCTGCTAAATTTATTCGTCAGTGTTCGTCACAGCAGAGGCATCAGGTTGCTATTCCTTTGGGGATATATTTGCGGCAAGTATTTTTGGAAATGAGCAAATTTTGAATCATCCAGACAATAGAGGTCTGAAAGCCAATTCTGGACAGAAGCATACCGCCACTACCGAAGTTATCTATGTGAGCATATAGGCCTCGTTTCACCAGAATATCGTGTAACCGATGACCAAGTAATTGTTTGGTTTTTATAGAAAAAGGCTCTATCCTTCGATTTTTGAAACGAGTTCATAGAAAGTTTATGCTGATATGACGTCTTAAATTTGCGCCGTTCTTCTCCACAGGTACCAAGGCTAGGTTACTTCAACTCAACAGTGCATATTGCATACACAGGGTAGAAGACAGATTTACTCATTCCTTTGCGTGTGTCCGCTTTGCCTTATCTTGCCCTGATAATTGAACACCAATATCCTGAAGCTGCCGGGTCAACTAGCCCTTGATTTGGATTACTGCAATGTAAACAACACAAATAATTGTGCGCAAAATCGTTTCTCTGTGATGAGGAATACCTGAATGCAGTATATAGCTTTTGTTGAGCATCGGGTCAAAAGGTTCCTAATCTGTGTATTTGCACCCACTCTAGCAAGTTGAATGGCCAAACTCTGAAGTGTATTTGTAAAACGCGTTCTCTCGGAACCTAGTTATTGGTTCTTTTTGATATAGTTTGTCGTAATATTCCGTTTAGATGATATCAGTTTGGAACTCAGAGTTATCCATGTTTTTGTGTTCACAGCTCCGGCGGATCATGCAGTTATCTTCAGAGGCAGCTTTGGCGGCGCCAACTGAGGCAGATGCCACTGCACAACAAGCTCAAGAGTCCGGACATACAAATCTGACCAGACTATCCATACAAAACATGCTTAATTTGGCTAATCATCCTGGTGCTCCAGGTGCATCAAGCTTTGCGCCAACCAAATCTGTCAGGACACTGGCAAGATACCTAGATATGTGCTTGATGAGACAAGCAGAGCTGCGGCTGGCAGATATTATCCTGAACTTGAATGTAGATTCACGTGACTTTTTGACGTCAACTTTACCGACAACAACCTCAAACCAACCTCCACCACTTGTACCCAGAAGGCAAACTCGAATACCAGTGAATTATCCTGGTCAAATGTTGCAACAGACATTCGTCAAGCGGCCCGAAGATCCTTATTCAGGTAGGAGAGAAGCGACAGAAGTGGTTGGCTCGCATCCACCGATTTCACTGCCCAAACTCAGACCTTCAGGCTCTCAAACATCCACGGCTGATTGTGAAACATGGGAGAAGTCCAAAGGAGAGAACTGTTTGGATTTCATTTGTTGTTGTGGCATGTTGAGCTGGTGTGCAAAACGGATGAGATACATATGCTGTGGGGGTCAAAAGTCATGCGCTTGGCGGTCTGGCGGGCGAGATTCTAAAAAATCTTCAGAAGCATTGTCATATGCTAAGAGAAACAGTCAAGAAATCAAAACAAAGGTTGGAAATTGTACAGGTATAAATTTAACGGAGCACAAGGAGAGCATTCGCAGTTTCGGAGTTGGATCCTTGATGGGAAGTCATTGTGACGCGAAGGAGTGTCCCAGTTATTTATGTTTAGAACATGGGCTCACAAAACCGAGATCGAAATGTGTTTGTGCACGTCATCAGGGAAACTTCCTGGTGCGGCTGTATATGTTTGTAAAGCTGCTGTACGTATGCAATGTGGTTGGGCAAATTTACCTTCTAGAGTATTATACGGGTGTACAGTATAATTTTTACGGCATACGCGTTTTATACGATTTGGCCACTGGTCGGCAATGGGAGGAATCCGGACACTTTCCACGTGTCACCTTTTGTGATTTTGAGGCCCGAAAATTGGCACAGAGTCACTAGTAAGTTTACTGTTTTTTATTCTCTTTCCCTGGTTACCTTTGAAATAGATGTGTGACTCAAACAATTATCACAACGGTTCAGCGAAACAAACTAAATGACCTGGTGAAAGTCCAGACATATTCTTCTACAAGTTCAGGAGGCTGTTCACCATCTCGACTTTTGCGCTTGTAGCTTGACACTCTCTTGAACGTCCACACAGTAACTTATCATTGCATTTTACATTGTTATATGAACTCAAATTTCTGATCTGATGCCTAAAAGTTGAAGAGGGATCTTTATATTTATTTCCATGTCGATTTTTGCATTACTTTAGAACTGCTACGGCTTGGTTACTGTTGGTAACTCTCAATTATGGGGCCTCAGATTGGCAGGGAAGTACTTTGAGTAATGAATTTGAAGGTAGTCTTCGCTAAGTCGTTTATTAATTGGATGGGATGCTGCACATAATCTATCACAACCAATTTAACTGACTCTACTAGCTCCCTTTATTGTAAATATCTGGTTATTAAAAGTTATTTGCTGAATCTGACCGATGGCTAGCCTACTTGCCAATCTTATAACCCTAGGTCTACATTGGTGTCGGGAGCCAACACGTAAACCACCAAAAGCCGATTTGGCTTTAACGAAAACGTTCAGAGGTAAACCTCTGTTGTCCGTTTCGATTGCTTGAAAAACCGCGGCACCGTCAGTAGTTTAACTATGGCGTATCATTGTTCAAAGTTTACGAAATTACAGTAATGCTCACTACAGGGAGCAGGCTAGTCAAACGTCTACGACCATCAAGGAATGTAACTACATTTCGGTCTTTAGAATAAAACATTTTAACTAAAGTGGGAGTCCACATATGTCTACTAGACAACAGACCGAGTGAATTAGTGGCTAAGTGAGTAATGCTGTTTTTACATTTCGATCACAAACGCTAGTGTGGATAGGCTTTTAGGCCTTATGTTGGTCTCGCCATATAACCTACCTCACACAAGGCTGACGACTCCCCTTACTTAGTAGGGGTAAGTCATGATTGTTCTCAGTTAAACAGAATTCCCGCATAGGGAAAGTTTTCAGCGGTCATGGCAAATAAAGCATAATGGAGCTGTTTGCGTGGGTTGGATTTGGAAAATAACTATCCTCAATAACCATAGTTTAGACCACGAAACTGCCAGATGATTCGGTGATAGCGAAGGTAGTGCGTTTTGTCAAGGAGAACACCAGGAACAAGGCCCTAATAAGGTCCTCCCTTTCAAGGATTTGTCGTGTTGGTACAGCCTCCAATAGTCAACCTTATGTTATATTTGAACCAAAATTGCACGTGATTCTCGAAATACAGCCAGCTACACACTAATTTGGTTTTATCGTGAGACCCAGCTAAATCCACCGGAATCTTTCACCCATGGTGTTCCTCCTCTACGGAATGTTCCGGCTCATCTTTAAGTTTCTACGGCATTGGGGATATCGCAGTATAGTTCCTCGGCGGGACATACTACTCATAGCTGCTCTTGAAAAGCCAGCCTATTTGGTGATAGCTTTTGAGGGTATTACTTGTCCTCCCTGATTAACAGCAGCGATCAAAAGTAGCTATAATGCTGCCGGACTAGCCTTACTTCAACAATTCCAGCCCTGCCATAGAAGGACTCGGTCGCCTTGCTCGACAAATCCGACGTCATCTATCATTTTGACACATTATCCGAACTACGAGACACCTTAAGAACGGATAGGGGAGCACGTACCGATGTGGTTTACCGGATCAGAGTTGCTCAGCTCCAGTTCCACTATAGCTACACATCTTTTAGACCCAAATACGGCGCTTTTATATTCAATCGGACGAAAACTTAACATTGCTGGGGCGGTTATAATGCAGCTTTTTAACCCTCGCTTGTGTGCATAAGATTAGCTTCTAATTAACACATCCTCAACTTGGTAAACTACTTCCCGCACATGAATATTCTTGATGTTATCTAACGTTTGCTTCAATCTATTTTATCATATTTTGTGGATGTATTCGGCCATTACAGTCGCGCGTTATGATAAAATGTAATCCTTTTCGCCATAATGGCTCGTTCCGTGGTCTTCCTTTGACTTTGTACAACAAGTTGACTTTATTCGTCTAGCTAATATCCCGTGTTCCGCTCATGTTACGCAGCCCGAGCTTGCTACTCACACCAATCCTCACGTGACACGAACTTGTGAACCTTTGTGAATACCCACGGTTTTGTATAAGTGCTTAGCTTAATATCGTAGGTGTGGCTATTGTGCTGCGATTCAAATCTCTGTGTACAAGATATCTTAGGTCATTAAACTGGTCTTTCTAAATCTTCTGTCTCTCTTCAAGAGATTCGACGCAAAGTAACCCTTGGTACCACCGTGTCTCCAAGGCAGTGGGTTTAGTTCGATTTTATCTCTCTCTTTTGTAAACAGCATATCTACACCACTTTCATTTCAGCACCATTAATTGTCTCATTTGTAGTTCGTTTGAATTTTGGTTCGTCTGCCCCCTATGAGCGCGTGCGTGTGGATTTGGATCTGCTCATAAACCAGGTAGAAACGGATTGAAAGTTATAGGTCAGATGCTAAACAGGGAGTCTACTATACTATACTATATTATCTTAATACGTGCGTCATATCCGTCATTAAACCTGTCAAGATAATCGAGAAACTAGTTCCCCTCCAAGATGGACTCTAGTTTATGAGACAAAATCCGTAGAGGACACGGATTTTGTACTACTTTGTATCCCAGTTTTTTTCGAGCGTCAGAATATCAGGAAAATGCTATGTGGTCCACCCTTGGAATGATTTTACTTTTTAGTGCCTCCCGAAAGGTGCGGGTGACAAAAATTCACTACCATGGTCCGGCCCAAAAGTGCATGTCAGCTAGCAAGTGATGCGCAATTATTCGAAGTTAGGGATGATGGGGACATACAGTGAGATAGTCTGACGGATGAATTATCAAGTTAAGCCAGAAGGTCACGTGGTTCGTTAGTGTATAATTTTGAGCGAATGCACTCATTGGCCTTGAGTTAAATGGCTTCAGATGTTGCACCGTTTGGACTTTAGTATCTCGACCTTTTACCGGTCTCGAAGATGTGCTTCAATGAGCAAGCTCGACTTTGAATTTATCTGAAGAACAGAGTCGGTGACGAATGCTGTCGTATCTAAGAGTTTACTTGTTGAAGCCTGGCTCACAGGATGCACTGGCGGACGGAAAACGTGCTTTGGTTTGAAACAAGATGAGACCACGACTGAGAAATATAAAATCTTGAATGGGCCAATGTGTTCTTTACTTGTGAGAAAAAGTTCCCCAGGATTGCTCAGATGGACAGGTATAACAGTGGCGTTACGTACAGAATCTGCAACAAACGTTTATTATACAGAATTAGTGAGATAACTTGAAGGTGCGAAACGGTTTTCATCGGTTGCAATGATCAGCTATTTTCTGGACGCACTGCATTTCTCATATTGCATTCCTAGACGTCAGCCTGCAAGTAAATAAGTATTGGAAATTATGGGGAAACATTTCCACTCCTTTGATTGGATTAAATCTATGGGATCGACAGTGGACTAAGCGATGATATTTTTCCTCAAACATCCTTTGTCTGTTTACAAACAAGACCTACGATTGCATCTTGGTCGCTCCACCTGAACACGTTATTGGGCGTCTTTCGCTGTGCTGAAAAAAGGTCATGGTCACGTGAGCATACAGTGCAATAGAAATAGACATGCTTGTGGCGGTTCACACATTTATGTCGGACCACATTGTAGGTGTCATTGCTTCGTTAGTTAATCGGACTGTTATCACGTGAAATGTCATTGTATCAAAGTACCTATCAATACCGACACGTGTTCTGTTGATATGGCATGTAAAAAGTATGGTATGGTATGAAAAAGTAGGACATGCTCCTCCACATGACGTCCTGAGTATATTCCATCCATGATACTTCACCATCCGTAAACACTTTTTGGTGGGTAGCAGAAGGTTTCTTTGATTAGGATCTTGCCCCTGAGAAAGGGATAACAACACGTAACAACTCCAATGTTTCCTTCACTAGACCAACAGAAGGGCAGCTACAATAACGTCCCAATCCTTTGGACGAAACGTCGGATGTTTATTTCCGTTTAGTCATTTTTCGGGTGTGCTAAAACCTATTAATTTAACTGGAGTGAATAATGAGCATGGTTACTACCATCTGTGATTTATAACTCTTGATCGATCCACACGGTGAGCCTGCTTACTAGTTAATAAGACTCTCTTCGTGTTGTTCCTGGAAAACGTTTTCTGCTAACCTGGTAGGAATAAAACCATCTCTCATCGGTAAAGCAGATCCACTTGGAGCATTGTGCGCTGTCTCCTCCCATAAGCTGGTACCTCTGGTCTCCATTCTTATTGCGATCACGGTTAGGGCTGTAAAACTAACTTTTTGATCATCTCTTATCGGTTAACGGCTAACAAAGCCCGTTTTCGTCAGAAGGTAATACAATAAAAGTTCTCGTGCTACAGTTCATCGTCAAACTGAGGACGGCAGCGAAAGAAACAAATCTTTTGATGTTTTTTCGGAATAAGATGACTCCCGTGTAACTGCTTGTCTTGAGTTACCCAAAGAGGGCCTGTTTTCATCATGAATCGGGTGACCAGACGTTTGTTTTTTGAGATGTTTCACCATTTTCTTTCCAATTCCGGTCTCCTTGAAGCTGGCAACCGTATATGTTGGACGATAGAAGTACTCTCTTTTTTACGTCTTTGAGTCACCGATTACTTGTCGTTCAACTTTTTAGATTAAACATACACTTCTCCATGGAAGTTGAAGTTGTTATTTCTATGATAGTCTTGTTGTTTGGAGATGTAATTATCTTCTTGCCTCTAAACCAAGGGATTCGAGAATGTGATGCACAGTTTAAAATATTTACGTTTCCACTATGGGAATCAAATTCAACAAATGTAAATACACATCACTGTACACATAAACATCAATATTTCTATACGTTCATATATTACTGATACATGTATGTTATTATCATTTGTTTCACTAGGTCGAATAGTTCCTCAGAACCTACTAGGGATGACCGTAGAACAGAGAATTCTTAGTGAATGAAAAAACAGCATACAACGTTACAATTTATCCATATTACGGTTTTTACACATCCATCAAGTAACCTACCAAACTAATATAGACAGTTCGTTCGCTGAGTGACACGAAGAGTGAATTAAATGAGTATGCTGGACAATGAGAATAAAATGACTCACTGTCATTCACTTGCTCTGTCTTTGTGTCAATAATGTGTTGATGGAAATCTTCTATGCTCACTTATGATAAATTTTCTGACAAACGACTGGACGATTGAAAAAGGACTGTTTTCTCATTCTATTTCAGTTACACTCTTCAGTGCGTGTTGCCAATCAATATGTTTTTGGAGAAGATTTATATCTTCCTATGGCTGTGGTTTTTTGCCGTTGGTGTGGTGACGCTGCTTAGTATGATAGTGTGGATAACACGGATCGGAACGTCACGATGTCGGTTCTCGTGGATTCGGCATCAGCTGCTCACAATTCGACAGTTTAATAAAAGCAATCAGAGTTGCATGCAGTTTGTAGAAAGCCATTTGGGCCCAGATGGGGTTTTTGTATTACGTTTGATTTCTCAGAACTACGGTGATTTAGTTGCTGGAGATACCGTTGGGGAATTGTGGACAGCCTATTGGCAAAGACGCCAAAGTGGAGTTTTGTCTGCCAGTATCGACGGTAGAAGCACCGAAAAACAGCTCGAGAATGTCAACACGCAGATTGGTAAACAGCCTGTCACCCATGTTGTACGGAACACTGAAAAGTCGCAGGTGAAAAGAATTCCACGATCTGCGCGAAACACTCCAATGGGCGGACAGGAACAAACACACACTCCCTCAGGTGGTGATCCCTTACAAAGAGGTGGATCACAAAAGGAACGGCGCCGAAAAAATTTGATGCAGACTGGATATTCGGCCACAATGATGGCCACAGAAATGATACATCCATCAGATCGGTTTGCTGTTCCTCTACTGTCTTCCTCCAGAAAACCACCATCTGTAGATTCACAGGATTCCTCTAGGTATAGCAGAGAAAGTAGAGATCGAGAGCGAAGCATTTCTCCTCCACCGATTCCACAAAGATCTTCTGACGGTGCCGAATATAGTTTGAGCGAACAACGATCAATTGCAGACTTGGAGTTAGGTGCAAATTCTCAAGTATCGTTGGACGAACTGCGAGTATCTCCACCTAGGGGTGAGGATGTTAATGAACATGAAGTCGGACATGTGGTTACACAAGATGACTTTGATCATGCAGACGTCATCGACCGTCGTTATCAGGACGTGTACGATGGTGCAGCCAATGGGTTCGACCAACAAGATTATAACCAATACAGAGAGGATTACAACGAAGGTTTCAATCACGATGATCACATCGTTTAACTGGACGTTTTCACTCTCTCTTCAAACCAGGAATTTCAAGTCTTTCTCAAGTTGGAAAAAATAACACAGGTAGCTATAACAATCGCTGATTGCACGTTTCCTCATACATAGATGACTCTTTTTCCTATTCAAACAACTTTCAGAGGATAATGCTTTGATTTTTTTCGGACGAATTCTGTTCACCTCCAAGGCTAATGAATGACTGGGCTGAAATTTTTAATGCAAGATCCAGCAAACGTATACAGTCGGCAAACCAAACGTCAAAATTGTTGTGCCCCTTTTCTTATCCCCAAATGTTATGGTGGCTTTTAATACAGAACATATTTGAAACAGATAGTTCTCTCGGGTGAGTGACAAGACATCTGGTTGATGAAACTTAAGTTTAGTCTTTGTGAGCAGCGTTGATCAAAGGAGAGTAGGCGACCGACTAGGATATCTGAATTTTGCCATTATAAACGGTTACCACTTTAATTATTGGACGATTTGGAATTGCGGCCTGAGTAAAGTCGGATGTGTGCCACTGTGTCGTGCATAGCAACAACAGTGATCAAATCAAACTTAGAATTCAGGGGTTCAGATATACCTCACGATTTGGGGAGTGTATCATTCATGAAGAAATTGGGTAGCATTAGCCAACATGTGAATGCGGATGGAAAGCCCAACACGACAGACTTCAGACAAGAAACCTTGAAGTTGACCCGCTTCCTTTAAAATGTAACATGTTTAAAAAGTAACGTGCAAGTGCATTGTTTGAAGAGCCAGTAAATTTAGACCCCTGACGTTATCAGCCGGTATATCCTGCTTAGTCAGGTTGACCATACTAGTAAGGGAATATTTAGAGGCCGGCGTCAAAATATGCGGTCACTAGTTTGACGCTATTTGATACGTAGCGCCCAGTAGAACAGTGATAATTTTCGAAAAACAGTACTCAATATTGAAGATTCAAAATCTTTATAATGCATGCCCGGCTGCGGAAATGGTAAGCAGTTTGTCAATGAATTATGGATACTACATGATTTGTCTGGTTGTATTAGTTCTGAAGAAATCTTTGCACAATTTGGAATATATCTCGAGTTTGCCTTCCCTCTGTTCTAAGCTAATGGCACAACGCTCTGCAGATGCTTAGTGAATAGACCTACTAATAACTTTGGACGACTGAGAAAAACTTGCAAGCTAAAGAAGAAAAGGAAAATTTCCGGACAAGTAAAAGTAACTTTGCGGAATTCTTTGCATGAAGTTTTTGAAGGGCACAACGGTTGAGAAGAGAAATAATGGAAAAAGATTCTCGCGGGTGGACATATGCCGAGTTGGAACGCTGAGAACCTAATCTGGGGCACTTGCTGCTGTGTTTTATAGTGAGCTATTTGTACAAGAGGGAGCTTCAAACCCCTGACGCTTAATAAGCAATGACGCATCTGGAGCTGATTTTAAAACTAACATAATGGAAACGGTCACCTTTAATTAACATGCTTGGTGTTGCGGGAAGAAAACACACACAGTCGGTTATGAGTTGGCTTTAAACTCGGACGAGAAGGTAAGCACCGGGATTCTGCACGCTTTGGCAATTTCCAAGAGCATACTGGATTTTGTGTGGGTGGTCAGATTTATGGGGTCCTCACAAAAGGACAAGATTTCAAGATGGTTCATACAACCAAGTATTGCTTCGGAGAAAGACTACCTAAATTTGTTCCAAGATATATTTTCACAAAATTTTATTGGGCAGGGGAGACTTGCCGTGATCCTTCGTTGTGTTTTGACAAAGGCTTTTATTTTTGACATTTTTTAACCTTCCTATGAACCTGGAAATTTAACAAAGCTTTTATCTATGGACAAAAATAAGTAGCTGCGACATCATAAAAGAAAAATAATGACTTTGGAGATACCAAGGAATATCAAACAATCATGCGTTTCTTCATCCCATCTTTTCAGTGTAGTTACTTCAGTCTTCATTTTAGTCGTATAATTTTCCAGTGATTGATGCTGTTCCGACTAAATCACTTTAAGTCCATTTACAGCAATTCAAATAACATGACCATTTTCTCGATTAAGCAATCAGTCAATCAATCATGCAATCAATAAATGTGGGTCAAAGGCATAAGGCATACGTTACAACATGAAGGCATACAGGACGGCGTCAGTTCTCTGTGTTACCAAAATCCAAATACAGTCAATATGTTGAAACCAAAAGCGGAAGTACGGCGGCTAAATAAGCATTCGGCCATAGTCTGAAGGCACACCCGTTGCTTACATAAGAATCCAGCAAGAAACACAACCAAAACACAATAAAAAGCACGACGGTTTGAACTTTTAAGGATACGAATTACATACAAATTCCTAATGCCATATTAAGTTTATCAAGCCAGGGCGGCCATAAAGACAATAATACCGTTTTTCAGTTTGGTGTTATCAAGATTATGAATACCTCAGAATTACGGTAGGCAGAGGTAAACACGGTTTTTGCCACCACAGTATAGCACACCAATCACCATAATGGTCGGTTGGCCTCCGTTTGATGTTCAAGAAATATTTATCATACAAACACCAAGCTGAAGAACTATGTCTAAATAAAATTACCCTCATCGCCGCGGAAAATAAAAAAGCAGCGTTAGATGCAGAGATAATGATTGCCAAGCTTATCGTACCGCTGAATTACCTAAGGAAACACAGAACTTTCTGTGCAAAAGGCTACAAAGATTCTTTTGGTAAATCAAGCAACAGCCATCCTGTCTGTTAGTTTACTGTGAAGTCCTCTGGATATGTTTTAGACATATTTTTCTCTTTGGTTGGTTTTAAGGTCTTTTCTCCTAAGCAACGTTATGTGTGGCGTTTTAAAGGTAAAAACATTCCGCATCCAAGTTATGAAATATTGAACTTAATAAAAGCTTGTTAACATATTGTTCATCCAAAGGAAAAGGCATTACTTAATTAGTTATACAGAGATTTCAGTTTTATGGAGGAAACTTCTGTTTTGCACTCTGAATGTTTCAATTCTCAAGCCTAGAAATAGTCTATATTGGTTTTGGGGTTTTCCTAGACACTATAAAATACCTGTTACTCGTTTTGATCTGAAATGAAATTGTATCTTCCGAAAGGCGTTTTTACATGAGTTTTTCTCTGTTGGGGAGCATACTGTTTGTTTCAAAACAGATACTGGTTTCATGTTGTTACTTATTTTAGTGGTTTTCGAAATGGCTTTAATGCTTCCATTTTGAGAGAGAAATTCTCTTGCTGGTAATTGTTCGCAATAGAACAGATGAGCATATCTCCTTCAGTGACAGAATGTTCCTATGGAGATATTTTTTAAAGTAGCGCTACAATGTTGAAAAATGCGAACGGTCTTCCTTTTAGTTGCTCCCTTCAGAAGGCTTGAAGGCCTTGAAGGCCCTCCCTTCTGGTGGACGATCACTGGCGGATAGTGTTGGCTTATGGAATTTAAGTAAGGCGTCTTATTGTATTATCACTATTTATGCTGTGCTGAAATGGAAGAGAGAAAAATAAGGGAAAAAATAAGGCTTGTGGGTTGGTTTACACAAATTTTATCGAAAGAGTAGATGCATACACAAGAAAATACCAAAACCAAAAGGCACCTGGTATAATTCAGATTTATAGCATCAAGCATCGAGCCTTTCATCACACAAGAGCTGCATGTATTAGGAATCGTGAGAGTTGTAGCTGGCATATAATCTTCGCATATAATCTGGTGTAATTTGTTCAATGTCCAGTATGCATAGCACCAATGTTGACTTCGGAACAGTACAGTAAAAGGTGTGTGAAAGCTAGTGTAGAAATATGCTTGTGATTTTAGATCCGCATCTCTTGAAAATGGCTAGAGTTTATAAGGCAGAAAACTCCTTGAGCCTTTTTACGGTATACAGCTCTACCAAGACCTAATTCATGCGGAGTTTCATGTGAAAGTTTCTGACAAATATAACTAGTTTGTGTTCTCTGTAGGCAGCTGCTCATTGTGGGTCCATACAGAGACTGAGACGGGCTGTATTCGCGTGAATGTCAATAGATATATCTCGACTTGAATCTCCAAAAGGGTCATTATCGTTTGTGTATCACAAGTGGCCAATGGAAAAACAGTGCGGCACATCTAGAAGCAGCACAGATCTCTAACCGTACGTGTAACACAGCACACAATCCATCCTTGTGATGATGTCGCAAATAAATAAATTTTGTCCTGGGTGTCATGAGTATATAGGGTTGGGTTGTCATAATTAACTGGCTGATATCGAAAGACTGTCCTTCGCCGAGGACCGGATAAACTCGACAGCATGCAAAAAATCACTTTGATTGGAACTGAGGGAAATCATAGCCTTTTATGTTGAGTTCTGCTATATCCTAACTTAGGGTAGTCAACTGGTAATCAGTGTAAATTGTAGCCAGCTGAGGACTCTCGTAACTTCATCAACCCATTTTACTGTGGCACGCTGCTCTCAACTTACCATACAACCATTAAGGTTTACCTTGCAATGACTTCACTTTCTGTTAGTTGAGAATCGTCCGTGATATATAATGGATGGAACGAAGGAAGCAAAGCAGATCCACAAGTTTTTTGAGTTTCATTGTGGGGCTTCCACATTAGAGTTAGGCTGGTTTGTACCACTTTTAGTGTAGTTTTATTCCCCCTATATCGCCAAGCAAGAAAGAGAAACTCGTGCATGGTTTGTCGTACCTTGATCCATGATGGCGGACTCAGAACTTATTTCTTTTCATAGAACATCAAATTAATTGTGAACGCACCGATTACGACAAATCCTCTGACTCATGAACGAACAGCAACAATTTCTGTTAGAAGAACTCAACAAATCTATCAGCAGTACGACGCTTTGTTTTCTCCCAACCTCAAATTCACTCCTGGATTTCTCCTTTATTTCCAAGTGGCTCTTAGTGTGGCTCTTTATGTAGATGTAACCCGCAGATTTCTGTCACGTTTTACTTAAATATCCTATTGCACATGACTGGCCGAATACTCCCACTTTCGGGTTACTTTGGTTTTGCCTGTAGACTCATATACGCTGTCGCTCATGGTTATTTAATTGAATGTCACACAAATGCCGCCTCATATTCCACTTGGTATAGTATTCGGGATATCAAAGAAAAGGTCCCCTACACAGTGCATCATTCACAAGTTTTCATGTGGGTTACTCAGTGGTGTTTGCCTATTAATTGACCCAATACCTTGGTGGTGTGTAAAGTAATCGAATTTCACGATGACTATAACTCACTCGGAGAGCTTTTGAAGTAGAAAGAAAGTAGGTCGTTGCGCCGAAGCTTCTCGTGAATCTGTAAATTAAACAGTTCCTAAACTGTTGGCCGAAGCGAAGCCGCGGTAAATTTGGTGCCTGTGTTGTAATGGACGCATGTGCATTTCTACGTAGTTTTAATGGAAAATTGTCACCTGTTATGACAAGTCTAGTACCAAGAATATCGTAAAATTCTGTTGGAACCTAGTCCATTGGTAAAAAAGCAAACGGTTTTTAAATGCAAAATGCTTCTCGTGTTAGTCTCGCGCAACTGGAGACACAAACTTCAACACACCATAACAGGTGGTTTGTATGACGACGACCTGTAAACCTGATTTACCTCCGGTTAATTATTCCTTCACTATTGGAAATATGAAATTTTATCCGTCTTGTGTCCATTGCTGGGACTGATGTCGTAGAAAGCGACGTGCACTTCCTACGGTTGTACAGTTGTCTTCATCTTCTGGTTTAATTCAATTGTACCGAGCCTTTAAGCCTAATCGTACTGTACTAATCAACTCATCCACGACTGAAGTTGCCCATGTAATCAGATTGGATGCTTGCCGGACAGAATAATTAGGCTAGCATATAATGAAGTCGGAGCTGAATGCTTTTGGTACGACGAATGTTTTCGCAAAGTAAGGCAATCATTCCCAGTCCTTAGATAAAAAATGGTACTGTGCGGTGAAAAAGACATATGTGGAAGCATTTGGCCTAAAAGTTTAAAAAATAATTGAGGTGCGCTTTCTCTAATATGATCAAGCGGTGGAAAACGCTGATGGTTCAGTTACAGTATTCCTCAACATTGATTCCTCTGAAAGTATTTCACAAGAACTTAAAATTTCTGCTGCGATAAAGCATGTGACTCGTTTGATGTGCATCCACTTTCTACAGCCTTCCAAAAGGAATAAAATAAAGCAAACCCTTCTCATAAGGTTGCTGAAAGTCCTTCAACAGCCCACGACCAGTTTCGCCCTTCTTGGGGCTCATCAGGTAGGCGCAGTCCCCGAGTTTCCGTCAACCTTATGTTCTACTTGAACCCAAATTGGACTGTTTTTCGAGAAACACACTAATTTGCAAATCAATTTGGTTTTGCGAGAGACTAACCTGGAACCCAGCTGAATCTCCCGTTTTTGATGTTTGGGTGATGATTTCGGTTCAAGTAGAACATAAGGTTGACGGAAACTCGGGGACTGCGCCTACCTGATGAGCCCCAAGAAGGGCGAAACCGGTCGTGGGCTGTCGAAGAATTTTCAGCAACCTTATGATTAGTGCATTACGTCTATACATGTATCGCGACATCTCGAATATCGTAGCATCTGGAACATGAGGCGGCCTGGTGCAGCACATCCAGTTGCCTGGAAACATCACAAACGGGAGATTTAGCTGGGTTCCAGGTGAGTCTCTCGCAAAACCAAATTGATTTGCAAATTAGTGTATTTCTCGAAAAAAGCAAACCCTTGTTTATTTGGAAGGAAAATAGTTAACCTCAACTAAACACCAGCGCGGCAAACGCGACGACAAACGGAAGCACCCGACGCTGGATCCATGGCTGTTCAACTTCGGGCCATCTGCTTTACCAGATCTACTGAAACTAGCTGGGAGCTGGGGTTTAAAGCTACCATGGGGTGTGTTCAGTTTTGGTGAAACAGTATGGAGTAGCTGAAATGAACATATAGGATTGTGAAGAAGGCATGGCTTGAATAGATGTTTTGTTAGCTAACCTTGTCCCAGTACTAACGAAGTGTTGAAGCGTGCCAACTCCTATTAGAGATAGGTCCAAAATCTAGTTAAATTTGATGAGGAATGACTAATGATTATGTGACAGATGATCTGGTACTGCTCGCATAAGTAAAATATTTATGCTGAATTGTCGCTTCCTTGTTGGAACATGACATAGACTGGCACCATTGTGGCAAAGTTCGGGCAATCGATGGTTAAGAGAGTCCACTGCTTACAAGAACTTTCTGTAACTGACGGAAATGGAAGAGCAAGTTTGATGCGACTGAAGTCTGAAACAACCAGGCGACGGACTGATTGTATACAATTGGTAAATAGCTTTGTTTGCGGCGCAACGGCATCATCAAGTATGACTTTCTGAGCAAGGTTTATTTTATCATGACAACTTATCTGTGTTTAACCACGAGTTTCATATATTTGTTCGCAGTTTCATGTGATTTGAGTTGTGGACATTTTGCCTGTTAAGATTTCTGTCCAAATAGCCCGATGTCATAATGTTATCAACCTGGTAAGATGCTAGAACTCATTTGAATTTATCTCTTACGTGACGGGCATATCACTGAAGCACTTCTGCCCGTCCGGATGTTATGACCTGAATGCATTCAAGGTGCGTTGCTTTCGTGGTGTTGGCACACTAACCTTGCGTGTCAGACAGTTGGAGTGGAAATTCCATTGCAGCCAAGAACATGAAACACTGACAGGCTCTGGCTGGCAGGCTCAAGTTCGGTGTGCATTTAGCAAAAGAGGGCGATGGACCTAGAGCTATGTTTGGACCTGCTTGCCCGGTGTGTAAGCACTGCGCAGATTTCGGGTCCGTTGATCCAACGATTAAGCCCAAAAGTCTGTCCATGATGCGATAGTTTCAGGTAAAAGTGTCAAATGCGCAACTAGGTAATAAAATTTATATTGAGTTAAGAAGAAAAGTGCATATCAGGAATAAATATTACCAAGCACCTTTAAATTGGCGTAGACATGCAGTTATCAGGCAAGTGCGAGCAGTCAAAGGATATGTCGGGAAATTTTAGCAAAGATTTCTTTCTATGCTGAAAAGCCAAGAAGCACTGTAAACGATTTCATCCTTTTGGAAATCAGCAGTGCGCACCTCATGTTGAAACAGCTGTACAGTGCTTCGGCTTTCAAGCTACACTAATGGGACGAAACCTCAGTTGAAGTTTCCCTAATTTTTTCACACTACCATCAATCTCTAAGTAAGAAGAAGGGAGCAAGTGAACAAATGGATGATAAGTGAAACGTCCGCCTGAAAAGTCGTCATTCGAGACGCCAGCCGGTTGAAGGGCCCGCCAATCGGCCTGCTGATCGTTTGGTCGTGATCAAACGGTCAAGTGATCAAATTACTAGCTGAAGGTCACGCAAGGCTGACGATTCCCAAAAAGAGTGAGACAACTGTATGGTGCTTCTCTGCTTCTGAGCATGAAATAAGTTCATTCACGGGTAAAATCCCCACTGAAAATCAACCGCTTATCATAACCATTCATGGATGATCATTTACGACATAGTAAGGCAAATTGAACGGTAAACACATCATTAGCGTTTCTTACGGAAAGGAGTTGCACACAGTCACTTTCACTTTACGACACCGAGGGCGCTGTAGGCAAAGCACTCGGACTCTTTGCGCATTATTTCACCATCAGTGTTATTCATTCATTTTAGGTCAATAGCATTTTAACTGATATGATGGTGACAAATTCTGCCCAGTTGTGTCAACAAGAAAGATGGGAGCTCGTTCTCAAGGGTCATGGAATAACTTTTACCGAAACATCTAAAGGCAGCATCCAGAGAATTGGGTATTGTGCCTTATCACTCTATAGAAAAGTTTTAAAAACTGCCCAAGAACCTGTGAACATTGTCGCAAACACCAACTGAATTAAGTAATTCAGGATAAGTTGCAGTTAGCATTCGCCTTTTGTATGAGCGCAGAAATAAAGACGAGGTTTTAATGTTATCTTTCAGTTCTGATATTGTTCTACCGCCGGTTCTGAGACCCGAACTCACTGCCATGTTTTCCAGCATGAAAGTTTTCCCTTAAGAGCAGTCGTAAAAACTGCATTTCCACAGTCCTGCATCCAACCGCCGAAAAAGACTAAATTTTAGTGAACGCTTTTTAGCATCCTGAACACCTTATGTGCCCCACTTCGGAGACTCATAATTTTGTCGTTGGTCGCCTTGTGATTGTATAAACAGTTGATTATTGTTGCATTCCCACTCCAAATGTTATAGAACCCAATAGGATAGATAAACAATGTGCCTGTAGTCGTTTATGCTATAAACATGTTGCGCTACTAAAGTGCACCAGATGCCGCGCAAGATTAGCCGTTACTTATTTGGTGTCACTGTGTCGTTTTTCACCGATTTGTCTGGAAGTGCAAAAAATGTGGTATGATATTTAAGGTAGGTGTGATGCTGTCTGGGCTCGTACAATCCCCCATACATTTCAGACTGTCAGTGAAGAAAAACGCCTGAAAATTTTGTGGACACGTGACTTACTGAATAATCATTAAGAACTCAATGCAAAAAAGCTGTTTACATCAATCACAGTTGATCCACCCAAAACTCGAGGGGGTTCACTGCAGGTTATGCGGCAACAGGACAAACGCCCGCAAAATAACAATGCAAGTGGTGACGAAAGTAAACCTGCGCCTGTATTTTGCTCTCAGAAGACTTCGGTTTTACTATTCCTAGTAATCACGACCAGACCAGAAGTCGTTACTACAAAATCACAAGGTATTTAAGTAGTTTCGGGTAAATTGGAGTAAAAGTATCAAGAATAAGTGTTGTCATATTGTATGCTTCTAGTCGGAACAGTGAACCATCTCTTAGTCTCCATGTTTGGATATATCCCACCAATTCAATGCAAACTCTCCTGTTAACAAGAGCATGCTGTTATTATATGGGGTTGTTCATCACATCTCTATTTTTCCAGGGTTACCATTATCCTAAAGGAATCAAATATAACTAAACAACTGAGATCAGCTTCCATACCATCCGCTTTTGTTCGTGACTTGGCAAGGTGCTTGCTAGTCGCTGGAACTGTAGATTGCAATTGCCTTCACTCTAGTATGCATTCCTACATCGACACGGTTTTTCGATGTTACCTCACTGTAGCACCATTTTCTGATATCCCGAAAGCCTTTGATCCGGTTGTGCATGACACTATAAAGCATTTGGAGCACTACCAGCAGTAGTTCAGTACATTATTCAGCCCAATGGGAGCATTATAGCAGTTATGTCCCATCAAGACATGCACTGCTTCAGAGGGGTATTCTTCATCAGTATTACTTACCATGGCGATGATAGAGATCCTTGAATTGGCAATGTCGCAACTAAGTTATTAGTTCTGTGGTATCTTAATGGTTCGTCTTCTATACAGAAAGTCAGGCCTGCCTCGAGGACAAGCCTGAAACCGCTGAGATAGAATAAGGAAGAGCTGGTATGATAATCACCGCCCGAGAGCTGAATGCAATGGAGATTTGAATGAACAGAAAACGTAGCCTGCACAACAGCGTTCATGATCGTGATTTGCGAGAGTTGTTTTCCTTACCTATTTCAAATCGATAGTTTGTATTTCTAGGACACGCATTTCCTCGGGTAGTTAACTGCGGTATCGAGCTGCTGAGGACGAGAATTAGAAATCCGGCGTGCTTATCGTAACCAGCTGATCTTATGTCATAAAAACTGTAGTCGTCTAAGGAATTTGCTGCACATTCCGTAGTTCTGTTGAATTACAATAGGATCACAATAGGGTTGCAAAGGAACCCGGAATTTGTATCCGTCGTCCAGGATACACGTCCTTGAGGAGGTGGGAGCACCCACTTTGACGCCTTTTATCAGGCTAGAATTAATCGCTGTTCGAAGGCAGTAAGCAACCGTGATATACCTAAACTGGACCTCGAATGGGTGGAATAAGTGTGGAATGTGAAGAAGCAGAAGTCCGGTGCTGACGATTGTTTCCTTGCCATCTTTTCAGACCTGCGTTCCATTGATTGTAGTGGTGAAGTTTGCGGATGGGCAGTTCATATCGATTTTTATGGTTTACTCGATCCACCTTGGTGATTTTTGGATTGGGGCTTCCCAAGGTCAAGTAAGTGACTTCTGCTTGCTCACCATTTTAGGCTATCTACGTAGGTTTTTGCCTGGTACATGGCATTCAGTGCACTTTCTTGCGAACGATTTCACACCTTACCCTTGTGTGACAACATGTGCTTGATTCGCAAATATTTACTGTACTAGTAATTACTGCGTCTAACAGAGCGCCAAGCATTGGTTTTCTTTTCTTCAGTCACTATTTTTCACAGGTATGTACAATCCCTTGGCGGTCGTTGTGCTTGACTGAAAAACTATTGATGACACGCTTTCGAATGGGGTGGAATAATATTAATGATAAGAATTGTTTCAAACTTTAGTTGGCGGCATAAAGCTGAAATGCTCAGGGGAAATGCAATGAGATGGTCAAAGTTTTTCGAGAAATGAAAATATTCCGAGGGTAAAGGATCAGGACATATTCACTTGTAAAAACGAAATTAACAGCGCAGGAGCAAACATGGCTCTGCAGGAGCCGGGCGAAACGTGACTGAGATTGCTTGGTCTCATGACGAATTATGGGTGCATGCTGACCAGTACCTCTAAAATTGAAAATCGGTTGACGCCAGTTAAGCCCCTGTGCAGGAATGTAATTTACCGCAACATGTTCATTCATCTGTGGTAGGAAGCATGGGGTGTGAGTATGCTACAGGTCACGTGAGCATCAAGTGGAACAGATCGGGAGTCAGATCACGTGCCTGATTGCTACCAGTAACAGATGGCCGGTGTACCAGACCGGGCAGTTATGGTTGTTTAAATTAATACACCTTAAATATATCTGACTTCAGTTTGGCACAATGTCATGAATTACCAGCATAGAAAGTAATTCATCTTCAAGTCGGGTTTTAAATATTACACATTTTTTCAACAAATGATTTTCATCCGTTTTGACTGTGCGTTCGTAGCAGTATAGTTTCCTGGGCTAGGTTTTCCGCATCATAATCAGCATCATCAAGCTGTAGTCTACGTGTACCCAAATTTTCTGCTGCAAATGGCTCACCACTGTAAAATTTCATACGCTTGGCTTTCCGACTATGCATTCAGTCTTGAGGATAGACCAAGAGTCATATGTGTTTAGCTCGAAATCATCCTCAGGTCGACACATCTTTGAAAGCTATGGCGAGAATGTTAATGCTGATGACCTGAGAGTTAGCTACCTGACAAGCTTGGAAGAGGAGTTGCGTCTCATCAGGGCGCATTAGTCAATCTCACTTGAAAGCTATTACTTATCTTGTGTACTTCTCTTGTGTATCTTCGCGCACAGCCAAGTTCAGAATAGAACCGGTCCTCATCTATGCCATAACGTTTCACTTGGCATGTCAAATTACACTGAAAGTCACAACGGAAGTAAGTTTATAAACGTATATATCGCAATCAGATGCAGAGGAATGAAACCCGGTCTGTTGGTTCGGCTAAACACAGCATAATTGCGCGCCTGATTGTGTGTTACCCTTGTGATCATATGAAAGCCGTGTGACATCGCTAGAGTGATCGAATCCCTGTCGATACTTCGTAATTCATGGTTGAAATCGGTAGTTAAATTCCACTTCACGATTCTCCATATAAAACTTTCGTTTTCAAGTTAGAGTTCACACGTAAAGGACTTTATCAAAAACAATGCGCCCGGATTTTTGACACTGGTCTACGCAGGAAACGACTAAGGGTATCCTTCAGTACCTTGAAGCCAACCATAGTTTTTATTACCCATACATTTTAAGCTGCGTAAATCTTGAATGAACTAATTACAGAGTGCGCGATGTCTATGTTACACACGATAGACAAGGATTTAAAAGGCTGAGTGATCGCTAGTGATAGTGGACCGAAAATCATGTATGTGGATGATGTGGCATAAGCAAGCTGTCATTGAAAGACATCTGCTCCTCGTTTGGATGAAGGCAAGTGATGCAATTTAACAATTCAAGCACAACTAAAGAAAAACACGATATTTTCGAACTATGATGGGCCCAATCCGAGTGTCCGTGACCGGTATGGATGCTTATCTCAAGTGACGAATATGTTTCAGAGGTCCACTGGTTTATCCATATGCTGTCCAGTATGTTTTGATTAGCAAAGATCGACATGTCCCCTGTAGATTTTGACAGCTGTTGCTGTTGAATATACAGCTTGATGAGTCATCACCAAACCGAATTGCGCTCTCTCTCATTAGTTGACAATAAGATAGAGAAGTGGTTTGAAGACCACCAACTGGAAATGTGCACTCTGAAATAATGAGTGTATTCCTGGAAGCGCTCATTATTAGCTTACAGAAGAAGAGATGGACTTTCGGATTTATCGAACGACCACATGTACGGACATATGTGTGAACAATTCGAAAATAGAGGTAAAGTGGTTTGGGTTTCGTCCTGCGAAGGCTGCTGCACCTAATGAAGACATGAAGCTAGAATATCGTACAGGGATTAGGTACCAGTTTCAATAACCCGCTAAGTAATCGATGGAGAACTTTTCAGGGTAAGTCAACATCTTGAAAAATGTGCGCAAAATTCCATAATGCGTTTTCCAAATCAGGTCAAGAATCAACAAATCCAAAAAACTAAAATTTCAAAAATCACCAGAGTAGTGAAATATGGCTGTAGACTACAGAGAATTTGCTAAAGTATAATTTATGATAAATTGGGAACCAGAAGATGGAGTTTTCTTCACTTTGAATGATAGCTTGCGTACCAGTAAGGAATAATTGTCCGCTTTGTTATAAAGAAGCAGTGAGTGTTGAATCTTCTATTGTCTACCACATATGAGTAAAAAATCCCGAGATCACTCGTAGCTTACATGAATTTGAATAAAGTTTCGTCTTCTGAGTGAAACGACTTTATGCTGGAAAGCCAAGAAGCATTGTGCGGTTGTTTTATCTTTGTTGGGATCATTAACAGTGCGCATCTCACCAAACTACGTGAGTTTCGAAGCCAGAAACTCCCGGCTGGTAGTTTGAACACAACCGCTCGACTACTAGTGGCTGGTCAGTAGTCTGAGCAGCTGGCTTCTCATGCTTCAACCACGGAGACCAAACCACGTGGTCACGCATCGACTGGTTCCTGTCGAGGAGTACTTCTCAGATGGAAGTTTAACTCATCTTGTGAAATTATTCACCCTCTGTGTTATTTATAGATTGTTGATAGTCTAAAGAGATAAGGGAATTGTGAATCGAGATTCATCCTGCAAATAAAGGATTTTCGTGGGATGTGCCCTGCTTATGATTCCTAATAAGGATGAAACAGTTATACCGTGCATTTCGACTGTTCAGCTTAACTTAGCTTTATTTACAAGATATAATGCAACGTGCGAATTCCCATATCTCCTCACACTACCAACAAGTTAGCAACCGGTTTCAAGTACAATTTTTAGTGGTGCACAAGACTATGTCTTTTTGATAAATTGATAAAATCAGGAGCATTACAAAGCCATCGCACAAAAACGTGTCCCCTAAAGTGATTTTTGTTTCTTCCGTGAAGTGCAATGCTCCCCTTTCACCTGACTGAACAGTCGGTTTTTTCAACAACAAGAACATCACTAGTATTGAACAGTGGTTGGTGCTGTTTTCCTTCCTAGATTTCATCCCTTGGACAGTATATTAAACAACGATACTCTTGCGTTTCACTGGATGCCATCCAACTGGTTCATTGACCATATATTGAATTACACAAAATATGCGGACGTCACTGATAGTGGGCACAAAAGAAACAGTATACCGCTTTGCTTCATTAATTTTTTGTATGCTTACCCTAACCTACGAAGCGAATCACTATTTTGTTTCAAGAATCAACAAATGTGCTTGTTTACGCATCACTCTCAAGGCACTAAACTGTCGTTCCCACAGTGAAATAAGACAACGCTATCCCCAATAACTGTACATCAAGCACCTTTGGGGGGTGGATCGTAACCACGTTTGGTCAGCGCAGCAAATAAGCTGCCTGTGCACGCGCTGAAAATTTGCTATCCGATCAGATTCTCTCCTGTCCCCGCGGACCAATTAGCCTTCATCAGGTTGATTTCCATCAGCCGGGTTTTTTAAAAGACCACCATGCTATCTACCTAACAAAACATGGTCTCCGATGGTCTTTTCAATTGAGAAAACATTGGTCTTCAAAAATACTGATAAACAAAATTTGAATGTAAACAGGCGCGCGTGATAACGGTTGGTTTCAGTGAGGGCAGCGGTGCTTTTGCCGTCTGTTTGCTGATATTTCTTGAGACCATACAATAGGCGCTTCACCCACGAAAGGTACTAAAAAAGCTCACCAGAAATAGGCCTTCGGTACGTTGGTCAACAAACTATAGGCTACTGATAATATTCTGAAACTAAGGGGTCTCAGCTTCATAGTGTCAGCTTCGCAGGTGTATCAATTTGATTGATTTAAATTAGACACTCGCTGACGAAAATATTGCGAAACGCTTCTACTCTGAATGCTCGGGAAGCTGTTGACATTTTACAACTCGTGCAGCACTGTATAAGATACTTGTGCACAAATTGTGCGCGAAGTAAAAAGCTGTGAGAAATATAACTCTACTGGAAAGTCACCAGGACCAGACCATAGATTGTGCTGAAAGTCACAGTCTGGAAAATTTCCGCATTCTAATTTGTGGCAACGTGGGTTTATCCCAGTTGACATTTTCGATATCGAATCCTGTTCTCACTTTATTCTTGAACTAGGCGTATGACAAAGAACTATCAGCGTAAGTCCTCACGAGAGGAGCTAAAAAGTTTAGTTTTGGAACAGTTGTTACCAGTAAACCTGGTTCTATCATGTTATGATATAAAAATTTTCAGATTTTTGCTACTATCGTTCGCAGTTTTGACTGAGATGATGGGCTCCGAGTAGTTCAACATTAATTATAAATGCCCATGAGCACGATACGTTTGAAGCATTGGAGTCCTTGGACGAAAAGTCAGAACAAAACCTGACTTGTTACTTGGAGTCATTCAAACTGCATAATTTGAAGTAGCCCGTACAAACATTCGTTGAAATCCACAGAAAACGGCTAGAAGAGTTACTAGCATCGAATAACGCAAGCTAGAATTAAGTTTGACGAACACCTCCACGTGAGATGAGTTCATAAGGTATCTAACTTCTACATATTTACACAAGCCACAACTGACGACCGAAAGCATTAAGTTCTCTTTCTTAACAAAACCCTTGCTATAGGCTAGATTCCTCGCAAACTCTGGTTACTCTGAGAGTCAGTTACATCCAGAGCTTTCGAACATATTTGCTAGATTCTACAACAAAACTGTCTGTTATGCAACATTCAAAACATCACCATTTGAATGCAACCCCGCACTGACGATGTCACCTCGATTGGTGATAGAACGTTTGCAATCCAAGTGCCAAGCTCGTCTAACAGATCAACAAGTAATTAAACTATTACTCCAGGAATCAATAAGAAAACAAATCTTCTGGCCATTTCCGATTCAAGCAAAATGAATGCCTGTGGTGGATGGGAGCTGGATGATCATTTTGCTTCCGAAACGTAAAAATGCTACAAAATATGAAAGTTTTCTCGTCTGCTTTGTTGCTGTTTGACGAAGATGTCTCACAAGGCAGACTTAGTTATGCTACCTAATCGACCGTACAACTACGAACAACGGTCTGACTCTAAGAGGTCAGACGGTCGGTACCCTTTTTTTACGGTGTTTTGCGGCTGCAGTCCTTCAGACGATCAAGGCATCACGAATCTCAACCAATGTCTGATAGCCTCCAGAAGCGGATCGTTTTGATGAGCATTTTACGCAGTTTTACGTTTGTCCTGAGAAAAAAGTCTTTAAGAAGTCTGTCAAGAAGTAAGTAATCAAACTGGACTGTCTTATTGGACACGTGGGAAACAAAACTTAATGGTTCATAATATATATGTATATATATGTATATATATATATATGATATAATATGGTTCATAAGTGTGGATAAAGAACGATCTTGCAGAGACCACCTGATGCAGTGTGTAGCACAACTAACAGGAGAATAGAGTCGGTGGGTAAATAGCATGAAATAAATTAGAAGAAATCCTGCTGTCAGTTTGCACGCACTAGACTAAGTTCGTTGAACAGAGCTACACTCTTTTCTGATATAGGCCGATTCAAGCATGCGAACTTCCACCAGAAGCAAACCAAGTTTAGGTCTTATCTCACTGACTTTTAGGTAAGGTCCTTGAAAAGTGTTTTAATTTCATGGATACATTTAGTATAAAGGGTTTTGGGTGACACGTACATTGTTAGGTAAAGCTACTTTTCGCAATATGAAGTCTCGCAATTAGCCTCGAAGAAAAGAAGCCGCAATGAATCAAGCTTTTGTAAACTGATGTATTTCGCTTATTTCTCAAATCCTGATTTCTCGTTTTTCTCCTGTTACCTGAAACTCAAACTGGTGCTCACAATACGATACTGCTTATGGGCGTGCAGTAGTAAACCGAGGCGCCCCCTGAAACTACTCTAGTGTAATTTATGGTTTTCAAGAACGTGTATGACTTTTCGATTGAGATTGAGCAAATACCGAGAATGTTATTGAGTTAATCATGCCTGGTAAACAAGTTCGATGTGAAAATATTCGAGACATTTAAAACATACAAGTTCGATCGTTACTAACCGTTGCATTTATTTGCATAATTTTTCGCAGCTATTTTTGAAACAAACGCCTGACTAGTGGGCTCCTCATCCTTGGATTTGCAGATGCTTGACCAAAAAGCCACCAGGTACAGATTCAGCTAGAAATCAACGGAGAATAAAAAATCCAGAGAAGTTTTTCCGAAGATTTGTCTGTCACGCCGCACTGTGTAGAGCTGGTGGGGTCTTGACAACCTGCGAGTTGCAAAATCGGTGTGTTTCCTTAGATTAACACGACAGTTCGCAATGACACAGAAAGACGTATAATCATATAGCCGCAATAGACCTCAAAGGCCCCTATAGGAAGCGAAAAATTATCGCGATTCCCATTGCTATTATACTTCACACGTGGTACCCGCTGCTAGTGAGAAAGCATTATTCGGTTAACAGTGAAAAGAGTGATTTTTTCAACTCACAAAACTTTGCAAGTGTGATTCTTCATGTTACAGAAGTCTTTCACTAATCCAGTTGGGTTTTGGCTACAGCAGTGGAACAAGTGACAAAACAACAACCGCGGCGTAAGCGGCTGACCATTTCCTTTATCATTTCGATCTAGTTTGGATCACTGGATAAAACAAATTTGGTCATTTGTTTCCTAGCCAAAAGTCGTCCAAACGTGGAGTTGTCCATCTGATTTATTCTATACGTACGGGGAATTTTTTGGGATTTACACTTATTTTTAAAATTCTAGAGTATACCACTGTTAATCTTCTGCTACTATCAAAATTTCAGTAGTAACAAATTTTATGGAATCCGATGCCACTGCGAACGCCTTTTGATTACTTATAGCAAAGCTGCTTCTAAGTGTAACTATGTGTAACTAAGTGATTACACAATAAGAAGTTGGGTTAAATGAAACTTTTGAGGTATTATGTGGTGCCGAATTGTTGGCCATATCAAGTCAGCTTACTCTCGACGATGCGTGATAATTTAGATTGCGAATGGCGATGTGTTGTTTGGGGCCAGGATAATTATATTAGTTTTGGGTGGCCTTAAGAGGGGACCTGACTGAATCCATCGGTTGCGATATTTTTTTGACCGAACGTTCTGTACAAAGGCCGCGTCATGTTCCCACTGTAATGGATTTCAGGAAACCAAACTATATACGACAATTCGGATAAGGCTGCAAAAATCTCTCAGGCAGCTCACTGCCATTTTAGCTCCTTTTTAAGACCATTGCATTGATCTAACTTCCAAAGTTCCACGGGCTCAAGCTTTGTGCTCTTTTTCCGAATGCTTGAACAATGCCTATATGATGCTGCAAGAGAAGTTTACAACCTTAACTCCAATAAACATTTCACATCATTGAGAAGGCACGATGGTGGTGAACAAGTGGTTTAAATATCTTTCGACAGATCTCTGGAGATCATATGGCAAAAAACCAAGGATAAGCACATAATGAAGACGGATTATAGGCCGTATCATCTAAATAGTTAGTACACTGTGAATGAGGAAGAACTATCAAACTGCATGTGCCTGTCTTGGGTGAGCATTTGACAGCATGCTGTACACTGTGCCTAGCTGCAACAAAAGTTGTCACCGAGGCGAGGGCTATGGGGGCTTGCCCGTGTTCTGGACCTGAATTGGTAGTGAAACCTTAACATTCGAAGTAGACCGGCAGCGCTAAAGATTAATCTGATTAATATTTGCCCGCTTTGCGTCACCAGCTCGTCCACAGTTTAATCGAACTCTCATTTGTTTTGATCGACAAATCACAGTCAGTGCTTCGCTTCATGGCTGCAGGTTTCTTTCGCTTGAATCGGTTGGTCTAAGGGTTTCCTAATGCGTTTTTCCAAAAATAGCTCTACTAATAATGATATTCGAATTGATATTCTTGTCCCAGTTTGCAGGACATCTGGATTGCTCTTTTTTGGCTCACCCAAGGGTTTTCATTGATTTAATGCTATCATTCATCCGCATATTTCTCAAAGCTGATTTTTTCGAAGAAGTATCCACCTGAGTGCCAAATCTCTCGTGATTCAAGTGAGTAAATTTTTTGCACGTGCGCTTCTTCAGCAAGTCTAATGCCAACTAGAATGTGAACAGATTTTAATTTTTTTCACTCCAGTTGTTGGTTGGCTCGCAGGTCTTGGCACCCGGACGGGAAAAATTGCGTCACCCACTGGAAACTTTTGGCTGCTTCTTTCTTACTCTTACGTAACAAAGCAAAGTTGTTTTAACGAGGCATTGACAATATCAGATACGCTACAGCAAAAAAATGACAATACGAAGAATTGTCCCTATGGCGGATTTTGGAGACAATGAAGCCAGGTATTTAGTATAAGCAACAAAGTATTTAGAATGCAACCATACTGCGTTGTGACAATTTTTTTCAAGCTGAGAGCTCTGAAGTTGAAAGGCTCTAAAAGATACCAAGAACCATTTTGTAAGCTGTTTGGCCAGCAGTGTACGGTGATTCATGTGACAGCTTCACTTTTATCACTTATACAACAGGTACATTGAAAGTGTGCAACACCTCTGTTCATTCCCGGAATATCTTGATTTAACTTGACGGAATGAATACTTAAAATAAATACCTGACATTTGGCCGGCTGCGTACGCAAAATTCAAAAAACGAGCTGAAGGATAAGCAGTGTGAAGGCATCGGAGGAAATTATCTTATTAGAAGTAGCGAATTTCATCTCAGCGTCATGTAACAGTCATTTGTTATATTACCGAACAGATCAGAAGAACAAATGTGATAGAATATTCCATATCTCTGTCATGCAATCCAATGTTCAGGCCAGAGGAAAAATGATCCTGCATTCTTTTGGAAATGTATACACTGCATAGGACTAGAAATGTTTTGACCATCACTCGAACAAAGTTCGAACTGTTTACCGATCACCTGTCATGTTCGCTGGCTTTCATTCATCCGGTAGGGTTTTCAGTCTGTCTTTGATGGCCCAACAAAACAGAACGTCTGTTTACGCAGTCCAAATATATTCACTTCCTCTCCGTTGCGACTGTTTGATTTCAAATACTTCACGTAAACAACTCTCTTGAAAGTGCACACATATAACAGAGGAGAGAAGCGAGGGCAAAATTTATGATATATTTTGAATATCTGTTGAAAGGAGAACCGTCATTTCTGCTGGAGATTCCCCTAATATGGGCATATCAACGAGTGTCTGCTGCGACCTGTGTATCACATTGTTTTCTGTGCCCTGAAGAGTTGTCCCTGTATCACGTGCGTTTTTTATGGCAGTTTTAGTGCCCTTCATGCTACTGACCCGAGGATGTAGAAAACACGTGATTCAGTTGATTCGGACAAATAAAAACATCACGTTACTATTGCTGCAGTCTTCGATCGATGGACAAAAAGTCGTTAATCTTATCAACCCTAAACTACTAATTACAGGTTCTTTCACTGATCGAACTGTGGATTTGGAGCGGTAAGTGAAGTGATCAAATGCTTTAAGTCATTCGTTTCACAGTGTAAGGCGAGTTTTTGAGAATTCCCTGTGGTCGTGCGTCCTACTAGGAATTCCAATTATGCTTAGTAGACTCTGTGGGAAATCCCTTATTGTACGTCAAAAGCTCTTACCATAAAGGCGGATTCAACAAGTTTTGTCCCGCTTCTCGGTACCTATCCTTTAGTCATATCGTGCACAGATGCTACGACTTGTGACGAATCATATCTCACCTTGGTCATGCGAGGTTGTTTTAATCGTGGCTTTTGAATTTGATATTTCTTCTTGTACTATCTCATGCCTGTACGACTCAGTTTCTTATCCACCAAACTCTGCATCAATAAACCTCGATTACTGTAATATATAGTCGTTTTATGATGTGCCCTCTGCTACACTTTCCAATCATTTACTTAATGATCGTCGTCTGCACATTAACTAGTAATCCCACTAGCCTTCAATCACTGCTGGAATGCACGCATAAAGGCGGGTATTTTTAATAGATAAAAAGACACCAAAGGATGTAGGCAAAAAACAGTCAGAGGGGATGAAATCACTGTAAACTAATTTCTAGACATGAAGTAGACATCAAATTGAGAAGAGCTCGCAGAGGGGGCCATAGTCACTCAAATGTATTTAGTGAACCTGACTACCAAAGTCCAGGCCAGAGCATTGCGCATAAAATGTCCATCACATCTGATGGTACATAAAACACACGGACAACGAGGAATAGTCGACGTCAGCTATTCAGAAAAGCGTCAAGTGTCTCTAATGAGGTCAAGATGGTAAACAGTTTAAGATGATTGACTTTGACATGCCAAAGCAGCATGCTAACAAAAGCCGTAATGAATTGGAAAATGCAGATATCGTCAACAGTAACAGTGAGGCACCTAACTTTCTCAACTGAAGGCGCGCAATACTAGAATGATGTAAGAGGCTTCTGCTTTTTATCTTCCCAGACAACCAGTCGGTACTGTGAAGGAGCCCGTCATTGTTGCTTTGTGACCGCGAACAAGGAGCAGGTCAAAATTGGAGGAGAACTTTGGGGAAAAACACCTAAAGGAAAATGTCCTGCAAACAAAAGAAATAAACCTGCAATAATCGGTTTAATTATCCATTGGAACTCACGACCATCAAAGCAGTCGAGGAATCTTCCACTCCTAGGCAGCCAATATTTCTTCTGTGTACGTTTGCGTCCCCAAATACGGATTGGGCAAACGAAATACTTAAACGTCGATTTAAATTATACATGGTTGACTTATCTGCGTAGTGCTTAGCAATCCGCAGATAGAAAGCTTTTTACAGGCGATACACTTCGTATGGGATTGCACTAGGGCTTAAAAATGTGACACCCGATTTTCCTTGTCATTGCAAATGTAGTCGATAGGGAGTCACTTTGTAGACAGAGATGTGTACCTCCAGTGTACTTTAATGCGCTAGGTTGAGCACTAGATTCTCCCCCCTAAGAAAGAAAACGTTCTGCGTAACGATCATTTGTCGATGACTTTCCAATCAGGTTTGTGCAATATCAGCAAGCACTTTCGACGATTGTTATTCGTGCTCCCGCATAATTTTTCCACTGAACGCGAAGATAGCGTCCAAAAATACTGCAGTATGCATTAAACCAATTTTGATAAAAAACGTCTGCACAAGTTAAGCAGGTCATGTAATTCTGTCCATCACAGGCCTTAATAGTTTTCGTCGATGAAATGGTACTAGCTTGTGTCAAGTTCAACCAGGCAGCTTAATTCCACTAGTTAAGGCGAGCCAGAAGCTAGGCGCAAGTAATCGTATCGGTAGAAAGAACTTAGCCAACAATGATTCATGGGACTTATATTTTAGTTTTGGTACGGACAACCCGACCTTTAGCCATAGTGGATGGAAAGCATGGCTCCGCGTTTCACTAATAGTTGAAAACGGGATGCCACAGCACTCTGGCGTCACTGCGCACTGTACTGAGCTGAGCCGGCAATCCTCAAAGACGACTCGGTGAATCGAGAGACAGCAACTGAAGCTTGGTTGGAATATCAGTGATTGCCACAGTAAGGAACACACATTGAGAATGCATTGCCTACTAGTTGCGAACAAATAATGTAAAAGTGTAATAAAGTCCAAATGACTTCCACGTAGACTAGCGAAAAACCGCAACAGAAGCGATTTGCTATATTGATTGATCAGCACTTTGTGAAAGCGTGTAATGAGAGTGCAAAATAGCTCGCGAAGATTTTGCAGCGGGTTAATAAAACCCACCAAGCGTAAATATATCCAAACCCTTAAAAACTCATTATAAGACAGAAGCAGGTATATTTTTCTCCTATGATTGATCTAACTGGATTTCAGTCAGCAACCTTAAACATTTTGCGTAGCTCACGGCATCCGTAGCCGACAGAAATGCTTCCCATAAAATTCTGTTGGACAACAATCGACCGTCTGGCTCAGACAGATGGTGACATGATCGATGTGATGCGTTTTACTTAAGTGGTGCGAAATATACTAGCTGACGAGGCTAAAAGACGGCTTTGTGCATATGCAAGTATTCTAAAAGCACTTTAGTGCAGAAGCGATAGTGTGGGTCTTGGTGTTACCATCTGAGAATATAACTGTTAGGCGGAATTCCACACGGATCCCGCGCCACCGGTCGCAGTCAGGTGCTGCTACGGCCGGGAAGACTATCCCGCGCACGATTAGCCAAAAGTTCGGGACGCTTGTCGGTCCGGCATCAAGCCGAGACCTGATTAGTCGAGAACCCGGACCCAACAGCCAATCATGAACCAGTATTGGCCGAATGCCGGTGGCCAATGGTGCATCCAGAAGGCGTCAGAATTTCCAGAAATTTGTCGCCGCTTACTGTATATATATATATATATAGTACAAGTGTTCCCGACTTCGTTTTGGATGTTGATATATGTTGTGCATCTTTGGTGGTTGTTTTGACGGGAAAGCTGGCTTGGGAGACTCAGACCAAGAAGTAAGCTGAAGGAAATACCGTTACAATAAACTTTGAACACAATGCTAAAGCTCACTGTTAAGACTTACACCCTTAGGGTTGGGTTTGATAGGATGCAGTTGTTTTTTTGACCAGTTTATACATGTGTCAGATTAAGGCGAATGTGGGTCTGTGACGGCAGCAGCTCATCGAGTAGGTTTGTTAGATTTGGTAATTTTTAATTCAACTGTCAATGAGGCCAGTCTATACCGAAAATCCGAGAGGCATTGTAAAACTTTGCAATCCTCATTGTGAATCATCAGAAGTGTGCATCACACGGAAATCAGAAAGTTTCAAACCCGCGGCCTTCCGGTCAGTGTTTGGACTCCTAACTGTTCAACCACAAGTAACTGGACAGCAGTGTGATGAGCTTAAACAGGATATGGCACCACTCACCCTTCAATCATGGCAGGCTCCACGTATTTTCAGAAAATCTTAACTGAAAAATAACATTTAAAACTTGTTGATAATATGGGGGTATTTGGAAATTTCAATCCGTTTTTTAGTTCCCTGAGGAGCTTAGAATGAAGTGTACTTCACAAGTTCCGAAAAATTATATCTGAGAAGTCCTCATCCAAGCGACCGCTCAACACGTAACCATGGGTGTGAATCGCATGAATAAAAGAATGGGCGAGATAGTCTGACTATCCGTCGCTTGTTGCTCAATGGCATACATCCCAAATACTAACTGGGTGGGCAGGGGCCCGAATTTCGCTGGAGTTTTGTGAGATACCCACTGCTAATGACAACCAAAAAGGATGAAACAGCTGTACAGTGCTTCTCATCTTTTCGGCACAAGGCCACTTAACTTACAGACGCAACTCTTAGCTAGCATTTGCACTTTGTTGACTGAATACACTCTTAACAGTATAATAAATGGAACCAGCAGGTTTCCGACAAAAAGCAGGCGGTGGTTGCGGAAAAGCTATGCTGTTCCTGCGATTCCAGGCATCTGAAAAGTGCTCGTTCTAGGTTTTCAGTTCACATCTCAAAACGTTTAGGATAAACCTTGTTGGAGATTTAGTTTTGCCCTTTTTGCTTCTGAGTAATAACTAACAACAAAAATTCTGTGAGTCAATAGCAAGCGCGCACAAATAACTTCTTTCAAATTAGGAAAATCAGGTGAATTGGGTGTTTGACCAATTCAAAGATAACGTGTCTAATAAAATCAAAGGTTTCGAAGGTTGAGCGATATAATTACTGAGGTAACTAATCAAAAAGTAACCGGTTGTAACCTGGCTGGAAACTCGCATTTCATGCTCTAGCTAAACGGCATGCGTGTGTTTATTCTCAGTTGCGTAGTCCCGGCGTATGACGCACACCTTGAATATATCCAATGCAAAGAAACTGAACAAGTTGCAGTCACTGGGAGAGGCTCATCAACGAACTCATCAAATCATTATTGCTGAACTTTCGGCATCTAGATATATTATGTGGCTAGGTCGCTCATCTCTCTTCATCGCCCTATAATCACAACGGAAGCAACCACAAAAGTAACCTGGATGTCTGCTTTGGTCTTTAAGGGCACCTCTTTCGCTGCTTGAGCATAAAAACCTTGGTCTACAGTAAACACATATTCGCTGAGTTGTCCATTAGTTAACCACCGAAGCTATGAATGGCCAACATATGCAGCATATTCAAACCACATTCGAATGTACAAATACGAGTTAATTAAGCTGCTGCTTGAAAGCCTATAGCCGGATGCTTCAGTCTTCCACTGATGACCGAAAGGTCGCGGGTTCGAATCGTCCTGACTGTTCGTGAGAAGCACACCACTGATGATGCATAATAGGAATAAAATAGCCGAACACTACTTCTCGGATTTTTAGTACAGATTAGCCTTACTTACAGGGTGAAATACCCATTAAATTTTCAGTCGCCCCGAAAGTTCGAAATACCATTGGAGAGTAAATTACGTTGACATCGGATGGGACCACCGTAGTTTACTCCACTAGAGTGACTCTATGTTGTTCGATTTGAGAAATATAGCTCTCGAACACAAAAAGGAGCAGGTCCAGTAGTATTATTAGGTTTGGATAACGATGAGTAACATAGAGAGTTGCTGTACAAATTCCTCAAATGTAGATTATAATATGGAGAATTTTTGGGGAATATCTCAACCCATTCCTGATCTTTGCTTCTGAACACTGAGCTATTTCACCTGACTTCAGCAAAATTTTTCAGTGACAGTTTACATGAAACTCCATAGTGCCGGTTCTCCGTGGGGCGATCTTCAGAGAGCAAAAACGTTTATTGTATGGGGATGGTCTTTGTAAGAAGAATATCAGTTGCAATAACAACTGAGCATCGTCCTTTTACTGTCTGATGAGTCCTATATTTTTCAATACTTGGGTAAACACAGTTTTGAGCCATCGTATTCATCAAATGGGTGGATAAATTTCACCAAAAATCTTCTGATGGGGGACAGAAAGTATTAGACGGAAACTTAATAAAATAACGGCTATATGTGTCAGACACGTTTAGGTTCTCTAAGAGTTAATCGATCAGCGAAAGTGAACGTGTCCGCTTCATAATATTTACAGTTGGGCCACTGTAGGGTACCCGCATTTGAATCAGTTGAACATACACAGAGACTAGTTAAAATCGGATGCTCTTCGCTCGAAGTACTACTGCTTGGCAGCAAATTCTGTCTGAGTAATACGCAGCGGTATTGATAGAAAAACCTCACGCCCATCAGCTGTAAGAGCAATTTATACATGTTGTTTAAGTCGATCACTTTGAATTTCACCGCCCTTAATTTGGAGGACAGGAAAAACCAGCTCAACTGAAGTTTGGAAAGAGCCCTGTTTGTTGAAGTGTGCTACGGAGTCCTGTCGCTCCTGCACAAAGCCAATTTTACCAGCCTCTTGGTTAGCACGCCTCGGTTTTATAATCAACTTTAGTGATTAGACAGGCTGGTTTTCAGTGACGGGCCTGCCATCACGTATGATATCGACAGCAACAGAACTGTGAGAAAACGTGCACGACCGCATCGAACCTCTGTGCGATAGTTAACATAGAACAAGTCGTTAACCTAGGTAGCGATAAATACTCACAGACCAAGTTGGTGTTAACAGGAGGCCAAATTAAAATTCAACCGAATCTTTTGGTTACGTGTTATTGTGCTAAGTGAGCTACACACAACCGCCTCATGTTTTAGTCGGAACGATATTCGAGATATTGATATCTGTAATATTGTTCCAAATTAAATACGATGCTTTTTTTGCGGCAAATTCAGTTGGAAAATACAACATCGCATAGGTTTTCTTACGATAACCAAACGCCTAGCGTGCAAAAGTCGATACGCAACTGTAAATGAAATAGACTACCAGGTTGGATTGTTCCTGATGTGGACTTTGCATCCATTTAAGGTTGGGAGAATCGTAGGCGATTTTAGTTAGACAAAATCTAATATATACCAGCAATAAGTGAAAGTGACTCGATTTTTGGCTCTGTCTGTTTCGGAACGAATCCAACTAGTTTTTTCTCTGGATGTTAGTTTTTAGATTCAGGTGCTGTTCTCCGATGTGCATACAGTTGTCTGAGCTGAGATGTCATACTGAGTTGTCATACATAAAGATGTTTAATCTGCGTGATAAACACAATCAGTGTAAGTCGATGGCTAAGAACCCTTTTGTAAGCATGCTGATCACGAAAGTGTCGCAGTTTCTGATAGCCTTTATTTTGGTTTAAGAAGCCAGCGGCAGCCAACATGAATCAGTTGTCTAGAATTGATCGGAAATTCGGGTTTCGCAGATAAAACGTATTCCAGAGCAAAACTGTTATTTGCGATTGGCGTTGGAAGCTAACGACGTATTTGTTGTTTCAGCAACTTTAAGTGGTCAGTTAAACTAAAATTGTTGCTTTCCTAAGTTAAACGAATTAGTTCTAAGCATTTCCATCTGGTCAATCGCTGCTAGTGAGCCTAATTAAAGATCCGAGACCGATTTCGAACGTTCCCCAGGGTACTCACCGGAACCACAGGTAATTGAAAAAAGGATAACATTTTTCAAACAGCTAATCATAGTTTGTGATGACGTACTCAGGGCACATGATCGGTATCGAGGCACAGGTTTTTGCAAGGCTGTTGCCAAGTTTAAAGAATAAACAAATGCAGATTATTGGATAGGAGTTTTGTAGATGGACGTTACTGGCTCTAAGGTATAGCTACCTTAGCTATATATTATCTTCGAAGCATAAAATTATAATTTCAGGCACATTTTGTCGCAGCTAAACAGTAATCCTGATATGAAAAGAAAGGATTTTGGGGTGAGAAAGCGATAGAAAGAGTCACAGATGACAGAACTATATTCACTGTGACCGATTTCTGAAGCTTCTTTTGAAATACGAACCTATGTTTACTCTGTTTCGAGCTATTTAAAGAATTTTACCGCTGATGAGATGCGGTCATCCTCTGAAGCTACAGTACACATGGAAACAAAAACCCTCCTAATTTTTGCTTAAAATATTAAATATGAACAAACAACGGAATTGCTAAATACCATTTGTCATGATGATAACTATATTATGTAACCCGGCTATGTTGCTTCTCAAAATCTTTCTACCAGTTGTATAGACGTCTTAGTGATCTCGGATTCCTTGTGACCCGGCCAAGTGTGCACTACTGGGCATGATGACTTAGCGGTGCACACTCACCGCGCGATTGATTTAGCTCGAAGAAAAATCCAGGAAGATGGTGCAAACATCCCATCTGACCCAGCATGAGGAAATACAGGGACAGGGGAGTTTGGTAGCGGGCAAAGTACGTAGAGTGGGTTACTACCCCATACTTTCTCTGCAGCGGCAGACCTTGTAAGGACTCTAGCTCTAAGCTGTTCCTATACTGGGAGACAAGCTTATTTTCCGTCGTTTTAAAGCTCATTTCATTTAGGTTTTCACCACAAGCAACCAGAAGAAAACATAATGAGCCGGTTAAAGTTATGGGGTTTAGTTTTACTAATGGATTCTCTGGGCAAAAGAACAAAAAACGCCTTAAGTTTTGTCTATGTTAATCCAGATAGTGTAAAAGGATTTTAGTGAAGTAGTTAAAAGTATTCGGAATGGCCAGAAAGCCGGCCTTATCTGGGACTGGAAAGGGGAAAATTGTGGACTTGGTTTTCACACAGTCACGCAAAAAGTAGGTTCACAATGGGTGATCGTTTGGTCAGGAGACGTAGTTACGGGAGATAGTCAGAATAACGCACGTTCATAAGAGCCATACCAGGAAGTCGTGTGCGATCCTTTAGTCGAGCAACTTCTAGATTGTTAAGAAGAATAGTTACTGCCCTAAAGTTTCCGTGTTTTTGGCCTGATACTTTGATTTCGAGAGTGTTTTACAATTGCCGCTAGCTTTTAAACAACTGACTGTTTTTACAACGATGCTGACGTACATATGGTTCAAGGCAGCAAAATGGTGTACTTTAGTGACACGACTTTAAAAATACCACTGGAAGAACATTGTATAGCATCAAAGACATTTTACTGTTTTTTAGACAGCACAGACTCTCGAAGGGCGGGGGTTGTAGAAAGAAGCCAAAAAGTGAGCCGATTTTAAACGCATCACAGGAGAACCGCAGTTTCTTATACGGATGAATGGACACGTGGGAAATTTCTTCTATACTCTGGGTGTTGGTTGCTTGGAAGTTGCTTGGAAGAGCTTGGAAGTCAATTAAAAAAGCTCTATTTGTAAATGTCAAACGAAGAAGGAATCACAAGACGGAGTTTCAGGTGGTTACAAAGCTGACATTAAGGCCTTTGAAATTATTGACAAAGGTAACAATAACCTTGGTGAAGCAGTGGAACTCGGGTATTATTTGACCAGACCATTAACATTATTTGCATAATTCAAGTGATTTTTCAGAATAGAAGGGGCACTTGGTACTAAACTTATAAACAACGGCTAACGAATAACGTGTGATAGTTTTGTTTTTCAAAAACTAGTCGAGTCGAAGAAGTTAACAAGGACTACTGACTGGTTTTCGAACTCAGAAGTTTGATCCCAATCCGCCTTATTGCCGTCTCACCTGAAGATTGGTAGTACTTACTACTTTTTTTTAAGGGAAATGGCTGGTTGGAGGTGCACTATTACGGAGAAATAGAATAGTTCACTTACACGGAGACTATAATGAGTTACAGAGTAAAGTTACGTTGCTAAAGCCTAACTCGCTGGACTGCATGTTCATGAGCATGACTTTACACTTTTTGGGTGCAAAGTACAAACCAAAGGATGGGATGACTTTGATCAGTTCATCCAAAAAGTCCTGCACCTTCTCCTCTCCGAAGACGAGAATGATATTCCAGATCAACAAGGATAACGCCAGCGTCTATTTGTACACCGGGTTTTTTGTACACCATCCAGCGTTCGTCTCATTTTCTCATCGATTATGGAATTAAATAGGAATAAAGCGAGTGGGCAACCTTAACGGATATCACTTTATGGACGTAAGCTTTCCGAGAGCTCTCCGTATACTCTCACTCCTCCGGGAGCATGAAAATACAATGAACGTATTATGTTCACAAACTTCTTGGGCATTCCTTGATGGGCAAGCATGTCAAAGAGAACAGACAGCTCAACCAAGTCTAATGTGACTTGGAAAACCTGGGCTACCAAAATTGTGGGTCGTTTGACCGTATGGCGTTGTTCTAGCACCTGACGGAGTGTAAAAATTTGGTCAACGCAACCTCTACCAGGCAGGAATCCCGTTTGCTGCCCACGGATCAGTGTTTCACGAGCCACCATAGCGCGACGAAGGACAAGTGACACCCACCGCCTCGTTACGACCGGGATCAAGCTAACCCCCCTGTGGTTGCCACACTCACTACGAGCCCCTTTTTTGAAAATGGACAATATCACCGACTTTTTCCCGTTGTCTGGGGCAGACTCCTTTACCTAAATGCAAGCAGACAGATCAGACAAGCTCTGCCTGAGGATTTCACCACTGTCTTTGAACAACGCGGGTGGGAGTCATCCGGACCAGAAGCCTGGTGTCGCTTGAGAGAACATATGCAGCCATAAACCCCAATGCCGCAGGGGCTCCACGTCCACCATCTAGGGTTTTACTTCAGCCGTAGGCTCCAGGTGGGTGGCAGCTGGTGGCTGCGACAATTGTTGTTTGATGTTCGAAACTTTCCTTTTTATTCAAGAAGGTCGTTTTCTTCTGATCCTCTATAATTTGGCTCACAGGAGGCTTCCTGGGGCTAGTCGCATTGATCAATTAAAATAACCTCTGAGCATTCCTGGCTTTCTGGGGCTGTTGCATTTCCTTAGTTTTTCGAGTTCATCAGAATTCAGGGTCGCGCATACACTCACTTTCACTAGATGTCTTGAGAATCTGTCGGGCTAAGTTATTTTCACGTTTACCGTCTAGTGTTCTATGTCACCTGTGGGCTCCAGATCAGTGGCAGCTGATGGCCACGATAGCTGTTGTTTGAAGAATATGGCCCACCGGTCGAAGTGTCCTCATTTACTGGAGATGGTCCATTCTGATCGTTGATGGTTTCGCTCACAGGAGGTTTCCGTCCGGTTGTACAATCTTCGGGCATTACCGACTTTCTGGACCTCATTTATTTCCTTGGTTTCCAACCAAACCTCACGGTCCGTTCGCACGCTCGCTTTTACTTACCGTCTGATGATAAGTCGTGTCAAGTTATGTTCGGGACCGGATGGGATATTTCTCCTAGAATTGGTAATGTGCCGAATCTGCAAGATGATTCTGGTAAATTTGTCCAAAATCCAAATATTCTAGTATCTCATTTGGCGGCAGTCAATAATTGGTCCTCGCCATCAATAACTGATGGCAATGTGATCGATTTAAGTTCGTGGTTGGCACTCCTTTGGAAGACGCCAAGTGGCCAGACGACGTCGGCTATTTCGGAAGTTAGTACTGCCTCAAAACAGTCTGCGGTCATTACACAACTGAAGCGATCGTTCACCATTTTCCATACGTACCGAGTTCAATCCATGTCGACCTCAGATGTGCTAAGCCTGCCCACTTGTGTATCCAGATCTTCAGCGACTACAGCGATAGGTAAGCCTTTAGCTCACCGCAACAGGGCATTCAGGGTGTCGAAAAACTTGTCTTTGATGGTGTCGGGGCTACAGTCGTTTGGGGCGTAGGAAGATACGACAAACAGAGGTTGATCAACTTTCACTTTTTCTGACTCCTTCACAAACGTTGCCAGACGGACCGCACAAAGTTGACTATCAACGGGTACCCAGCCAAGCAAGGATACTTCCGCCTGACGACTTAGGACGATACCAACCCCTGCACATCCAGCCACAGTGGCCTCTGGATCGCCAGAGTTGCGCAGCCGGAAGCTAGTGGAGAATGATGAAGCAGTTAGCTCAACCGTTGGGTTTACATCTCTACTGGTTGTTTCTGATATACAGCACACATCAGTGCCAGTCGAGCCCAGTGTGTGAGCATGTACAGCTTGTTGTCCTGTTTGCTTCAGATTGTGGACATTGATGACAGCCAAATAGACTGGGTGTCGAGGCTTGAAGAATGAGTTCGAGATGTCTGAGGATGTCGGCGCCAGACGACGTGCAGATGTTGCTTGCAAAACCGATGCAAGACGAACGGAGTTATCAGTCCTAATTGCTGGGCTTACAAGGAAAGAGTTGTCAATGGGCGCTCACACCTAGACAGGAGGACGATTAGGGTTCTCAACCAAATCCTTTGGCTCAAAAGCCTGACCGCAGGGCAGTGGGGTTTGACGGGGAATGCAAGTACACTACAATTTTTTACGGACGAATTTACAACCTCGAACCTGGAGAGCCAGGGGACTGTGTTCATCCGAACTCCAACCATCGAACAACCTGGTATGAGAGACTCAGTGAGTGATGCGGGACACCCTCAGTAGAGCTCAGAGGGTCGCCGAGGTACACAAACCGCCACACCGCGGTGAGGTCCAGCCTCTTCGTGACGGTTGTATCAAAGTATATAATGCATCTGTAAGTATTATCCAGGTCATACGAGCGTCACGTCCGCCACTGGAGTATTTGGGCAACTATCCTTTAAGATTTTTATCACCTTTTTAGGTTTATACTTTCAGGTTGTTGAAAACTCTGACAGCGCAATAACGATCTCATCCATCACGTTAGCTCATCACGTTAACCTATTGCTCGAGTTTTACTGGACTCTATTTCCTACTTGAACACCAAGTTGCACGCAAGTAAAACTACACACTCATTTGCAAAGTAACTTGTTAACGGAAGACATCACTAAACATCAGCTGAATCTTTCGTTTATACTAGCCGTTAAGTGTAGTAATAAGTGTGGATAAGTATTCCGAAACCTTAAATATCGTTCCAAACGAGAGGCGGCGCTTTCGCAGCACATGGAAATGAAAGCCAATATAGAGTGGTTTCATTCCAGTCGGATTGTTATTTAGGGAATGATTTTCATGAGATCACGGTGTCCATTTCAACGTAACTTCGTGCTTATAGATTTCTTATCAGAGATAGATGCGTTACACAATCGTTAAACCATCATGCACATCAAAGCCCTCTAGAATTTATAGCCATTTCTTATAATCATTGACCTGCTTTCGATTATTCCCGGGTATTGTTTATCCTGCACTCTCCGCTACCACAAATTGATGATATATACGATACCTTTCGCGGTTATCAAACTGACTTAAGTAGTCCCTGCTTTTTACCAAAATGAGGCTACACAAAGAGCTCATCTAAAATACTAAAGAAGCCGCGACGCTTGTAAGTGTTCTATCTTGCATAATGGGCTACGCATACGTTTGTTAGTGTTTTTGGGTGGATTAAACTTACAAAAAGCTCTATTTATGCTAGACGCGTGGTCTCACTTTGTATGCTTAACAGGTGTTATGTATTTAGCAAGAGGCCTGATTCTATTTTGAGGTGGATTATTTCTTAGACCTCGTATTTTGTCGATGAACGTCAAGAATCGGAAGCAATGTTTGATATTTTTATACAAATCTGCTGTCCTCTCTACTATGCACCTGTTGGACTTCTCACAGTTGGCATCGTTTTTATTTTTGTTATATACTTTTTAAACAGATGCATCCCCCCAAGTTCGTCTGTGATATCGCAACGTGTGCGTACATGTATACTGTAGCGCGGACAGCGTAAAATAATAATAATATCCAATGGTGTTTTTGTATCGTTTGTGCTGTGGAAGATACATTAGAATACATTACTTCTCCCCAGGAGAAACTTCTGACAGAAAGCACCTCCATCGAGTTGACGGTTTCCGTGATTCGAAAATTTGTTCCCGTGCATTACTTCCACAAAGGGGCAACGACCTATGACAGAAGAGGAGCAGTTTTTGGTTCCAAAAACTAGTGATTTACTCCCTACAGGAAGCATTGCATTGAGAATGACCCACGAGGGTTTGTCATCCTAACGAACGACTTACCATCCCGCTATATCAGTGAACAGTTGCCCAGTTTACTCAAATTGTGAGCCTTGATACACACAAATTCCATTGGAATAATTTGTAGGCACTATCGATTAAACACAATATGGCTGAATGATAAGATGTATCACTACCCGAAAACTCAAAAATTCTTGACGTTTTGATAATTATCTTCGTTTTCTTAGCTATAAATGAATGTATCCTCATAGTGCATCATTTCTTTTGGTAAGCCGGGCATAAAGGATGGCAAAACAACGAGTAGCTCATTAGTAGGGTTAATTCACAGACTGCGTGAACCCGAGAAGCCGCCACTCATGAGGTCATTTAACACGTGATACAGGGTGTGGCTAACGTGATTGAAGGTGAGAGGCGCTACATCCTGTTTAAGTGAGAGATGATCACTCTGATGACCAACATCTCTTCATAGAATGGTTTCCAACAACAAGTCCGAGATGCAAATAGCTGAATTTTCGTGCGATGCATATTGCTTATTATTCCGGATGCAAAAGCTGTAGAATGCTCCTTGGCTTTTCGGCATAGACTGGCTTCGCTTGCAAGAAGAAGGTTCCCTTGAGGTGGCAAATAGCTCGTGTTAATCATGATGACGAAACTGATGAATGTTGAAATGCTTCATCGTATCGCACTGGTGTGCGTCAACAGCGGGCATTTACGAGTGTTGAATATCGGGAGTATTCACATCAAATGGAGTGTCCGATTCAGTCACAGAAACTGCTTAATTCCACATATTCCGACGGAGCATAGAGCATAGAGCCTGCGCTACGGTTCTAACCGGTTACTTTTAAAGAATGAAACGTCTCCACGGGGTGTATACTGAACATCAGGGTACCTGTCCTATAAACCTTGTCAAAAAGACAACGAGCCTAGATAAGGAGTTGCTTCCGTATGTACACGCTCCTTCTGGTTATGCCAAGCAACAAGAAGTTGTTAACATTTATCTGTCCTAAAATTTTAGCGTCTGGGTCCATACTTAACTTCTAAGATGCTTCCAATTCTTACGGGTCCGAGTTGGTAGTGAACAGATCATCTCCGATAGTAAGTCATCAACGTGTTTTTGGGAACCTCATAAATATTGTGCTATTTCAACGGGAAATTACCTTAGCTTTAATTTAGAGAAATTGACATAAAGACGAAATACAGGGTCAGGAAAAGTGTGAGAGCACCTCTTTTACCATCCTATAGAGCGTCTTAAAACGTATTGCTTCGACAAAACTCAATTCGCCCTTTACGACACTTCATAGGATCTTAGAGGAATGTTCTGATGACACCTTGATCACTTTTTTCCCGCACACATTTAAGGGTATCTATGAAATCGGCGCCGGATGAATTCAGCATCCTTGTGTACTTGGTATGCTTATATGTGCAAGAAGTTCGCGTCGAGTATGAGACTAGGATTGCTAGCTGCCTATTCTAGCATAATGGTACCGCAAAGTAGCTGTCAGCTACTTGTTAGGTAGGAGCTGTGTACTGATGCGTTGATCTG